>OX359249.1:49869941-50576941 GCA_947179485.1 Allacma fusca | reverse complement strand
ATGTTAATGAGCTTTTAGGCATTTTTTTTATTATTTTCGTGAAATTTGAAAATGAAGTTTCCTTATGGGATTTAACATTGGAAAATTTAGGTTGGACAGGGGGGAAGGGGACCCTTTGCTCACGAATTGGAATTTAAAATTTCTGCGCGATTTCCCGCGCAAACCAGGGCGAGATGGCCCAAACTTTTGGTCTCGCTGGGACATTGGGCCAGGTACGTAAGCTCCCACAAAATTTCATTTCGATCCCGAGTGGGCATGGGGCGAGGGTTACTTGTAAGTGACGGGGACCCAGATGCCTACAAGAACATTACTGTGCATGTTCTACTGCCAAGTGATTGGTATAAAATAAAAAAGTATTGTATTACAATTTAGTGCTAATCTGAAACGGAATGATCGCTTTGTAGAAAACATTGTTACAAGTAGATTTGCTAGTTGTGACATCGACTATAATGTTAAATTACAATCTTGCACATTTAAAATTAAACGATCAACACGAAACGGAAAAGGTTCAACTTGTAAATAACCCAAATGTGTGGCTTTTTTATTTGCCTAAATATCAGCGTGTTCTACGTGTGTAAGTATACGAGCATTGTCTGATACTAGACCAGGTTTGCAACAATTGTCTGATTCTGGACAAGAATCATATCAGTGTTTAAGCATGCTATCATTGCCTGATACGAGACCAGATTTATATGAAAGTGTATGTAAGAATTTCCTGATGTTGGACCAGGTGTATCTGAAAGTCTCTGAGTATCATTGGCTGTTAAGACACCAGGTTTATCTGAAATTATGAAAATATGCGAGGATTGTCTGATACTTGACCAGGTCTGTATGAAAGTTTGCAACAATTGCCTGATACTGGACCAGGTTTGTATGAACATAGTCAATAATGCGAGCATTGCCTGATACTAGACCAGGTTTATATGAAAATATGCAATAACGCCAGCATTGCCTGATACTAGACCAGGTTCATACGAAAATATGCAATAACGCCAGCATTACCTGATACTAGACCAGGTTTATATGAACATAGTCAATAATGCGAGCATTGCCTGATACTCGACCAGGTTTGTATGAAATTATGCATAAATAATTATTGGTCAGGTATTATGCAAACACATTTCTGACAAAATGACCAGTGAATATTTTTTACCCAGAATATTTAGTACTTTGTACGTATCTATATGTTTCTAAACGAACTCTGTTCAGTGCACATGTTTGGAAAATTCATTTTCAGGAGCAAAGAAGTGGAAAGAAGACATTTTCTCACCTGACCATTATTTTCATTGACGGTTGCTGGAGGTGTAAAGTTTCAAAGGGATTCATTTAGGCATTCCAGATTTTAAAATGATGGTGTCAGGCGTCAGGCAGTGAAAATGTGAGGCAACCCAAGAAACCATACAATTTGGTCCAGCGCTGGCTGGGACCTGTTCTTTCTGGCGCAGTGCCGACCATGGGATGCAGCAGATTTCCAAGAAAGGACCAGACATGTAAAACGACAGCGCTATTTAACGAGCATAAAACCAAAGCTGAACCGGTTAGGGCATGTAACCTGTGGCATCATACTGCACAGCAGACATTGGCCCAGCTATATTTTGCCAAACATTTGCAGCCAGATCCTGACCAGCTTGGGGCCAACGATGGGACCTCAAAGCATTATACGCATGCTCAAAGCGCAAAGTATACGTCCAGCATGCTTTCTAAACTTCCGTTGAGAATACGTGTAAGGCAGGCACATCCATCTTACATTTCTGAGACTCTTACTAGCAATTTGATCAGTGTCGGAATTTTAATTTGCCTTCAAAAATTACTGTTATAACATTACATAGTTGTGTAGTCTTTCAGAAATGGTATTTTATTTTGTTGTTGAGTTTGAAAAAGACAATTCAGTATACGTGGTACCGTCAAATTGGTTGTTCGATAATAACAGCAAATGCAATTGGCCAAAAAGTGTGAAAGACAATGTGAGGCTGAAATCTATGGTTCAAAAAGGGACTGATCCAACCGAGAACCCCCGCATTTTTTGGAAAGTGTATAATTGCAGCGTGATTCTTGGAACAGGTGAGTTATTTTCCCTTGTTTAAATAGGAAGTCATTATTGAACATATTTTGACATGCATATTTTACTTGTAATAAAAAACAAACAGGGAGTCATTGTTGATTAAATATTAATGTATTTGAACCCCATAGACAACTTCAAGCAAGCTCAGACAGGAGCAGAGCGGTATTTGGAATCAAGTGAATTTGAACTCACGGATGCAGAAGCAGTTTGTCACATCCCAGGAAGAGTATTAAGGAAGCAGGTTCAAAAAACGACATATAAGATTCCGAAAAATAATCACTCCATTGCAGTTGATATAAATGAAGTAGAACCGGACGCTGCTGTCAATGTGCTTGGACTACCGGAATTCGAAGTCGGAAGTTTCGTACATGAATTTGAACAAGGTATTTAAGATCAAAACTGTCTTAAAATCGCTCCTGCTTTGACATGAAAGAACATATTGCACACTATTTTTTATGCTCCCGTAGATTCGAGCAGCATTCAACGGCCAAGCATCATTCCAGGAGAGACGGAATCGATAACGTCACCATTTCTTGAAGGGGAACTTACATCAAGCTCTAAGACCCAACCAGGAGTGGAATTCATAGTGTGTGCAGGGATTGAAGCAAAGCTGGAGAAACTTTTTGCCGAGCTTCAAACTTTCAGAATTGAATTTCAAAGTAAAGATTTGATTTTCCAATTTTTTAGCACTTGTGACTACGCTTCATTTAGTTCAATATATAAGAAGGTAATTTTGTAAAATGATTTAAATTAATGTATTTCCTGCTATAGAATTTGAAGCCGTTGCAGTGGAGAGGTTCGTCAAACTTGGAAAAGAGCTGGACCACGTTTCGCTAACTTTAGGCAGACATTTAATATCATCTTTGAGAGTAGAGGAGCTTGGATTGCCCGTTGGACTTTCAATTCCATTAAAGAACGGGAAAGATCTTGCAGTTCTTCAGCGATGGCTGGATGATCGTGACAATCAGATAAAACTTGTGAGCAAACATTATACTTTAATTATTACTCTGCTGTTATAGCATTAAATGTGATTACTTTTATAACCAAAGCGATATAATTGAGCCATCTCGCTTGTGACAGAAACATACCACCGAAAGGTACCACCAGCATACCACTGAAATATACCACCAACATACCACCAAAACATACCACCAACATACCACCCACATACCACCAACATACCACCAACATACCACCAACATACCACCAAAACATACCACCAACATACCACCCACATACCACCAACATACCACCAACATACCACCAAAACATACCACCAACATACCGCCAACATACCACCAACATACCACCAAAACATACCACCAGCATACCACCCACATACCACCAACATACCACCAACATACCACCAAAACATACCACCAACATACCACCCACATACCACCAACATACCACCAACATACCACCAAAACATACCACCAACATACCGCCAACATACCACCAACATACCACCAAAACATACCACCAACATACCACCCACATACCACCAACATACCACCAACATACCACCAAAACATACCACCAACATACCACCCACATACCACCAACATACCACCAACATACCACCAACATACCGCCAACATACCACCAACATACCACCAAAACATACCACCAGCATACCACCCACATACCACCAACATACCACCAACATACCACCAAAACATACCACCAACATACCACCAACATACCACCAACATACCACCAAAACATACCACCAACATACCGCCAACATACCACCAACATACCACCAAAACATACCACCAACATACCACCCACATACCACCAACATACCACCAACATACCACCAACATACCACCAAAACATACCACCAACATACCACCCACATACCACCAACATACCACCAACATACCACCAAAACATACCACCAACATACCGCCAACATACCACCAACATACCACCAAAACATACCACCAACATACCACCCACATACCACCAACATACCACCAACATACCACCAAAACATACCACCAACATACCACCAACATACCACCAAAACATACCACCAACATACCACCCACATACCACCCACATACCACCAACATACCACCAACATACCACCAAAACATACCACCAACATACCGCCAACATACCACCAACATACCACCAAAACATACCACCAAAACATACCACCAAAACATACCACCAAAACAGTAGGTGGTATGTAAGACTGCCGGTAGGTGGTAGGTGGTATGCAGAATTACCGGTAGGTGGTATGTAAAGTGGTATGTCAGGTGGTAGGTGGTAGGTGGTAGTATTCGAAAATCTGGTCGGGAAAGTAAAAGCCAGCCAACGTATACGACATATGTCGCTTCGCTCAATGTGCTGTCGGTCAACCGATTCCAGTTAAGAGGTTCAGATTATGTAACTATTTGGTATTATTCCGTTATTTCAGTTTTACTAGATTTGAGCTCCGAAACTTAATGTGACATCATATTTTAATGCATTCAAAAATCCCTGTTTCATTTAACCTAATTTGTATTGTCAACTAATTTTACAGTCTAACTTCCTTAAAGGAATTGGAGGCTCCGATTTGAAAGATTGTACACGTAGAATTCTGGAGCGGCTGTTTGCACCTGAACTGGCTACTTCAGTGAATTTCATCGGGGCTAACGGAAAGATCTGTTTTAAACAGCATCATTTAAGAGCCTGTTTAATTGGTACTTAATTATACAATATCTCAAGTAACAAATTATACTATTTACTTTAATCTTGCTAAATGCATGTGTTTGTAGCCTCTTTAAGGACGGATCCCCAATCCGTGACTCCAACTGAAGCTGAAGTAGACAAGTACGTACAAAAATGGTTTGGGGGCTCCGGTGACCGCAATGGTGGAAGGGCAGCAAGGAAGAAGCGTCCAGAATTAGAAGATCAGCCAGAAAATTCTGCGTAACGTGTTTAATGTATTCGTTATAGTGCTGTTAGTATAAGTCGGTATGTATAATTAGTTATACGGTATAAGCTAAAAAATGTCCTGCTATATAAGTAATCGATCCAAACGCCGAAAGATAGTACAAGAAAGAGATGAAATTTTAGAAAGCATACGTAGACCTCTAACCATTGACAACAATTGCATCGCAAATTCTAATCGCGCAAATTCAATAATTGATTTTGAAAACAATGTTGGTGAAATTCCTGCCGACTATAATGTTCCTTCAGTCAGTTCGGATTCCGATTCGGATCATAGCAAAGCCGAAAGCGTAATTTTGAAGCCTCTGCCCGTACAGCTTGCACAATGGGCTTGTAAGTACAATATTAGTCACTGCTCACTTAATGCCTTGCTTTCAATTTTAAAATCTAATGTAGACAAAAATGAACTTCCAGAATGTGCACGTACCCTATTGGGTACCCCTAGAGAAGTAAACATTAAAGAGCGTTGTGGCGGTCAGTACTATTACTTTGGAGTAGAAAGCAGTGTGAAACTTAGAGTTACCCAAGGTTTACGTAAAATTTCTCATAGTCCTTATATTATCCGCAGGTTTGAAAACATACTGCAAAATTTAATTACTGTATGCGTAGGTTGTGACGGGGTTCCAATATCTAGAAGTAACAATAATCAATTTTGGCCACTTATGGGTGTCTTAGATCAGAGTTCGAACCAAATCCCATTTCTAATTGCTTTATATTTTGGTAAAACTAAGCCTAAAAGCGCAAATGATTTTTTGCAAGATTTTGTTGCTGAAATGGAACACCTACAATTAAACGGTATTTTAGTGAACGAAGTAACTTATACTATTAGAATTAGCCATTTTACTGCCGATGCCCCTGCCAGAAGTTTCCTTAAATATTGTAAAAATCATAATGCTTATTTTGCTTGTGAAAAATGTAACGAAGAGGGTGAATGGGTTGGTCGGGTTGTATTGTTGGGACTGAATAGTGCTCCAAGGAGTGATGACACATATGAAAAACAACTGCATGAGGAGCACCATTCAGGAGATTCAGTACTTCTGAAACTTGGCGTGGGTATGGTTTCCCAGTTTCCTACAGATTACATGCATTTAACATGCTTAGGAGTAATGCGAAAGTTGTTACATGCTTGGGTTAAGGGTCCTCTTCGCGTAAGGATTAGAAGCCGTGATGTTATTAGGATTTCAGAGGCTTTGTTGAAGCTAGTGAAGTACATTCCTGTTGATTTTAATAGAAAGCCAAGATCCTTGCGAGAGTTAGAACATTTCAAAGCTACTGAATTTCGAACATTTCTGCTTTACACTGGACCTATAGTCCTTAAAGGTATTTTACCGGATTCACTTTACTCTCATTTCTTGTTATTTAGCACAGGTACGTTTATGCTTCTTCAGAATACAGCTAAAAGTCCACAGTTTAATTCGATTGCTCAAAAACTACTTCAAAAGTTTGTACTAGATTGTGCCCGTTTGTATGGAAAGGAGTTCATAACTTACAATGTCCATAATATTGTACATATTGCAGCTGACTGTTTAAATTTTGGAAATCTCGACAGTTTTAGTGCATTTGGTTTCGAAAACTTTATGCAGTTTTTGAAGAAATGCGTTCGTGGGAAAAAGCACAATCTGTTACAAGTTGTAAATAGAGTATCTGAAATGGAAAAAATCTTAAACTTTGTTAGTATAAATGGAAATGAGTCTCATTCAGGTTATGTGCAAAAATCTAATTTAAACTCGTTTATGTACAATAATGTATTAATTTCAACAAAAACTGGAGATAATTGTTTCCTGACAATAGATTTTAATGTTGTGATTGTTACTGACCTTTCAAATGCAAATTCTGGTGTTGTATTCTGCAGATTCTTTACGTGTAAGGAAAATGTTGAGGGTTATCCCGTTGACAGTCGATGCTTGTGCATATTTAAATGTTCTTCTCCTTCAAGTCCTTTAGAAGTACCAATTGAACAGTTATTTAAAAAATGTGTTGCATTTCCTGTATCTAATTGTAATGATAATACGTTTGTATGTATTCCTCTTACTTACAATATTTGTACGTAGGTATGTTCCGGGGCTGTTAAAAAACTTAAAAACTACAGCAATAAAATTTACCTTAACATATTACTTTGCTAAACTCAATTTAGTTTGCATAATACAGTATTAAACGCATATTGTATGTCATTATTACACTTGGAACCAGCTACCAAATCAAGACTGGCACGGTTTTGTTTACCGTCACGGTACCGTCATGGTTTCCATTGCTGGACCACCTGCAAATACCGGCTAATTCTGCCAGCGCTGGCCCAGTTCTAATCGGGCTGACAAAACGTGCACTTAGCCAGTGGTCACGAACAGTGCTGGCTCAGAACTGGTTTCGTGTAGTATGGTTTTCTGGGAAAGTTTATGAATTGTTTGAAAGTATAATTCGTTTAATTTCTCCAAGACCCGGGTTTCGCGGAATATCATAAAGTTCATTGGTAGGCCTGTAAGATGAGAATTTTCTAAATCTTTTATAAAATGCAAGTCATTGTTTTTACGAGGACATTGATTGTATGAGTTTCAAAAATGAAGCCCGTGCCGATCCATGCCCAGTGAATACAATAAAATTAACCCGTAGTAACACACTACCCCGCCATTGCCTGTGAAGTTAACATTTTTTAATGCCCAGCCCCATCCACTGTCTTTATGGGTCGGGAATCTTAATCTATCATTATTTTTTTTTATTTTACTCTGTCAGTAATAAATGTTCAATAATAAAAATCATAATTTCTCAAAGATTTCGAGATAAGGTTGGTTTATGGCCATCAAAGTGGTTATCTAAAAAAGTAGTGCCACCTTAATTGTTTTCCGTTTCTATGGTACCTGTTGAAAATTTTGAAATATTTCCCCGAATAATAATAATTGTCCGGAGTTTTAAAATGCCTTTTCAGATATTTTTAAACGTTTTAACTATCGGGAAAATGTCAAAGAACTTGTGGCTATTTTATTAAAGCCAAGACACATGTAAGCACATACTGTCAGCCCTCGTTCTATTTAATGAAAGTTACCCTGAATTAAGCAATTCTTTCTACAACGCAAGATGGAAAGAGTAATAATTAGTGTCGCAATCCACCCCGCACATTTCTTCCCTACCTTTGTGCAGCACCTTTGCAAATAAATAATTATTTGTATCGAAAACTATTGGACCGATTTCAACTAAAATCTGGTTGGTGGACAATATGGAAATCTGAGATTTTTAGTAGAAAAAAACGTCTACAAAATTCGAGTACAATCAGTGCAGTAGTTTTTCCCTAGTCGTCTCGACGGACGTGCGGACCTATGGACATTCACAATCCCCACAAGAAGGTGATAGCCTTCTAAGTATCCGGGTAGGTAAATTGAAATACCCAGTTAAAGGTAAAAATTTGGATAATTTTCGGATGCTGGTAAAAATCAGATACTTACATTTACGAACAATTGAAAAGGTTTGGCTAATTACAGTTACCAAGATTCAGATATTAGGTAGTCGATATGCTTTGTTTCGTTCATTATTGTTATAATTCCGCCCACATCCAGTATTAGTTTATTGCTTTTAAAAGCATCTTCGTTTGTTTTTTTTTTTAACTTTTTTTAAAAAGATGCTTTGACTGACGGATTTGCAGCATCTAGGATTTTCATTTTCTTGAAAATTCCGGATGCACAAAAAGTATACACAGGATGACCATAATCATTTGTCCTCCCTCTAGCCAACATTAGGTGTTATCGCAGCACCTTCGTAATAAGCTAAATCTGTTTTCGCCAACAAATTTTTCAAAAGTTGAAATTCGAATTTATGCGAATCAATGTAAAAGGATTTTCGGAAAAATAACTGAGATTGTGGCTCTTGCTCAATCCTGTATTCAGTTCATAGATCAAAATCAGTTTTATTTTGTTCTGTAATTATTATATAATTTTTTAATTGATTAGAAATATCAAAAATTATTTTTAAAACTTTCAAAACTTGAGTAGTTGCGTTGGTATTATTTCTTAATAACCACCGTTGCTTTCTAAATTAAAACCAAAGGAATAATAACGTTATTAAGGGTGATATTTATGAATGATTCGCCTTGGAGTAATTACTAACCGCTGGTCTGGCCATTGTCTTTACATACTGTGAATAGTAAATTAATTATTACTGCTTAATTAAATAATGCAAGTTGTTCACAACTTCTAGTTTGGTTAGGACATCCTTAATAGTCTCTATTTAGATATAATTAAATTTTTCCTCAAAATGTCGGACAATACCTGACAACAGAATCAATGGAAACCTCATGTATTGCTTCATCTTATTTCCTGCAGTTCTTAATTGTTTCTTTACGATTATTACATTAAATACTTATATATCAAGTATCTATCAATTGTCATATTTTTACAGTAGAGCATGGTACATATATGGTCATATTTTAAATACTGTATTCAGGCAATTGGGGATATTTTTATTAATGTGTAATGCTTGTCTTTACACAGCCATAGTTTCACTCCCTTCAGCCCAAACACAAGCCTTCACCCACCATTTAATCCTCCCACGAATAAATGATCAACGAATCTTTAACCTAACATGTCTTTCTTACACTGCAGCATTTCAATATGTATTGAAATATACATTCAACTATATGCAGAAAACAACAGCCTTCATCCCTGTCTTCATCAAATTGCATGCTTTCCAAAAAATACAAAGATTTGAGGCAGAAAGATATGTACAATTATTGTATTATGTAAGAACAAATCAGCTTCTCTGCATACAAAATAAGCTAGCAATTCTTCAAAAAGGAATCTCATACTTTCAAACTCTTGTTCCTTATTTTGTGAATGACGTCCTTTACATTGACTGAATGATTCCAAGACATTACCATCTCAAGACTCCATGAATTTCCTAAATAAATCCCAGGTTTTGTAAGGAGTTTGTAATCGAATACTTGCGGGGAAAATGAAACCAAATTGTCATCTTGAACTTGAAACCCTTCTTCCCCGTTTGCTTCATCCATTTTAACAGCCTGTGGCCTCCCGAATTTCTTACACAAGTTTGAATAGGCAGATGCGACGAAAAAACAAATTATCATAACTCATCATCAGGAGAATCAGTAGTCACAAAGGGTGCTCAAGGGTCATTCACAACAAGTGAAATTTTCCCTACAGGTCATTACCAAAAAAAAAAGGTTTGGGTAGGCAGTTTATCTTCAGTCTTCTATTCTACACATTCAGTTCCGCTAGTCCAACCAGTCTTTTGTGTCGCTCTGTCACTCCCAGTATCCAATCATTCTTTTCCTATTAATATTCATTTGAGGTCAAATCATGGTGGTTTGCTAGTTCATGATAATACTTCCAGAATTTTAAAAAATCGTAGAAATAAGTTTCAGTCAAAGCAGGGTTTGGCTCCCGCCCAACAATGACAAACGCAGACACAATCCAAACATCAACACTTTTCAGTTCATTACATATACAGTTCAGGCTAGGCTCAAATACCACTTGTCCATTTTGTAGGGATTTTTCGTAATTATTAGATCTTTTTTATGGGCAAACCTTGCTCAAAATGTGTGAAATTATAGCATGTGGCAGGGTGCAACCATTTGGAGGTCTGATGATACTGTTTTTGAGGAAGACATCCATCCTTATCACATTACTGCACACATCCTACTATTCATGTTTGAGAACGTTTCTCCGGCACCTTCTTTTAACAGAAACGTAACTTTCTTCAATGAAGAAACGCCCAATGGTCATATCCATTCGTTCGTGGGACTAAAATGTCTACAGATGCTTGTTTTTATGCTTTCAGTGTAGTTGCACATATTGGAATCATTTGAGCATTGGTTTCGTGACTTGAAAATGACCTGGAGATTAGTCTTTACTTTATAGAGTCCCACTCACAATCAGTCCGTAAGGGAACGTTCACAATGACGTCATCAAAATTGGGGGTAAAAATCAAGTGGGCAGGTGATTTTGGTATAAGATGACTTTGATGACAAAGTAGTAATCCGACGATGTCATCAATTCATGAATGTAAAAAGTTACTTTTAAAATGTCGTATATATACGGTTTTATTAATAACCTAAGATCACACTTATATGACGGATCTGTCTTGCATGGATAAATAGCACTATCCGAAATTTGCCATCCTGAAAATCTTTCTTACTTTCTTATGGAGTATGAATGTCTTACAGCTTTGTTCTCCACTTTTAGCATACTCAACGGAGACACTTATTAAATGGATAGCTGGAAAAAAGTATACAAATATAAACGTTTTACAAATAACATACAAAATAAATCTCATCATGAAGTCCACAAAAGAAATCATCTTTGTTTCAGGTCTTGGTTACAAATACATTTTATGTCCTGTGTCACTCATTTTTAGGGACTAGAAAGCGATCAATGATTGCAGAAGATAGAGACAAATGTTGAATTTGGCCCCACTCCCGCTTGTTTTGAGAACACTTAATATATAACCAAGCATGATTAACAAATTCTGGAGAAAAATCTCGAAAACTGGGATGTTAAAACATTCTGACGTGCTTGACTGAATGCACTAGAGTGGGGATTGATTAGCAAAAAGGCATAGTGTTACTAGACTGGAACATTACTTATGCAACATGTAAAATAGTAAAGACAACAGGTATATTTTGCTTTATCCCAACTTAATCGACATTTAATTTGATCGAAAGGTGACGTCATCACATGGGATGGTTCCTATATAGTTTCATTGAGTGGTGACGAGTGGTGGGAACAGGGCGAACATAGTGATGACGTCATATGTGAATCCTCCCTACCCTGAATAACAATTTTTGATTGCAGGGTAAAATTGCTTCCACTTGCTGTCTTTACGATTAACCGTTGATGTTGCTTTTGCTGAAACAGCGGGCAAAACAAAATTTCTCAGTCCGTTCCACACATTACTTTGATAAATAAGTCTCTGTCTTGACAATTTCTTTATTTTTGAGTCCCTATATCCGTCCCAGTCTGGAATTAACAACTGCACAGGTAATGTAATACAAGAATTTTGCTGTTTTAACAATGTAACAAAAATGATCATACTTTCATTATACACATACTGTGTTAATGGGCACAAAAATTTCAGCCGGGGTTTTCTACCGGGTATTATACTACCTGGGTTCTGTGCCCACACATGCAGCCAGAAGTTCAACATGCTGTGTAATAAAAGTGTCAGATTTTTTGTTAAATTTATTTAAAAAGTAAAAAATCGGGTCACAAAGGACGCAATATTATGTTTTACGTGTTATACAATGTATGTTCATGTTCCTATTGATTACACCTGTGCATACTTCGGGTCTTATAATTACATACAAGAGCACATTGGAATGTTGATACTCAAGTAGTTTGTACGAAGACCTGATTTTACTTTGACTTTTAGTATACATATGCACTCGTAGTTTCATTGTCAAGTAACTCCATTTTAGGGCCACAAAAAATTCTTAAGTAAAATACCATGGCGTGGTTGGCGATGGGTTAGGTTTCAGTCTGACTTTCAATGATTTGATTTTATTACACATTCTTGTGAGACAAAATACATTCAGTCAGACAGAGTAGAGTAGTACACCAAGTGTACATTAAACTTAGTGTGCTACCCTGCTCTACTATGTAAATGTAATTATACATGTTGAAATCCAAAGAAGCAAGTACAAAAATAACGAAAGTACTTCTTTATTGGATGAAATCTTAAACTAGAATGACAGGATCAGTCATAGTCAGCAGGCTCCACAGCACATTTAGCATTCATTCAATGCTCGTATCATTACATTTGCCAATCTGGCATTTCATAAGATAATAGTAATATTGACAAATCAGTCATTTCACATTTCCAATCCTCATGATGAGGGGGAAGCGCGGCGCGTAGCCATGGGATCAAACCGTCTTCACACTGTGATGACGTGAGAGCAAATGATAAAGCGCAGCTGGATGATTACATGATCCACGTGGGGTGGGTGGGGGGCGAACAATGACACATTTCAGAATAGTGAAGGAAGCCTGTCGTCTTAAAAAAATGATTTTTAAAGCTTTTTTTGTTTCCTGGTTATAACTTCCATTATAATTATTGTTGACAAATAGCCTTGATTTTTTTTCATATTCAGAATAAAATTCTGTACGAAAAATTACATCATAATTGTGCAGTGTGATTGGATCTTGGAAAACCGTGATGTGCAAAGGGTATTGAGCACCCTGTACATGTGTGATAGTTCCCCTGAAAGCCCATACATAGGTATACATATTTGGGAAAATTATGTAAACAATTAAACAAACAAGCATCCTAACTTCTAAATCTGGAAAAAAAAGCTACGACTTGGAGGAATTAGACATTTTTTAATGTACTTCCTTATGTAGTCTAAGTCCAAGGCGGTAAATCGTTTCTTGGCATCATACAGATAAAAAAGTTTTTAAGCACCACGATTACATACATGCGTATTCCCTTTTCTGCACCTTTCTAACTTTCGCTCTGTAGGCTGTATTTCTCAAAAAAGATTTTGAATTTTTTAAAACTCGTCTTACCCTTTGACTGTTCCAGACACTAAATTTTGATATCGACTTTTTTGAACCAAATAAATCCCCATGACATTTTACTACAAATGAAGTACGGGATGTATCATATCTACTGTATCTCCCCCTAAGGAACGAGCAAATAATAGGCCAATATAAGGAACGATAGAGCAAAGTATGCGATTTCTACATTTTCAAGAAATTTCTTTTCCACATTAAAAAAATAATTATTTCATTTACTTAGGGAAAGTAATGAGGTCACAAGTCACAAGTCACAATCGTCAAACATGCGAAGGAAAAGGAAAGTCAAAGTTTTTGAGGATTTTCGACGTTTCAAAGTTTTGTTTCCGTTCAAAATGTTTCCTTAAATTGTCTTTGACCCTGTTTTATAGGAAATTTCATTGTCTTTTAGGGGAGCTACCCAACAGGTCTTTACATTGAGAATTGTGAGCATGAACTGTAAAAAGGGAGAACATGGTTGGGAAATTTCATCTTCAGGAAGATAGAAATGAATGTTTTTGCTCTTGTCATTTTTTCATGGACGGTCTGTCATTCACACAATCATTTCGTAACACTGTGTCTGCAGAAAATTTGAAAGGAATTCGTTTTGAGCCTAATAAAATCTACTTAATTACAAAATTGAGCATGTAGGAACCGAGTCTGTAAGCCAATATTGAAACAAAGAAAAACATTTTAAATTTTAAATCAATTCATAAAAACTCCTCACATATTCAGTTCTTGAGACCGCTTTTTGTCGAGAAGATATAATATTAGTCTCAATTGAATTCCCCTGAAAGTTTCAAACAGAACGTTGTAAAATATTTTTGAGAACATTAGGGCGTCTATTGTGTCGTGTCAATATATAATTACCGCATAAAGCTTACATTTTGTAAAAGTAAAGATCTACAAAAAATATAATGAGAGAAGTTTCCCACAATAGACAATCAAACTGAGTACTGCAAAAGGAAGTTAATAAATACAAACCCGATCACTGAATGTGACAGTTGATACAAACTAAGAATAAAATTGCTTCAAAATGTTAGGTTACAAGCACAGCAGAAATTATTTTTTGTATCGATTGAATCTTAAGATGGTTCAATACTGAAAGCGCAATTTTTATCTGGCTGATCAAATTCAATTTCAAGAAAATGGCACAGGAGCTGCTGTATGTAAAAAAAATTGAAATTCACATGTTGAACAAGAATAGTTCAATGTCCCTGCCATAGTAGCATACTACATAATGTGCAGGAGAAAAACTACAAAGCAACGTCCAATGTCTCATTTGAACCGTTATTAAAACCCAAAATCAAAATCTTGGCCGCCATTTTTTGAAAGAAAAGACTAAAATGAAAATTTCTTGGTGTTCAGGCCGCGTGTAACATCACCTGAATATTTTTTACCTTTGCCTAATCAAAGTTTGTTATTTTCATGTTAATTTTCTTAACCTAAGCCTCATCGTTAGAATGTTTACCTTTTCAACTCTCCAAAGGTCATTTTACGTAAAGTTATATTTTATTTTCTTGACATCATGCCTTTTTATGCATTATAACTTTTTCATTATTATGTCTTGTATGTTTACACTAATGTTTTCATCATATGCAGTCGCACTCTAACCTAATTCTTTGCTATACTAGTGTGCAGTGCTCGGACTGGGTACAGAAACCGTGTACCCGTACCCATACCCGCACCCGAATATCGGGTACTACAAAATGCTGTACCTATACCCGTACCCATACCCGAGTACCCGGGTAAATTATTTCAGTACCCGTACCCGTACCTGAAAATACAATGTAGTACCTGTACCCACAATTTACCCGTACCCGTAATGTACCCAAGACCTGTACCAGTACCCGAGTATCTATTGTGTGTACCCGGGTATTACTCGGGTACTGGAAGTTAAGCCGATTTAAAATCCCCGACGACATTAGCCTGCCCAGCTAAAAAATTTTAATTTGTCATTTTTTTGACCTCCATTAAAAGTGTCCGGGATTTTGGGAATTTTCCCTAGGTGTTAAAGACATCCTATTTGAATTTTTTGAAAAAATTATTTAAGGCATTCTGAT
Source organism: Allacma fusca (assembly GCA_947179485.1). NCBI lineage: Eukaryota > Metazoa > Arthropoda > Collembola > Symphypleona > Sminthuridae > Allacma > Allacma fusca. Next base: position 50,561,378 of record OX359249.1, on the reverse strand, counting down.
TTTTTTAATAAACACTGAAGAAATTCAAATCCTACTGCCCCAAAATAATAACCTGCTGAATGAAATGAAACGTTCTCGCTAATTGGAATTGGGACGGATTCTTTAATACTAAGCTCTCCATAACTTGCTTTTCAACTTGGAGAACAAGAAACAATTTTTTTTTGGCTAATCGTTTACGGCTAATTGAACACTGTGTATAGAAAATGTTATACGGAAAAATTGAGTTGATCATAATTTTTCCATGTCAAATATTGCGGTTTTAGGAAATAAATGTGGTAGGCAATATTAAATATTCATTTTATATTACAGCTTTATAAAACAAACATTCGTAAACTGTCTCTCACATTTATGAAGCCCGAGACGGAGATTTTCGAAAAATGCAAGCAAAATAGGACTAAAATGCAACCCCATGGAAGTTTTGAACGCCAAGTTCAGATGTCTGTCAAGTTCTTTTAACATCAAAATTATCAAGATTAATCAAAGGGACTGAATTATAAATATTGCGTGCAAGGAATGATATTTTTCATTCTAAAATGTTAAAAATATTACCTCCATAAATACTCAAAGTGTCATAAATACCCAGAATTGAAAATGCTCAAATTGCCTGCATAAAATGCCTTGGCGTTTTCAAATGGGCAACCTTGGGTACTTGTAACGTTAAGAAATGGATCTGCTAATAAATTTATATTTATTGCGATCTTATCTCGTAATACGTCTTCAAATAATTGTAATGCTACGCTCCCAATGAAGCTAATTAAATTGAATCCCAAGAACCTCCCCCTTGAAATTCTTTGTTGATGAGCTTCACTACTTAAGTCGTTAAATAGATGATTTCACTGACTCTACGCTCTATTTCTTTATTAGATTCCTTGGATGAATTATTAGAAGCGTTAGACTGCAACTACCACGTAATCATAGATGAGACGAAGCCACTTGGCTCTGTCACTAACACAAGTATCTGTATACTACGAAATAAGCAACTCCACGGTTGGTAGGTCTTATTGTTAACCATAGTAATCCATCTCATCAGGAATCCTTAAAGTACCCAAAAATACTCGGGTACAGCACCCACGGGTACAGGTATTTTACATAGTGATACCCGTACCCATTGGGTACTACCCGATTGCCACTGAGTGAGTACCCATACCCGTACCCGTACCTGTACCCACTTTATTGCCTAAAATCAAGAGTACCCGGGTAGTACCCGCGTACTTGCGAGTACGCAATTTCTGTACCCGGGTAGTACCCATACCTGTACCCGTACTCATTTACCCGAGTATTACCCGTACCCAGTCCGAGCACTGCTAGTGTGTAAGAAATGATATTTCATGTATTTTTACTTAGATTGTAAATATCATACCCATCCTATTTTTCAAGCTGCTCAAAGCTAAAAAGAACCCGAGTCCAGTACTCGAGGAGCCAGTTCTTCTCTTACCGTTGACTAAGGATTGACCAAGTGGAACATTGGGACTTTCCTCACAAGCAAACATTTTCACATGTCCATCCCCTTTTATGTTGCTGTGATATTTTCAGGAATTAATTCAGTTGTGTTTCTGATTTCCCACTCAAATAAAAGGTTTTGAGTAGTATCAAAATATGAAACCATTTCGTCGTGTCTTCTTCTAATCATAAACGGCTCAATTTTATATCCGCATCATCCACCGCGTTTTCTTTACTCACAAGCACAAAATATCCATACACTTGGACAAAAAACCAACATGATGAGCTATTGGGCTCACGGATTACACGGAAGTCGTACAAAGCAAAACAACTAATGTAAGACCTACCCTGAACATATTTTTAATTTTCAAAAAATAATCCACCTGTTTTTAAAATATACAAAATACTGATTTTGGAGGAGAATATGCCAATGTACGTAGGAACTTTTGACTAGGTTATTTCATCTAGGTAGATAAAATCGGATTCAGATGGTATTTAATTTCTCCAGGCATAAAAAAATACCTCAAACAAATTTTCAATTTCGTTGGCCAAATTTTGCCGAGATAATCAAATAATCCACCCACAAACTTGGTTTTATTACAGGGTAAGATATGCGAGGAGTGTTGATGTTGAAGAGTTATATACATACTAGTAAAAAGCTTTGCTTTGCAGGGACTTGTGGTTTTCGTATACACAGACGCCAGAATCATCACGATAATAGTGAGATTGTCATTTAAAATGTAAATCCGAGTAAAACTTCATGGTTGAGTGTACTTGGGAACTTCCCACCAAATGCACATGCTCCATGTTTTAGGCGTGGTTCGCGGTTGGGAGTTAGTCCCGTATAAGTATATCTATCAATTACGTAATTTGTCGATTGAAACTTTCTTTAAATATAAAATTTATTGTAAATGTTTCAACTCTGCCATCAAGTATTTTTTCATCATGTTCTGTATCCATAATCTTGACCTTGGTAACTATAATAATTACATTCCCCTATAAATACCCTAAAATGTTCATAAATATTCCAGTGAGCCTTGACTATTAGTCAGTAAAACGATTATGCACACCGCTGCGCATTTGTGAATGGACTCATCTACGTACATACATACAAACATAGACATCGTTTTGCACCATTGTCAGTATTATATTAATCTAACGATTAAGTAAGATTCCCGCATGCAATCGTTATCAATAACCTCAGATGAGGACCGCAGTTCGGTTATCAAAGCATTGGACCTTTCAACTCTCGTGTTTCAACCGGAAGTTCCTGTTCAGATTTAGCCATCTAAAGAAAACTACTCGTCCTATACATTTTTTTTATTATTCCCACGGAGCTCATCCAACTGACCCGAACCATTTTGTCGTGTTCATCAAAAGGATAACAATGGGGAACTTCGTGTCACTTCGCCACTAAAAGCAACTAAAGTCGCAACAAAGATAGGGCAAGTATTTAAAATTAGTTTTGAAACCAATTATATTTTACGGTTAAATGAATTTCTGCTCGACGTTTCTTACTAAAACACGTATCATATCATAGAAACCTGTACAAGACAAGTTAAGATGAACTGGATAAACAAGTTTGCCTGAAGGTATCTAATTGACAGGCTGGTTTTTATTACAGTCTCGTCGATAGCTGAAACGTTTTGCTCAATCATCACGCTTGTTCCTACAGCACAGTATCTATGACAGTCTCAGTATCCTAGCCTGGTAAATAGGCCTAATTCGTTACTTATGACCAGTAGTTTAAAGAATTCAGTTTTTTGTGGAGAGATAATTTATTATAAACGAGATGCCGGGCTATGGTGCAAGCTAAACGTCGCAGGTTCTGTAATGTATGTATTTGCATGTGATTATACTTGACCTCATTTATTTTTTTGAGGCCAAACGGATGACCCGAACTGCTTCAAAACAATAGGCTACTGGCTTTTTACCTAATCTACTTCCACAAAAAAATTGAATTGCCTGGTGTCACTGTTTCCTGGTTAGGCAGTTACCGTGGCATCAGACAACCAAACACTCCGACAATCGCAATAGGGTCTTTCAACTTCGCTTTAAAGATGAATTGAATAATTGTCTATCGATAAAGTTGTATAAATTCCAAAAATTCAAATTTGTGCTCATCAGTGTTGAAATTTTGAAAAAACTTATTTTGGTAACGTATAACTTCATCAAAAGGCAATTTGTCCTGAGAAGGGGCCAAGTCCTGATTCCTTCTTGGTAAAAAATATGTTGACATTTTTGTCGAAAAATTGATCAATTTGAATATGCTGCCAAAATCTTGACTAGGATTTCGATTTTTTTAAAACTCTTTGTAACTTCATAGACTAAATAACTTTGTAGAACACATAAATTTACCGTTTAGATGAGGTATCAGAAATACAGCATCTCAGCCCAAAGTTATCGCGATTTTTTGAGTCTCACAGCGCCCCAGAATCAGTTTTTTCGTAGTTTTGTTCCTCAGTCGGATTTAATTTGATTTTTGTAAATTTATTCAAACACTTCATCAAAAGACAATTTTGATTTTTAGATCATTTTGCTCTTAGTGAAACTACTTGCATTTCATTTTACTTTTCATCGCAGACGTATGAAGATATGTCAATGGACAAGGCAACCGAGTTTCGAAATTTCCAATTTCGCACAACCACACCATTTTTCACGTCGTCACCGTGTGCATTCTACAGTCTGCATTTGACCCCCGCCCCACCCCTCCCCCCAAGTAAGTGCTCCTGCGAACAGGGCTTTCTGCTAGTTTTGAAATCCTAGTCGAAATTTTGGTGGGATATTCAAACTCGCCAATTTTTCTACCCAAATTTCAACGTATACTAGCACTGAACAGCTAACTACTGTTGGCTAAGTAAGACAAATGTAAGTTGGGATGACAGTAAATAGTTACATGGAATAGCTAGAGCTGCGCTGTGCTATGGTCGTCGATGTACCAAGAGCGCGCGAATATTTAAATCTTACCATCACTTTCACTATCCACTCGCTCAACTTAGAAGAGAGGATTTTCGCCAAGAAATAATCTTTTGAGACTATATGCCCCGGCTTCAGGCTACGTGTGTTTAGTTAAGAGCTCATTTAAAAAAAATGAATTCCAAAACAATAAAAATTGAAAATTGAATATAATGTAATGTACACATACAATTATTACATACATATACATATATTAGGAAACGAATTTATAACGAAATCTTTGCTTATACAAAATACAAGTGGGATTATTTTAGTTCGTCCATCCAAGATCTTGTCAATAATTTCAAAACTCATGCCTGAATACACTCGTTTTCCACCACCAAAATGATTTCTAGAAATCATAATAATTATACAGAAATCCAAACCTTACATTCATTTGAAGAGAGAACAATGTAATGGCGCCTCGTGTCCATGCCATGATTTGAGATCGCCAACGACCAATATTTTAATCAGAATGACGCAGGAAGATTACAAAACCTATATTTTAATTCCTACATGCAGCAATGGCTAACTTTTACTCCGTCCAAGAATGCATAATGTGAGATAAAACATGAAATGCTTTTTACATTGATTGAAGTATAATTAATTCATGCAGTTCCAAGTACTTACGAAGTATCATTTTAAGTCTGACTGGGAATAACTTTATTCCACTCCGCGTGCAGTTACGGTTAATCATCATCAAAAGATCTCATAGTGCCCCTGTACTCATCCTAAATCCTAGTTAGTCGTCCTGGAGTATTTTATAAGTCCTAATCAGGTTCAGTCCTAATTATTATTTCCCATTCATTCAGTTTCAGTCCCACACAGTACTCAGTCAGTGCTGAGTTTATCCCAGTCTTTCATATTTGAAGGAATGCAGGAGTACACATCACTGACTAAAGTATCATATTATATGTAGTTTATATGACATCTAGTACTGTACACTTAAAAGACGAGATGAGCCAAGAAGAGATTTTAGATTTGGGAGCTTAGATGGTTTTGGAAGCGTTAAGTATCTATGAGTTCGGGATCGGGACCCAACCTCGGGTAATGTGGGTACCTCTGGGAAATTCCCATCCCGAGAAAGAAGTTCCAGAAAAAGTAGTGAGATCTTGATGCCATCTTGACAAGGCTAGAAGATTCCGATGGCTACGATTGAGAAGGGAAGACCTTCACTTTATACACACACTTAAAAGTTATCTCTATGGATGGGTTATGTTTAATATAAACTGTATTCATATTCATGGATTGGAACGGGATCGTCAACGAATTAATGTTAGTAAAGTCTCAAGTTCGTCAGTCCCACTCCCGATCAGTCCCAGAAGCGCTGTGATACACTCACTCCACTCACTCCTATGCTATCTACAGTGTGAGTCCAACTCAGTCTCAGTCCCAATGAAACTCTTTGGTCAAACTCCCACTCAGTCCCCAAGGATACAAAATGGCGCTCATTTTCATCCTTGGGCTGTAATATATGGCGCGAAAATTTAAAAACTGCCTAATATTGTACGCGCATCAGTCCCGCTCAGTCCTTGCACTTGAATCAGTCCAATCCGTCAGTCCCACTCAGTCTCAGTCTCAACCGTTTTCATACATATCAGTCCCACTCTCACTCCAATCCCACTCCACTCCCTATGTTTTGGCTCAGTTCAAAAGAGCTGAGTCCCGTTTGACTATCATTACAACGAATGGAAGTTTACACGTGGAAGAGTAACGTACATAATGAAACGCTATGTACGGAAAGGACGTTCAGTCCAGGGTTTGCCTGAATGAGTGAATGCGGATTGGGAGAGATGAAAGAAACAGAATGGCCTCAATGGTTTTTAGCCACTGCTCAGGACTTGTTCCTCGGAACTTTCCGCCGGTCCCATGGAATGGTTTGTAAGCGCTTCCTCAATACAACATTCATGTGCAATGCTCACAATCAGTGCGATTTAACAACTTCATACGAGCCTATATAAGCATATGGGCTACGTTAAAGTATTGCTATATAATATACATGGATATGGTTACTGGGCCACAAGACCTATGCCAGAATTTTCCGAAACCGTGAGCAGCAGACGAAAAGAGAGTCATAGACAAGGGATTTAGCGCAATGAGCAGACTCTAATAATAATATTGTAGTTTTTAATATTCCGCTCCGTCGTTATATCCAGCTTAATTTCACAAATCAGTTACTAAATTATCCTTTAGAGCTTGGGTTTTGGTTGTATTGTGGGAAACCAAATCAGTCAAGATGCTCCTCATACACGTAAGTGGATTTTTTGTTGTTAAATAGTTTAATGTATGTAAAAAGGTTGAAACTAGTAGTGCAAGGTTAAGTAGGGAAAAAGTTAAAAAGTCAAGTATGTGTTTAAATTCTCGCTGCTTGATTTATTGGGTGTGTATTGGGATTATTGTAATGGCTCATCCTAGTATGAATGGAACATGTGTGAAGCATGGTTAAAAGATTATTATGAAAAAAATGTATCATTGGATTTATGTAATATAATGTGGATTGTGGGTATTGTTATGCTAATATCTCCCATCAGCTTTCTTTTCAGTTTGGATGGTTCCATTTAATTTTAAAAAAATTTCCCTTTTAAATTATTTAAATTTGCCTTTGAATACGATGAAGTTACCATCCTGGTTGTTGTATTTATACTTATCTAATACACTTTTGGGGAATAATTATTGTTATTGTCATTTGGACGGTATTATCTGACTAGGTGTGTCTGCAGTGTAAATTCTGCTCGTTGAAATAGATAACCCGTAACCATACTTAATATGGTATTAGAAATAGGGCAGTCAATTACTACGGGTAACTCAAACCTTGATGAATGTTGATGATAGTGTGAGGTAAGATGTCGGCTAATAAGCGAAAGTGTTTGTATGCAGGCTAGTAGTTATTATCTGCAAAATTTGGAAGGCTTATGTAATTACTTATAAGATATAAAATAATGAAATCTTTTAGGTTACGTACCAAAAAGTTTCAGATCTTCACGCTTGTTTCTTAGTTGTCGATATATTTTTAACCATTTCTGCAGTTACATATTATGAGGAAGCCATTTCTTTAAAAGTTAGTTGTACAAGGGGTATGCATGTAGGCCGGGCCGGTGATGTGGAAACTGACTTTGATTTATGCCTCGTGGGATGTTTTATGCAGAACTGGGGAAATAAATGACTAATTGCAATACTTTTTGTCATAATTTTGCTGCGTGTAGTCTCCTCGATCGCTCGCGGTTCTTCGCCACCAGCTAGCGAGTAAAAAATGCTACATGTCTTCAACTGCGATGTCCAGGTTTGATCCGGATGCAAATCTTCCTTATGAAAAACTTACAAAAAATCTTGAAGTGGTGAGAAAGAGGCTGAATAGACCATTAACTCTGTCGGAGAAGATCCTATATTCTCATCTTGATGAACCACAAAGTAAGTACACTTGTAGAACGTAGGAAAATACTACGGATGAAGAAGGCTTGTTAGTAGAGCGTGACATTATTTGCTCCAAAGTTTCGAAATTAAAGTTGGAGATGAAATCCTATTTATTCATTAAGGTCAAGAAATTAAGCGAGGAGTAAGCTACTTAAGGCTTCGTCCGGATCGTGTCGCTATGCAGGATGCAACAGCTCAAATGGCTATGTTGCAGTTTATTTCATCTGGATTACCCCGTGTTGCTGTACCATCAACAATTCATTGTGATCATTTAATTGAGGCGAAAACTGGCGGAGTTGAAGATTTGGCACGTGCCAAAGACACCAATAAAGAAGTATACAACTTTCTAGCTACGGCAGCTCAGAAGTACGGGGTAGGGTTTTGGAAACCCGGTTCTGGTATTATTCATCAGATCATTTTAGAAAATTACGCATTTCCTGGCCTTGTGATGATTGGTACTGACTCTCACACTCCGAATGGCGGAGGTCTTGGCGGACTTTGCATTGGTGTTGGTGGTGCTGATGCCGTCGACGTGATGGCCGATATTCCTTGGGAACTGAAATGTCCTAATGTTATCGGAGTCAAGCTTACCGGACGCTTGAGTGGATGGACGAGTGCTAAAGACGTTATTCTAAAAGTCGCTGGAATTTTAACCGTTAAAGGTAGATGATCTTGAAATTTTGGCTAACTGCAATGCATGTAAGAATTCAAAACTGAACAATGATACTGATCTTCTGCCGTCAAAACAGGTGGTACTGGAGCGATTGTGGAGTACACCGGTCCAGGTGTTGAATCTATCAGTTGCACAGGAATGGCCACTATTTGTAACATGGGAGCTGAAATCGGCGCTACCACTTCTGTATTTCCTTACGGCGGAAGAATGAAAAAATATTTGGAAGCAACCGGTAGGAAAGATATTGCCAATTTAGCTGATAAATACGCCAGTTTGCTAACACCAGATTCGGGAGCGCAATATGACCGCGTTGTTGAGATTAATCTTGATGAACTTGAACCCCACGTTAATGGCCCTTTTACTCCTGATCTTGCTCATCCTATCAGCAAACTTGGGGAAAAGTATGTACGATATGTATTCAGCATTTCCGTAAATCTGCCATTGAGAAAGCACACATTAGTACTAATTTTTTAACCTATTATAGTGCTCGCAAAGCGGGATGGCCTTTGGACATCAAAGTTGGATTGATTGGATCCTGCACTAATTCATCTTATGAGGATATGGGGCGGGTAGCTAGTATTGCTCGTGAAGCAATGGATCACGGATTAAAATCTAAAATAGAATTCGATGTAACACCTGGATCGGAACAGATTCGAGCCACCATTGAACGAGACGGTATTGCCCAAACCCTCCGCGAATTTGGTGGTACAGTTCTTGCTAACGCCTGTGGACCTTGCATCGGACAATGGGCTCGTTCTGACGTGAAGAAAGGAGAAAAGAATACTATTGTTAGCAGTTACAACCGGAATTTCACAGGCAGAAATGACGCCAATCCAGCTACACACGCTTTTGTGACAAGCCCTGAACTTGTTGCTGCTCTTGCTTTAGCGGGCACCCTTGATTTTGATCCTAGAACCCAGAAATTAAAGTTAGTATTGACTTATAATATACCGTACACGAAGTGCACAACAAAAGTACCACCAAGTTTTAATTTGCAACATTTGAATAGACAAATAACTTATTGTCAAATACATATTTTAGAACGCCATCTGGAAAGGAATTTCTGCTATCAGAGCCTAATGGTGATGAACTACCTTCAAGAGGATTTGATCCTGGTGAGGACACATACGCCGCACCCAGGAAAGATGGAAGTGCTGTCCAAGTAGATGTATCCCCTTCTTCGAATAGACTTCAACTATTGGAACCGTTTGACGCATGGAATGGCAAAGATCTTCAAGATCTTTTTGTGCTCATTAAGATCCAAGGAAAATGTACAACCGATCATATTTCAGCTGCAGGTCCTTGGCTTAAATTTCGAGGACATCTTGACAATATCTCAAACAACATGTTCATTGGGTAAGTAGTTTACAATGAATTCCCAACAAGTTTGTAATATGATCGGCATCGTTGAGAGAAATTTGATTCATTTTTCTCTCAGATTTCCTCTTATTATATGTTCTTAAATATGGCTTTACTTCCTCAATCTGTAGGGCAATAAATATTGAAAACGGGCAAGCAAACAAGCTTAAAAATCAAATGACAGGTGATTATGCTACGGTACCCGAAGTTGCTCGGTACTACAAGAGCAAAGGACAAGGTTGGGTCGCAATTGGTGATGATAATTACGGAGAAGGATCCAGTAGGGAGCATGCTGCACTCGAACCAAGGTATTGTATATTTATGTGTTACATTTATTGCTTCATGTGAATAATTTTTTGTCTACGGTGAGATTCAAATATGAAAACGTTACAGGCATTTGGGAGCTCGTGCCATCATCGTAAAATCTTTCGCTCGGATTCACGAGACCAACTTAAAGAAACAAGGACTATTGCCCCTGACTTTCGCAGACCCCTTGGATTACGATAAAATTTCCCCAACTGATAAGGTTTCAATTAAGGGACTCACGACATTAACACCCGGTAAACCTCTTACGGCAGTCATCAAGAAAGCCGATGGAAAAGAACTCAAAATTCAATTGAATCACTCGTTGAACGAGCAGCAAATCCAATGGTTCAAGGCTGGATCGGCGCTGAATCACATGAAGAACCAACTGAAGTAGACTTATTTCAATAATATAGTACACACGTAACATAAACTTTTTGGATTGTAAATGGAAAGTATAAAATGTAGACATCTTATACAAAAGAAAAATAAGAGAACTGTTAAATCAATGGTGAAATCCGACAACAATGCAGAGTAACAATAAAATACTATAATTTACGTTAATGAAAGTTGTACATAGCCACAAAAATATTAAAATACATTCAAATCGTACCTACATGCCTACGCAATTTGTATAGGTATATTTCGCTGTTTTGTAGATTACTCCACAACATCGTAAAAGCAATTTTCATGTAAAATATTTCTAGTCAGGAGTTTAAGTATGTTCGTTGCAACTTGTAATAAATTAAGTACATTAAAATGCAGCATTTCAACTATTAGCATCTTAACAACAAGCATTACATTGGCAATTTCCACGTGAACGATCCCATCCTCAAAAGACACTGTTTCACTGAGGCTTGTAGTTTCTCACCTAAACCAAGGAAGCTGTACTGCTTTAGGACATGTAAATTAATATTTTGCGTTAAATAAGTAAGGCTATTCAGAGTATTACAGTGCACTCTCATTATAATAAGGTACGCCCTCATGCCTTATTGCGGAATGTTCAGTCTCATCTCCCATTTACACAATCCATAAACCTATGCATATAGTTAGTGACAAAGTTTTCCAGTTCCTTGAGTAACCCCCATAACCAGAGTTCACTGTACTAATAATCACCTTCATAACAATTGTAAGCGCATACAATCCGAGGCCGAGATTTCAGATCTTCTCCGTACTCTGCTGAATACAATTATTAAGTACGTAGTACAACATATGCATAACATAGGTGGTATGTATGAACCATTTAAGTAGTTTACTTGACACCTGAACATTGAAATTTAAGTATATAAAATATAACATATATCAAAATACGGTGCGGTGCGGGGCTTATTGGAATCCCAGAATAATAAATAATTTAAAAGTTTTATGGCGCATGAACTGTAGAAAATAAAAGTAGTGTTGGGTTGACGTCAATGGGGAAGACAGGACGAGAGAGAGAGAGAGAGAGGAAAGAGAGAGAGAGAGAGAGAGGAAAGAGAGAGAGAGAGAGAGAGGAAAGAGAGAGAGAGAGAGAGAGGAAAGAGAGAGAGAGAGAGAGAGAAGCGCATGTGATGTTGTGTGTGTGGTAAGATTCCCTCAGCCCCGTTCCGTTCGTTCCGTCCATTCCGCCTTTGCCTTGAGTATATTTACTAGTAAACGTATAGAGTTATAGAGGTGCATAGAGACAGTGGAATGCGTAATATAGAAAGTAGCGGGTATAGGGTCTGTGTACAAGTAAGATAGTACTTAGTGATGGCTCACGGCTCACCTTAGCCTTATGAGCGTAGTGTAATAAGTTGAGGGTTGAGTTTTGAGTTGAGTGACTGTGTGCGTATATGCACGACGAGAGCGAGAGTCCATCAAGGGAAGTTTATTGCTGCCAAATTATAATTTTATATATTTGAGCCATCTTGGTCTCCAATCAACCAACCAACAATCACCGATTCTCAAGGAAGCAAGTCTTTTCCCGAATTAGGTCACACCAACAACAATGTCGAGTGGAGCTGGCAATGGCAGTGGCAATGCCGAAGAAGCCAGTTTAAGGGACTGTGAGGCTTACGTAAATCGTCATAATATTCAAAGTCTGCTCAAGGACTGTATTGTTCAACTTTGCGTACAGAGACCCGAGTCTCCTGTCGCCTTTCTCAGACAGTATTTCACACAACTTGACAATGTTAGTACTTAACTATCATTTTGTACATTATTACATTTATTATTAACTTCAAGGCAGGCTACCTAACAGTCTAACAACTATGTCTTCATCTTATTTCTTTCGAAAAGTTTGTTTCAAAAAATTATTTTATTAGTGGGAAGGCTCAAGTATTTTATTTTTAAGATCTTCGTCTTTTGTTAAAAATATATATCTGGTAATTAGATTCAACTGATGATTGAGGTGTCTTGGTTGGGCTGAGTCATCAGCATTTACTCTGTTGACATTTCCTAATGAATTGCTTGGAGATACTAATTTCAGTATAGTCGACTTTGATAGTAGTGAATAATAGTGTCTTAACGTAACTGTCCCACTCACATGTATACTTACTCGAAGAATATGAGAGTTAATCATTTATCACTAATCCGGAAGTTCAATTTGGACCCGAATTTGAAGCGGACATTTGAATTACTTGATCCCAACCTGGGTTTAACCAACTGAGTGTCTGCTTATCTAAGTTTATTTACAATGAATTAGTTTATTGCTAGGCTGTTAAGCAACTGTACAAGAATAATCTAGTGATTCACTGAATTCTAACGGATTAATGTACGTACTTTCAGGATGAGGGAGTGTAGCTGTGTTATGGTTGGTAGTCTTTTATTTACAAAAATGATTTTCATGTTTATTTCAAAGGAAAATGCTGCTGCTCGAAGGGCAAACACAATGTTGGAAAATGTGTCTCCGGAAGACACGGAAGATTTGTCTCCTCTGCCTAGAGGCAAGCCTATCGCCAGACGTGGAGGAATCTCTGCCGAACCCGTCACCGAAGAAGATGCGACAAGCTATGTTAAAAAAGTAAGCTGAGTCATTGTAAAAATGTAGTTTTTATTACATCTAGTATTATCGTATAATTCGTTGATTTATTTGGGTAATTATTGCAAATACGGATTCTTTGAAGGAATGGTTTTTTTTTTATATATTTTGAAGGTAGTACCAAAGGATTATAAGACGATGGCAGCCTTAACAAGGGCTATTGGCAAAAATGTTCTCTTCGCTCACTTGGACGAGAGTGAGAGGTCCGAAGTTTTTGATGCCATGTTTCAGGTAGGATATTGCTTCATGTTTAATTCTATCATATCCATCAACTCTTGGACTTCATTTAGTAAATATTCTTTAATTTTTGTAGGAAACGTATTTGGCATCCGAAACTATCATCAGGGAAGGGGATGAAGGAAATTATTTTTACGTTATCGATTCTGGAGAGGTGAGAAGTGATAACTGTTGTAGATCGGGTTAGCTCTATTATATATCACCGGAGATTATTTTTCTTTGGTTGTGGTGATGTTGCAGAGGGGGCTTACGTAATAATGTGTTAGATGCTCACTGAATTTTATAGAAATTGGTACGAAGGCACAATCTGATTAAGGATCTGAAAGAATTTTTTGCTAGAAGCTTCTAGTTTGGGAGATACGACAGGTCAAAGGCATGGGTTACCGCTCGTATTTCTCTCCAGGCGTGAGTTCAGTTAGGATTTATAATTACTATCGTTTAGTAAGTCTCGTTTCTGCTGTGCTACGAGTTACCCATATTGATGTGACTATGTTAGGTCCCAGATAGCACAAAGAAATCTTCGAATCGAATGTGCGATATATTTAAGATAACTTCTTCGACTATTCTTGAGCGATTCTGGCCAAGATTTGAAAATGCGCGAACGAATATTTCAAGAAATTACCTGGATTCTGTGCACTATATATTTTTTTATTATATGTACCTTCCTGTAATTACATATATCTAAATTATTTTCATCTTCAATGCCTGACACTTAACAATTCCGTAACAACAACTATAGCTAGCAACGCCGAAATTTATCAAAATATTACATTCATTTCATAGCAATTATTGATTTTACCACTGTGAGCTGAAGTAGTGTCGTAATGACTATAATTCATGGAATTGGATCTGGAATTGCTGATTCGATGTTATATCAATAATATCATGACAGTAACATTCACCCCAAGACACACACACGTACTTACACACATAGCACAACTAAATAAATCCGATTACCAATAAGTCAACATTAAATGAGAGACATACCATGAAAAATCAAATTACTCATTCACAAATAGAATATAACATGCGTTTTGAACTGATTGTGAATACTTAATTGCATACTTGTAACTATTTATTTAGCTTCAGAAACCTTGCTGAATATGAGGTATGCAGCATCCGCGCTAAAAACGGTTCATGAACGCAAGTATTTCACAAAAATTTAAGAAGTTCGTATATCGTGTGTGGGAATTTTTAAAGACATCGGGTACTGTTCGTTGTGTTCGTAAGATACATTCGCGAAGATGAAAATAATTCACGCTGACTTGTGCTAGCTGGGGTTAGTTTGGTTTAATGCTTAGTACTTCGTGCCAAGCATGTTTTACCTGACATTGTTTCGATTTGGTTCACTTATATGGTCAGGACTTACGGAAGTGCACCTAATTGTGTTGTTAGAATTCTTATAACTCGGAAACTAGAATTGTTGGTCAAAAGATTCTTTCAAATCTTTTATCTACTCCTTACAGAGCGTGTCTGTGACAATTTTCATTAAAATCGGTGAATAGCTAGTACACATCATCAGCACTGTTCTATTATTAACTAAATGTAACTCTACTGGTCTTCGATTCAAATGCTCGGAAAATACTACAAAATGGATTACTAGCTACTTAATATTAAAAGGAATTATGATTAAGGAGCTAATTTAGGATATTAACTATTAGGTGGAAGTCAGTAAGGACGGCAAATTTTTGACGTCAATCTGCGAGGGCGGAAGTTTTGGTGAACTTGCATTGATTTATGGGACGCCGCGTGCCGCCACTGTTAAAGCAAAAACTGATGTAAAAGTGTGGGTCATTGATCGAGACTCTTACCGACGTATTCTCATGGGATCTACGATAAGAAAACGTAAAATGTACCAAGAATTGTTGTCAAAAGTCTCGATATTAGGTAAGTCAGTACTGTCTAAACAATAATGTTCACAGATGTATTGCCTTATATTATCAGCTTTTCAAATAATTTAAATGAAATGACAGAAAACCTAGACGAATGGGAGAGGCTCACAATAGCTGATGCTCTAGAACCTACATCATTTACCCCTGGCGAGAAGGTTGTCAAGCAAGGAGATCATGGAGACGAATTTTATATTATAGTCGAAGGAAACGCCATAGTGACTCAAAATATTGATTCTAGCGATGTTCAGGTAAGTTCAGTTGATGTTGTATTGTGTTCTTAATGCCATATTACATTTGATATCAGTGCCAGTAAATTAGTCATGCTAATTTCCATAATTATTTAACCTACAGGTTGGCGAATTGGGTAAATCGGATTATTTCGGTGAGATTGCACTTCTGTTGGATCGACCGCGTGCAGCGACTGTGACAGCAAGTCCCGGTAGCACGTTAAAGTGTGTCAAGCTAGATCGGGCTCGGTTCGAAAGAGTTTTGGGACCCGTGGCTGACATACTCAAACGAAATATTTCAAGGTATCATTCGTATGTCAGTCTCTCAGTGTAAGCCTGATCGGAAGCCGCAATGAATCAACCGTAACCAAATCAAAACTTTAAACAGCATTAAGAAATCATTAGGAATTAAGATAATCATTTTAAATAACAAATAACTTAAAAGTATTTGAAACTTTTGAAAAAATGTGTATATACATACATTCTAAACTGAATTGTCAGTTCTTACAAGAATTGTCTAAGAATTACATACTTGCATCATCGTGAACGGTTTTAATTTAACTTATCGAGTCAAGTTTACTTCGTCTTGTCGTTCGTCCAGTATGTCGTCATCACTGTCTGCGTCGTCGTTCATCATCGTTATTTGTCTAATCACTGTTGTATCATAGGTTACATTTTAATTTGTCAACTTAACACTGATTTCAGCATTAATGAGTCAAATTAAAGTTTCATGGTGGAAAAGAAAATTTACTAATCACCTGTAGAATGATCGTTTATCATATTTCACCGACAAATTCATTCTTCCATTTTTGCCGTCGTCATCCTTATAATTAATACTTAAATTACTCTTACTGTAGAGTCTGGAATGTTTTCACTTTCAGGTTTACAGGGTGGCCATAGTCGGAAGGCCATTTTAAAAAAATAACGAAGGTTGCATGGGGAAAGACCCATCCATCCATTTTGTGGATTAGGGATGGGGTAAAAATTCATTAATCCACCCCTACTTTCGGGGCAGCTCGTACTTTGAGTACTTATGATTAACAGAAAGTTTATTTTCTCATCGCATCTGCTTTGTATTCGCTTACCTGTCAGACAGGAATAACAATTCCCAAATAGCGTAGCTGCATAATTTTCATATCTGTAAGCACAGCTGATGATAAAAGTATAACTTCCTCTCCTGCGTGGTTAATGTTCATTCCAAGCAACAATAAGGAGAGTCAAAACAAACCATTATGTGTCTGTCTGCTTAATTTTGATATTTCGGCCTTACTATCTAAATATGCTTATAGTCGATACTCGACATTTTTCGCTTTCATAAACCTCAAGCCACGGCTAGAAGCAACCAATTACATCTTACATCTGATAGTATTCTTTATAATTTTGGAAACTTGAATATCTGAATGACTAGAAAGCAACAGTTGATAGAATAGTCGATTACTTCTCAATACTATCTTGAGAAGAGGGTTAGTAAATTGAGCTTCCAACGGTGCACAAAATAATGATCTGCAGGTAAGTAAGTAAGTGCATGCATTGTCCTTGTTGCTCTAGATTTCTAAGCACAGAACTTGTTGGGTGGGCTAAAAAACCCTTACTTACTCAGGTCTTCCGAATTCGTGGTTCTTGTGTAATGCTATTACTTGTTACTCAGGGGTGACGAAATCTGGAAGTACGGAAGAAATTAATTTGAGCTCATTTCCGTAGCCCACTTAGAATCACCTACGACTGTGTGTTAGCAGCATACCTTGTCTGGATGTAGAATAACTCATTGGTTTGAACATATGGCCAGACCATGTTTGTGGATGGATAATGTTACCCCGAGAAATGTGTTGCTTTTAAGGAGGACACTGCACGAGCCACGGGTTGAATTTAGGGTTACTCGGTGTTCAGAGAGCAGTGCACTTTCCCTCTATACAGACGGGAGTTTCGGGTGCGTGCGCTAATCTATTGATTTATTTTCCAAGTCTTCGTCATGCCCGTGTGTATATTCGTGAAACCCTTGCTGTTCGTTGGCTAAGAGCGACGTCTGAACATCTCCAACCTTATTTGAAAGCAAACGAGAATATCTTATAATTTATTAGAGCGCAACAGCGGATATCCTAATTTAGTAAAATATTATAGAGTTGCACACTTGCATGTAAATTATTTTCTGGATATAAAATTGTTTTCAAAGAGATATTCTCATCTTGACATATTTACTTCTTATCCGACAGCATGGTAGGGAGGCCTGTAAATACAAGTAGATACATGTGCGTGCAGTTGAGTACTCTAATCGATTGGATCTGTCGTCATTCTTGAAATGCGAAGCAAACCCCTCGGAGTCCGCTAACAGTAAGTTACATGAAGCTCTCCTATGACTCATCCACGGCCTGGAAACTTTTAGTTGACATTAGCATTATTTCCCAGCCGTCAATATTGTGCTGAATTAAAATACATGAAACTGACCCTAGTTGATTTTAGTAGTGTCCGGGAAGAGGTCTCACATGTGTGTCACACATGAACATTTCTCAAGTGGGATTGAAAGTTGATTTGTGCTCGTCCTACAAAGTGCAACTAAGTGAAAGTTTCTGTTGTGGGAAAATGTCATTGTCGCCGTCAGGAATGATAGACCGAGCATCAGCTGAAATAACTCGGTGCATAATGAGAATCAAGAAAAAGAAGGACGGAAATAATCATAGCACCACTGGAACCCCGACGGCCTCAACAAATAATTCCGTCAAACAAACACCACAACCCCAATCGAATACCGAGAG
Source organism: Allacma fusca (assembly GCA_947179485.1). Taxonomy (NCBI): domain Eukaryota; kingdom Metazoa; phylum Arthropoda; class Collembola; order Symphypleona; family Sminthuridae; genus Allacma; species Allacma fusca. Next base: position 50,543,130 of record OX359249.1, on the reverse strand, counting down.
ACACGAGACAACTAATAACGTAGGAACTCCACAGAAAAAGCCAATGAATAATCAAATGGGGCTAGGAAACATAATTATGATGGGGACGCCTACAAGGAAATTAAATCATATTTCTGGTAACTACACCACTAATCCCAGTCCACGCTCTAAAATGAATTTCTCCTCAAATCTAATGATGGACAGCCAATTTTTAAGTTTCCTCTTCACCAAGTATTTTCATGGTTTGGACAAACTTGTGTTACCTTTGGTATGTAAATATTGGCGAGACACCACCTATGGTTTAACAAGGGAGTACTGGGACAAGGAGCTCGTCCCGGTTCTCAATTGTAAAGAAATTAGACATGAATTACTCAACTGTGCTGGTGTACGGAGAAGATTTTACTCTGCTGTGCATAAAAGAGGGTAATACTTTTCTCTTTTTTCAAATACTACAGTAAAACAGCTGTGACGGTGGTCCGTCTGTTAGCCATACTCATTCTCAGTCTTGCATTATCCATAGGGCACAATGATCATGTAAATCCTATTTACCTCCTATTCTTTGTCTTTCATGAAGCGTGAGTACTTGATAAATTCGCAGGAAGAATCTTACAGAATTTGTTGTCATAAACGTGTAGTTTCCGAGATATGAAATCAAAGGTCATATGTGTACTTATGTACTGTGCAGATGCATTTTATTGTGCTGATTGTAACTCGGTAAGAGCACCTTTTGTATATCCACTTGATGCTACTTATTTTCTTTTTTCCTCAGGAATATATAAATATGTTACTCAAAATGCCCTAAATTATAAATTAAAATAAAGCTAATTTGATCAAAGGACTTAATTATTGTGAGTACTTTAAGGTAACAAACAAGTTTGCTTTCTCAGCTTTCTGCTGATTTACATAAGACGCTTTTGCATTTCTGCACGTCCAGTACACGTACATATACCAAAACTGAATAACTGAGAAAAAAAACTGAGAATACAGCCCTTTTGTATTACATGTATGTAAGTACAATTGAGTCCTTTGATCAAAGCTCTTTCATTTATTTTTTATGACAATTGTATTGACAATTGTATTGACAATTTTTGAATGAAACGTACTTAATCAAAACGGGAAAACTTGAAAAATAGTGAATTTTAAGGTTTACCTTTTTGATTCAGTTGTAATAATTCCGTTCTGTTGTATTTTGATTGTCAAGTTCAAGGCTTTCTTTCATTTCCAAACAAAAATACATTTATTTAACTATTTTCAGCCCCTAATAAGCCCCCGTTGTACTATCAGATATAGTAAAATTTCAACAATTTTTTCAGTTTGGTAGCCATACAGCTACTGTTTACATTTCATGGCACCCACCGAAGGGTCTCCCCTGATCGATTTTTATAGAAATTTGCACAATATGCTGTTTTACGTTATATATTTCAAATGCATTCGTCAATTTTAGTGAGTGACACTTAAGAGGAGGCAAAGCAATAACTTAAAGCAAATATTTCTGCAATGATAAAACAACAAGTATAAAAAATTGGAAAATATTAACATTTAAAACTTAAAGAATAGAAATTAAAATAATTAATTAGGCTAATACATAAATTGCAACATTTTCATACTGAAAATTGAAATTCAATTTGATTCAATTGAAATTCGCGTTCGGGTCATGGTCAGGTAAATCATTTCAAAACCACTGTACGTTCAAACATACAATACCACGTTGGTCTTTCTTATCATTTGTAAATACGATTATTATTTTGAAAATTAAATAAATCAAGTCCTCACAAGTTGTTACAAGCCCTGAGGACTACCCCGATCTACATGACATGCCCCGATCTAAAAGGTCAATTGAATGGAAAACATCACTTGGCTGCGGCTGCATTTTTGATTAAAATATAGGACATTCAATTTGTAATTATCTATTATGTTATATTAACTATATCAATTATTAGATGTGTAAGTAATAAACTTCCTATTGTTTGATTTTGTCTAGGGTCAGATTCCTTTTAGATGTAAAAATTCCATCTCAAAGTATTTTGAAGATTGACGTTTAGGCTAGATATTCCAACAACCCAAGACAAGCATTGCAGTCATAGGGCTAAAGAATGTGACGCAGGCTTATTTATTATTTCAAAAAATTTTCTTCAGAAACAATAATTTTCTCATTATTTATACCTGGCCTCACATTTGGGGATTGCAGAAACATTAGTGCTTGACTTGAAATCTTTATATTAGACTCAAATAAATCCAAATGAAATTTGTTACGTAACCGTAACCAGTGTTTCGAAATATTTTTACAACAGATATACCGTGAAAAAATATGGCAATCAGAAAATCACCCTTCTTCGTGTTATCCTCAGTCTCGCTCTTGAAACTGAATTTCTCTCAACATTGCTGCCATCGCTTAAGGCTCATGGCAATAAATCTAAACGCAGAGACCACCTATCAGGTAGCTGTCTGGAAAGCCCATAAAATTCGTACAAGTGAGCGTCATATATATTCGTGAATAAAGTTCTTGCTGAAATAAATAAATGTTGATTTCCAAAATCATAAAAAAATCCGACATTGCTTTACGTTCGCGAAGAGAAATGTTTCTGTTAGGGGCATTGTGAATTTGAAATCAAGGTAGAGATAAGGCAAAGTATTCAATTAATTTCAGACAATACAGACATATTATATTGCACGCAAAAAAATTCCTTAGCCTTGTTAATATTAAATAGTTATGTAAACTTTTAATTCAGATCACCAAAGAGATCAAATATGTCTAACTTAAAGTCAGACTCACTCACAATCACAGTCAACCAAGCATGCCAAATGATGTTGTGGAAATTTCGTATATGTATACATACATATACAGTATACATGCCAACAGTATGTACGTTGTGCTGTGGACGGAGAAGTGGCTCCTCTTCAGTTACTCCTTCTAATTCAGACTGAGATTAGAAAATTGGTCATAATTTTTTTATTTATGAATCGATTGCTTCGAAAAAAAAAACCCGGTAGATCCTCAATGTACCAAAATTACCTTCTACAATTGTGTAGCATCCCTGGATCTTGGAAAACCTAGGGGCGCAAAGGTTGTTGAGCACCCTGTGTATTTCTTTAAGATGTGAAATACTTCTCCTGATTTAAACTAATAATTCATTGCAGTCCCAGATATGTCAACCACCTGATGGATTACTGGATTCCTAGCTATTGGTAGAAAAATACTGAATACTGTAAGGGATGTTCAAGTGACCGGACAATGTTTTTGTACCTTACATGAATAATCTTAAGCATTAGGTAAACGTGACTTGGGACTGCTGTAATCCCAATCCCGTGGAGCAAAAATCACTATCAGGGGCATCCCGTATAGCGAGAGCTCACTGTAGAAATAAAATTCGAGCAAAATTCCTACGAGGATTGCATTAATGGGTTTATTGCAAATAAATTATTTTACTCTAAATAAATCACTTCAAAAATAACATCATAAACAGCTGAGAGATAAGTTGCATGCTCCAAATATTGACTTACCAGAAAGTAAATTGCGCCCGAGAAAATAGAAGATGGTGTATATACAATTTACTAGTACTGTATATATAAATTCTATGCTGAAATAGAAACCCATTTCGGAGTTGATAATAATTATTAGCATTCTAAAATTTCATGAATTTGATTAAAGATGGAAAAAAGATTTATTGTTACAAATTCTTGATTTTTTGTACATAAAGTAGCAGCAAAAAAATGCTGATAGATATGTGGCTTGACCTCCAGTAGTTAATTCTACCATTTAATTCCATTAAATTACTTGGAAAGTAAATCGGGGCCAAACAAATTAAAGAAGATGAAGATATTCTGTGGTATTAATTGTCATATCAATTCTGTTTGAAAGTTTCCCTTCCACATGAACAAAATTGCCTACACTTTCGCGTATGCACTTGAAATTTATAAGTAAACCTGTAAACCTCATTTAACCTTCCTAATAGATAGTTAAACGCGTCTGGTGATAGCAAATATTTGCTGATAAATTTTAATAATTTAAATTTTAATGGCTGACAAACATTTGCTCCGCTTAAATAATAATTGAACTACCATTTTATACTTACTCTGTACAGAAATTATTTCCCACGACAACATTTAAATATTTCCAAAAAATATATTCCCCGCAACCAAAGATTAACTTTAAAAGAATTCTGAAGTTTCTTCTTTGCCAACCAACCCAGGCCTCCTAATGTATGTCATTTCTAAAACAACTGATCCGACTTTGATCAAAGTTTGTGCTATTGCTGCTAACATAAATAAATCGAATGTTTATTTGTTTAAACTTACCAGTAAGTTAATTCCTGTGTTTGAAGTTTACAATTTTGCCGTTATGCATTTAATGTGTGAAATTATTTACTCCTTACAGCCTACAATTAGTTAACTATAGCACTTTGATGAAAATTCGCAGGCTTACAACTTTTAGTCAGAAGCATGCGGTGCCCGTAGTGTGAAGAGTAACCTCGTAGATACTTGTAGCACTTAATTTTTACTTATTATTAATAAAATCATTTGAGGCTATATCAGGAATGTTAATAAAGTCATTTTTTTCATCATGCACAAAATATGATTTTTTTCCTTGAAAATTATTAGGTATAATACTGATACAAGCAAAAAAGCTTATAGACAGAATGACTGTTGTATGCATATACAACAGCGCCCGAAAATCTAATAAACAAGATAGTTATATTACATCATTACACGTAGACATTTACTTATTAATTATACATACATAGAGTAATTTTGGATAACTATAAATATTTCAACTAAAAGTAGTTCAGCATATCTACGTGTAATGTAACTGTGCGTGTAGTGTATCTTGATTATTACTTTTACGGGCTCTGATGAATTTGTATGCATACAAAGGCAACTCTGTTGTTCAAGCTTTTTTGCTTGTAAATTTTGGGAAGGAAGAGTAGTCAAGCAACTTATCAAAAAGCTTAAGATAAAATTAGTTTAAAAAACACCCCGAAGATGCTTTTTAAAAAGCATTCAAACGTTAAAAACTAGCTCATCTACATATAGAAACACCTCTATATACGCTTTTACCCTTATATTAAAAACTGATTTTTGCGCTACTCCTGAAACCTTGATACGATTGAAGACTTTATGTTAGGTACTCCTGATGAGTGTAGGCCTGAAGTTTCCTGACATATATGGGAAATTCCGGCGTTTTTATGCTATCAGTGCTGTGAGTCGATTGGGAAATTTTGCAAGCTTTGGTGCAATTTCCCACGCAAACCAGCACGAGTTAGCCCAAACCTTTGCGCTCATAGACATTAAACCAAGTACCTTCAGTCACATAAAACCGCGTACAAATCACGATGTTTGCTTCTTCGTCTAATAATTATTGTAAGAACACCGCTGTTTTAAAAAAATCAATACGAAAGTGTGTTCAAGTGACTTAAAAGTATCTACGAAATTACAGATCTGTAGTATTGGATCTGGGTGACAAATTAGAACAACAATGAACGAAGCATAGCTTCTCGGCAAGATTCAACATCATATGAAATGACACATGGATGTTGTTTATAGTATTTATGTGAAGTCAGAGTGGAGTGATAAGGTCAAGACAGAGAATACGATGCAGTACATATTTTGATGTAAGCATTTTGATTTTTGGTTGTCTTTCCTAATTCCTGGACTCTGCACTACTCTGCAGTCATAATACCGTAGCTTCGCAACCGAGTTACTTTATTCGTTCATAATTGTCCTACTCCCACCCAGACCCAATAGTAATTTTTACTTATGAGCCATGAAGGTATCTTCGCATCGTTTTTAAATACTTAATTTTGCTTTCGGAGATTAAGATTTGACATACGTTTGTTCTTGAGAAATGTCGGCTTTCTAGACAAACGTAGCCACATATGTAGGTGTGGACATGTGAAGTTAATTTTAGAGCCGAAAGTATCTAACATCCTGGGCTTTACTTCATGTGAGTGGCGGGGAAAATACATAAAATCGGGACTAAACATTGAGCAAAGAATAATTAATTTTTGTAGGTAAACGAACGTGACAGCGTATATAAATAAGATAAAATTTGAAAAGCATCTACTTTAAAGTTTGTAAATTTCATATGACGGATAATTAGTTGCTAAAAATTTGCTACTTGGTGAGAAATAATTTGTAATTATTTTCAGATTCACTGGACTGAAATTGCTGGGGGCAACTGACGAGGATGCAGAGGATGTGCTTATTCATTTCAGCCAAGGCTCCAGCTTGATTCAAACTTTGAAACTCTACAATTCAAGTTTAACGGATAAAGGCCTGTACAGTTTACTTGATCATTTGAGCATCGTGGAGAACCTGGAATTAGTGTCTTGCAATGAAATTACAGAAGATGGTATTACTAAAGCCCTTCCCGTCAACCTCTCCAACATTGTCATACTTGACTGTATTCATGTTGCGGATCTCGTTTTTTCTTCGGTTGCAAAACTTCCTTGTCTCCGAAGTTTCACTATTCAGGTTATAATAATTAGCACTTCATCCGATTTACACTACCGTACAATATCATTTCTTAATCCGAATCGAAAATTTCCTTCAGCCTTTTCAAATCCCGTAGCGAAAAAAAACTTGTCATTCACTTTCAATAAGTGGGGGGGGGGAATAATATAATAGTTTTATTAATACTTACACGGCAAGCACATCGTTTCGAGCTCCACTCTTTATCAGGCACAAAATATAAAAATATAGCTATAAATATAAATAGATATAACTATCATCTTTAATTTTCAGGTAAACTTCTGTAATATCTTTAGCAATTATATTTACGCAAATATAAATTCGAGCATAGTATTTATTGTATTCTGAGTCCTTTGACTTTGATTTCTACTTCTCGTTAATCAATTTATTGAAAGTCCATCCATTTCACCTACTGTAAAAAAGTGTTGCCAATTTTGGTCATACAAACTTTACTTTATATCATGCGATATTGATTTAGACATTTCTCACATGTAAACATAATGAAGTGTTCATTCCATTCCCAATCGGAGTGAGTTTTTCTGCGAGTTTAGGTAAGTACCTGGCTCAACGTCCCTTCAACCGTCAAAGTTTCGCTTCACTACGGGCTGGTTTGCACCAGAAATCACTCCAAAGTTTAGAATTATTATTGATGGCAGGTCAAGGGAATCATAGGGAATGGTAAATCCCATTAGGAATTGTGTGTAATTTAATTGTATTTTGTACAATAATTTCACTTGAAATTATTGAACAAGTTCAAAATTTTGCGACAAATTCAGAACAAAAGTCTTTTATAGCTCATTTCTCCGAAAATATCTCATGGAATCTTACCGTAATTAATAATGGATCAAAATTCGGTGAACTATAAAAAAAAACATTAAATTCCAGCAGATATTTGACGCTACATTCGAGTTGAACATTTAAGTTACACTCGAGTTTTTAATAGGATCGAACATGAGAAACCTTAAATAATACCCTTTTCTGCTTTCAAGAATTCTATACTTTGGTGCGTGATTTCTGGCGCAAACAAGCGCGTAGTGCCCCGAAATTTGGTTGGTTTGTAGGAACGTAGGCTCAGGTATCCACACTCGCATAAAATCTCATTTCCATCCTAAGTGGAAACAGGACGATCTTTTAGTTTGGAAAATTATAATATAAATTAAGTTTTAAAAAAACAAAACGCGGGTGCTACGATAGCTCTTAAGAATAAAAAGCTAGTATGAATCTGGGTGGAATTATTAGAACAATGATGAACGAAATCTCTTGTGCGACTTAATATTATGTTAAATAATTTCCTCATTGTACTTTTAATATGTGTGATGTTTTTAATTGTTGATACAATTCTTTGTTTCTACCTTTATTGTCCTAATTCCACCCAGATCCATAACTACGTTTTTACTTTTAAGAGCATAAAGCAACTTCGTTTTATTTGCTTGAAACTTAATTTATTAAAACAATGACACTAACCCTAACTGGAATATTTAAATGGGAAATTTTAATGGGTTTCAAAATTTGGAGCCAAAGAGTGCTGAGCAATGTGAAACAAACAAGTGGCAGCGTTGCAGGAAAGGACATGTGAAAAGGAGAAAAACAAGTCGAAAATAGGCTTGGAGATTCGAACACTGTTGATAATTATTTTCAGAGAGCTCAGTGCGTTGATTGGGATTGAAAATTTGTCGCGGACATTTACGGGAAAGCTTAAAATTCGGCTCGCCAAGTCTGGGGACGTATTTTGTTCATCAATCATTCAGAAAAATTCGAACTCACATAGTGTTTCGGATTTACCCTCATTAAACGTTTTCTGCAAACTTGCCATATGTTCTGACCCTATGTCCAGATAGCTCAGCGCAGAGATCTCTGATATTAAATTTTGAAACCCTTAAAATGCGTGCCAACATTTTCGTTTCTAAAATGATATTTTGGAGATGACATATTGGAATGAAGATGTCCCAGAAAAAAATCCGACTTTGTTTTTCTCATTTGACCGCTGCGCTGTGAGGGTACCTTTTGGCGGTACCTTTTCCCTCCTAGCTCCTAGAAGATATGATGCTAAATTATTTTAAATCCCATAAATTCTAACAATTTTTCTTCCGAATTTTTCAAGATTTGTATAAGTGACACAAATCAATATTTGCGGTTCCTATCGTCTAAAGCGGGAAGGAAAGTTTGCGTTTTTTTGTGGATTTAGACAACAAATTCCTCCAGGCAAAAATTCATTTTCAAATATTTTTTGGCACTTATTTCCAGGATATTTTGTGGGCTTTCTATGCTGAGAATTGTGGGCATGATCCATAAAAGCAGAGAGTAATGTTGAGGAAGCGAAAGTGAGCAAGATGCGGAAACGGAGGAATTTCTGATATTTCCATTTCTCATGGACGGTCTGCCGTTCGTAAAACTATTTTGGATAATGCTGAGTTTGTAGCAAATTTCATCTGGTTTGGTCTAATGTCAATTGCCAAACTCAAAATATGCGCTCGTGGAAACCAACAAAGATTGAAGAAAAGAACAAATAGTTATTTTTCTGCCAACTCTCTATAACAATTCACAAACTTTGTCTCACATTTCTTGTTCCAGAGATTTACAAAGATGCCACATTGCACTTAAATGATTCACTTGAAAGTGACAAGCACACTTCTGAAATATTTCAATGAACTTAGACTGTCCATAAGAAATGACAACATCAGAAAACCGCAAAACTTGATCTACGTCAATAAAACTAGAGAAATCTAGACAAGAACTTGCTTTAAAATCGGGGAGTTTTAGCGGTAATAGGGCTTCTGCTGGGGGCAATTATTTTTGTCCCACAGATGATTCCGACCCGTCCCGCCGAAACCGTCGGGACGAACCGTAACGATTAAAATCTCAGTAAGTAAGGAAGTAGGGCAAAGTCAAGTTTGACAATTTTGAGTCAATTATCTTCCAGATGTTCAACACTTACCCCATAATCTTTCCCAAACACTCTTGTTACCGCGAATTGATAAAACAGGTGGTGAAAAATAAAGTTCGGATTTTGTGGAAAGAGTAAGAGAACTTTGTAATTCTTTACCTTCAAAAATGAATCAATTCCTCGTTCATGGCTTTCAAGTCTTAGTCTATATCTGAGACCTACATTTGACTAATATGAAGTCCAAATTCGAGTTCTCTATGGAGAAAGATGAAAGGCCACCTAAAATTGAGACCCCAAGCCTGCCTGCGGGGAAATAAAACTATTTAATTGCTCTAAAACAAAAATTTTAAAGTTGATTTAACGAGTTCTTAATCGATTGATTTAGTATTTAATTTTATACATTGAACTAGGTAGTATAAATTAAACCAAATCAACCAGGTCATTGTATATAGTAGCTCATCACATTTGTGTAATCCATTAAAATATTTTTTTAACACTTGTAGGCATACCATGTAACGGACGCCGCTCTGTCATCATTCAATTCTAAATTAAATTTGAATTTGACTACGTTGAAACTAAACTCTTGCTGGGAACTAACCAACCAGGCTATTCTTCATATTGGTAAGTGCTTATTTAATCAACTCTAGCGTAGTTACTAAATAACTATTATGTATAATAATAATGTGCTTAGTAACTTCATGTACGTCTGCAATATGTCCAGCCATACTATAAAATTCAAATAAAGTTAAAACAAAATGCAGATATTGTGATCCGTGACCTCAAGTGTACTTAAAAGTAACATACTAGAGCTACAAACTCTCATTTTTCTGTTGGTGTAAGTAATTATATATTGAAAAATAAGTCATGCAAAAGCATCTTGTCGCGAATATTAATTTTTGGAGGGAAAGCATAGTCAAAAGTCCCAATCGTGGATGTCGTCTTGTCCGTTTATCTTTCCGCTGACCAAATTTCACCAGGCAATGAGAATATTTTGCAGGGGTAGAATAGGTAAAAAGTAATAAACCTATTGTTTTTGAAGGAAATCGGACCATCCATTTGATCACAGATAATTAAATTGGGTCACTTATAAAAACATGCGAATACCGTACATATGTAATTACTAAAACTGGGATTCAATGCTTGCGTCATTTCTAGTCGGATTTGTTGTTCAAATTAAATTGTCTTTGACATCAACCGGTAAATGCACATGCACATGCTTACTTTGATTTTGATTTTAAACGTATTTAGGGGCACCGCTAACGGCCATTATAAGTTTGTAATTGTCTGTACGCCTGTCTGTGGGCAGAGACCCATCACTAGATTGTGATTTTTATTACTGATTCTGAAATACCAGAAAGTTGCCATACATTACTTTTGATGGGCGAAATTTTGTGTTGCGTTTTTAAATATCGAAATTCAAAAACGTAAAACTTCAAAGGTTCAAATACCAGCACAAATGAAGCCTGAGTTTACACGATTATATTAACTTATTTCTGTCACAGTTTTGCCTACATGCACCCCTGGGTGTTCCAATCTCTTTTCTCCTCCCTAGCCCAGATAAGGGACACTGACGCTAAATATTTCATTCCCCATTTTCAAGCAGATTCTTTTCCAGATTTTTCATTTGTTTCATTGTCCTGGGTCGAAAATTATGGTCTCAAGTCTCAATCGTCAGGAACGTGAAGCAAAGTAGATCTTTTAAGGAATCGGCATTACAGATTTGTGTTCACAGCAACTTAACTTCTCAACATAAAGTTACAGAAAAGAAGTTTCTGATTTTGACATTTTATCATGAACGCTCAGATCAGCCTGCGGAAAGTCGAGATGAAGGGGGGAAAGCAGCATATTGTGTGGTAACAGGAAGAGTTAGTAACTGTCATATCTAGGACGTTTATATGCATAATCGTGAGTGATAACCATTGTGAATTAAAATGTTTATACATACCGGTGCTTTTTGTTCTTCTCAAAACTTTTGTGTAAATACAACCACGGGTTCTAGCGTTGGTGTCACAATGATCTATCAATTAATTTAATTCCACGCGTAGAATCGAGTTCAGTATGCCTGCACTACTATTTATAAAACGTTTCAAATTGAATTTAAATCACGCATATAAGTTGACAGAAGTGGCAATACTTTATCTGTTGTAAGCAACAAATCAGGAAGTACATAGAACGCAATATTTAACTCCCAGGTGGTACGTATGTATATATGCATTTTCGGTGGTTTCACGTGACCTCATTTATTTTTTGGGAGAAAAATCGGATGTTTCAGAGAGAAGCTGACACCTTGACATCCCAGCTGCGATTTTCGTATTACATGTAGCATCTGGAGGTGTAGCACAAATGTAGTACTAAATTTTTCTATCCAACTTGTATTTACAATGCCTTGAATTTAGGGGTTACGTAACAAACTGAGAATTCATTGCTACCCTCCCATAATATGTAATGTGTAACGAAATCTATGCCTGCGGTTAGCCACCCAGTGCGTTACATAGTAAATGAATGCCCCTTATACATTTAGATACCTTATGCATTTAGCTACCTCATGCCTTCACTTAAGTTTCTTTCACCTCAGCTTTACCCTAGACCATGTAACGAAATAACCCATGAAATATTTAATCCCCCCACTTTGTATCAATTTATTCCTAGATTTGATAAAAGTATCATTGGCCTCGGGCAAAAATTTTGCGGTCCCAGGGGTCAGAACGAATATCTTTTGATGATCATTTGTAAGAAATTTTACGGGCTTTCTGGGGAGGCATGTGATGAGTTTCGAACTTGAGAATTGTCAGTATTATCAGTACAGTGCCTAGAATAGCGTAGGTTGTCTCGTCAGGGCAGTAATGCCCTTAAAAATGTGTGCGTAAACTACAATATTATTAAATTGTTCCAGCTTGTAGTGATTCAATTATTAGCAACACCGCTCTCAGCGAAAAGACGCTTTTGCATTTCTGCATGTTCAGTAAGTATGTATGTATACATACCAACAGAACACTGAGAATTCAGCAACTGTTTTTACTTTTTTCTACCAGTTGGAGATAGCCAGAATGTGAACACAGTTGAAGCTTACTATTTATTTATAAAGAATGCATTCCACTGTGGCCAATTTAAACAAAATACAATTACTACACATGCGGATGGAAAGGGTTTAAAGAACAAATTTCTAATGGGTTTAAATTACATACATATGTAGTTCGATGTTATTATGCTAAGAAAGAAATAGCAAAAGATTACCACGTACAAAAATATATCTTTGCAAGTGCAGTTTGTATGAAGTAATTCCCAGTTTATTGAAATTTAAGATGATTGTCTATACATATAAATCTAGGGAAATTATTAGTGCAGGAAGGAAAGGTAAAAGGAAATTTGAAATCGAAGTGATATAATTTGACGTTTCTGAACTTCAGCAAATTATTTACATTAAAGTCTTGGAATACGTGGAATAGGACCGTTTCCAAAAAACATGTTCATAAGGTAAAGTTCGAAAATGAAATTTGACAAACAAAAGGACAATCACAGTACTTATAACGACAGTAGAGATACTGTGATAAATTTAAGTAGTTACTGTCCATCAAACATGAGCTCACCACAGAACTAAATTTTCCTCTTCAAGAAATCAAAACGGAGAACTGAAATAATTAAAATTCAGAGCTACAATTGAATTTGAATTCTTTTACTGTAATGTCGATCAAGTAGAGACAGAAATAATGATGACAATAGGGATAATGATAGGAAATAATTAGTTAACTTGGAGCTCTTTTTATACGTATTATAGCGACTACACAGAATCAATGTACCACAAATTCGTCAATAAACTCTAGTTACTAGTCAGTTGAAGTTGTTTGCAAGGGTAAATTAGATAAAAACAAAGTAAGAATCCTATTTTTTACGGAGGAGATCGGGTCGTTTAACGTTAACCTTAAAAATTAAATGAGGTCATATGCGAGTACATTTCTGTTAAAACTGGAGTGTAAGGCTTGTAACGTCTATTGTCGGATTTATTGCGTTGTTTTTAACATTACCCAATATTTGTCGCACGAACCACACTTGAATTTGATTGTAAATGTTCTTCAAAATGTAGTGTTTGCATGGTGGTTACGATCATACTCGGCAAATGAAATTTTATAAAACCAAACGTCAAGCGATATTTGAGAATTTTTTAAATAAATAAATTGAAACCATTTAAAGTTTCCAATGTATAACTTGTTCGTAGAAATCCTGACTTTTCTCCACTTCCTTGAGCGCTATATCCAGGATTTTTGAGCTAGAGGGATAGTAAATTTCTAAAAAATTGAAGAGTTTCTTCGGAAATGAGGGAATCGCATATTTTTTGTCACCGTCCTACAGATAGTCCATAGGGAGACAATAGATATGAATCACCTTGTATATAGCGAATCAGCCATGGCTGACAGCTTACCCTCATCTCGTACTGTATTAGTCTGATTTGATGCTACGATATAAAATCATTTTAGTCTAATTAAGTTCGTGTCACTAACTGTATTTAGTTGTAAGAGCTTTTAACGGCAATTATCAATATTAATGTAATAATGATATGTAAGTTGGCTTATTTGTAGCTATAATCGATATTCATAACTGAAACTAATGTTTTGTATCTAAATATAGTATCGTCGCTGCCACATCTGGAAACGCTGAGTCTTTCGGGCTGCTCAAAGGTCACAGATGAGGGGATAGAAATTCTTGCCGAGAATCTCACTGTTCTCAAATCCTTGGATCTGTCCTGGTGCTCAAGAATCACGGACTCGTCTCTTGAGTGCATTGCTTGCGACCTAGTTTCTCTCCAGCAACTTATATTGGATAGGTAACAGTTATGCTAAACAGTGTCATATTCTCCATCCTCTGGATTAATGTGCTATAAGTTGGTGTTTAAAAATGAGACATGCTGGGCTTAATGTTCTTTAGATGCACCCTGGTCACTGACTTAGGGATTGGGTACCTGGCAACCATGTCGAGTCTTCGTTTATTGTCTATCCGCTGGTGCAGTAGCATTAGAGATCAAGCTGTACATCATATCATCTCAATTAAAAAATTGCAGTATCTCTCCATTGCTGGTAAATAATAACAATATAATCTATCTGGCATTTTGTATCATTCTTATGCTTTTATCACTGCTCTCTGCCTTCAAAATAACATAGATTTGAGGATATCAAAAATAAAAGGAGGCTATTGAACTTATACCTTTTATAATTAATTTTTCTCGTAATACTTGGACAAAGCAGTTGAACGACATAAGCCATTAATTGGAATGTCATGGTTATTTTTATATAATTATTTGTTGTTTAATTGCTTCTATAAATTTTCAGGATGTACGAACATCTCAGCCGGTACTTTGTGCTCTTTGTCGAGTCTACGTGAACTTCGAGAGTTGGAGCTAACTAACTGTGGAGTAACACCGTCCGTCATTCAATTTCTTAGAAATACTCTTCAACACTGTTTGGTTATTGAATAAGTCCATCGCTACCCCACAGAGCATTAATTACACTATAAATGCCAACAAAGCTAGCGTGAGGCTTGCTAGTGGAGAAAACGACTGACTTCAAAATAATTGATCGCCAAGAAACTGTTTAGTTTATTACATTTACTTATTACTCAAGCTTTGCAGTGATTCCAAAAACGATTAAAAGAAAGCCATCTTGAACATCCCTTATATTTACTTGACCTCGTGACATTTCATGGACAAACCCTGTATGGAAAATGGTATGCTTGAAAAGCCTTGTAGCTTCAAACCAGCAGTGTCCCTTAAAACGTTCATGTAGCGTAATGCGAAAGTCTGATAGCTTTAAGGTTTAGAAAAAAAAATCATATGGAATTTATTGGGGACATTTTTAAACAAAATAAAAGACTCGACAAGTTTTCTGCAACATGTTCGTAATAATGAAACACATCTGGTAAATAAGTACTTCAAAGTTCAAATAATTATGTAACGTTGTAAATGCGTGTACTTAAAAGCTACTCGCTGTTTAATCCTTACTCGCAATCAGTTCGAAGCGCTAGCAGTGTGTACTGGCAATGTTAACACAACAACATATGATGTTAGTGTTCCAGCTTGATAATTGCTGCAGAATGCAATGCAATAATTTATAGGTGCACTCTTGCTAGTTGCTATAATCTTTTCAGATGTGAAACTTTTACAATTTTGTACAAGCGTCAGTGCTTGCTATTTATCATAAAGCAGAAAACAAGTCGAGGGGAATACGATAAAACAAGATGCATAATCACAAGTCAATTATACCACTATTTATACTAAAAGCTTTAGTAACTTCAAATTTCACAAGATGATTTGTAATTCACGGTTACTACTGGTTTGTAAAAGTCATTGTACTTTAATATTCAGTCTTTACTTAAAATATTGCAATTTATTAACCATCCTTCGTGCATTATATAATAATTATATAAAAGTTGACAATTTATCGTATATTATATATGTACCTAAAATACATTATATGCATATATAGGTACGTTACCATTCGTAGAGAATCTGATATAAATAATAGATATGTGAAAGAAAAACATTACATAACCTTCAAACAATACCGATCCTTCAGACATTCGTAACTTTGTAGCTGGAGGGGGTAGTTAAATGTGGAACTGTATTTTATATAGATCAGAACAAATGGCTGGATTTTGTGGAAGAGTGAGTGTTAATATCTACTATGCGATCAACAATAATTTACGACAGTACGTAAGCATGAACTACTCCTTGTACTTATGTATTATGGGCTTTTGGTGATATTCCACTAAACTATTCTATGTAACCAGAAGCATAAAAACCAAACTTGTTAAATATTTTTCTACTACGCATACATTAATTATAATACTGCGCATACTCTGTATATGTGGAAGTGTATGTGTTGGTAAATAGGCTAACAGAATCAGGGGTGAGAAGTACAACCTGGAGTTTCAGCTAAGTAAGAGTAAACTTACTAACTGTAATCCCCCACTTTATTGACAAAATGGACCCAGTACGATTTTCACAGGGGGTAGTATGGTCAACAATAAATACTTGTTTGAAAGTAGAGCTTCTACCGGGGACAAAGTTGTCCCCAGAGATTGTCGGGACAGGTTTCTACACTTCAAACATGCAGGTACATGTGTCCCTATGCCTTCATTTAAGGGTATAACGGCACATAGTCATACACGTATATCCGTACTCAAAATGTATTCTGGTGGGTACATAAAATAGGTATCCCTCAATGCACTTAATACACGTACCCGTCTATTTGAGTAGTATCTATACGCACGCCAAGCGCTACTTTTTAGTATGTGTGTTACTTGATTTTGCAATTAACAAAGGATTATTATATGTACTCACAATCTTATTTATGAAGTATAAGGCCAAATGATGATTCAAGAGACGATTTTGAAATGGTTATTTTAGACAGCCGGGCAGGACAGGAATTTAACCCTATGTCCCCATTTCCAGGATGGGAGTGGGGACAACATTTTTTTTGTAGAAATATCGGGGCAGAACGGGGAAAGCAAAATTGTCGTTATAAATAATGGGACGGAATTTCTGTCCCCTGAGAAGCTCTATTTGATATTGTACTTTGCTTGTAGATAATCTCGTACTGATTATCATTTCTTTTAGTTGTGATTATTATTGTTTTCAATTGTAAAGTTCATTTTGACTCATCACTATAACGATATTGATAGTATCTGGAGGTTAAGCATTCAAAGATTCTCTCCTTCTGTGTTTCATTTCTCCTGCCAAAAAAGCAACTACAACTCGTTTATATACATTATATGATATGAGATACAAACTAGATTGAATATATTTGCTGTAACACTTTCTTTTTTATTTATTATTTAAATAACACAGGCAATAAGTAAATACATATGAAAGATGAAACTTTATCATTCTAGATTCTAATATTAATATTTAATTATCTATTGAAAATATGTATAACTTATGAAGAGGCGCAAACTTTATCATTCGAATAAATTTATGTAAATAAACCATATAAATATAAGCTTTATTAATTCCGATTCTCACAAGAAGTAGCCTTCAAAACATTTAAAACACATTTGTTAAATATATTAATGAATGCATTACAGTAAATAATATACGGTACAAGTTGATACCCTGGAGCATACACTGAAGCACGGCGCCATAAGGTAGAGCTGTATGTTTGTTAAGTCACTCACACTGTTCTTCCCCCATATGAAGTCGTTGAAACCGCGCTTGCGAAAAGTCATTGAGCGAGGTTTGAATACCACAGATTCAAGAGTGGAAAGATTTGGGCCAAGCGTTTTGAAGCACTTGGGGAAAGATTTGTTGGAAGAAAACTGATTTATTTGAGTCATTTGTAGATTGATTGTTGGAGAGGAAGAGAGTGATTTGGAAGCTGCAGAGAGAGAGAGAGAGAGACCGTGAGATTTGGGGGAGTCGGAGATAGATTTGGGAACGAAGGGGTAGGTATTTCGAATAGGTTGAGAGATTTGGGAGGAGGTGGATAGCGAGTTTTGGAGACGGAGAAAAAACGTTTGAGGTGTCTTAGTCCGAGATTTATTGGAAGAGTTTGTTACATAAGAAAGGTATTTCTGCCACTAGTGGATTTAGGGATGCCAATGGTCTGGTCCGGACCATTAATAATGGTCCGTTATTGGTCTGGTCCGGTCTGGTCCTAGACTTGTATGGTCTGGTCCGGTCTGGTCTAACACTTGGACCAGACCAGATACAATTGGTCCAGCTTCAGGACCAGACCAGACCAGACCACAGGACCATGGTCCCAAAAGTACGCAAAATAAAAATTTATGAGTTAACGAAATCCTGTGGAACAAATTAAAAATGTCATTTCTGAGGATAAAAAAAAATTTGACTGGATAAAATGTGATTATTCAATTGCTCTGAATGGTTTTCTGGACCATGGTCCGGACCATGGTCTTTGGTCTGGTCTGGTCCGAATGACTGGATCAGACCACTGGTCTGGTCCGAAAAACTGGACCAGACCAATGGTCTGGTCTGCGCTTTGGACCAGACCAGTTTCATAAAATCTGGATCAGACCAGACCATTGGCATCACTAAGTGGATTATAGTCAAGTCCTCCTTAGAATGATTTCAGTTTTAGAGAAGAACCTATTCATTGTATACCGGCGGAATAATGATTTGAAACCACTCGTAAAATAAATCCAGAGGAAGAAACTTATAATCGAACAAACTGGTGGAATGGCTTTATTACTATTAATTAATAATGTGTGGACATGCTTGTATTTTATACTATTTATATGTGCAGGTGACATCAGTGAGTCCGAATTCCATTTTCAACTGAAGAAGGCTTTTGGGTTATACTGAGTGCTAGGACCAATTTAGTTCTGAACTGAAAATTTCAGTTCAGTTCAATTCACTACTTTTTCAGGAGTTAGGATATATTCCCTCCGACACAATCCCTCCGGTTATATTCCCTCCGGATATATTCCCTCCAACCACAACCCCTCCCTGCTTGGAAATAATCCCTCGCACAAATATTTGCCACTCATATATGCAGAAGTGTTCGTCACTATGCCAGCAAAGCAAAAGCAATGCGGATCGTATGGTGACTCGGCTCAACAAATAACTTATGCGCCAGTTGGCATAGTAACAATTCGTCGACGAAAACTCACGTCTAGAACTCATCATCAAGGAAGATGATTTTTTACGGAAATGTTATTAACAAATGCGAAACCATGCGTTGCAGCAACTTGATTTGTCTGGTCATTAGTTTGGTCATTGGTTGGTGCAATCAGTTCAATCTTCATTATTTCATTCAAGAGTAATTATGTAGCTATAATTACTTGTAGATATTATGAGGCCTGAGATTTCACTTGCTGTAGCTTCTTTTTAAAAAGTAATTTGGACAATTCCAACTGTACTTAATTATTTGAGGATTGTTAAATTTTGTTGCCATAGTGAGCGTAAATTTATTGGGTGTTTATACAAACAGTCCGAGGGAATATCTCCTCTCAAGGAGGGAATATGTTCGGAGGGAATGTGTTCGAGGGAATATAACCCGAGGGATTGTGTCGGAGGGAATATATCCGAACACGCTTTTTCAATTCAATTCAAGACGAAATTGAACCGATTGATTCAGTTCATAACTTTGAATTGAACTGAATCGTTGTCCTTGAATTGAAGTTCAAACAATTCATTCTTCCCTAAACATTTCAATAAAAAATCCATCGTTTTCAAACTCTCCAGATCCTTTAAGTAACCATTTGTATCCTTAATTTAGCTTCCTTTTGTTGTGCGCTTGGAAAACACTGCCGCCAATTCTAGAAAGCGTATCTGTAAGTATATCTGTAGAAACCGCTGGTTTTCGATTCAGTTCAGTTCAATTCAATACAAAATTTTGAACTGAACTGAATTGAACATCTAGTTTCAACTCAGTTTAGCATGTGAATTGAACTGAATTGGGAAAAACTGATTTGAACTGAACCGTTCCGACCACTAGTTATACTTAGGGGCTGTATTTTGTTACGAATAGGACCTGGGTCCTGGGTAATGGGTTATAGATATGAGCAGGCTTTTGGGTTATGAAAGGAACAGGCTATCGGATGTTATTAAAAGCACTTTTGACTTTTTTGGTTTTAAAAAAAAAGTTCGCCCCTACCAATACTGAATAGCTTTTCTATAGGAAACATTTTTGTGCTACTGATAGATGAATATTTGTTTCCGATATGGGGCGGTTTAGATTAAGTATAAATGGAACTTTTTATACTATATATAGGTGGGTATAACGAATAAAGGTGTATGTGGACTGCTGATAGGGAGTGATACTTGTTTTATTTGTAGGAGCAATTTAATACGTTAGGGACAGATGACATTACTTAAGTTAGGGAAACTTTTTGGTAACTTTACTATCAAAATCAAGAGTATAGGGAACTTCTACGTTAATGTTAATGACAGGTTTACGGCAGACATAGTACGGTTATCTTTTCAGTGTGAAGACGTCTTTACTTTGTAATATACCAGTGGATCCCACCAGTTCTACGAACGGGACTAAATGAGAGTTTACTGTGTAACTTGGAGCCCTGTATACAAATGGGCTACTCACAAACACTGTAAGGTCACCACTAATACAGTGAATGTGGTCCCAATTGTAGCGACAAACAAACAATCCCGAGAAAATATCCATATCCCCAGAATACAAACCCAAAGAAACAAGCCCATAAATCAATCTTAAAAAGCATCCCCGAAAATCATCCCCACACAAAACTCATCCGTGTAATCCGTCAAAAAATATACTTACAGAGAGGTAAGTATATTGTGGTCGTGCCTAAGTGAAAAATGTAAAAATCGAAAATATTGGTTTTTGAATCCCTGGTACCTTTGCAAATGGTTTGTATCGAAAAAAGTTAATGATAAATATTAATAGCTGGGGCTACTGGAACCCCAAAAAAATTTTTACAACTTTTAAGTCAGAACGTGTGTGAGTTCGCCAATTATGGAAACAAAGAGTCTCAGTGCTTTGCCACACCTTTTTATAAAGGCATTACTGTTTAATCTACACTAGTGAATTAACCGCATACGACTTGCTGATTCACCTTCAGTCTTTTGGTTGCGGGTACTCAAAGAGGACTCAAAGTACCGACATTAAATTAGAGATGTGGCCTGCATCAAATGAAAAACTTCCCACATCAGAAAATTACAGACAAATTCAATGATTACCTAGATTGTAGCTGTATTGATTTCATTTCCGTAAATAAAATTAGTGACCCTGCGATGCGTGATTTGAATGATTAGTTTACTTGCTGCACTGACAATGTAATTTTGTTTTTTTTATATTTTTCTTAAATTTCAGTCTTTGCAACGCGCTAGATGACAGCAAGAAATAAAAACTTATTACTCGTTGCTCGTGTTTTCTGTAATAATTACAGAAATAGTTATTACATATAAAGCATCTTTGAAAATTTCGACCATCTGACAAAACTGTAAGTTATGAATTATATAAATACATTATAATTATTACAAATCAAAGAAGGAAACCGAACCCAAAGTACCTGTTTTCGATTGTCCGCATTCGAATACTAGTCCATAGTTGTTTCATCCAGAACTTCGCAAGGTTTTTCCCGTAAATTTAAGAATCTAAAATTTCATGTATTTGCAATGTTGTCAAATGATATTCACCAACAGTATAAAGTTTAAAATTTTACTTGAAGTTTTCATTTTGTGTCTCGAATCGTCAGTACCCTTCCTTTATTAATAAGTACAAACGGGCAAGTTGAAGAACATATTCTATGTTCACTAATTGGTTCATCACCAGGTAGGTGAATATATTTAATAAGGTATTTATAACATAATTGTAAATTATAAATAATAATTAAATAATTTGAGGCTTTGTGTAGGGTGGAAATTTGTTGTGAATATTGCTTATGTAAATCGGAATGGTTATTGCTTATGTGGTTGAAATCGGCCCTATAGTTTTTTGAAAACAAATTTTAAATTTTGAAAAAAGCTCAAAATTCATCCTACTTTGACGGCGGTGGCTGACTCCACCCTATGCGAAGCCTCAAATTAGCGCGTAACGATGATTTTTATAATAACAGTCAATTCAGCAGAATCTAATTGCAAGTTATAATCAAAAAGCAATACTTGTTTATAAGAAGGGTATAGATTATTTTTATTATAAGTTCAGAAGTAAAAAGAAGAATAATGCGCGATTTGTGGCGTTAGAGTAAATATCTGACCACAGAAAACATTCGCTTCAAA
The DNA here is from genome assembly GCA_947179485.1 of Allacma fusca. Classification (NCBI taxonomy): domain Eukaryota; kingdom Metazoa; phylum Arthropoda; class Collembola; order Symphypleona; family Sminthuridae; genus Allacma; species Allacma fusca. The sequence continues at coordinate 50,521,096 of OX359249.1, read as the reverse complement.
CTAATGATATATAGTTTAACAAAAAATCATCGTTAATTTGAGGCTTCGCGTAGGGTCAGTAGGGTGGCGTCAGCTACCGCCGTCAAAGTAGGACGAATTTAGAGTTTTTCCCCCAAAATTTCAGAATTTTTTCAGAAACTAACCGGCCGATTTCAACCACATAAGCAGTAGCCATTACGATTTACAATATTATTATTGCCATTACGATAAGCAATACTCACAAAACATTTCATTGAAATCAATTCAGTAGTTTTGGAGATAACTGTCATTTGACTTGAAGTTCAAAATTTTAAAAAAATTTGTCTCAAAAACTATCCGACCGATTTCAACCAAATATGAACTCAGGTTTACTTTTGACACTAGTAATATCCATACAAAATTTCATTGAAATCGGACGAGTAGTTTTTGAGTAATCGTGCGGAAGGACACACGGACGTACGGACAAGGTTATTTTACTAGGGGGCTGGCGCCACCCTAAAAAGCATGCCTGCTTCCAGGACTTCCATTCTAATAATATTTACAACTGCGTTCTAATTAGTACTTTGTTAATGATAAATTAAGGCCCAATTTTAGCACGCAATTGTTTGAATACAAACGTGATTTATTACAATTAAGTTTTAAATAGAATGTGGAACAAAGAAACGAAAGTAACGGGGGTTGTTTCCACAGAAAGCTGCGCCTTCGATTTAAAACCCTAAAATAATTTCATGCAGTTAAACTTTTCCAAAAGTGTATAGATAATTATTTTTCTTTTGGAGGCTTAAATCAGGCTGTTAGAGTAATACAACTATTCTTCCGCATTTCAGTCGAGGCTTGTGTTCTTGTACACAATTTAGAGTAGATTAGAGCTGACGTCATTTTTTAAATTATCTGCATTCCGGGTTCCTTTCAGGGAATCGATTTCAAGGACAGCATCTTCAAGATTAACAAATATTCCAATGGAGTTGGAGTTGGTTTCTGTGAAGACAGTACAAAGAATCCTTCCAGAAAGTTAAACGTCGGTCCTTTTTGAAAATTTCAAGTCCCACACAAACTTTAGTGCTCATGCGAGATTCGGCTGATCATTCAGATATAATCACATCCACTAACAGCTTTGCCGGTTCCACTTTCGGAGGAAGGCTGGATGTATCGTGAATTCAATAAAAGATTAAAGGAAGACTGCAGGAAGGCAAATAGTTTTAAATTCTTCATCCATTGGTAAGAAGTAAGAATGAATTTTTTAAAACGATACCCTTCAGAATTGAAGGCTTAAAGCTTTGAAGGAAGGTAATTTAGTTTGAACATCTCTGAAGGAAATAACCCACCTTTCATTAAAACACGGTGAAATGTAATTTCGCTTGCTTAAATACATATGTGCCAGTTTCATCTATGTATAATTATATTGTTCAGCTACAAAAGGGTCCGCCTACCGTGCATGTAGACCTATTTGTAGGCTATTTACAGTATAGACCAGTATAGAGTACAAGAAATGTTTTGAAGAGGCTTATTCGTAAAATAGGGGGTAGGAATCTACTCTAAAATCTAGTCTACAAAATAGAATGGCACAGCCGTCGTATAATTATATGTATAGGTATATATTTGTAGGCTATTGAAGAATGTCATGTTCATGTAAGGACATTTATAACTGGTAAAATTAAAATTAATAAGCAATCTTTGCCTGGTATTTCCAGATCGTATGTGCTATGGTGCATATCAGTCGTCAAAATCAAAAGTTCGTGAGGTTTCGTTTTGATTTGTAGGGGAAACCTCAACATTTAGAGCTAATTATTCGCTAGATTGGAAACTCGACCATTTGAGTAGAAATTCGAGTTTTAGAACAATTCAAATTTAAAACAGGATTTATTTGAGACATGTTGTCAGCCAGTTAACACATTTACAATGTCTTGTTTAGCTGACTATGAAAAATGTTTCTTATAGTATTTAGTTTATGAATTCTTAAGTGCTACATGCACGTTGACCAACGTTGTAAAACTTAGGATATAGGCTAGGCGGAGTCATTTGGACATCTTTGTTCTGCTGTGAGAACTGTGAGAAGGGAGAACTGATTGTGCGTATGGGCCAGTACTGTTACAGTACTACCGTACTGTCATCATGACATGACTGATGCTGGGTAGAGTTTCGCATCTTACAATTTGCGACACGAGGAAATTGTCCAAGGCCTCTTGTCGATCTTTAGTAGGTTACTTGAAGGATTCGTTAAAATACAATGTTGGGAGGCACATGAAAATCCGAAACCACCCTCTCAAGTTGCCGTCAGTTTTCATATAAGTACCTTCCCCTGTCAAATTTTCAGCTACTACTGTATCCCATCTCATGATTCTCATGTCACATAAATAGCGGTTACTCTGTTGCCGCCAGTTTTCGGTACCAACCACCTACTGCCCTATGTCAGATGTTTGCTACCCACCTGCACCACAAAAACCATTTGAGATAGCTGAAGTAATATTCGTATGGTACGGTACGAGTAAGTACATAGAGTAGACGCTACACGAATACAAGCCTGGAAGTTGCAAGTGTATTTATTTGCAAATTGCACCAGAAAAAGGAAGAAAAATGACTTTTTAAATATGATAATAAATTTTATGAACGTTGAAGTGTTTATACTTCCTATCCTTTTTAAGAAGGTGATTTTCTTCCATTTCCGGATACTGGTAACTTGGTGGCAAAAATATTTGAGGCATTTCCTAAAAATCTAAAACCATAAAATATCATTGGTGAGATATTTTTGCATTTTCGCTCTCTCTTAAAAGCGCTTACCGTTTTGCGAGTACAAATTACCATAAAGGCCAAATGGCTTATATGCGCCATATGCGGTATGATGTATTTTCCATTGGCGAAGCCGATGGCTATTTACGCTACTGGCTAGTAAGTATATGAAATAAGGAAACATCCCGGATTGTTTATTTTAAATCAAGTTTATTTCCTGCCCCAATTTTTCATTTAAAATTTCCTAAATCAACAAATAATTATTTGAAGTCGATTCTGCAAATCGCCTGAAATGTTTCAAAATGAGATTCAAGTAATGTAGCCAAGGTAGTAAATACATGTAAACTATTAAAACTGGCATGCTCGTTGAATCTAACTGTAAAGTTTTTGCTAGATGTATGTACACAGAAGTATGTGAAAGCAAGAACTAGAAACAAGGCATATCAAAAAGTTTTTTCGCGTTTAATCACAAATTACGTGTGATTCTAAGTAATAATAATTGGTGCATTTCCTTGTAAATTAATTGCTCAATAATTTCTACAGATCATGTGTCAGTAACTTACAATTATTACATTACTATGGTACAACTTAACGGAATGGTGGCAAAATATAAATAAAGACAAAAACTGTGATGATTAGTTATTGTTAGTTATGCACTACTGCAGTTACTTGTCTTATATGCAGACACAAACTTTGAAATGAATATTTGCATTCGTATGCATAATGTAACAGGTAACAAGTAATAGTGCTACGTCTTAAATTCCTTACACATAAATCCCTCACGAAAAGTTGTTCAAAAGTTGAACTGTCGGCAGTCGGCACTGCATCGGTTTCAACTAAGCCCTGATGAATATTTTAATTGTTTTTCCAATTTCCAACTACTACAACGTAGTTACACCAGCACATTTAGAAACGGTTAGAAACACTTTTGACAACTTAATTCACGTAATTAGGAATCTCACAGTTATTTCTCTTTAAATTATAGCAGATAGATACGCTGTCATACCAGATTTTTGGATTTCAGTAGGAGTTAATTTTCTCTAACGTTATCTATTCCGAGTACAAGATAAAAATTGAAAATGATTTGTATATCAAAATGTGATGCCTACGGAGGTATAATAAGATAAGATAAACTTCTTAATGTGTAAAACTACAATAATTACAAGACATCTATAGCTGGAGATTATTATTAATTCCACTAAAAGTAATTATTTACGACGAGTAGAGTTTCGAGATTTAATAAAATAAATACAACTTCACCTTTTTGTTGCTTTCCTGTAACAACAAACAACCTCGTGTCGAAATCAATAATTTTATATCCATATATACATTTCAGCCAGTTGGGCAACCTAGAAGTACAAATATTAGCTATAATTTACACATATACAGTATCGGTGTACAGAATTGTACCCTTCGAATTTCCATAGATTTCTTCGTCAGTAATTGTATTATATGTAGACAAGATCAGTATAATGTTGTTCCGTAAATACTTGGAAATTCTACCTACATTCAGGAGTAATATACATGAGGAAGCCAAACTGATGATTTTTTCAAAGGATGCCCGTAAGTACATACAGCTATCAATTTAAATGCAGTTTCATTGTAGCGATACCTGTGATATCAGTATAAAATTAACGTTAGTTGATTAAATCGAAAGTATAATATATACTAAGACCACATTCCACAAGTTAATCTGTGTGCTGCCTTTAAAATTATCTGAATACATATTTAAATTATGTATATTTTTACCAAAAAAATTTTCTTGCTTGAGGTATTTGTCTATGAAATTATTAGAACATAGGATGCACGTATTCTTAACTTTGTATGGTATGAATATAACAATTATGCTATACTTTCTCTAATGCTTATACCAGAAAAAAAATGCTCCGAAAATTGTTTAGTCTCGCGTCGTTACGAGGTTCTTTTGAAACATTCAGTCAGTTAATTTCGGTTTTTTGGGTTGTGGTGAGTCTTCTTCTTCTGGTTGGTCTGTAGGCGTTTGTTCCTGAGAGGAAGATTCCACGGTATTTTTTGACCGGGGAATGGTAGTTAACTCTTTTTCCTCAGAGCCAGCATTATCAAGAAGTTCAACATTTTTTAATTTAGGTGCAATTATAACGAGTTCCGTTTCAGCTTGCGCTGATGTTGCAGGTGCCAACACAATGTTGCCATCGTCAATATGATTCGGGGGTTTCCCGACAACCGTAATACCATTGATATTTTCACTACAAATCGAATTGCATTTCATATCAACCACGTTATCCAAGGTATCTTCATCATTTGTCACGAACGAAGAGGACTGTTCAAGTTCATAGTTATTGTAGTCTACATTCAGAGTTCCATTTGAATCGCCACCTTCAGAGAAATACACGAGTGAATATTTTTCTTAAATTGAGCCGATCAAATTAGCAGATATTCTACTCATTAAATCTTACCCGAATCTTGATTGAACATTTCTTTAGAATCTGAAGACACTGTAGAACCCAACGAATCTTCTTGCGGCGGCTATTTAAACATTCAAAAACACAAACTGTAAGGCACTGGTTGGATATTCGAAACGAATTCCAAAAAAATAAAACATTATTGGTAATAAAGCTTACAATGGTATCATCAGGCATGTCCTGTAAAAGATGAGGTTTATAATTAAGTATAATGTGATGAGTCCACAAAGCCAGCTCAACCTGATGCGGATTCCATTCATCAGGACCGCCCAATCTTGCAACAGCCTGCACAGATAGCATAGAACAACAACATTTCGTGTTAAAGCAATGTATCTTATATAATGGATTCGTTGAACCACGAGACCAGGACTTCTGCTCATCATTTTGCTTTCAGTAATAAAATACGGAATAAAAATGGAAGGTAACCAGCAAGAAGAAATATTCTTTGAATAACTTACTTGCTGAATGTGCTTGAGCATCTCAAGATATTCTTGAAGTGTATAGTCGATGCCCTCAATTTCTGGAACTGCAGCCAAGCACTCGTCCGCCATAAAAGCGGCACGCTCAGGTGCAGCTGCCGTCACAATTGCAGATGCAGTTGCGGGACCTATACCCTATCATCACACGGACAATGAATTTTTAAATTAATTAACAATTTTAATTGACTTGAATATATGATTAGCAATATTTTTGCAACTGAGTTTCAAAATAGCAGAATTCAGCATATGTATTTGAAATGCAATTAACCTTTAGGTTGCATAGATACTGAATGGATGCTCCAAGATCTTCTTTCTTAAAGAGAGCACGAAAGGCTTTTCTTGATTCCGTCTCCACAACTCGAGGTGAATTCATGGTAACCAACTCCTTCAGCCGTGGGCGAAATTTGCCTCTCTATTATTTGATAACATCACCTTTTAATGATTACTGTTACTGCATTAATTTCATGGTTCGAAATAAACACATCCCAACAATAAATTTTCGAACTTACGGCTAGCTTCCATTTCATGATGGTGACGAGTTCATCGTGTATAATGTGAGGATCCTTTCCTCTCGATTTAATCTTTTTCGGAAACTCTTTTTGATACCTATGATTTAGTTAGAATATTAAAAAGATTAAGATTTCTAAAATAATTTCCAATAATTAAACCACATGTAAACAACGAAAGCCAAACCATCAAAACGATATTTGAACTTATTTTCAAAACTAACTCGCATAAGTGTTACCACTTGCAGCAAATATCAAGGAGTTGTAACAGACATGTACATAGGTACTAATAGGCGAAGCGATAAAATATTTTATTTCGTGACACCTGATTGCAAGTTCGTAACACACTATAGCGAAATGGCTGCAAAAGCTATCACTCGTTTCATCCTTGTATTTGAAAATATTTTCGCTTCGCTGTCGAACTGAATTAACTTTATTAAACAATTACTATTTCTTATGTAATATAATTCAAGGGATTCAGAAGAGTGGTTACTGGTTGATACAAGTCCCTGCTGACATAATGTTTGATCCAGATTACGTTACTCATATTTGGATTTACAAAGTTCATCGCATTGACAACATGACAAACGGTAATTAAATGAATTTTTGTTTGATTGAAAATTGTAATGTTAAGAGTTATTTTGTAGGGTATATTGGCAGTACAATATTCACAAGGCGTAACCGTAAATCTTGTTGTACCTCAGTTTTTAAAATTTCGGATTAAACAAACACGAAGGCTCACTATAATATGAGATAACTTTAACTCATTTAGCAAGAAGCTACTTTTAGCCAAAAAGTTTTTCAGATAGCCTCCGAATTTAGGTCTCAACTTAACAGAAATTGTTTAAAAACTTCGAAAAACATCTTTCAATACGCCCTTAAGCAGACTACAGCGAGGATTTTGGCTATAGAAACACTTAGTTTTCCAATATATTATTACTGAAAATCTTATTTTCTGTAGTTTCCGAAGAGGAATTATTAAGTATTCATCAATGGCTGTGCTCATTAACTTCCTGGAAACCTGGTTATGGCTCTCCCACCCCCACTAGTAGGATATGTTAAAAAACTTCCCAGAGGTATACTGCTGTCATAGTTAAATTTAAAAAATTATAAATCAAAACAGTTTGGTTTCTTAAACCCAGGTGCCTGCTATAGGATAATTAGTCGAGTTGAAAAAATGCGACCAGTTCCTTGCCAGGACCTTATATGGCCTGTTTTACGGAATTTACAACGAAGTTGAAAATCCGAAACCAGTAAGGACGCAAGATGGGACCAAATTGTCAATATTGTCGATAATCTCTTCCCACCATTTCAACATATCAGCTCCTACAGGAGTACGTACTGATTATATTCAAATAGAAACCCGAAAAAAACTTGCAGTTAGCTTTATCTTTGATATATTCTCGAAACTGAAACCATTTTCAGGCCCGACCGGGAATCACGCATGATTTTTCAGCGACACTAAATGAGAGTCGCAATGCCTGCAATACGGCTAGTAAAGATCCTAAGAAAATACCCAAAATTCCTTTATAAATGCTTCAAAAATGGTCTTTTCTGAAGGGCGCTGGAATGGTAAAGGAATTGCTCCGAAAATATATTTAGGTTATATATTTTGGTTTCGTATTCTTGGAGCAGTTCCTTTTCCTTTCCAGTGCCCCATCAGAGAAGGCTGTTTTGGAAACACATACGGAGGAAGTGGTACGAAGTGAGCCCTGCCATGTTCATTGAGGTCGCAGAATCTTCATGAGTTTGAAAACATAATGCAGTAGTAATTAAAACCATTGAACGAATTTTTAAAATGTGTTACCCCCAAAAAATACAGTTTTCAAGTGTTACTACAACCTAAATCCACACTGTATAAGGTATGACATAGTAGATAGCAATTCCATGAACAGTTTCAGGGAAAGAAAATCTGTTAAAGGAAAGTTATTTCTTATTCCAACATGACATAAAAGTGAAAAAAATATAATAACAATTTACCATTGATCAAGTTTAATGAGTTCCTGAGGCTTTTTCGACTTTGCTTCTGCTTTTAACCGAAGAGCTTCATCATACAGGCTGAGGACATAGCTGTAAACAATTAGGTATAAAGTTACCTTACGAGCTATTTTTTAAATTTAATAAAATTACGGAAAGGGTGAATTGAGGGCGTAGATCACTAATCTGTAGGAATTTTGTTCAGGAAACCTGTGGGTTAGCACATAAGAGAGGTCAAAGCTTAGTGCAAGTGTACTGCATTGCACAGACTGTGAAACAGATGAAAGTTTATACTGACGCATTGCACAGTCGTATGTACACACTTCCTTTGGGTAAATGTATGTGTAAACTTCAGTGACACTAACCATTTCTTTACGGTCAGGGTAAGTTAAAACATTGAAAACACTGACTACAACAATTTTGTGCTAATTCATTTTTCTTGATCACATCACTTTAAGTGTTTGCTATTTTTGGTTAGGTTAGGAAAATGCTTACCGATTTTCGTATCTGCGCAATACATTCGTGACTTTGACATCTCGAATCTCCAAAACAACGTTTCCTGAACGAAATTCCTAAAGATCTACACACTCAACTCACCCTTTCCACCAAGTTGTATTAAATTAAAAAAGTAGTTATTAAAATAAATTTGTTCCAACATTAAACGGAATAATTGGTGGATCGGCTGCTTAATGAATCTAATTTCAAAAAGTTTAAATCCTCGGGTGCAGTCATGAGTATGCCCACCATTGCCCGGCTAGGGTAGTGGATTTTCTCGTAGATACTTAATCAATACTTAATCCAAAAAAATGAAGAAACTATTGTAACAAGAAATCAACCCCGGTATCTAACAGAGATCCTAGAACTCACGCTTTTAATTTCCTTAATACGCGAGTTCGACGAGAGAAATAAACTACGGAATCCTGTATCAGCTTGAAACGTTTAAACGAATTAACCTGATGACTTACTATATGTATTATATATATTTCTCGAATTCCGTCTATTGATTTCAAATGTTCATATATATATTCGGTACTTCTAACTTTGCAAGCAGCACCTTCCGGATACTTCATGATTTTAACCGAAGTAAAATAACTTATTACCTATCGGGTTAAAGCTAATATTTTTCACTTGCACCAATTTGAGAATCGGTTAAGAATCAATTCAAAGACATATAAGCGAATCTAAATAGGCTCACAAAACCTTGGTAACCTGATCATTGAACCAGTAGCATCACGTCCAATTTGACGTATATAGGGAGAAATATCTCATCTGTGTAGAAAAAGTTTCGGATTTTCGTTCAAACTGGACCACAACTTCAAAAAACCATCGAAAAGAAGAACTTATTTCACCTCATAAATACTATTCCAATTTCATCATCTGAATAAGAAATTTTATTCTTAGAAAGGAACCTAGTACTAGTCTATGCTAGCCGTTCACCGTTGTTTACAAACTATTATTATTTATTATGACTGTTGTCACTATTTTGAATTTGATAACCTCAAAATATAAAGTCATGGCTAACATCAGAACACCGTGGAGTTGACAACTTGCAAGGAAGAGATCAGGGCCATCTGAAGAGTCCCATTAAGACCTGAACTACTTATTTTAAGCTTAGAATTGGAGTACCGGTTTAATAAAATTCACACAACTTAGTAAATCTTTCTTGAAATAGTGTAGACCCAACCCGCCCACCCTTTGATTTTAGGCCTGAGGGCCAGGGTAAAACATTTTTATGACTGCACCCATGCTTAAATCTGACCAAAACTAGAGGATGAAAACATGTTAAAACCACATTGTCATTCCCTCAAAAACATTAATATGAACCCTAAATGCATTTTCAAACTCATATAATTGCCATAAGTTGTAAGTAACATCAAATCATCTGGATTTATCCATATTAATGTACATAAAAATATATGTGAAAATATTCAATTAGAATTTGACAGTTATAAATAATTACTCTACAACAGAGCTATCAAATTCAAGCTGTATTACATGAAAAACCAATTATTGTACAATTATTATATAATAGACGAAAGAAATAACCATACCGGAACTGTCCATTGGTCCCTTTTGCTAGAAATGCAGCCGTAGTTATCTCACTCATTGTTCTCCTTTCAAATGATACGATTTTCTCGTTCCTCACGGTCCCCACAAGGAATTATTCCTCTTGCTCACGTCAATACTCCGGACCGACCACGATAACAATCTTTAGCGTACCTATATAGACAAAGCAACCAGGATTGTTAAATAAAACTGTAGACAGTTATATAGACATAAATAAATATACATTTAATTTACCTGACGTATGCATGCCATTCCTAACCATAAACTCCATATATTGACAAAATGTAATATAAATATAACAATGTGAACTGTGCAAGTCACCAAATACTATTTACATACAAGTTCCTTAAAATATATATAATCCGTTTGACTCCTAGACTCCTACCAAGCCAATAATACAAAAGTCAAGGGAAATCTGTCAAAAAATGGTAAAAGGTTCCGAGCAAAAAGAAGCATAGAACAATAATAATGATAGTTAATCACGGAAAAAATATACCTGCGGCTGATGATGCTCGAAACGTCTGACTGATGTCAGAATGGACGTAGACAAAGTTCCCTGAAATTAAAGGGACTTATATAGTAGAGTGATTATGTATGTGTGGGAACTATGTATAAGTAAAGAAGCCTGCTCAGGAACAATTTCTGTTTTAACTCTAGCACAGTGGCCAGAACAATGTGTTTAGTGGAGTAAAAAGAAGACTTGAGGGAAACTGGAAGAGTTGGAGAGTACGGAGCTGGGCTTTTGGGAAAGATAGGCTGAGTTTAGTGGAATTTCGGTAAAATTGAACGTGGTGGTTTGAATCAATCGAATTCAACTAATTTCTACGATATATGGTTTGCCTTTGCCTGAGCTGAGAGAAGCTTTAGAAGGTTGACTCAGTTGACTGAGAAGGCTATGCACTCGCTACTGGTAAAGGTAAATGTGGTAATGTTAGTATATGTGGTGTGAATGTGAGTGAGTGACTCTGTTGCGAGTTGGGATGCTTGTATTGTTCAACGTTGTTGGAAGGGTAGAACTATTGCCATCAAATGGAAATAGTGGACTGTGCGAGTGAGCGCAGAGAGAGTATGCGAGTTGAGTATGGGAGACTCAGCGAAGGATAAATAGACGAGTATACGGCAACTCACTCAGTCGCTTTTAGTAACAGAGGAAAAATAAATAATTCTTGAGCAGAGAGTAGATGAGTATAGAGCGTATAATACAGGCAAACAGGAGGCAGTCGAGGCAGAACAGAGGATAGCCTCAGCCATAAGGCAGGGATATGCTTTTCTAGATACTTGGCTGAAAAACGCGTTGAGTTCTCGTAGCCCTCTCTGCCTGGCAGCTATTCTCTTGGAAAAGAAACTCAGCCTCTTTGATTTCTTTCCCGTTTCCCCCTTTTAGGTCGTTCCTCTCTCTCTCTCTCTCTCTCTCTCTCTCCTGCAACAGCCCTCTTCGCCTGTAAAAACCAAGTAGGTTGTATACGGACTTTCCAAGCTTTGTGTATCTACTCCTCCATCCAAAAGCTCCACCAAACATTCGCTCCTGGGGCTCGTTCAATGGTAGCCTAGTGATCAAATAACATTTAGACGCAACGAACTAGAAGCTTGTCAAGTTGTGGGGGCCAGGAAGTACTACACACGCCTCTGCAGGTTTCTTCAGCTCCTACGAGTCTCCAACCTTTCCAGCCCTCATAAATAAATCCCCTGTCTCGTCTCGTTATATTAAATCGAGAAATATGTGAAGGAACCCTAACGCCATCCATACACCAGTATATTTCCCATTCCCATAGCCATACAGCTGCCATCGAAGCTTTGACATCGAGGGGATTCTACTCTACCTCTGCCTCTACGTCGTCCTTTAGTTTAGTTCTCCTCTCTCACCAAATTATTTCCCCGGTTACTCTCTCATATGTACCAGCCATACTCACTTTGTCAATCCATACCTTCGCATCCCCTCCCCTCTCTAACCCTATATAACTCCGCTCTATAGCATACACACAGACTCACTCTGACAGCATAGGAGTCAGCAACCAGCCCGAGCATGCCACACGTATACATCAAGAACAAAGTAGAAAGTACCAAACCTTCAAACCCACCATCCTTGTAACCTTATAAACTGTGAATTAATTGTCAGTTCACACTCGCTAGAAAACAAGCATAGTTAAAAATTCCTCTTAATTTGAAAACTTTTCGTCTCCAGTGTACTTACTTACTTACTTACATCCAGTGGACTCCATCCCAACCTTTGGACTATTTAGGGCTGGGTTCAAACCCTAATTCCTAGCTTGTATATACTAACTGCAATGCAGCAAGCACAAAATGAAGCTACATATCTTTCAGCATCAGTACAATGTACAACTAACCACATGGGGCAAGCCAAAACTAATAGGAAATAGCAGTCCCCTCCCTCATAAAAGTACACATGAGCTACAATGATGAGAAATGGAAGAAGTAGTAATAATTATTGTTGATGAATCCAAATAATAAGGATATTATTTGAATGCATATAGTATGACAGGTGGGATTAATGAAGGCTGGGATGAGTGATGGGGAAAGAATGCCGGAATATATTTAGTGGTATATTTCCGCTGGAATCGCTGGGAAAAGAGAGCTAAGGTTGAGGGAGAACCTTGGACGAGGAACTCTTCCCATTTGAGTAATACTATAGATACGGAGGTTAAAAGAATTGAAAAGCCACCGGCTGCTGAACTACAGGAGCGTGGAGTTGGGCATAAAAAGAGAAGTATGAGAAGGATGTTGGGGTGCGGAGGTTTGTTCATGAGGAGTTGGAGTTGGGAACTCGCGTATCGGCTTTTCCTTTGCAGTTGTTGTTGACGAATGATGTGAGCGTAAACTCCTGCTGCTGGTGTGGAATGAAGTGGGTGTGCGCAGTGAGCGAGAGAAGAGCCCTTGGTTTGGTCTCGCTTTTGCGGTGGGTTGAAGGTACTTACTTACTTTACTCGTGCAAATAAGGTTTTCGTGCTTGAGGTCGATCGTATTGCCCTCTCGGGAGGAAGCAAGTGAGACTATTGGCTGGAGTCCGTCTCCGCCGCCAAGAAAACCACGGCTCCTACGTGGATTTGAATGAATTCACTACTGCTCAGTGATCAAGATCGTCTCATCTATACGTCCTCTCCTCTTCCACGCGAATATAGTATTAGTACATATAATACTTTAGGCAGAGCAGAGCTACTATCAACACGTCTATATAGACTACAAAACTGCGGCCACGTCAGGACTGAACGACTGTCACATTTTTGTCGGTCTTTTAGTCGAGTCAAATTTTCAGTGGATTCTCCTTAAGGATTATTTCCTTACTATTGTCATTTTCGTGAAGTTATAAGGGTCAGCAGTCGGCCTATTCCGAAGCCCTTCGAACAGTTACACACAAGTCTCCTCCAGGACCATCATCTCCACCAGATCCATTCATTCTTGGGAATTGCTATTTGAGAAGCAGTTTTGAATGCAGGCAGATCTTTAGGGTGTAATTTAGGAATAAACTAAACTTTAATACAATGAATATATTTCGTTTGTTGGGTGATGTATCACATCTCTTGGCTATCATTATATTGCTGCTCAAAATATGGAAAACTCGTAGTTGTGCAGGTAATAATATTTCCTCTGTCATCTCTTCTATTTTTTATACTTGGCTTAATTTCAGTTAAATACAAGTTTTTACCCCAAACATGAATGAACAATATTTTCTGTTTTTGTCAGCTTGGGAGAAGCTCACATTGTTGTCGTGTCAGCTTAAATCATTCAAAATTATATAATTGTCAACATCAAATTAGTCCTTGTGTTCAACGTCATTGACTCTGGCTTTTATTTGCTGACTGGGAAAGAATTTTTTTGCTACTGTCGTTTGTCGTATGAATGGATTGTGTGCTGTTAGAAACTATCTGATTATTAGTTGAACAATAGGGATGTTAAATGTTCTGTGGCTGGCCTCTGGTAGCTATTATAAATTTCATGTATTTTACTTTGTGTGAGAACGTTGTTTACATTACGTTACGTGGTTTGAATTTACATTTTTATCTGACAGGAATTTCGGGCAAGTCTCAATTATTGTTCGCATTGACCTACACGACGCGGTACTTGGATCTAGTGACAAACTTTGTCTCGGTGTACAATACTTTTATGAAAGTAGTTTTCCTAGCAGCGAGCTATGCCACCATTTGGTTAATCTACATGAAATTCCGAGCTACTTATGATCAAAATCATGACACCTTCAGGTGAGATGTAGTTCTAATGATAGAAAAATGAATGTTTGGATCTTGGTTGTGTAGCAGGTATATCATATAATTGTTTTTGTAATGATTTCCCTTGTATTTGTCTTACAGGATTGAATTTCTGCTGCTACCTGTGACCATTCTTTCACTTGTTGCAAACCACGAGTTCACCCTCATTGAGGTAAGTTATTTGTTTGAAGCATCTAGACTTGGTTATTTATTGAGATCATCCGATTACCTTGTAGGGATTCATTAATTTAGCTTTTAAAATACTTAAATGTAGCCGTACTTGGAATTTGAACTGCGCTAATGTTAAGTATAAACAAGCATTTTATACACGACCCCCTTAGAAATGTTTCCTCACGTATTTCAATGTAACACATTATTACAACGATCACTCGTTTCTATTAATGATTTTAGCTATTGAGGTAGTAGATTCTTGATTTTAACAAGGATTTGTCATGTAGATCCTTTGGACTTGGTCGATTTACTTGGAAGCGGTAGCAATCCTCCCGCAGCTGTTCATGGTGTCAAAAACAGGCGAAGCTGAGTCTATTACGAGTCACTACCTTTTCGCTCTTGGATCCTACCGAGGTAATCTTGGCACTAGACATAATTGACCAGTTATAACAGATCAACGATTGTAACAGTAACCAAACTATCGTTTCCTTACCTTTTAGGACTTTACATTCTGAACTGGATCTATCGTTACTACATGGAATCTTACTACGACTTAATTGCAATCTTTGCTGGAATTCTTCAAACTGTACTGTACTGTGATTTTTTCTACCTCTACATTACCAAAGGTACGTTCTGACTTCAGTATTACACTTGTTGCAGTATTTTCGTTTTCTTACATGGTGTATCATTACTTATCTTGTTTTGTGTTTTGTATTTAGTTTTAAGGGGTCAGAGGCTACAACTCCCCGCCTAGAAGCTGCGGTGTCAACTGAGTGCGTTACGGAGATGAAACCAGTAATATGATAAATGAAAAAGCACACTGTTAATTATTCTTGTAATAGCCATGGTCCTGTTTAACTGTATATTTAAAAAATTGATGAAGGTAAACAGCTATCCACGAACTTTCGTGGTGATAATCCGTTAACTTTTCACCGCGATTAAAGCTACTCTGTTGTTTAATTAAAACAATTCCTGTACAAAATATGATTGTAACTTCTAACAAGCTAGCTAAGTACGTGTATTTAATAGAAAGTTCCTGGAATTCTTGGGTTCAATATTACCATGATACAAGATTATACAGTAACATATAACTAATAACTTTAATTGGTTACGGATTAATTAGAAATATGAGTATAAACTAATTAATAATTAAGGACAAACCAAGACAGCAATATATACAAGAAAACGAAAAAAACAAATTGTCCTAAATGTAAATACATAGCAGTCATTACAAGTAGACGTTCCATGGTTATTATTTTGTTCTTTGCAGTACGAAAGCTTTTAAGTCCAAAATATTTTATATTATGAGTGCAACATTATTGGAATCTAGAGCCGAAAACTTAAAAACCAAAAATACAGGGACAACTACAACTACCGGTTTGACTATACCTATTTCTCGGTTATTATAGCAGTTGCTTGATTGTCCTAAAGTTGTTATGAAACATAGTTGAGTACAGCCGTGTAAGATCGTAATGTGAGAGTTAACTTATTAAATCATAAAGTCCTTGGAATTTCGTCAAACAAAATTGTCTTATAATATTGACGAACAAGGGAAGTCACATTTTGTCGAAGGGGTAATTAAATATAATAATGCCTAGTGGTGTAATGTTTACAAAAATTCCTGCAAATTTTTTTACGTGAAGAATAATCACGAGGATATCTTTGATCAGTGCATTTCACATGTGCTAGACAAGCTGGGAAGTCTGTAACTACATACACTTGTAAGGTGAATTTGGTATTTTATTACGTTCACACTCAAAATTGTCTTATTCTTGTAGATTTGCCTTTCTAATTATAAGTATATAGCTACGTAAAGCATTACCCACTCCGGTAATCTTCCGTGTGTAAGTACAGGAAACATATTATAATGTTAAATTATTGAAACAATTTCCGTTTTTCAATTTAAAATAAAATCAATTCAGAAGTTCGGGACAACGCTAAATTCTTAGGCGCCATTTTATGTCCTATAAATTCACTTGGTAATCATAATTAACATCCAGCACATGTCGTTACACAAGTCTAATTGTCAGACTAAAGCTATTATTCTTCTGTAGTCTTATTTACGTTTTGGTATTTTGTTTTAAATCACTGCCGTTAGTAAAATGATAGTAGGGAAATAACTGCCTAAAAACAGCATTAAATATTTACAAATCGTGCTACAAAATGGACATTTAATGGTTTTCGTATTTTAAGTAGTAATAATAATTATGTATCTAATAATAATAAATATACAAAAATAATTTATTGGCAGCTCTACTAAGACTGGGTGTCAAGAAGCGATTGCCCTATAAAATATGCAATTTAGCAAATATTTTACCAGATATTTCAAAAAGCGAATTAAAAATCTGTGTTAAAAATTGCGGTCAACTGTTATTTCCTGAAGCAATTTTTGACTTGGAAGGATGATATTATGTTCAAATGAATCCCAATGTTTGCTGCAAAAGGGTTTTGAAATCTTTTATGAACGACAGACAGCACAGGAAAAAATGCAAAATTAGAAAGTCTCCTTTCATCATCTTTGCTCCTGAAGACTATTTGTTAGCAACAATTAAGAACTGTAACAATAATGTTTACATTTACTAGTAAGTATAAAACCCTACCTCACACTAGAAACTACTTGGGTGTGTGTTATAAAATTAAATACTAAAGGGCTCGTCTCGAACCCTGGCGAAATTTAAACCCGGGACTCAGGCACTCAGGCTCCGTCAACAGTTTAAGGCTTAGCTGCTTACTCTAATGTAGCCTGTAGCTAAAGTATATTTTTTTCTTGGTACACTTCATTTCTTATATGAGCACTACTCACAAAGGAAGGTTTGTTACTTATGGTTATGATGTGATAACATGCTCTTAAAAGGAGAAACATGAACATTGGGGTTTAAAAATGTGATTGTATCCAAATAGTCTTGCCCCTATAGAGAAAATTCTCATATCTAAAAGTCTCACAGGGAGAGGTCTTTGTAGAATTCATGAAGTTATACTTTCAAACCGAATCGTCAAATAGGTTGTTAATGATCAAAGCGTCACTCCTGGACAGTTTTAAAGCGGGCAAACAATTAAATATCAAAGATTCAGATTCTTACAATTAGGCTTGTTACAACATGTTTTTTATAAAAATCATCAGCAACCCTTCACAAAAATGCAAATTTATCAAACTTTTTCTGTGTAAGTACTTATTAGAACAATTAGCTCCGTATCTTTCTATTCTCAAGGAATCCTAAGAAATTGTACTATTAGATGCAAGTTCAGCAAAAATTGATCTTAACTTGCATTTCAGTTTTGCTCAAACCCATGGTCACAGAATTAAGCATGTCAGTCCAAGTGGGTCGAGTAGATAGATAGATATTTATTCAGGTCGATTTTTGGCTTTGGCCCTTAAAACCTTTACCAAGTGGGTCGTGTATGCTAAAACCTATTTCAACAAAGGTTTTATTAGGACATTGAAAAAACAAATTAGTCGTTTGGGAACTTTGCAATGTTCAAAACATTCTATACGTGCAAAAAACCCGTTGGAGACTTGTTTTCTACTCTAGAGCCAACGTTCATATTTTCAGATTGTGGATGTGGAATGAGGAAGTACGTATTTGTTGAGACATTCATACTTTTGAATACCCCTCCAATATGCAGCTACGATATTGCAATTTTAGCTGTACATACAGCAATTACATCTTTTAAAATGAGCTCTTAACTTACGGCATGTGACACCAAGAGATGTC
Source organism: Allacma fusca (assembly GCA_947179485.1). NCBI lineage: Eukaryota > Metazoa > Arthropoda > Collembola > Symphypleona > Sminthuridae > Allacma > Allacma fusca. The sequence continues at coordinate 50,502,816 of OX359249.1, read as the reverse complement.
TAATAAAACATTTGAGAGGCAAGGTCTACAAGCAAGCTTTCAGAAATTCAGAGAAAAAGATTCAGTACTGTTACGTTGGAATTTGAGTAGCACATTTAGTGACTCCTTGTAGCCAGTGATGCTGGCGATTTAAGCGTTTCAGCACGTGGCTTTATCCAAAGGCTCGTTCTGCTATAACAACGTTTGTACTTTAAAGCATTTTCACACAATGAACGTAAACAAATGGGACTTTTTGGGTTAGTGCAAGTAGTAAGTGTGGCGCGGTCTTACAAGGTATGTTTCCCATGTAGCAACTAGCAACGGGAATCAAACAAAACATACTCAAACATAGTACATTGGTTTAGTACTCCCCCATTCTTACATTATTTTTATTACGGATTCTTTTCGGTCGGCGACATCATCCAGACAATATAATTCTTAAAAATCATTAGAGAGTGAAGCCACGAAGTCATTCCTGGGGCCTATTCCACCAATCTAACTTTGCGCTTTGCACTCCGCACTTTGCACTAAAAGCGCGGAGCGACCGTTCCACCGCTTCGCTTCGCACGGAGATTATGCGGAGTGCGAAGCAAAAGCTTCGCAGCCACTTATTTGCACTTTCTGTTCCACCAGAAAATCTTTCGCATATGCAAGTGCAAATGATCCTCCCACTTTGCTGATTTTATTGCAAAGAGCTCAGACGCTTTGCATCCATTTACTTTTACGGAAGCTAACTGCTTTACAGACAATTATTTTTAAATTTAAGGCATTTAAGTTTTGCAAAATAATTTTAAGTATCCCTTATCATGGTCAGGATGACCATTTTCGAAAAATCGTCTAGTTTTCCTTAAATACAAAAATTAACGGCTCCCTTTCTCACGTAGGTTCATTTAATTCAAGCGATTTATTATTTAATTTTAATTAATTGAAATTTCAATACATTATTACTAGCCCTTTTTGTTCGCCATTTTAATTCCTTTCTGCTGGAAATTTTAAAAATCTGAAGAGTTAAAGTTAAAAGAGTTTGACAAGAAACATGAAAGTAGTACGAGGATAATAAATATGAGATGGGTGAATACTGCATATGAGCTCAATTACGGCTCACACACGTCCAATTGAATCGCTGGTTTAGTCAGACTCGCTGCGAAGAGTAGACGCCCACTTTGCATTCCGCTATGAGAATGCGAAGTCAGGAGATTTTTGTTGTGGAACGCTTTGCACTCCGCGCTTTGCTCTTCTCGGGAAGTGCAAAGTGCAAAGTGCGAAACGCAAAGTTGGATTGGTGGAATAGGCCCCTGATATTGCAATATTTGCAATATTGCAATTACAAATAAATTTAAAAATATCACACATTAGAACCTTGGAGGGATTCCTAAAAAGTTAGGAAAGAAAGATTTGTAATTATAAATACTATATTTTCCCAGAAAAACTCACCTTGGGAGATCGTATGCTCATTCTGTTCCTGGGGATTACAGACAATGCACGGGTCTGGGTAGGAGAACTTAAATTTTACCCTTGTAGTATATGGAGTAGGTGAATCTAATGCTGGCAGACGACCTTATATAGTGGAAAGGAATGTTGTGTTGTAAGTTAAGTAGCAAGAAGTCGAGAAATGTGATTTCATGAATTTATAGTTAGGAAGGGAGAAGGTTGAAGCGATTCTGTCTAGATCATCGGATACAAATGAGTCTAATATTGAAGTCATAATAGTGCTGAAAAATCCGGTGAGGTACTCTGCGGATTGAAATTCCCATTGTTTTAGTACTCCCACATTGCACATAGTAAGTTCCAGAATTCAGTTAACTATAAAAATTCTTCTTTCTCTGCATCTAATCTACTTTACCTTCGCTGCTAATTGTAAGACTGCCACAACCTTCAACCTAATTTTTTTGGTCATGGACACAATTCGCCATTCAGATAAATATTAAATAGCTCTCTAAAAACCCGTTAAAACTTCTAATAGATAGTATCAAATGTTACTTGAACAAAATTCAGATAGTTAAAATCCTTTACAAATGTGGCGAATTTATGTTACATTTTTTGGCGATTGTGCCTTCAATATTAACTGACAATACAGCAATTTCTGTAAAAACTTGATTAGAAGTGAATTAGCTAAATTAGAAAAATATTTGCTTGGATGAATGTTTTGCGTATCCCTTAAAATTGCTAAAGGGTGAAGGAATTTGTTATACTATGTAGGATTGATTCCTGTAGTACCATGTTTTGGACATCCCACGACTTTTCTCTAGGATTTGTTTAAATTAGATAATCGGATATTCAGTTTTAATGGAAATATTCGAATTACTATGCTAAATTCCAAATTGAAACTCTAGCAGAGCTGTGAGATCCAGTAGGGGCAAAATGGATATTTGTAAAACTATGAGACATTTCCTACACGAAAAATTTAATGCACTAACTATCAATGAGCTCATTACATTTATGTGCATGAAACAGCTTAAAAAACTACGATCTAGAAGTAACTGTAGTAAATACAACAATACATTTACATTTGACTTCAATCAGGTTAACATGCTCTACAAAAATAAACTCAAGTCAATACCTCATCGCACTACAACTTTTGAACGTTCACTCAAATTTAGAATGGTAGCCCAATGGAACAAACTTCCACCTGCCTTACGTGACTTGGAAAATTCTCACTTTATACTTGATTTGACTGACTGGGTACTTCTTCCTCGTTAATATGCCAACTTAATTTGTAACTTATTTTATGTTATTCTAGTTCTGATATCTGTATTCATTGCCCATTATTGAAAACACTGATTCGGTTTAGTGAATAATCTTACAATTCAAACTAAAATAAATCAAATCCCAGTACTTGGGTACAAGGGTCGCGGGTACGAGTAAATAACCACATTATACCCCTACCCGGTGGGTATATACCCATTTTCAAGTCCTTGTACCCGTACCCATACGCATATCCGTACCCGAAATTTTGAGCCGACCAAAGTGTACTCGGGTAATACCTATACCTGTTCCGAACACTGGCCTTGACCGATAGGCATTGGAATAATTATTTTCATATAAATCAAAGATACTCCACTGTCAATTAAAATCTTACATTTTTATGTGAGTAACCCTGGTTGTACACATGTACAATAAAGGACAAAACTCAAAAGTTTAGTTTATGCGTATGTTGGAATGATTAAATATAGAGTAAATATATTACATGTCCCAGTTTGTGGTAAATGTTTAAGATTTAAATTGACAAGGGAGAATCTTTGATTTATATGAAACTAATTATTCCAATGCTGGTACAGGTACAAGGTTTGAGATTACATTTTGGGTACGGGTAAGAAACACTTGTACCCGGATACTCGGGTATGGGTACAGGTACAGGTCCAGGTCCGAAATGGGTACTCTGTTTAAGTACCCAAACTGAGTGGGTACTTTATGGGTACTAGCTATATGTACCCAAATTTTGGGTACAAAACCAGGTGTTGGGTACAGGTACAAACTTGGAATTGTTTGGGTTGTACCTGACAGGAACAGGTACAAGCTTTCAATATACCTGGACCTGACAAACTAATACCTGAAAATGTGGGTACTTTTACAAACAGAAATCCATCTTACGAGGCATCTAGTGTAGATGTGGCTCCCTCTCCGACCTACAGGTTTATTTTGATATTCAGCGTGTTTTCAGGATTTCATCGCAATTTTTGAAAAAGCATACGTTTATGCAATATATATGTTAGACTTAGCACAACTTGCCAGCAATAAGTACATGTAATTACAAATTCCACGTGTGATTCTGTAAAAATGGTGTTAAATGATATTGTGGTTATGGAGGATGACCTAGAAGTGGAAGATTTAATTGTACATGGCAATACCTCAGTTGGTATAGAAGTTGTAGTTCCATTCAGATGTCTAGTATTGCAAAAATTATGACGAGGCAGAATTTTGCCTAGCTTATAACTGCTGCGATGTAAATCATCGAATGTCATCATGTTGAATCGTTAACAGTAATTTTTTAAAAGTACCTGATTGGGTACAGGTACGTAGGAAAATGTTTCAGGTACAGGTCCATATATTGGGTATATTTTGGGTACGGGTAAAATTCAGGTACAGGTACACACTACTTGCAAAATAATCAGGTCCAGGTACCAACATTTATTTAATGGGTACTTTTATTTAGGTACGGGTTTGGGTACGATTTTTGCCGATACCCACTATTTGGGTCCAGGTTCAGGTCCAGGTACAGCATTTTTGTACCCATGCGATGTACTGGGTACGGGTAGGGAATGTCGATTGAAACTGCCTCGCATACATGCCTGCCAAGCTGAATATGCCCAAAATGCCCGCCAATGTGCCATATTTTTGGGCATATTCGACATTTTAGGCCAAGAATATTTTGCATCTCTGAACTATAAAACTCAGTAATACAATCGAGCCAAAAATGTCACTATTCACTATTAAAACGAAATCCTATTATAGGCGTACATGACAATTTTGTTTAAATGTATTATATTTCGACACTCGCTGTGTAACATACAGGCACTTTATATTGAATTATTGACGAATGCAATTTTGTAGCGTTTTGTATAAAGTTAATCAGAAGACTCGAGTGATAAATACGTCATCAACAAATCCTCCCCATCAGAACTTTGGTTTGTATAACTTTCATCCTCTGTAGAAGTTGCTCCGCCTCCAGCGTAAATAAAATTTATCAAATTTTCTGGCCAGTGCTTCGAGGTTGGCATAGTTTATTGCATTCCAAAAGTGAGTTTTGCCGATTAGTAACAATGGTTAGACGTTTTAAAAACTACAACTCCAACAATTGTCTACTGACCAGATTATTTTACCTGTGTGCTAAAACCGTCGAGTATCGTTTTTAGTTATAACAATGTGAGCGGGGAAGTGTGCAGTAGTAGCGACCAATAACGTCTGGAAAAGGTAATCGACCCGAAAATTTGAACTGAATATGCACAAAATGCCGTATATGCCCAGGAATGAAAATGGCCGTGCCGAATATGACCAAAATCTACGTATTTGCCCACTGGCATTTTGGGCAGGCATTATACCCAATATGCCATGGCATTTTCAAATCGACAATCCCTAGGTACGGGTATAGATACCAAATAATGCAACACCCGTCCTTCGGGTACGGATACGGGTAAAGATTTTTCGTACAGCACTGGTCAAGGCCAGCGAAGCGTATGTGGCAACATACGGGTGTCAGTGTTAATCCTAGACCTGGCGTTTGTATCCATAACAGTAGTCCCTCTTAAGGTAAAAATGACTGCATACTATCTTGTTAGGGACGTTTGAAAACCTTCCGTCAAGGCTAATTACATGCGTATTGAGGAGACCTTGAAGGTGTTTTGCCATGGTGATCTGACATTTTCTGTGCAACCCGGTTCACAGTGGATTATCCCCGGGAATTGTAACAGGTCATTGGGATGACTTAAATTCTCAAATCGTATAACCTTAACGTCGAAAGATAAAAAAATTCATGTCAGCTGAAATCTCCAGACATTTCGGATCTCAGAAGAAAACAATTTTTTCATGTCGGCTGAAATCTCCAGACATATTCCCGATGTCGGAAAAAGAAAACAAATTTCATGTCGGGTAAAATTTCCCGAACATATGTCGGATGTCGGATGAAGAAAACAAATTTCATGTCAGCTGAAATATCCCGACATGTTGGATGTCGAGAGATGAAAATGTTTTCATGTCGGCTAAAATCTCCCTACATGTCGGATGTCGAGTGATGAAAATGTTTTCATGTCGGGTAAAATATCCCGACATGTCGGCCAAAATTCATAACAATCCCAACAATGTCGGATGTCGGCCACTATCTCGAAAAATCTGATCGGGTAGAAACTTTTTCGTGTCGGATTTCGGCCAGAGTCGCCCGACATTGTCGGCCGAAATCCCATTTAGCCCGACAGTTGTCGGCTCAAATCTCCCGACACATGCCGGATGTCGGCTAAAATTTTACTTCTGTTTTAGGCCGGTACACGCCCGACCGAACTTCAAGTTCAACGACATAGCCCGGCACGGCTCACAAAATTTGAAAATGATTTGTATAAATGACCGAATAATTAATATCCGTATAATTTGCCGTCGTGACTTGACGATTGAAAATAATTAAACTGTCATAAGTTATCGCCAGTGCTATTGGCTTAACTATTGACAACGATAATATTTTCTAGCCTTAATTTCTTCTTTATTGTTTCGAAGGACCACAGACTTAGTCTCCTAATTTCTATTATTCTTGTCTATCAACGAATCCTAACGAAGTGCCAGCCTTTGCTAGCCAAACGCGAGATGAAAATAAGGATTAATTGTGATAGAAAATAGTAAAAATGCTTTATTAACGTAATACATCTGTTTCACCCGTGTTCCAATTCTCTTATGCCTAGTCTTCACTTTCTCATCCTAGTTATACACACCATATAATACGTTCTTTACATAAATCCAATCATTTTAGCTTAATATCTACTGTTAGCAGTATTAACAATTTCTTGGTAAACAAATAGGTAATACATTAGCTATGGTGACATTATATAACATTCCCTTTCTAAATACATGGTATATGCATATGTGTACTGATATCACTAAAAATGTAACTAAATTAGTTATAAAACTAACACTTAAATTTCCATTGCACTAGCTTAAAATTAAATACTATGTATGAGGAGACCTTCTGGTGGTATCCGCGTTGTTCGACATTAGGTCTACTAACCGGGTATCCTAATGTTATATGCATATGTATACTAATATCACTAAAAATGTAAGTAAATTAGTTACAAAACTAACACTTACATTTCCATTTAACTATCTTAAAATCAAATACTATGTATGAGGGCACCTTTTGGTGGTATCCGCATTGTTTGACATTAGGTCTACTACCCGGGTATCCTAGTTACATAATATGTGAACTTATGCCTATATGTGACGTGCTATAATTATCTCCTATTTTAAGAACATTATTAAAGTATCTCCCCTCCAAGGGTCCTATAATGAGGTACTTAATTACTATATACACATAGTTCGACATTAGGTCTAATACCCGGGAAACCAAGATTACAATAATCGGGTATTTAAGCTACTGTGTGTTATGTGCACGATACATGTTCGCCATCTATGAAGCTATTATGGACTAGTACTATATATGTATTTATATGAAACATAATGCCATAAGCTTAAATGCTGTTGGTTCCCACAGCCAGTATTAGTTAGAGGTGTTGAATTGTTATGTAAAAACACACAAGTATTTTAGTGAAATCGTTACGGAACTTACATGGGGAAGTTACATTTAATGTTTTGCGATGTCTAGTTTCCGAGGAGTATGTGAAGTAATTTTTGAGCTCTTCTTCCAAAGCTATAAAATGGTCTGTATAACCGATACAGGGGTGGCCCGTTCTATTTTTAACACTTTACGCTTTACGTTATCCTTGTTTTTATGAAAATCAATGGAACTGGGCAAACTACAACACTAAGTGCTTTTCATTTAGATGATTATATTAAAGATATCACACAACAATAAATATGAGCCTTTCAATTTATTAATTGACAGGTACTATAACTTGTTTTAAATTTTTGAATGTTTTTAAAAGTATCGACGTGTAATTTAAAACACTTAATCTACGCTTTTTACATAATTATTTTAGACTTCGAATTTATTCCCTTAAAAGTGATAATTGAAATAATGGTTCTTGCTTCTATATTTTCATGTATAAATGACCGAATAATTAATAACCGTAGAATTTTTCGCTTCACTTGGCCATTAAAAATAATTAACCTGTCATAAGTTATCGCCAGTATTAGTTTGAGTTAGTGAATTGTAAAGTAAAAACACTTAAAAGTATCTTAGTGAAATCGTTAATGAGCTTAGAAAACCTAACGACTCAAATGAAATTTCTGGAACTATCTGATCTACAAATAGACTATCAAAGCACCTGTAAGCAACAGAAAAACAAATAATATTTTAATCAAAGGGTTAATATTAACAACTGTAAAAATTTGCAAAATTATGGAACGCTTTTAAGTTGATTTGGGCGCAAAAATTAATCAGTCAGCAACATTCCAGAGAACAGCTGGTACGTACATTTCAAAAACGTCTGCGAGAATCATTCACCGGGTGGATACGAGGATGTTACACGAGAAAGAAGACATAAGACGATGCCACTTCATTATAGATCTAGAAACAACACGCAAGGTTTGGCCAGCAGTCAAGCGTCTCATCAAATAGGTAAGCCGTTTTCCCGTATGGAATTCCGAGTACACATTTCGTGTATATAGATCTATCGGGAGAAGTCCTAACTTATTTTGTTCGCGCCCTAATTAATGTTCTTAATGATGGAATCCCAGAAGGACGGGACAAAAGTATAACAGTACATATCTACGAAACATCTTGCAAAGAAACTCCGGGTAAATTATCAACCTATTAGTCTGGTAAACACCACAAACAAGTTTTTTACCTCTATGATATCCTACAGAATTCATACGTCGAAGGCGTTCTAATATTTGAATCACTTTTGTGATTAACATTTAGAGGAATGCCAATCTAAGAACGGCATGTTCTACTGTCTTTTAAAAGAGTAACAGCTATTCCTGTAGAACACAGCGATGGCTATAGCTTGGTAGCCGTCATTTAAATGAATAGAATTATATTCAGGAATTCTATTTTCAATTTGTTAATAACAATATTTATTACCGAATTTTGGCATTGATTTTGTTTGTTATATTTTTTCTATAAATATTGTTTCCCCCTCAATGTTAAAAACTTTATAGGTCAACGAAATCATGTAATCACAGCATTCTGGACTATGAAAATCCTTTACTGGTTTTCCATGTAGGTTCAATATGGACACTATTTCTTGTAACTCCAACTGCTCCCAGACCATGATCGTTAGTTCTTTTAAAATCTTGAATACGGTATTCGTTGATGTGATTATACATTTTAAATGTTTTTACGCGTAAACCAAATAAGCCGTTTCACTGCGTACGCATTTGGTATGCTAATGCATCTGTAGACTTTTGTTTTCATCAAGCCCAGATTTTAGAAACTTGTATGGTGTGTTAAGTAATTAAGACAATGTGATTATGAAGTAAATTTTATTCATCACCACAAATTTCGTGTGTCCTCACATCAACGCGTTTTTACATAATAAAGTCCTTGTTTTGTTTTAAAGTAGAAACTAGTCAAGTGCAGGAACTTTTATTTCCTGTACATTTTCATCATTTTATTCACTCAGACCAGGAGTCATTGATTTTGATACTATTCTCATCTCACTCACAACACATCCTTCCACGATCATTTTGGTCCTTCGAGCCGGATGCTAGATAACACCGGTTTCATTACTCCGTGGTTCATGTCAAGTGTTTGTGTGTGAATGTAACGCAATAATCATCGGCAGTTTAAGTACTCGTTGAGCCTACCTACTTCGTATAATAGCGTTGCTGGAAGGTGATCCGCACCAGGTCTTTTATTGATGATTGTTGTTCAACTTTCTACAATGGACATACTTATAAGAGCGCGTCGATCTCTGATGAAGAAAGTGGAGTATCTTCAAACGTCAACCTCCGGTCTTACAGAATTGACGGCTGCTCTAAAGCTGGTCAACCTGAGAATAGAGGGCATTGGTATTCTTGAGGCAAAACTGGATACAAACCACCAAGGTGTGCGACGACTCAGCGTATGTGTTGATGGAAGCTGAAATCAAGGCATCCTTCCTGACGGTGGATACAATCAAGATCAAACCAGCGTCATTGAAGGCAAAACTCACTCCGGCTGCCGTTTCACAACCAACTTCATCCGCAAGGACTACTGCGGACGTCAAACTTCTCAAACTAGAACTCCCAAGTTTCAGTGGCGATTTCATAGAATGGGTTGCCTTCAAGGATCGGTTTGAGGCATCCATACACAACCATACTTCACTTCAAGGTGCTGAGAAGTTAACCTATCTGATTAACGCACTTGAGGGCGAACCCAAAGGTATGGTGAAAGCTTATTCCATTACTGATGCAAATTATGTTGAGGCATGGAATGCTCTAAATGCAAGATATCAGAGTGAGAGGGAAATCATCTCAGCCATTCTTAAGAAGCTTTTCGCTCAACCAACCATGAAGGAGGAGGATGCAGGGGCACTACGGAAACTCATTGACATCACCGGTCAATGCATACGGTCCTTGAAAGGCCTAAAGCAACCACTGGATTCCTGGGATGCCATCCTCATTCATTTGGTATTTAAGAAACTGGACGTAGAAACGAGAAAGCAATGGGAGCTTTCACTCAAATCAAGCCAGGTACCTGAATTCGAAGATTTTAATAAATTTCTTGAATTAAGAAGTAGGTCACTAGCTGTAATGTCCAACATTACAAAACCACATCCCAAGCAACCACAACAAACCAAACCATCATCAAAGTCAGTCAACCATAGATCAAAATCCAACTGCATCATTTGTGAGAAAGATCATTTGGTGCATTCTTGTTCATCCTTCATAAAGAGGACGATTCCGGAGCGAATCACCCTTCAAGAAGCTTTGCTTTAACTGTCTGAGACGGTACCACAGAGTTATAGACTGCAAGAAGAGTCCCGTTGCAAGAAGTGCTCCATAACCCATTTCTTGCAGAAAGAGCTTGTGATACCTTTTGCAGCATTGAAAATATTCAATGCTATTCTATACACCATATAACCCACTTTATAATCTGAATTCGATTTATCTTTTTCAATAAGCTAAAAATTTGTGCCGATTAATTTGTGAATCAGATTTTTCAATATTCAATATAAGTTGAATACGTTCATTAACATAATCATGTTGGTCTATACTTGATTAATTAATACTCTATTTTGAATCACATGGTTTTCATAGTTCTATGCCAAAGTTTAAATAAGCTGGTGAAAATTTAGTGGAATCAATTACAGATGAATTTTTTACAACTGCAATTTCTCTAATTTACAATCCCATTCAATGCATGATTAATAATGATTAATAATGGATTTTTTAAGGATTATCAGTTCATAATGTAAAAGGAACCCCCCATTTCAATAGTACAACTCATAGTCTGCGTATTATAGTTGCTGCTTTAGCTCCCCACAGACCGAATAATCCAACTTATTTTGTTGCATTGCATATCACCAGCAGTAAATACCGATTTCGTTTGCGTCCTTTGATGAATGGTCCAGAAATCAGTGCTCTCAATTTTACTTATTACTCGAATTTTTCATAAAGTGAGTAAGTGAGTATTGTACTTACTCGTACTTACATCTGCGAGTATAAGTAATTAATGAGTAAGTAATTTTAAAAAGGTTGATGTTTAAGTAAGTAAAGAGTAAGTACGAACACTCATTCCCCAGTGTAATGTAAGTAATGAGTAAGTAAGACGAAATGCAAAGTATCAAAAAGTAAGCATTGAGTAAGTAAACTCTTCTTTACTGGAGGAACTACCATAGAAAAAATGTTCTCCGACAATGTCCATGACTTATATATGGCTTATGGAGTCAGATAACACAGGCCATAGGCAAACAATGCCTTTAAATACTTGCGACGATGCAACTCGTTAAACTTGAGTCGTTGACTACACTACCAAAGATGGGAGTGATGTGAATTATATTTGAAAATGAGTAAGTATTACTTGAGTACTATGCAGGCAAAAGTAAGTAAAGAGTAAGTAATATCAGCTTATTTTTGCGAATAAGTAAGTAAAGAGTAAGTATTACACTGCGACCCGAGATTTTGAGAGAGTAATGAGTAAGTAAGATAGCCACCATGAAGCCCCTGAGTAAGTAAAAAGTAAGTACTGGACATCATGAGAGACACAATTATGAGTAAAGAGTAAGTAAGGGTGTCTAACTGAGAGCACTGCCAGAAATATAAGGATCTTGAATTTGATTGTTCTCAATTGAGTCAGAGTGGGCTCCAACCCTCAAGAGCAGGGATGGATTAGCGTTATCGAATAACTTTATTATCGAAAAATAGAGTAATTGGTTTACAGTAAGGAAAAAACGAAAAATGTGTAATAACATTAAAATAAAACTAACCGAACAGTTGGATTTGCCAAACCAAAAACATTAACCATAACCAAAAATACAAAAGTCATTTTCCGTTTTTGAAAATACGATCAAAGCAATGTTGTAAGTGAAAATAAACCTTAAGACTGATCTCAAATGGGACACGTAAAACGATTCTGTTTCGTTTCCTACTTTCGAACTAATTCTTTCAACACGTGCTCTCCTTATGACGAATATAGAAATGCATAGAAACTACATAATACTAGTAATGTTCATTTGATGAAACAAAACTAAATACAGGAACTAATAGGACGAAAAATTCGAGCGCAGTGTCCGACTATTTCCAATACATTTTTGCAGAAGACAATTCCCGATGTTTAGTGGAACGCAGAGATTTAATAACACGGGTGAATTTGTTACCACATATTTACTATAAATTCAATTGTTGCCAATAGTGATTTAAAAAATGAACCACCAGTACTTTTTATTATTGTGTGCTGCATAAAAATATCTACAATAAGCTTCAATAATCGTACAAATTGAGGATACCGAATTGAAAATGGAAACGTTTGATTCTAAATTGAGCCAACAATATACTTAATGCAGAAAATGTATGACTATTTTGTGGAACACAATACAGGGCAACAATGCTGGAAATGTGAAAACTCATTTACGAAATTGGTACTCCGAAATTTTTCAAATCGTCGAAGCTAATAATGCTGTAAGCACCACGCTCTGTAAGAAGCGGACGTTTCCAGATTTTGAACTGTCTTCTAAAGTACTACACAAACTAAGCTAGACGACGGCTTTATAAAAGATGATAAAAATTCATATGGTGTTATTTGACGCATCAGTCATTGTAGTCAATCGGGTCGGTTAAGACATCTATGAAACTCAAATATATAAGATTACGAAGGACCACCACACAGTAAGCTGTGGACTTCAATTTCAAAACAAGTTAAAGTTGTAAGCTTGACTAGATTTATCTTTAGCTTCGTGAGATTACGATTATTTTCACTTGCAATCACTTTTACTACAAAATAAAAAAGTAAGATAAATCAGAAGCACATCCGTCTTTGATAAACTCTAAAAGCAACCTGATCTTTATTTCATTTCTACTATCAATAATAATATCATTACATCCATTTGATTACATTGCGAATTACTAAATTACCAATCATATTATTGCATTACTTTAAATTATTACATTTGTTTTGATAATCACTTTCATTTCATATCAATAGTAAATTTTGCTAAATTTTAACAATCCAAACAAATTTACATTAAATGTGTACTTAAATCAGAAGATACTAAAGTTCCACTGCTGCGACAATACAGTAAAATGGCTCATTTTAAAGAACATTTGATTCTTCATAAAACTGTCCGAAATTATATTATTATAATTACAATTATATTAATTCTCTTCATTTATAATAAATTGTATTAATCTGTATTACTTACAATATTACCCCATAAACCCAAAGGATGATATAGCTCCACTGTTCCGACAATACAGCGCAATGGATCATTTTAAATGGCATTTAATTCTACACAAATGTCCGAGATCATGCTCCTATACCTACAATTATAATACTTATCTTATTTATAATAAATACTATTACTCTGCGCCAGTAACACATGGTATCAGCAATTGTTCTCCGAGGATGCGTTCAGCTGGTGACAAAAGATGGGCGGCATTTTCAGCTGTTGCAGACACTTGTTTTCTTACTTTAATGTCACCCGTGCCTATATCTCTTCGTCTGTCTTTGAATCGGAAGAGTTATTTTTGAGGCAGTTCAGTTAATAACAACTAGTAAAAATGTTATCCAACAAGCTAATTTTTAAAAAACCTGACCTTGCTACAAGAAAGGGCAGACATTCACTAGCGATCTTTCTCAGTTCCTTCAAAACGATAAGATGTGTTTAAAAACACTTTCAGTGATGGAAGTCCTGGAGGGGAGTACCAAACCAAAAGTCATTCAAGAAATCATTGAACATTAGACATGTTCATACCGTTTTTGTTTAAAATACCGTAATTACCGTTACCGTAAAGTGAAAAAACTCCGGTAATATTTTTAAGGTATGGTATCGTAAATTAATCCGATTATGGGGAAAACATGAATATAAGTAGATTTTTATGGTATGTGTGTAAAGATATGAAGTAAAAAATCCAACATAATTATTCGACAATCAGTTTAGCGTCTTTTATGGCAATTAATGTGAGAGTATTAAATGTGCAGAAATTCCTTATACGTATAATAAGCTAATTTGAAAAAATCTAATTTGCTTCTTTTCATTCGTGTGAAAAATATGAAAATCTTAAAATATAGAAAACGATACTGAATTCTTTGGTCTATCTTCTAGTAATTTTTCCTAAACTAAATCTTTACCTTTGGTGGTACTTATATTAATTTTGGAAGTGGCCTCCCATCTCTTTCACATAACAGGCAAAGTGCCATCAAGCCGTCAGACCGTCTCAAAAAATGACTTCAAACACTTGAATTACTAGATGCACGACCTGGTTTAGATTCTGAATAATCAGTTCGATTAAGTTTTATCCATATTGTCACTACAGTCTTTATTATCGAACGAATTCCTTTGATTTAACTTTTTAATTGAAAATTCGAGTATGTAAATTCACAGATGCGAATTCTAAGACAATTGCCACAAAGGCTGTTATGGCATGAGCAAGATAGTGATTAAATGAACACAACCAGCAACGAAGTGTTAGGGCATGCATGTAAGTTCGTGCACTTAATAAAGTGCAAGTATGTTTTCATTCAGCACGTACCATACGCATATTTTCATAAACAAAGATATCCAGAGACTTGGCTTAGGATTTAATATTGTTGCTTGAGCTCTGGACATGGTTTGTAGAGGGGAACGCCACAATTTTATGGGCCTTCCGCTAGACTGACGATATCGTATGGAGTTACGATATCGCTTTAAAAAACCGAGAATTATCGTAGCTAAACCGTACCTCATTTTTTTACGGTAATTACGGTATTACCGTACCACAATACCGTAGTTGACATGTCTATTGAACATACACTTAAAGATTTTTTGTTAATACCTCGTCAGATTGTATCCATAACTACCGACAACGGAGGTAACATGCTCAAAACGGTACGATTCATGAATGAGAAACGGCAGAAAACTGACACGGAAGAGCTAACTACGAAAGTCCGTTCATTGGCGATCTTTCAGATAACGCTGGCGACATGGAAGAAAATGAATTTTATTCGTTATTTCGTCAGTTATTTCCGAACACGAGAACTGTAGTAGTGACGAAGATGGAGATCAAGAGGGAGAAGCTAATTGTGAGTTGGACACTAATAAAGCCGCCGAGATTTCTGACGCAGTTGTTACAATTCCTAACATCGTTTCAACCAGATGTGCAGCTCACAATTTGGAGCTGACTCTCTGATAATGACTGTGGTTAAAAACCATTTGCAGCGGGCCCGATAGGTGGTTCAAAACCTTCGCTCAAAAACTTTGATTGTATTGGATTTAAACAGATTTAATAAAAGCCTATTTTAGATTCAATTGTACGCCTAGGGCAGTTCATACGTAGTTCAGGCTGCATTAGCCTAAAATGCATTTTTTTACCTTGAGTCCAGCTCACTAGCCAACCCGTTTCAACTCATTTGATTATTCTTTACGCTTGCATTTGTTTATAATATCAACTTTGAGTAACTCACCTGGGGCTCCTATTCACAGCTACCAATATCACCTAAACTAACGTTCCTCCCGTTTTTCTAACGTTTCTAAAATACCTGAACATTGTTCTAATTAACCTTTTCTTTAATCTTACAATCTAATAAGTGACTTGGACTACCGGACAAGTTCAACACGTAATACACAACTATTTTTATAAACTATGTATGTACCATTTTTACGCCGTATCTCATATGTATCCTAACCTAGTTTAAACACCATACCAATGTATTAGAAATTACTCTTTATTCATAAATAGTTGATTGTAATACGTTTCTCTCCTAAAGACAAAGAAACCTTAACCTATAAATGGTTCCCCAGACTAGATCTCGGAGAGCACTTCTTCTCCAGCCTTCACACAGGACCTCAATTTTTTGGAGGTTTTCTCCAAGTTCTAGCACCGTACTATATATGCACATTTTTATCCCTTAGACATTACTAAGTATTTTAACCAAAATTAACCTATCGTGAGTTCACTTTGGAGTGTTTATTTCCATAACCTCCGTAATTAACATGTAACTCTTTAAACATAATATCTTGTAGTATATATTATTGTCGTAGTAATTAAAATTCAGTTTTAACCTATCATTGCTTGCTCTACTCTATTACAACACATTTACTCCAGCTTTTCTTCTCATACCGTACAGTCTACACTTATCTCATGAACAAGTAATCCCTTTTCTAACGAGACATACTACATGACAAATAATTTGGTAGAACTGCGGAAATTAGTTGACGAATCGGGCGCTACCAATCGAGATCTCAAAATAACCGAAGCTAGCAAACTTGGGTAGGTCTAAAAACTATTCAAGATGTTCTTAAACATGTGCGTATAGCTACAAATAATTGAAAACTAAAAATTTCACACATCAACTTTTTGAAAATATTTTGACTAAATCCAAGCTGGTAGTTGAGAAGCTTCAGAATTCATCATTCGCAAACATTATCTTACAACGCTTGAATTGTCGTGACAAGAAACTTTTTTATCAATACCAACTGCAGGAATATATTTGTATCCTCGATATTCTGTAACACTGTCTCAGGAACATCGAAATTATTATTATTATTATTATTAGTCTTTATTCAGTGTGTCAAAGGAGTCAATATTAATATCGGTTTTCACCCCAGACACTAAGTAGTTTCAAAGTCATAATCAGTACAGTTAATAAATACATACCGCGTCATTTTGAATTATAGGTAAATAATTTACAAGTTAGCATCATTGCGCTGTGACAAAATATGTTTGATAAGCATTTTATGAAAAACAGAATTTAAAGCATCACGCATACGAAGCTCAGACTATAGCTCCTCACGGGTCGAGTAGTTATCCATACCGTACTCGTACTTGGAACCGTACTCGAATTGTCGGGTCAAATTCCCGCTTAACCCGGACTTGTGTCTTCAAGTTCGAGTAAAAAATCCAGTACTCGGAGGACGGTATTATATTTCTAAATTTTTTACCGAACTTGGACCGTACTTACGAGTATAAAACGTTTATACCGACCGACCCGTACTTGAACTCGTACTCGAACCGTACTCGAGTATCAAGTACACCGAAGAAAATTTTTTTAGATGTTATTTTTTGTTAAACAGATATTGACATAGAAAACAAATAGTAGATTCAACTAACAAGAATTTGTAACTGCAACTTACGAACAGTGTTTGCAATGAAAATTTTATCCAACGAGATTAAAATGCCGATGCACAATAGATCAAGATTTGATTCTGCCAGTCATATCGACTGGATTGTCTTCAGTCAGGTCAATCTTATTCTAACCTGCATTAATTCTGCCCTATTCTCCTGTTCCATTATATTTTGCGGCGATAGGTAAGTACTTACAATTAGTAACTGCAGTAGTACTCAATTCGGAGTTGTAACAATAACTTACGCTGTAGGTGTAACGTTTCATGCTATTCGCAGTAATTTTGAATTTAACCGCTTTTCCTTTTTTGCTTCGGAATAACAACAACTTTTTTTGTAATCAAGGAAATATGGATGTGGACTTTGTGCTGGAGGAAATTACTCGAGTATCAAATGTAAATCCAAGTACGGGTTCAAGTACTTTTGAATTTATGTCCCGAACTCGTACTCGTGCTTTGGTTCAAGTACTTTGAACGTACTCGTACTCGCTCTGATACTCGTTAGAAATATACTCAAGTTCGAGTACGAAAACAGATACTCGACCGACGAGTACAAGTACCAATTTAAGTTGATACCGTACTCGACCCGTACTCGTACTCGAAACTCGAGTATCTACTCGTACTCGTGAGGAGCTATAGCTCAGACGGTAGGTTGTTCCAAATGGTAACACATAAGTGCACTACATTTTTTTGAGCCACAGCAAGCTTTTGTAGCGGTTGGGAAAGGATAATATTTTTGGCCGATCGCAGACGTGACGAGGTTATTTTAATTAGAAGTAGTCCATTTATGTAGTTGACACGATGTCCATGTTGTAACAATGCATACATAAATTTGCTACTATAATATATTAAACGTTCATTTACAGTAAGTATACCAAAAGACTCATAGACATTGGAGAGTGGGAAAGTTCTCTTTGGTTTATAGTTAGAAGTGTACAAGCCTAGCAAGAACTTATCCAGCCTTCGCTGGAGAAGCTCAACCCTGGACTTACATACACTGGTCCAGACTAGAATACAATAATCTATATGGGAGAGCACAAAGGAATTGATGAGTATACATAGTGTATCCCCATTGAGGTAGCGGCGTATCTTAAACAATGCACCCATAGATTTAGAGACCTTCTTCAAAAGATGGTCACAATGATCTTTAAAATTCAGTTTGTCATCAATAATAATACCTAGATATTTAAATGACCACACTCGTTCTATCTCCTCCCCATTAATAAACAATTTACAGTCCGTATCTATGCTACTTATTATAAATTACGTACGTTGTTTTCGATATATTAATACTAAGAGAGTTATCATGTATCCACTTCTGTAACCTATCCAACCACATTTGCATATTGCTAAAAAGTTGGGATAAACAAGTGTCATACATGAACATAACCAGATCATCGGCATAGGCAACATAGTCAATAGTTAGTAAGTTGGAAATGTCTGAGAAAAATAAAACAAACAGGTAGGGTCCAAGTATCGATCCTTGTGGTACACCATTGAGGTCACTATACTCCAGCGAGAGTGTCCCATTAATAAATATTTTAAATTTACGATTGGATAGATAGTCAGAAAGAATACATAGGAGCCTCTCATTACATTTGAAGTTTGACCTGATCTTATTTAGTAATAGTAACCTAGATACGGAGTTGAACGCTTTCCGAAGATCTATAAATACAGCTAGGACCTTAACCACTGGAATTCCTAAATACAGACATATCTTGTTTACAAACACTAATATATCTGTAAAGCATGAACGACCCCGTCTAAATCCGTGTTGATTTTCATCCAAATTTCTTTCACACTCAATAAGTAACCTTCTATAGATAACTTTTTCGAATAATTTGTTTATAAATGGAAGACCATGTATAGGCCTAAAAGAATCAGGGCATAGTTTACTTCCCTTCCCTTTATAAATAGGTGTGATTACAGCAGTCTTGAAATGTTGGGGGATAGAACATGTAGATATGATGAGATTGAATAGTAATAGTACAGGAGTAACGATTGCAGCTTTACAGAAAAGGTCCATGTTGATAACATCATGCTTATTACTTTTACGCTTCATACCACGTACAGCATACCAAACCTCATCGGAGGTAATGTTTTCACATACAGCATTACCATCCAATGT
Source organism: Allacma fusca (assembly GCA_947179485.1). NCBI lineage: Eukaryota > Metazoa > Arthropoda > Collembola > Symphypleona > Sminthuridae > Allacma > Allacma fusca. Next base: position 50,483,373 of record OX359249.1, on the reverse strand, counting down.
GTTTTTAAATGCTAAAATGTCATCATCATTATAATTACACGGCACAGTAAATGAGGATGCTAATGAGTCACATATTTTACTATACGACCGTGTAGTGGTATTATCATAGGCAAGGTTATCTATCTGAGTTCCAGTATGTCTTTCAGTACCCATAGCCTCATCAATTACTCTCCACATACCATTGATTGTATTATTTCCATTCATTTTCATACTAAAATACTTACGCTTAGCTGCATAGATATTACGCTTAACATTTGCACGTAGCTGCTTATACGTATTCCAAAATTCTAATGAGCTATGCAAACATGAAAGTTTCTTAAATTTATCTCTCTCTTTAATGAGTATACGTGTGTCTCTGTCCACCCATACCTTCGCTGTAGATTTTACAAATTTCCTACGTACAACTGCAAAATCATCCAGTAGCACACGCACTGTGGTGGCTATAACATTATATACAAAATCGATACTATAATTAGCATGCAAAAGAAAGTTCCAGTCAATCTTAGCAAGTTCAGTGTTGAATAGACACCAATCAATGCCTTTGAGATCACGTGTTACAATTTCTTTGACTTCATGTGCAGTTGCCTTCTTAAAACTATAGTTAAAACATAGGTAGTCATGATCAGATAATCCTGTGGTATTACTACTCCACTCAATGCACAAGGCAGTTGGTACATACACATGATCTATAAGCGAGCTTGACATACGTTTACCAGAAGTCATACGGGTTTGTACATTAATTATTTGTTTATAGTCGTACATACTAAGGGACGACAAAAGCTTAATTGTATCAAGGTTGGAGTTTGACAAATCTACATTCATATCACCAGTAATAATACATGTGTATTTAAGCTGTGATATCTTTTCAAGTAGGCTATTCAAAAATAGGAGAAGCTTCTCAATAGAACTAGATGGGGGTCTATATATTAAAATAATTACGATCGACTGAAATTCAGTCAGACCCACTTTACAGGCAATTAGTTCTACGTCAGAGTTGAAATATTCTACGCCCAATTCAAAAACACTATATCGTACTCGTTTATGCATATACATTATTAGACCCCCGCCTTTTTTCTGGTTACCACGGTTCTTAACAATTGTATGGTATCCCTGTACATTATATAAACTCATATTTGTATCATCATCAAAAAATGTTTCTACGAAGGCCGCAATGTCAACCGCTTTTTCGCATAAAATAATCTTTACCTCTTCGAACTTATGTACTACAAAATTATTAATATTGAGATAGAAAACATTAATGTACTTGTGATTAAATGTGTGTACCTTATACATGGATGGAGAAATGTCCGTGGTAGTAGAAAGATCACTTATAAGATCGTTACCAACAATGCTCATATTAGTTTGAGTAATAATATCATCCTGTACGCACGATTGACATTTCCACAAATCTATATCAATTTCTCTATATAAAGCCAAGCTCATATTCAAGCACTTTCTATGGTAAACACGCAGGCAGACAATACAAGTAAGAGAAAGCACACATTTCCGCATCTTAAGATTGCACAACTTACATATTACACGATTGGCACACATGTCTACACAATAAATAATAATTATAGAGTAGTTATTTATTTATTCAAATATTATTAGCGATGTGTTGTTAGTAAGACAGGACTGAGAGAGGAGGCCAAACGTCAGCACAGTTGGATCCAAGGCAAACCTTGACTTACGGGAGTCAACAACCCAGCAGCCTTTACAGTTGGAGCAGTTAGCAACCGCTCGTAGCTTTAAAGGAAGCTAAGTACCTTTTCTGCAGAGCAGCTAACGTTTGCTCTACTCTGCCCAGCAGTCAGAGAGAGAATGCAGCGAAAGAATGCAGAGAAAGGCAGCACGGGAAGAAATTTTAGGTGTAGCGAAGTGTGTGGACGCCGTTGGCGGACTGGACAACTGGACACACCAATAAATGAAGCGGAATGCAGTTTTTCTGAGTATGAGGAAGATGAACTCAAGATGTTATTGCAGGAAACAGAAAAGAGCAGGGGCAACATAACAGTATCATCGAATGGAGCTTAGAAATAATCCCGCCCGCAGAAATCCCGCACACAATAACTTCGCGGCAAATATTAACGCCGGATAAGTCATATTCCGCCATAATAATCCCGCTGCAATTATCGCGCTACTATTATTATTCCCGGCAGCCGCAATATCGCGCAAAGGTTTAAATGTGCATAGCGTAAATGAAGAAGCGCTTGCAAGCCAAGCATGCACATGTACGGGTTACAAGATTCAGTCAGTTGCTTGTGCTTTGCATCTTCTGCTCATCGGCATCTGAACTGTTTCACCAACTAGACGACTTTTATTGACAGGAAAAACTACTAATTTTCAGTTTTCAGTATGAAAACCAGATAAACTACTTGGCAAGTCACTTGTCTTGCACTATTTATAGAAATGGATTCCCAGAAAGCACAACTTGCTTTCAAACACATTACGGGAAATCGTAAGCATAATCTCTAACAAATTGAAGGTTACCTTTATGAGAGAAATAAGGTCATTGTGTGTGGAACTTCGTACCAATGCATCAAAAACTTGAGTTGTGGCGCAAGGGCTTATCGATTCGAAAATAGCACGTTCCAGATTGGTGTAAACACTCATCCACCCGATTAAATTTTGTAAGTTCAACTTAACTCAAAGTACCAATAAGTGAGATATTAAACTATAAGAACAACAGTAGCCATTATGTAATTGTGAGTGAAAACAGAAACTCCACTTTGAGGTTGATATAATATGATAATAATCAAACATACCCGAATTAAAATTATTTCAACTTGGTTCAGAACCATTATATAATAATAAAATATAATATCTGTATCATCTCTAATTAACTGTGTTCCGGTTAAATAAATATGTTTGTAGAGTGAAAGCCAGATAAGTGTTATCGAAAGGGAAACAGCTGGCTCAAACAAACCGATGCCTCCAAACTACACAAATTCTTCAAGTTATAGAAGAAATGTGTGTGCAATCACAGTGCCCAATGTCATCGTTAGAGTCAGGGCAAAACGTAAAGCGAAAAATCAAATCAAAATCAAGCAAGAGTAAAGGCGCATGAAAAATACAGTCTTGGAGAAAGTGTGCTGGATCTCGACATTACAGCTCATTCACTTCAACTGACTATCAAAAATGAAAGATTTCTACGCGGCAGTGGTGCAGGGTCAAAACGCTTAGTCGTATTTGCTGCTTCTGAGGATTTGGATGTACGTTACACAGTTTGCTAATGGTTTAATTGAGTCCGTTTATTTGTTGTACTTTATTAGGAACAGTGATTTCATATCGGTTTCAATTATCTTATTGTCACACATGGTTAATAGATGGAACATTTAAATCTTGTCCATTAATTTTTGCTCACCTTTACACTCTCCATGGAGTATACCAAGGAGTCACCGCTATTCCATTTGTTTACGCGTTTCTTCCTGGCAAAGGAAAAGACACATACACTGTGTTTTTAACGTTATCAGTCGCAACATAGCCGGTGACCCTAGGTGCATTATAAGCTACTTAGAAATTGCATCTATTCAGGCGTGTAGAGAAACCTTTGTTGGAACAGAACTACGGGGGTGTTTGTTCAATCTGACGCATTTTTAGACATGTCCAGTCAAATTCTGAAATTTAACAGCGGTGAGACACGGCTAAGTGCAGAACATATGGTTTCGAATATCGAACTAAATGAACATATGGGTTTAATTGTTTATAAATATACGAATGATGATACAAACGGTCGAAAATTCGAGCGATGATTCGTTGTTCCGGTGCTTTGGCATTCCTACCAACTATTCAAGTTATGAATGGATTTTTGGAACTTTGAAATCAATTTGCTTCAACCGAAACTGTTCGGGAGATTTTCCGTTCCTTTTTGGATACATATATTGGATATTCATGGTATTTCATGTTGTTTCCGGAGTATTTTTTTAATGTATCGGACAGATTTCGGGAAAATGTACATAGAACTAATAACGGGAAGGAAGGCTCTTTCGTTTTAACTCATTGGCACCCCGACTTCACCAGAACGTTCAGACATGTATAGAACATTACCTTAACTACTCCACGCAGTTATGGAAAGCGAGAAGATTCGTCCCGGAATTTTCCCTGGACGAAAGAAGAAACGTGTAAGGATTGGCAAACAGCTCAGGAAAATAATGACGAACCAGGAACAGCAGCTCTACCCCGATTATATTCATTTTTTAAACGCCATTTACACATGCTTACACAACTTTTTGCATCACTAATTTCAGTTGTGATTAATTTGTAGATACTAGATTTAAAAAATGCGAATAATTAATAACCACAAATTAATCAAGTTTGTTATCTTTATTGATTATATCTAAAATTATTATTTAATAATTATTCTAAACATATAATTGTATTGTATGTTCTAAGATAGAGTCTTATTGTTACATAAGCTAAGATGACTATAAATTGCCACATTCATAACCAATTACCCCAAGTTGAAATAATTTTATGGTGTCGCTAAGTAACTTAACTTAAATCTTGGTTGAGTTGTCTAGGAATAGTTTCAGCCTGTCACGAAAATATTTGTAAACTAATTCTATTATGTATTATTGCAGTTATTCATTCAACAGCACACATTCATTACTACCCAGCTAGCACTGAACGTCATAATGATATCATTATTAATGCTGGAAATTCATAATCAGTTCATGTCTTTTTGATGAGGAGATTATGACTTCCTATGGGCATCATATCAATGAGCAATTTCTGACACGGTGCTGAAATAGTACATAAAATATTGCAGATTCTGGGGTTCTTCATAATGATTTCAGTATGTCAGGGTCAGATTGAACTGCGCTCATAATCTTGTCATTTTCCGTAAAAATTATGAAACGACTTTTTGCGCAGGCTTACTGGGAGGCGGGAGGACCAAAGCAGGAATAAACTGTTAACCAATTCCTAGTGGTCTATTTTAGTGGTGTGCCTTCATCGTTCCTAATTCACTTAAAAGTATTAATTTTTAAATGTGAAATAAATTATCTTAATGTGTCTATTTGTTTGACCAGATTGCGAATAAAGTACAATGGATTTTAATCATACCTCACCAAGTCAGTGTTCCCTTGTTTTCTAAACTAAATTTAGACTGGTAATTAGTGAAGTGTAGTGAGTTAAACATGTACAAGTGCATATTATGTATACATACTTACACCTTTTACACACTGAATAAGAGCATTCAACACATAATATTTTTGTGTAAAGTTTTCATCAGTACAATTAACAAAAAATCCATGTGTTTCCTCTATACTAATACATAATTATTAAATTAATGTGTTTCCTAAGATAATTACTCTACCTTATACTCTGTCTTGAGTGTAATTTCTTGTGATAATTTTAAATGATATTTTTTGTGGGAGGGAATTCGTGTGTAGATGGACGAAAAGTGTTTTATTGGAAATAATGAATAAAAATTTTTTATTTCCAATCATTATATTTATTGTGACTTTGGTTTCATTTTATATGCATATAGTTGTATGTAGTTTGTACTGTCTATAATTATTACTATTAGAATTTGTATATGCGTTACACGAGGTAGTGATAGCAAGGGAATAAATTCTATAATTACTGTTAGAGGGAAGCACTGTTGCCTCATAATCTGGTCATAATTTCCCCGCATGCATGAAATATCTTTGATGTCATTACGACAGCTTAATGAGCCGAATAAGCGGACATTTCAGGATCATAGTGGTATCATTTTGATTTCATAATGAAAAAGTGCTGTTGTCATTATGAATAGTACCCTACAGTGCCACTGAAGTCATTCTGAAATCATTATGTTCTTCCAGTGCTAGCTGGGTAAGTACTAGTACTTCTGCACTATAACTTCCCCTTGAATGAACTGTTTGACTGAATCGAAATTTCCTCGGTACGAAGCATCTAAGCATAACTGATGCATAGTATATTCAATAATTTCCTCATCAAAATGTTTTCGCAAAACAATTTTGGATATTGTGGTGGGAATATCCTCCAGGGGAAAATGCGGCGGGAAGGCCCTGCAGGGGAATATTGTGACGGGAATATTCCCCAAGGGGTTATAGTAGCGGGAATTATTTTTGCGGGATTTTAGATCACGGTATTATTATCAGGGTGAATACTTCCGACGAAGCATCCAACACGAGTCAGCGCATAGAAGCATTAGACACCTTTGAAAAACGACCTTGTGAAAAGGGAAAAATCAAAAACAATTGAACGATCAAAAGATTAATTCTAACCTGCAACCTATATTTATATTTTTGTGTTCATGGCTCACTCAATCTAACATTGCTTCCATACTTGAAATTTGGACTACACCAAATGAAATGTGTTGGGATCGGAAATATATTATGATAACAAATCATGTTTTGGAGATTGCTCGCGGTTATAACATTCTTCAGAACAATCGTTAGTGTCATGGGTCTTTTCCTCATTGTGGTATCTATGATCGAGTAGCCGTTTAACGGTATCAACAGACGTGGCGTACTTAATAATATGGTAATGTTCAGGAAGCGGAAATAAAATAATCGAAGATAATCAGAGAAATATTTATTGTCATATATACACTGTCTATAAAATCAGGTCATCACAGAACCAATGACAACAAGCTAACCCTGAAATGGTGCGAACTTCAATCGCGGTTCCAAGACTGTTCAACATTTCGCGTTTCAATATATGTTCAAATATTCCTAACAGGTTCCTCCTTGCAACTCTTCCAATATAATTGAACTGTTCTTTGACCCCAAACCGTTCAATCAGAAATAGACAAACTTAAACGTAATGACTCCATATGGTCAGTTTTACACATGACTGCTGCTTCTTCTACAATAATAAAATGTGCACAATTATAAACCTATATAGAGATAAGGACCTATATATGGATAAATGTCGAACTATAAATACCGGATTAAAGATAACACGAAACATTTTTGCATTCAAGAAGTCCACTACATCCTAATGTTTATACCAGGGAATGTATTGAGATTTTCAAGGTATACAAAAATTAAAGCCGTCTTAACAAATACGTTACAGATATTGAAAAAAATAGTTTCGTAAATAGTTATTACCAGTGAACGGCTCGGGTACGAAAAATTGGTACACGTCCCCGTATTCGTACCCGAAGTGAAGATATTACAATATCTTGTGTTCATACACGTACCCATAACCATGAGTCCGAGAACAAAGGTTTCCTACCTCAATCCATGCACGTAAACTTGCACTGAACTTGTACCCGAAAAACTCGTACTCAGTTATCTCAGTGTCGTGGCCGTCCCCGGTACTTTATTTAGATTTGTTTTAATGTAATAGTACATAAGATGTAATAATATATGCCACCGAAATGTGTAATTTTGACCAGCTAGAGCGGTATTTATTATTGAATACTTTCATTGACGATTGACGAGCATAAATAATAGAGGTGTTTCATTAGAAAAATATAATTAACTTTCACGCTTGCAGATATGATCACAGATTACCCACAGAAGCGTTTAAAATAAAATATAGATTGGAATATGTGAAGATCTCGCAAATTGTAAACAGCATCACATCTTTTAGTATGCCCACATGCACTAAGTTTGATTGCAAGTTGTAGAACATTTCCCTCATCAGCATAAGAGTATATGTATGTTAAATAAATCTCGCTAAATGAGGAACGAGGTTGAGAGACGAGCAACGAGGATGCGAGATGAGGAAAGAGGGCGAGAAATGAGGAACGAGGATGATGTAGTTTCTGTCCGTTATTCAGGAATGCATCACGAGAAATCCAAACGTAACTCAATAATTATTGATCAGGACTAAATAAATTCAGCAACGAACTAATGAAGAATATAAGAGTCCCAATAAATTAATAATAACTGACGAACAGAATAGAATAAATATTCAGAGAGATTACTAGGATGTAGATCAGTTGACGGTTGAATTTCTTCTGCCCGATAATTTTTTAGTCATGGTAGAGTTTATGAGCTAAGGAGATGGAATTGATTGGGAAATGTTACCGAAAATTAATGTGATAATCGTTAGTATGGTAAACCGAATGTTGCGTTACTATAAGAAATCTGCGAGATTCACAATATGTTCATAACGGGCAACCTGGCAGACATTAATTGCAATGCCGTTTTTTCTACACGTTTTTGAATCGTCTGCATTCGGCAGTTAATGTCAAGGATTTAGACAGCATCTCTTTAAATAGCACGAAATATACACAATATGATAAGAAAATATATGTACATGTCGTGCAACCTGGAAGTGACTGGCGGAGTTTTAGTTCTTTGCTGTACAACAATTACATATTTTGCAGTTACCTATTTTGAGTCAGCAGAGCACTTGTACTTGGTAATATGAAGTTTCAAACGTATATGCCTATATTTATATGGTGGTTCTGCATGCCCACATTCTAGGCTAGTTTTTGCGTATATTTTAGTGCTCTATATTAAAAAATTAAAAAATTAAATACTTTATTCAGGAATCTTTTTGGGCGGAGCCAATATCATCCGTACATTGCCAGTTTTTGCATTTTAGATTTTACATTGTTGGATTTTTAACCTAATTTTTCCTTAATCTATGGAGGAGAGAGAGCAAGGTAACATAGAAGGAGATTAACTCATGGCGCACTGAGGGTGCACTGTCTAGCTATGACAGAGGCACACGTCTCCCAAGAGCATCGGTACTTCCACCCACATTTAAGTGAGTGTTGGGTGCATGCTAACTAGCATTACGTCCCCCAGAAGCCAACATCTATCTCTCTCTTTCTCTCACCTCCGCGACTGCAGGGACACTGGGCTTTGAAGCCATTCCTCAACGATGGTAGTTGAGTACATTTAGTGCTGGACTACTGCAGTCCTTTAGCACCCTATATTGCCAACAAGCTTCAAAAATATCCTTGCACCCTACAATTACCCTATAAATAGGCCTGTATATAGGATAGACGGACACCTTTAGCGTGGAACGAATATTTTGCTCTGTTTAGTTCATTACGTTACGGACTCTTTAATTGAGGTGCTGGTATTTGGCAGGGGTCGGATTTTTGTAGGAAGGCGGGAAGAATCTTCCCAGGGAAAAATTATTTCTGGCAGGCAAAATCTCAAACGGTCAATAAAATAATCTGCATGTAAAATCAAATTATTTACTAATTGCCCATTTATAATAAACAATCTTACGCCTGTCATCACCTATGGCATGCATGCAATGTATGCAGAAATCAAATGCTTTTCTTATTGTTTACTTACCCAAAAGTTTGGTTGCCACAACTGAGGAAATCCCTGCCGACATTGATCACCGGGACTTGGCATGCTGGACCTGCAACACAAAAATTTAATATTTATTCCCACTACCACATACAGCATTGATTGAAACAATCTTCAAGTTTTATTAATTAAAATTCAATTTGGGGTAGCTGCTCGACATCCCCAGCATTGACCAACCTGGGAATACTACGTGTAGTTGGTTTTTGCGATTTCGTTTTTAAAATAGTCAGGCAGCAACTCCTCTTGGAAACTTCTTTTGTTGTTCTGAAGAAGATGATTACTAGACTTTCTTCTATAATGTGAATTGAGACGTAGCATGGGTTTTATCCTTGATTAAAAAAATGTGTTTGAACATTGGGTTACGTTAAGGTTTTCCAACGGATCGCTTACTACACATTCTAAGATAGTCATCTATAAAAATCTCATAATAACCTGACGAAACTCGGTTTACGTTGGGACACGTCTATTACCTGAGTATTAAGTAATGCTGATTAAGCTTGCCACTCCTTAGTATAGTAAAGTCAGAATGACCATACAGTTTTCATGTAATGTTTGACCTACCATTTACTTTCATTTACAAATCGCTACCTATTACCGTTGACTGTTTCTTCATCATCTATTACCACGTCTTCCGTTGTTTCGATCGCTACATTAGTTACTGAACATCGGTATTGATGCATGTTGGTTGTGCGGTTCCACCGGGAGTTTTTTAAGGGTACGTGCAGGTATTTTGCACTGATTCTAGCGGAAGTTGTACTGTATTAGATTTTGCTATATCGGATATTCTGGGTGTTTTTTCCATTCGTACCCCCTTTCACTGCTCTGGCAACCTTTGTCCCTGGGGCTACTTCGGTTCCTATAGATGGTGTTGCTGTTATGGTTTTGTCTTTCCTAGTTGTACCCTTGCTGATCCTGGATTATTGTAACAATGACACTAAATTTGTGTGGGTCCAGATTGTCATGATTAGTTCCCTGTATTGGACAATAATATTGGTTTGGTTCCTCTCCAATGGTCGTTGAAATTGTTGTTTTTTGAAAGCCTTACGATTTAGACAACAATTTAGACAAATACTTATGATGCAAGTGCAAACAATTAAAGAATTATTATAAAACCATCTACACATTATTTTTTAAATACGAATGCCTTAATAATAATGTAATGATAAAAACAAAGTATTGATTGCAGAATCTGAATGTTATTTTAGGATTCTCGGCAAAGACCGGGCGTCAGCACTTGTTGTTAAAGGTGTCAACATAACAGATTCTTAGGTTAAGATTTAACCCTATAATTCTTAAGCTTTTTAGGGTGCTACTATTCCTAAGCCGTGGACAGGCTGGCCACATGTTAAATCAAAGGGCCCGTAACAAATTAGGTAGCCTATTTAGGCGGCACAATTTTAACAGCTTTGGGGCTGCAACGGAAGGATAATCGTCATTAAAATTCATTATTTATGTATATAATACATATAAAATAAGTATAATATAATATTATTATATTATAAATATACTACATATATATTTTTATTTAGTTTATACATATTTTTATTTTAGCGTTCTCCTTTGGTTGCTATAAATATATATAGATACATAATTTTAGTTATATTTATATATACAATACATACAAACTAAATATAAATATATTATATACATAAAATAATATATATTTATGTATTTTTAGTTTTGCATATATATAATACATACAAACTAAATATAAATATATAATAAATATAAAATAATATATATTTATATTTTTTTTGTTTTATCTATTTATATATATATATGTAAACTAAATATATATTATTTTATATATATATATATATATATTTAAATATATATGTAAACTAAATATATATTATTTTATATATATATATATATATTTAAATATATATGTAAACTAAATATATATTATTTTATATATATATATATATTTAAATATATATGTAAACTAAATATATATTATTTTATATATATATATATTTAAATATATATGTAAACTAAATATATATTATTTTATATATATATATATTTAAATATATATGTAAACTAAATATATATTATTTTATATATATATATATTTAAATATATATGTAAACTAAATATATATTATTTTATATATATATATATATTTAAACTAAATATATATTATTTTACATATATATATATATTTAAACTAAATATATATTATTTTATATATATATTGTTAAGCTATATTTGAGTTTGAGAAATATTACTCATGTAGGAATTACCCACATATGTAAAGGAGAAGAATTGTATCTTGTACTCTATTGGCTGATGATGATGTCATTTATGAGATTCTTATTGTATGATGTTGTGTGCCCAACCATTGGCTAAAAATGATGTCACTAAGAAAGAAACTATCTTCCCTTTGTTACAACCATCCCTATATAAACCCAACTCATGCAGACAGTCGAGAGACTAGAGCTGAGAGGCTGGAGTTAGAGTCTGGCCCGTGTCACACACATAGTAACTATACTGTTACTATGCCGGACTTAACATCTCACTCCTCTCTCTCTCTATCTCCCTCTCCAGCTCACACATTCACTATACTATACTCGAGTACTTTGAATAAACTAATAATTGGCAGAACTTTATATTATATTCCCCATCATTCACTTATTCTTAATCAAGTAATCCCCATTCACAATTACCATCTTAACATGGTGGAGTTGCTACGTTTTCTATATTTTGAATTTGTCAATTCAAATATAGACGTTTCCCGTCCTCTCTGCGAGTTTGCTCCTATTCAGTCCCATCCTAAAAATATTTTTTGGCGTCAGCCTCTGCCGGAGGCTCTGCTCAAAATTTTCAAGACATTCTCCAATTGCCCTGACCAGCCTACCACCGATTTTTTGCCGACACCGAGATAACTGTTTGGAATCACTACCAGAATTGATCACTCTACCCGTGACTTCCCTTCGCAAAGAAAATTTCGCCTACCACCGAGACGAATTCCACGGCTGACCCTAGCCAAGTCACCCGCCCAACATAGACCTGCTCAACGCCAATTTATGGACTTCAATAATCGCGTCCCATTAATGCCCGGATTTTCAAGATATCGACACGACATGCCTCATCCCTCTTCAATTGCCGACGTTACTACGGAATCAAAGGATACTCAGAGTGCCAGCACACGAGATTGCGACTCATGCAAGTATTACACAGACTACAGACAGTTTCCAGCACAGAGAAACTACCCACAGAATCTTCGCTTCCCCGGTATGTCTATTAGATATTTTCGAACGTCTCGCTTAATCTACAATATTTTGTTTTGAAGTCTACTCATCGAAACGCAGTGTCTCCAAGTTCCATCAATTTTTGCGACAAACATTTCCACGACAATGTTAACATATTTCCTGTAAGCTTCCAGAAAGTGTGATTAATTTTTCGAGGACGAAAAATCTTTAGTGCGGTGAATTATATGACAAAAGTGTAATGAATGTTAAGCCATACATATAGTTTAAGAAAACGGATACATTGTATGTAAAGAGTAGCAATGAAGCCTCTTACTGTTACTGTAACACGTGTAAGGAATATTACTTACAGATGTATAGGCAAGAAAATCTTAATGTCTATTGTATCGTGCTCAACTATTTTATTATATGTAAAAGGTGTAGTTTTTATGAGAAAGTCATGCATTTGTTTTAAAATATTTCATTTATTATATCATGTAAATTTTGTTGTATTGCTGGAGTTGAAATTCGGATTCAAAATTTTGTCTTGTTAAGAATTTAAAATATGTCACCCTTGTTATAAATGCTGGGACAGCATTTCTAATGCCCGTAGAATGTTAAGCTATATTTGAGTTTGAGAAATATTACTCATGTAGGAATTACCCACATATGTAAAGGAGAAGAATTGTATCTTGTACTCTATTGGCTGATGATGATGTCATTTATGAGATTCTTATTGTATGATGTTGTGTGCCCAACCATTGGCTAAAAATGATGTCACTAAGAAAGAAACTATCTTCCCTTTGTTACAACCATCCCTATATAAACCCAACTCATGCAGACAGTCGAGAGACTAGAGCTGAGAGGCTGGAGTTAGAGTCTGGCCCGTGTCACACACATAGTAACTATACTGTTACTATGCCGGACTTAACATCTCACTCCTCTCTCTCTCTATCTCCCTCTCCAGCTCACACATTCACTATACTATACTCGAGTACTTTGAATAAACTAATAATTGGCAGAACTTTATATTATATTCCCCATCATTCACTTATTCTTAATCAAGTAATCCCCATTCACAATTACCATCTTAACAATATATGTAAACTAAATATATATTATTTTATATATATATATGTAAACTAAATATATATTATTTTATATATATATATGTAAACTAAATATATATTATTTTATATATATATGTAAACTAAATATATATTATTTTATATATATATGTAAGCTAAATATATCGTCGGCAAAACTTGCTAACCGGCTAAAATAAAAAATGCTTAGAATGCAGACCGGCTATTTTGTTTTCGCTTTAAACTCTAAAGTGAAACCCGGCCATAATTCACATAAGCAGTATTTCATGTAAGTGGAATGAAGTACACCCCCACTTTTCCACAATTCCCCTCCTCTTCCCGTCAACTCACAATCCACTACCCCTCCACTTCACATTCAATTACATACCCCTCCACGTCCCCTTCAATTACATACCCATCCACTTTCCCTCCAATTCCACTCCATTTCCCCTCCACTTCCATTCCCCTCCACTTAAATTTCAATTACATTCCCCTCCACTTCCATTTCATTTACATTCCCCTCCACTTCCCCTCCACTTCCATTCCCCCCACTTCCCCTCCACTTCCATTCCCCCCACTTCCCCTCCACTTCCATTCCCCCCACTTCCCCTCCACTTCCATTCCCCTCCACTTCCATTCCCCTCCACTTCCATTCACCTCCACTTCCATTCACCTCCACTTCCATTCACCTCCACTTCCATTCACCTCCACTTCCATTCACCTCCACTTCCATTTCAATTACATTACCCTGCACTTCCTCCCTGCCTCCCATCCACTTCCCTCCACGTCCCCTCCACTTCTCCTCTCAGTATTTAATTGAAGGGGAAGTGGAGGGTAAGTGGAGGGGTATTGAATTGTAGCTAAAGTGGAGGGTAAGTGGAGGGGTATTGAATTGTAGCTAAAGTGGAGGGTAAGTGGAGGGGTATTGAATTGTAGCTAAAGTGGAGGGTAAGTGGAGGGGTATTGAATTGTAGCTAAAGTGGAGGGTAAGTGGAGGGGTATTGAATTGTAGCTAAAGTGGAGGGTAAGTGGAGGGGTATTGAATTGTAGCTAAAGTGGAGGGTAAGTGGAGGGGTATTGAATTGTTGGTTAAGTGGAGGGAAAGTGAAGGGGTATTGAATTGTTGGTTAAGTGGAGGGAAAGTGGGGGGTATTGAATTGTTGGTTAAGTGGAGGGTAAGTGGAGGGGTATTGAATTGAAGCTAAAGTGGAGGGAAAGTGGAGGGGTATTGAATTGTAGGTTAAGTGGAGGGGTATTGAATTGTAGGTTAAGTGGAGGGGTATTGAATTGTAGGTTAAGTGGAGGGGTATTGAATTGTTGGTTAAGTGGAGGGAAAGTGAAGGGGTATTGAATTGTTGGTTAAGTGGAGGGAAAGTGGGGGGTATTGAATTGTTGGTTAAGTGGAGGGTAAGTGGAGGGGTATTGAATTGAAGCTAAAGTGGAGGGAAAGTGGAGGGGTATTGAATTGTAGGTTAAGTGGAGGGGTATTGAATTGTAGGTTAAGTGGAGGGGTATTGAATTGTAGGTTAAGTGGAGGGGTATTGAATTGTAGGTTAAGTGGAGGGGTATTGAATTGTAGGTTAAGTGGAGGGGTATTGAATTGTAGGTTAAGTGGAGGGGTATTGAATTGTAGGTTAAGTGGAGGGGTTATTATTTGTAGGTTAAGTGGAGGGGAAGTGGAGGGAAGTGGAGGGAAAGTGTACGGGTATGTAATTGAAGGGTAAGTGGATGGAAAGTGGAGGGGAATGTTTTTGAAATGGAAGTGGAGGGGAAGTGGACGGAAATTTTATTGAAATGGAAGTTGAGGGAAAGTGGAGGGGAATGTAATTGAAGGGTTAGTGGCAGGGGAAGTGGAGGGGAATGTAATTGAAGGGTTAGTGGCAGGGGAAGTGGAGGGGAATGTAATTGAATGTGAGGTGGAGGGGAGGGGAATTGGTGTGGAAATGGAGGGGAAAGAAGTGTGCTGGAAGTGGACTGGAGGTGGAGGGGTAGTGGAGTGGTAGTTGAGGGGTAGTGGAGGGGTAGTGGAGGGGTAGTGGAGGGGTTGTGGAGGGGTAGTGGACGGGTAGTGGTGGGGAAATAATGGGATGGAGAGTATAGATGGGTAGTACGTGGGGAGTAGTGTATGGGGGAATTATGGCTGGTTTCAGTATTAAGCAACAACGCTTAATAGCCGGTCTGCATTCTAAGCATTTTTTATTTTAGCCGGTTAGCAAGTTTCGCCGACGATATATTATTTTATATATATATATGTAAACTAAATATATATTATTTTATATATATATATGTAAACTAAATATATATTATTTTATATATATATATGTAAACTAAATATATATTATTTTATATATATATATGTAAACTAAATATATATTATTTTATATATATATATGTAAACTAAATATATATTATTTTATATATATATATGTAAACTAAATATATATTATTTTATATATATATATGTAAACTAAATATATATTATTTTATATATATATATATTTATATATATATATGTAAACTAAATATATATTATTTTATATATATATATATTTATATATATATATGTAAACTAAATATATATTATTTTATATATATATATGTAAACTAAATATATATTATTTTATATATATATATGTAAACTAAATATATATTATTTTATATATATATATATTTATATATATATATGTAAACTAAATATATATTATTTTATATATATATATGTAAACTAAATATATATTATTTTATATATATATATGTAAACTAAATATATATTATTTTATATATATATATTTATATATATATATGTAAACTAAATATATATTATTTTATATATATATATTTATATATATATATGTAAACTAAATATATATTATTTTATATATATATATTTATATATATATATGTAAACTAAATATATATTATTTTATATATATATATTTATATATATATATATGTAAACTAAATATATATTATTTTATATATATATATATATATTTATATATATATATATGTAAACTAAATATATATTATTTTATATATATATATCTATTTATATATATATGTAAACTAAATATATATTATTTTATACATATATATATTTATATATATATATATGTAAACTAAATATATATTATTTTATATATATATATATTTATATATATATATATATGTAAACTAAATATATATTATTTTATATATATATATATTTATATATATATATATGTAAACTAAATATATATTATTTTATATATATATATATTTATATATACATATGGAAACTAAATATATATTATTTTATATATATATATATTTATATATACATATGGAAACTAAATATATATTATTTTATATATATATATATTTATATATACATATGGAAACTAAATATATATTATTTTATGTATATATATGTAAATTAAATATATATATTATTTTTTATATATTATATATTTATATTTATTTCATATATATATATGTAAATTAAATATATATATTATTTTTTATATATTATATATTTATATTTATTTTATATCCAAATAAGAACGATAAAATTAAAATAATATTTCACACATACTATGCATATGGCCCCAATGTATTGGTATAGGCCTATGATTTTGCATTGAAAATGGTGGAGAAAAGGCAAACTTGGTACAGTAAAAATTTTCTGCACTGGTAGTGGCTTGACCTAGAACCTTGAAATTTGGAACATGTATTGCCAAAATAGTAGGGAACGATTAGCAAAATTATGAAAATTCTACGTTTCATAGTTTTGTTAAAATAAAAATATGACTGTGAAAACTTTGTGTTTTGGCCACGCTGTCCACACCTTGGGAATTATAGGGTTAAATGGGATTTCACAAGTAAGTATGAAATCCTAAATATGATGTTATTGCGAAAGTACAGTTATCATTTACTAAAATGTAGAAATAGTCAACAATGTGTTGTGGAACACTTTTGTTATTGAAAACAGGACCGAATGGTCAAATTTTATGACTGTATTGAAATTTCAACCTCTTATATAAATGTGTTTATGCTTTAATAAACTTCAGTTTTGTTACTGATACCAATAGTATAACACCGTCTTCTAGTAGCATTTACTTCAACACTTTTAGTTGTTCAATTGATGATTAATATCTTCAGAAAAACTTTAGAAATGCTACTCCGTAATCTCATTTTTGTTAAATCTTTACTCGAGAATTTTTGAAGTTTGAAACCGAACCGAAAGGGATAAATTTGAATGGAAACGGTGCGCGAGTTAGATTTGGTCTTACAGAAGATTTTCTCCGATGTACGGAATGATTGATAAAGCAATTTCTTCCAGAGTATCCATCAATACCCTTAAATACTGAGGTTTTCAAGAATCGTATCGTTTCCTCTATGAAAAGTATTAGTAATATTCGAGCTGCATATTTTGCACTGGAATTGAAATTTTCAGTGAGTCCCGAATATCACCGCAAAGTGGAATTTAATTTTGATTTCAATTTTTGGGTTTTATGAATTTTTGACCCCGAAATTTTCAAAAACCGTCAATTTTGACCTATTATTTTGGATCACCTCCTTGATTTCTTGACGTACTTACCGTAGAATCAAGTGCAATGATCCTTCGAACCATCTTAGCAATTACAACTCGGATCTTTGTATTAATTTAAAAGTTATCAAAATTTTAACCGCAAAATTTTTTTAAAAAATCTAATTTTGACCTGTTTTTTGACAGGATATTTTTCTCTCCGAGAAGGTATCATCTGAAACCTTTCCCCGTTCAGAACTAATCGTCTTAGGACGGAGTTTTAAAATGATTTTTTTAAAATCACGCTCACTGGTATTTAGAATCTCAAAACACCGTGTTCGGATATATTCCCTCCGACACAATCCCTCGGGTTGTATTCCCTCGAACACATTCCCTCTGAACATATTCCCTCCTTGAAAGGAGATATTCCCTCGGACTGTTTGTATAAACACCCGATAAATTTACGCTCACTATGGCAACCAAATTTAACAAACCTCAAATAATTAAGTACAATTGGAATTGTCCAAATTCCTTTTTAAAAAGAAGCTACATCAAGTTAAATCTCAGGCCTCACAATATCTACAAGTATAGCTACATAATTACTCTTGAATGAAATAATGAAGATTGAACTGATTGCACCAACCAATGACTAAACTAATGACCAGACAAATCAAGTTGCTGTAACGCATGGTTTCGCATTTGTTAATAACATTTACGTAAAAAATCATCTTCTTTGATGAGTTCTCGTCAACAAATTGTTATTATGCCAACTGGTGCATAAGTTATTTGTTGAGCCGAGTCACCATACGATCCGCATTGCGTTTGCTTTGCTGGCATAGTGACGAACACTTCTGCATATATGAGTGGCAAATATTTGTGCGAGGGATTATTTCCAAACAGGGAGGGGTTGTGGTCGGAGGGAATATAACCGGAGGGATTGTGTCGGAGGGAATATATCCTAACTCCCAAAAAACCGATTTCGAGGTTTCGAAGTACTTTCAAAAATTTTGGAATAACTTGATGTCGCAAGCTACGTCTTGGTCAATATTACCTCATTGAAAATGTATTTTATTGCTCTTTTTAACCGACATTTCTAACTCATGAACTCGCACATGCGTAACTTGAATATTATTGTTCATATTTTTCAAATTTAGTGGATCCATACTTACGATTAGACGTGAGAATTTTAAATTCATTTTTAGTTCAATATAGTACGTTCACTGGTATATATACATAAACTTTTTAGAGTTTAGGAGAACGCATAGTTATTAACTTACATTGTTACTTGCTATGATGGCACTTTGTCCCTTAGTGACTTAGCTCATACATAGCGGAATATTATAATAATCCATTTATTATAATCTTATTATTATAATACTCCGCTATGGCTCATAGATCACAGATGATTTCTACTATCGCTGTTAATTTCTTCGTAATATGGGCGCCTGGGAATAATAGTGCATCGCATGGGTTCAAAACAATCGAACCTGAACCTGAACCTGGACCCAAACTTTGGGTACCTCAAAAGTGTGAACCTGTACCTGAAAATGTACCCATTTAACAGGTTCAAATATTTCGATCCTGAACCTGACATAATTGCATTTTTGTAGTACCCGCACCTGATTAGTACCTGAACCTGAAAAAGTACCCAAAAGACGACCTGAACCCGGGTATTTTTGAATCGGACCTGAACATGTTTGGGTACTTGAGAATCCGAACTTTTTAAAAATTTTATCTTGTATTAAAAGTACAAATATTACAAAATATATTTAAAATGAATAAGAATGCAAGTTCTCTGGTTCCTGGTACACCCTGCCATTGCTTTTGCGATGGAAATCATCTTGGAAGCTTGAAATTCTCCGGCCTTTAACTTTCAATTAATGAACCCAAACATTTCAGGTCTTTTGTGATCAGGTTCAGGTCTTTCATGTGTTACACCTGGTCCTGACAGGTAAAATCAAAACGGGTTTTTCTCTGTACCTGGTCCTGAACCTGAACCTGTACCCAATTTCACGGGTAAAAAATATTGTACCCAGAAAGGACCCAAAATTATTGGGTCCAAAATACTTGCACCCATACTGAACCTGAACCTGGACCTGAACCCAAATACCCGGGTGCGACCTGAACCCATGCGATGCACTAGGGAATAACAAGCTTTTTGTATGCCATCTCTTGTGGCTTACTTGAATTTAGTAAAGAGATCATTTCAAAGAAATTTAATTGCCAAACAATAAAAATTCCAAATGTGTGGTTACATTTTTGCAGGACTTTCAAGCATGTGGACGTGTCCACAAATTTCCTTACTATCTCTCAGGTAAAGGTCTTCACGGATCGGATTCTGGTCTCATCCGTATCCGATCTTATCCGATCCGGTAAATTCCGGATTTCAAAAACACCCATCCTATCCGATCCGATAGAGTCGGATACCCTTTTATAAGTATCCGTATCCGATCCGGAATGTTCGGACCGGATAAAATTTTCGATCCGGTCCGTCGGATACATTTACGGATGCATCCGATTCGATCCGTGGATATCCGAACCTTACTTCAAGAAACCGTAAAAGAGATATATCTTATATATTGGGCATGTTTCTAATTTTATCACATTCAAATCAATATGAAAATTTTTAAATTCCGGTGTATCGATAATTACCTCGTTAGATGCAAAACCAATTTTGCTTCCAAAAAACTGAAAACAAATAGATTATGCATTCAATATAATTGACACGGCTTTCCTTGATTCTTTCGTCTCGAATATTTTTCCACTCTTTAAGTTCATGTTGGAAATAAGTACTGAGAAAAATAATTAAAAATGTAACAAATTCACGAAGAATTTGAACAATTGGTGCCGGGCACGTTGCATGCGTGTATGGAGGACGAGAATTCTCATGAATGCATTAAAGTTTCAAATTAGAGGTGGGATTCGGGCTTGACTTCAGGCCCGAACCCGGAAGAAACCCGAACAAATACTCAATTAGCCCGACCCCGCCCGCCAACGGGCTAAATATTTGATATTCAACCCGGCCCGTTTTATGCACTTCACATTTTGTGAAACCCGAACCCGTTAAAAACCCGGTCTCCAAAATATTTTACAACCCGAACCCGCTAAAAACCTAATCTTTAAATAGTTTTAAAACCCGATGAAAATCTGGCTTTTTACTAACAATTGAATCCGCTGTGAAACCTTTATTAACATATTCTATTTTATTTGCATATACTGTCCATCCCAATAAACGTGCACACACGGAGCAAAACTTAGCTCTGAAATTTTTTAAGATAAACTATCAAACTTAAGGGATCGTTTCAAAATGTTTAAGCATGTGTACGTATTAAATACAGTGAACCATTATTTAGCTTTGGCATGAATACACATGAAAGCAATGTTTGAACTCTGCGCAACGTCAAATATGCATGCCACCTATCTGTCCTAAATCATATTCTAGTAGAATTGTCGGGTCATTTGTAATTTGTGACCCGCCCGAAACCCGAACTGAAAAATAAATGCAGGCCCAAGCCCGATCTTAACCCGGTTTCATTGTTTTAGTTCAGCCCGAACCCGGTCGGAGCCCGAATTAAGTTCGTATTTGCAGCCCGAACCCGGCTAAAAACCCGGCCGGGTCGGGTTCGGGCCGGCCCGAATCTAATAGCCCGCTTCCTGGCCTCACCTCTATTTCAAATCCAAGAATCTCTCCACTATAAAATGCGTGACAATATGATAGCATTATTCCTCACGAGAGGGCTCGTCTAAAAGACGGATCATCCGAAAACACAGAACATGCTCATCCTATCCGGTCGGATGCATTCATTACTGCATCAAATCCTATCCGAAATAAATACACGGATTCAAATGATGCATCCGGTCCGCCATATGTTTAACGGATAGGATTAATTGTGTTTTCAATCCTATCCGAATCCGAACCGAATCCGTCCGGATCAATCCGATCCGATGAAGACCTTTACTCTCAGGGGCTTCATACAATGATTAGAAGTATTTGATGATTGGTGGTTTCTATTTCCATTGAATTGGACTTTGTAAAACATGCGTCATTGACAAAGCAGTTACATATGCCTTGCTTTCTTGCTAAATTGCCAACAAATTCTAAAAAGTTGGAAATACTCATTTTTGCGAATCCGTAAAATAGTATATTCGTAAAAATTGACTTTAACTTCTTGAACATTAAAACAGATTTCAGAAATTTGGAAGAAACTACAGGTAGCACACAGATATTTTTTACACTTTTGGACAACATTTAATGTCACTGATGACGTATGGGCCAAACCGCTAATTGTAAATTAGAGCGGCATTTATTGGCTTCACATTGAGCTTATGCAACCGTCCGTGTTTATTAAAATGGCAAAGAAATTTAGCCCGGGAGTTGCGGGGACAGTTTTGGGACTTTCCACGGGGGGATTTAGCTCCCGTGCAATAAGTACGAAACTTAAAGTGCAGGGAATTAGTATTTCCCATGTGACAGTGACCAATATAATAAACAAAAAAGGTTTGAGGCCCAAAGTTAAAGCTAGTGGCCTTCCATCACCGAAAATAAAATACCCGCCTCTCAAAGCAAAACCACCCATTGTAAGCAAGATCCGATTATTGGTGTCCAAGGTGAACCCGCCTACCCAGAAAGATATTTCTCGAAGAGTAGAATTATCCCCGAGTGCGGTGAGAAAAATTATTTCTAAACTCAACAAGGAAATTCGTCACAAACATCGAGTTTATAAGTTGACCCAGCGCCACATGGCCAATCGGAAACCGAATAGCCGAATCCGGAATGAGAGTCATCTTGCCGGCAAAAGGTCCGAAATTTTAGTGCCATTGGATGCGGCTTTATTCGAAGTACGGGATACCAAGATGAAACGAAGAATTTTTTACGTTACCAAGGCGGAAAAAATTCCGGAAGACTGGTACGTGGACTAGGACAAGTTCTTCAAGACAGTAATGGTGGTTGGGGGAATATGTGGTAGAGGAGTGTTGCCCCTCATTAAAGTGCCACGAAAAGTACAAATAAATAAAGAGTACTATAATGACCGTGTTTTAAGGCCACTAGTGAATCGCCACATTCCATCAGTCTACAGTGGGGTCCTGGACAAGGTGTTCATACACCATGACACGGCATCTTCCAACACTGCCCGGAAAACTCAGGCCCACGCTCAAGATGTGAGGAAATCTACCGGTGTGAAGAACATTAAAAATAGCGACATGCCTATCAATACGCCTAACGCCAGCCAAATGGATTTTTTTGGTTTTGGCTACCATAAAAAACGCCAAGGGCGTCGCGCTCCTACAACCGAAAACGGGCTTTGGAAAGTCCTGCAGGAGACGTTGCGCAAAGTCGACCTGTCCATGGTCAACCAAGTGTACCGACCATGGAAAGCTCTTTGCCGATTCATCGTACACAAGAGTGGGAATCATATTGAGCATGTGAAAAAAATTCAGCTCAATTACAAGTTTTAAATTTTGTAAAATAAAAGTGTAAAAAATATCTGTGTGCTACCTACTGTATGAAGTTTGCTTATAAATTATGCTTAAAAAGTTGTTTTCATTTTTCATACAATGCAATGTTCATACATTAGTTGTTAATACAGTAAGTATTTTTGGATTAATGTTTTTTATTTAAAAATTAAATTGTACAGTACCAAAATTAAAACACGCATCAGAAATATGTCTTAACACAACACTTTTGTTTTTACACACAAGTTTTTATTAAAATCGACCTGGAGGAGACCGTTCTGTAAATATAATGCAAGTACACGGTAGCTACTTAGCTACCTTATGGGGGAAAATTGTTGTTGACAATTGGAAGTAAGAATGTAAAAGTTACATTGGCTGTTGTGTTCGTATCCGAAGTTTCCAGCAAACAATGAAAATCCTACAAGCTGCGAACCGGTTTGTCAGTGTGAGCCGATATATAAAGTAAAACTACACTTAAACTTGAGTCAATTAGCCAATGATAAACTGATGAGGACCTGTAGCTTAAAGGTGTGTAGGAGTAGGCAACCAACCAGTGTGTAAAATGCAGTCATGAGTGGTAGAGCAACGGTTTTTGGGAAATCGGGCTGAAGGTCCAGTGCTACAACATATTAGCGACTCGTTCAGTTGCTAGAGCTAATTTTTAGGGGCGGCGGCGTACACTGGTAGGATACACTTTGTACGTCCTTACGTTTGTACGTCCGTAAGTCTGTACGACTCTGTTCACGATAACTCAAAAACGGTTTGACGAGTTGAGTTTAAACTGGATACACATAGTCTCCAGTCTCCTGGCATAAAGCTTGAATGAGTTTGGAGTTGATCGAAATCGGTCAACACGTGTCGGAGTTACCCAGGTTTTTTAAAACTTTTGTCAGATTGAATTAAGTTCTTTTTGTGACAGTTGACATATGCATTTACGATTATAATATTAATGTCATTGCTATCTTCATGCTAGCTACCTAATGATCACATCATTTGTAAAGGTGCTAGTTGTGCGTATGCTGTTATTGACAAAAATAAATCATTATCATAGAATATTATATTCACCAAAGTCAAAAATAATGTCATTTTAATCTATTCTAGACACGCCTGTTATTCTCAAACTAGTAAACAGCCCTGCACCGCAGGGAAATTTGCTTGCAGTCTTGGTTTGCTGTAACGCATTAAAACCTGCATGATAATAGGACGATTTAAACCATTTAAAATGTTGAAATTCGATAAACACTTAAAAAATCGTGGTTGAACGTTGAACGCATTGGTGAACTTCTTACTAAAGCCCAATGTTTGATCACTAGATCGCGGCTGGGAGCTTGCCCCGCATACATTTTTACAAATCAGTAAATTTATCTTTTAAAAACTTCATTAAAACAACATTTGTTTTAAATATTTCATTTCTGTCATGTATTTTACCTTGATGTTCAGTGTCAACAATTTTTACTTTAACTTTCCTTCCAGTTGTAGCTCTGCAAAGTTCCTCTAAACGGAGCTTTCTGATATGAAAAAAATTACTTGCCGACATTTTACAATAAATCACCAAATACGGACACCGGCAAACGTTCACTAAAGCTTATTGAGTCATATGATTTCCGATTAATTGTGTCGATTCGAATACTTTTCAATTCGAATAAAATAAGAAAGGAGCAATTTATTTTTGCCAACCTGGATTTTTGAAATCGTTGAGGGACTCCCTGCAGGGGTATTTGATTCAGCACGGAAATTCAGAAATGATCTTCCAAGGAGAATTACAAAAATCCGACCCCTCTGCCCTGGTTTGATTGGCTCTCATTCGTTGTTTATATTTATTTGCCAATAATAAAAGAGCATCAGTACAATTTGTTAGGTAGTCGAATTGGCTTGTTTTATTTTTCAAATTATGCCATTTTACTTTTAGTACTTTTTTACGAAGATGCTTTTTTATTTTTTACGCTTTTTTTACAATATTCTTTTTTACTTTTTGTATTTATTTAAGAAGATGCTTTTTTAATTTTTTTTAATTTTTTTTTTACTTTTTGTACTAATTTTTAAATTAGATGAAATTAGATGCCTTCTTATTGGCGCGTAGATTTGGAGCGAAAATTCAAATGAACATACATTTTCACTCCATATAATATAAGATAGTTTTCTGATGTTAAAATAATTTTCAATTTAAACATAGGAACGGTTAATTTCAATCAAAGGAAGACATTTTTTTCTTGTCTTATTACTAAATTAAGTAAAGTTAAATGAATTTCTCCAACCTTGTTCTCAGGTTGTACGGGTCATGCCCACCATTTTAGACGTAGAGATCTGTTTGACAGTTCCCTTGCAAGCCCATTAAATTTGCCACTAAAAGCATCAAAATATATTTTGAAACTTTTGAAGCATGGTAAACAATTTGAAACATTCAAAATTTGATCTTCTCCAAACAATCCAGTTGCTCCAGCTACCATTACCTTGACTGTTGTATGAAGAGTTTCTGTGTAACAAAAAGAAACATAGGGAAAGTATAAACAATTTTTACCTTTGCCCATAATGTGGGCTAAGGCGGGTATCATTCGTTACTTTGTATCCTGTACATCGAGTGAGAATCATATATTCGATAAATAACTATAAAACTATAAAACTTTTATATATATTTTATATACCCGCCTTAGCCCACATTATGGGCAAAGGTAAAAATTAATAGCTAAAAAAGCTTAAACAGAAGTTGCTTTTGCGCCCTCAAAAGTTGAAAACAAGTTTTCTGGTAGATGCTGGCAGAATAAATCCCACTGGTTTATTGAAAATGATGAAAACTCTTGAAATGACGAAAAGCAACGCCACGATGGATAATTTCTCCTTGAATACTCTTTCAATAGGATTATTAATTAACAATTTCCATCTTACATCTCAAATTTGATAGTAATAATTGCAAACCAACTTTTTCCCGGTTATTTCTGCATCAGTGACAATTATGTCGTGGCGTTGCTTTTCGTCCTTTCAAGAGTTTTCATCATTTTCAATAAACCAGTGGGATTTATTCTGCCAGCATCTACCAGAAAACTTGTTTTCAACTTTTGAGGGCGCAAAAGCAACTTCTGTTTAAGCTTTTTTAGCTATTAATTTATTTCGACCTTTTGGACTTGTGAAACTAGCCGTGCAGGAAGGTTTCAGACAATAATGATTTTTGCAGTGAAGTATATGCACGTAAATGTTGGCTAATTTTTGGAGATTTTGTTTGCTTGGACGAGAAACATTCAAACTTGGCTTATAATGATTATTTACTTTTTTAACCACAAAAGGGTTAAAACGTTTTGAACCATCCAGGGTGCTATCAATGCATGATAGCTACATCATTTTAATTAATGTCGGACATATGTTAATGGACCCCAAAGTAAATCTTATACTGTACTTACTCTCTTATCCGAAGTTATAATTTAATCTTGGTGGTTAAAAGTTAATGACTGATCATATTAGTCACACTTTACTAAATATTCAAAGGCGTACAAAAAAAGTTAATTTATTCGAATTTATTTACCATTCAAATTACAAGATGCAAGATTTGCTAACTTGTTTAGCATTGCAGTATTTCTTTTCTACCCTTTTTTTTTACTCTAAAATGGCATTACTTTTTGTTGACTTGGACAGGACTAACAATAAGTTGTATAACACTTGGTTACTGTAATTTAAACTTACCCAAGTAAACAAAAAATGAATGTTAAAAAAGAATAACGATTCATTGTTTTCTTGCATTCGTGCAAAAAATTCTTAATAATAAAAATAATTTTTTTTGCACGAATGAAAGGGGAAAAAATGAACCCGTATGTTTAACATGTCATGTACATAAGTGACCTGTAATCCAAATCAAGGATTCAACTAATATTTAAGGGGTGATCCCTTAAAGATCGCATCACCAAAATTTTACAGTAACATCCTAGTTATAAAAAGCGTCTCACAATAAGTTTTCATGCGTTTCTGATTAGCGGAACACCCTCAAATATTTTCCAATGTTAAATGAACGGTCACCATGCAACTTAAATTCGCCTTTTGCCTCCAATTTTTGTTTATTTTTCCGAACGGCTCTACGACTTCAAGTGTTACAGGAACACAAAAATTCATGGAGATTCACAATGATCTCCCATTGACTTTAAGCTTTTGATATCAGAAATACATCAATCTGTTCAGGAGATATCCAGGAAAGTCACTTTTTGGGGTATGGGTGAAAGCATAGAGGTTGCTTTTTTAAGGATTCTGGACAGACCTGGGCATGCACGCAGGCATGGGCGCGTAACCTTTAAAAGCAACTTCTCAAAAATTGGCATCTGGCAGCTTTAAGCATAGGAGAGGGTAGGACTTAGATAGGAATTAAACCAACGCACAGCCCCGGATAGGAATCCCTACTACCAGTCCTTTAGGACGGAATCAAAACCAGAAGTATTCTCCTGAAGCATGTCCAGCTGTAAAACCCACGGAACCAAGTGGATTACAGAAAGATCCTTACTGTAGAAATGCTCGGTTTTATATACCCTTTACCCTGCAAGGGTCGGAGAAATGCACAGTAGGTTCACATGACCCATTATCTTGCAAGAAAGGGACTACTAAACAATTTAGTATATATGTCATTAACATTATAACCCTGTATTACTAAAGCAATACATACAAAAAGGGTAGTAATTTCAATATTATAAATAATACACTCAGTAGTTTACATAGTAACTCAGTACGCATAGCAAATCAAAACAATGTCAGTTTTTCAAACGGGTCAAACTGACACCGTCGAAGGAATTACTAAATCTCACTATCTTCCAGAAAAAAGGTTGATTAAATTATATAATTTTGCTGTACCATTACACTGTAACATAAAAAAAAAGTACGCCATTATTTTTCAATTAATAAATTACCTTCCAATTTCGCAAGTATGCACATTTCGCAAGAGTTAAGCAGGCCACTCGATGTGCTCTTGGTGGTGTAAAGTGTCTACCTACAGTTGCAGAAGAGAAGGCTTCGACTCCAGCTCACCCCACACAACTTCCTGGGTATTTTCTACCTATTCTTATCAAAGAGTATATGCATAGCTGCAATGTAGGGTGCGGACGTTTAAGGTTTAAGTCCCACCAATCAACACAGTTTTTAACCGACGAGGTCTGGTATAAGATTCTTACTTGAAGATTGATGGCGTTAAGTATAATGTTGTGTGTCGGTTGCAGTTGTTGACATTTATTAGCATGTTGTTGTAGATTACAGTTGTTGGCATTAGGGAACATGTTGTGTATGTCGCATGGAGTTGTTGGCATTAAGTATTAAATGTCATGTTGTATGTAATAATGGTGTATACCGTAATATTTACTACAGTCGAATGTATGTCGAAGAATTACTGGATTTGAAGGGAATCTAAGACCCACACAATCATGTGATGTAATAAACTAAAGGAAGCAAGGTTGTGAATCAATGGTGACGAAGTTTCTCTTAATATATTAACTACTAACGTTGTTGTTGCAACTACTAACTATACAAACCATACTAGTGTTCCTTCGTAAGACAATAATTTTATTGCTGAATAGAAATTGTACCTATATCTGCCAAAACATTATCATTTAAATAAATTACCTCACATTTATAACGTTCACTGCAGTGGAAAATATCTAATTACTAGCTTCGGTATGAATATTCAATTTTTGGCCTCAGAAAATCTTGGAATTAAGATTATTGAAGCGCGGGTGACTAAGTAACACAAAATTATTCAGGTTGATTTTATCTGTTCGTTAGTTTACTGCGGGCAGTATGAATGAGTATCTGATGGTGACTGGTTAGTAGGCAAACAGTTGGATTCGAAGTAAGCAATTCTTTAGACTGAATTC
The DNA here is from genome assembly GCA_947179485.1 of Allacma fusca. Classification (NCBI taxonomy): domain Eukaryota; kingdom Metazoa; phylum Arthropoda; class Collembola; order Symphypleona; family Sminthuridae; genus Allacma; species Allacma fusca. The sequence goes on along the minus strand of OX359249.1, from coordinate 50,454,066 downwards.
GAAATGCGAAAAATCTTACTGAAACTTGAAATATACATGTACATGAGCTATAATGTATACACAAAAGAAGCTTCAGAGCTGCACTTTACCAAATTATGCGGTTTAATTTGGGGTTTGCTCTTTAACGTGGTGCTTTGTGCTGGTAGTAATGGATTTTAGAGAGTAGTAGTAAACTAACTTCCTAACTTAATGTACGGTTTTGAGGTATCATGCAGACGGACAGACAGGCAGACATTCGAACAAGGGTAAGTTGAGTATGTTCCTAGGGGGTTGATGCCACCCTAAAAGTCATCTGCGACTAGCACACCAGAGCTACAAAATATTTAAAAAATTTAAAGTTAAGACTAATTGACGTAAGTTCCTAAGTGTTCAAGTTCTTCATTGAATTATTCGTCCGTCTGACAACGCTGTCTTACTTACAATTACAACTTACAACTATTAGTATAATTTTCCTGACCTAAGCATTGCTTAAAATTCGATCTAGAATACTTATCTCTCCAGAATATATTATAATATCCAACAATTGTTATACAATACATACTACAAATTATGCATTATATTATACACTACTAATAGATATCCAGCTCATCCGATTGGGCGCCTCTCTAACTCTACTCAGAAATGACAATGTTTAATTGCAGTTAAGTAAAACCTTGCCCGCCCCCATGAGTTACAGAGTAATGGCCGTGGATTCATCACGTATAGGCATTGTTAAAGGAAAATGAATTAAAATGAAGTGAACAGCATTGAAAGTTATTGAGCATGCGAGATTTCCTTTTGTTTTGGCGCCAGGAAACGAAGTAAGCACTTGAGTGAAGTGAAAGTTTTTTTGGGATAACATCCACATTTGTGAACAGTTCATGTAATGTTAATTTTTGCTTAATTTAATTTGTTTTCCAATGAGCCTCATTGTATATTTTTCGTGAAAGTTTTATGAGCTGGATTAACAGTTAAGGTTGCTTTTGTATATTCGTGGACCTTTCTTTAACATGGGCCTAATATTCTCGAAGATATGGGCACTCTTTGGAAATGAAGGTAATTATGCAATAAGGCATCTTGATAAAAAATATTATTATTTTGAATCGGAATATCTGTCGGTTCTTGTTATTTGAGCTCTTGTTTTGCAAATGTGTAATAATCAATATGTGCTGTAATTTGTTTCACGTGGAAGTATGTTTGGTATTCTAGAGCATAAGATTGTTATTGTGGGCCTGGATAATGCTGGTAAAACGACGATATTGTACCAATTGATTATGAATGAGGTCGTGCAAACATCCCCTACAATCGGCTCAAACGTAGAAGAAGTCACCTACAAGAACATTCATTTTGTCATGTGGGATTTGGGTGGGCAACAAAGTCTAAGACAAACTTGGACTACCTATTTTATTAATGTCGAGGTGTGGAAACATATTGGTAAAATTTGTTTGTACTATAAAATAATTATTGAAATTATACCACATGTTTTTTCCTAGTTTGTGATACTGGTGGTTGACTCGACGGATAGCGAGCGATTGACCTTGGTTCGTGCGGAATTAGACAACCTCATGAATTGTGATGACCTACAGTCCGCTAGTTTTCTTATCCTCGCTAATAAACAAGACGTTAAGTATGCCTCGTTGTTGATTGATTCAGATTACACTCTTTCATAAATAAGCAAGGGTTTTATAATGTGTGATTTAATGATTTTGTAGAGCTTCCCTATCCCCAGCCCTTATAAGCCGTGAATTGAATTTAGACAAATACAAATCGCGTCATTGGCAAATTCAACCGTGTTGTGCTCTAACTGGTGAAGGCCTTACACAGGGGCTGGAATGGATTGTTTCAAGAATCAAAAGATAGAATTCGATCAAATCTTAGTCTATTTATTGTACCGACAAACGATTCTAACATGTGAACGGAACAAGTCGAATGTTATCCTTGAAGGAACAAATCATTTACCACTACAACACCTAGTTGTAAACGGCCACGGATCTTTTATTTTTTATTTAGAGGATCCTTTTGAAACATTGTCTCGTATATTATGGATAATAAGATATGGATTATAGACATTTTTTAATTAGTAAATGTAATTTAATAAACCTTGTATCAATTTTCTTCCAACGAATTTCTCAATCTAGTTCTTCTGTAAAAAAAGTATTTTCCAACTTAAGTACTTTAGTTTAAGTAAGTTTTTTCTAGCATAAATAATAAATCATTGGATGACTTATGTGGTAATCCGGCGTCCTATTTCTTTGATACACATCAGTTATTACTCATTTCAAAAATGGTACAATCATAATTTATTGTTAACGCAGGTAATTTAACTAGTAATATCCTGTGCAAAACGTAATTCATTTTGTATCTTCTCCAATTAGTGGTAAAAAATATTGACTTATATTGGGAGTACAATAGCGATTCAAATAGTAATAATTGGTTATAAAATACTGCAAAAAAATGAGTATTTTCGTTTGACCAAACAAAGTGAAACACCTTTAGTGACTGGTTTCCTCAAGAAAGTAATAGGAGTAAACGAGCAACTGACAAGACAAACAGGGCGATCATCACATTTATTGGAAGTTAGATACTCTGAACTAATGGGGGTTGTCATCTGAATTCCCCTGATAAAATCTGGGTAACGATAATTTAAAACAGAAGACTAAGTTTCCCCGTTCAAACTAACCGAGCAAGTAACAGCTTTTGTACAGAAGATTCTCAAAACAATCCTAATTTTTTCAGGTACTGTGTCTAATTGTTTCTACCAGAGAGTTGTGAGACATTGCACTTATGTAACCGAAATACAATAACATGTGACACAGCAACACTAAATGGTGTCGAAAAATGATCACTTAATTTGGCATTAACTGCCATTCAGCCAGTTAATATAGTAAACATCAACTAGGTAACTCCTTCAAAAAAATATCACTATATTAGTGAAATGAAGTTTATCAGTGACACATTTCTGATGATGTTGTTTTAGTGAGAAAGATTACAATAGTTTACAATTTTGTTTTTTATTTGCATGATTCCTGCAAAACTGTTCAAATTTAACAAATGTTACAGCAGCCGTAGAATTGCTCAACTGTGATTTTCGATCCTTGAGTAATTAATTAGTATTAAAAAACTTTGAATAATAACTTGACAAAGCCAAATCAGAGGAAGTGATTAGATTAAAAAATCTAAATTTGGTGAGTTCTGCTTCGCACTTGAAAAATTACATGAAATCTTCAAAATCATCTATATCATCTCCGTATGAGGCCAGCATAGCTCGGTCACCCTCTACATTTAATTTGGCTTTGTTCTTCACGCCAGCGGATTTAGTAGAAGAAACCTTTCCAGCGGATGCTTTCTCATTCTTTGACTTTTCGAAATATAGAGCTTCTACAGTTGTTTTTACTTTTTTTAGCCGACGACTTGGAACTAATCACAAGAAATAATAAGAAATTATTGATTAGCAAATGATTCAATTTAATAAACCTATTCATAGGAACTATAAATTGACAAAAGTAATAACGAAAATCAACTCACGAAAGAGACAAAAATCTTGTATTAGATCTTCAAGGAAGTCACCGAATAATGCACGTTTTTCAAGTCTTGTTATATCGGTCACCAACCGTTTTCGTAAATCATCAAAATCATCCTTGGTTTGCGGATCGATGCTATTCACTTCCGTTGAACCTAGCAAAAGCCACCATCCCATATTTTGTTTTTAATTTATTCCGGCTTTTATCCTTAACTGTCAAACTTTCCAATCAAAATTGACAAAAACCAACTAACCGAATGCTTCCTGAATTCCTTTGATTTCCGCAGCCTCTTTCAATTTTTCCAAGCGTAGTTTCTCAGCTGCTATCTCCTCCGGGGTCCTGGTGACAGAAAGTTTAGCTAGCCGTTGTTCATTTTCCAACCTCTCCTTCTCTGCTATCTTACTCTTGATCTTATTTTTATTCTTAACGGGTACAGTTACGGAGGATTGTGCTGGTGCCTCTTCCTCCTCTTCATCATCCCAGTTATCCTGAAGTCATGAATACAAATAATACATTCACACACACACACACACACACACATCTGCAGTCTAAACAGTAGTCCGCCCACAGCCTGCTAAACTATGAGCACGTAATATTTTTGCGGTAAACATTATGGAACTACTCAAACAACACGAATTCAGCATGTTCAATATGGAAACATTGAGAAGTGAAAGTTAACATTCCCATGCATTCCATAATCCTTCTACTTGTCCCACTCAAATAAAAATAAGAACGGGTAAGACTCCGCTCCATGCTATATTTAATTTAATGTCTATGCCCAATGATTATTTTGGTTAAGATTTAAAAAATTAGAATCATGTAAGACACGCACCTTTATTACTTCCTCTTCATCTTCTCCATCCCATTTGTCGATACCACGCGCACCGCCGGATTTACCTGTAATTCAAAAATACTTTTGTCCGAACTAGTATTCTTGTAGAAATCAGCTCTAAACAAGACATAATATTACTTTTAATAATTTCAGGTGTAGAAAACCTTCACAAGTAGTAAAATTTTAAGAAACTTCCAGTCAAAATTTTCTTACCCCAATCTTCGTCAGCCATCCTTGCAGAATTAAAGAGTAGCGGTAGGTGGCAGTTGCAGGCTTCGTAGGAGTGCTTTGGCTCCTGTCTCCCTATTTACACAACACACACTACTACACCTTAGTTATCTATAACTACTTACTTATAGACTCACAATAATCAGGCTCTCTCTCTCTCTCTCAGTCTCAAGAATCGGAATCAACGTCAACCGTTGAGCATTTCAACAAGTACAGTACGATGTATAATAATTATTACCGATTGATTGAGCCCTGCGATTTCCCTTCCGAGCCTTTGGTTGTTGGTAAGTAAACTGTTCTAACTCCTAACGTCCTGTAAGTAAGTAAAAGTCTATATGAGCGAACACCATTAGTTATAGCGGTATGCTATGCGCATAGTGCATTCACTGCATTCCAACATTTCCATCCCATGATCCCATGCAACCATGACCAAAGTTTAAATCTCATGCACTCACACTCCCATATTTTATGATGTCACGATATTCGCTGATGACGGAATGTACTGGCTTTCAACATGTAAACTTCTCCTCAATTGTTCTTCCCTTATACACTCATGACACCACTCTAACATCATATGGGTATGGGTGATCACTCATTGATGACCTTTCAAAATCTCCTTTCTAACACCTTTCAATGACCCATTCTCTGTTTTTCTGTATAGGCCCACTCTCACGTGGAGTCAAATTACAGCAGCTCAAAGTTCTGATACTTTAAACTTTTAGGTTTAATGACTTCAGAGCGCTGAAAATAGTATCATAATATTTATATTGTGAGGAAGGACAGATTGCCAGGAGCATAATTGGAGTAATCCCTATTCTATTCTTCCTGTAATAATTGTAATTCACGCTTCCTCCGCAGCCTTCCTGCATTCAGTCAGATATGTCCAGCCTTCGGAGGCTAGCCTCCAAAGAAGGTTTCATTGAAGGCGGGAGGCCGATTTTTCATCCGAATGAATGAAAATGGGAGGAAGGCTGAATTTTTTCTCGGAGGTTAGGGAAGGCTTCAGAAAATTAAATCAAAAATGGTAGGTGAATTGAAGAACGGGTTACACAAGTAGCCTTCGGATGTATATTCGCTTCACTCGGATGATACCTTATGGATAAAGTACAAGCAGAATTGTGGATGTTGTTAAATATTGGATGTTTGATTCATTGGTAGGAAGAAGGAAGATTTTGTTTCTAAATTGATCTTTGAAGGTTTCTATAGACCATTCCGACCTTCCCAACCTTCATTTATTGCAAGCACCTATTAATGATATCAAACGAATGAATTTTCAAAACGAAGCAGTTTTGTTCCGCCGTACTAAGACATGAAATGAATGAAAGTTCATAAAAATATTTAATAACACTCACACCTAATATATGCCTTGTATTGTAATGTATATCCATAAGCCATCATCCGTGTGAAACATTTTCTTTACATTGCATGCGAAGGTTATACTTCGGAAGCGCCCTTCATTCGCCTCTACCATTTTTGGTGAATATTTTGAAGCCGTCTTCCAAAAGCCTACCTTTCATATACCTTCATTAGGCTGAAAATTTGGTCTACCGAGTTCACTGAAGCCTGAAGTCTTTGAAGGTTAACCGTCGAAGACTAGACCTGTCTGCGAGGAGAACTAGTACTTTTACATTGCATAGGAATAAGATCCGGTATTCAGGGGCTTACAAAAAGTTTTCTTAAAAACAGGTAATAAGTCAAGTTTAATTAAAAGTTCCTATACTACAACTTATAGTTACTATGTTGTTTCTCTATTGTCTATTATTTCAGAGGTCACATTACTGGGCAATGAATTATACCCTTTTATATATCATGTTAGATATTAGAGTTTGTGATCAAAATAAATAATTAATAAATAAAACCTGGAGCAACAAAGGCTAAAGTAAAGACCAGTATATAATCAATAATAAATTACACTTTGAGGTTCAAAATAGATAGGTTTCAGGACAGTAAGAGCAATTATAAATAAGGAACAGTGGATAAAACAACATTTAATTTTGGAAACAGGAATCATCGATTCAGATATGCTGGCATTATTAATTTTAAAGAATATTAAAACCACTCCATGAGCTATCATGAGTACATGATAATGACGAAAAATTAGAGAATTTGTAAACACAGCAATTTAGATATTGATAATGCATTTATTTCGTATATATATAGTTATACATATTTTTCATTGTAAAATTTTGTAAATAATTAGTTAACTAATTTATTTATATATTTATTTCCATCGTAGAGAAGGATTAATAATAATAGATTTGGTATTTATCTGGAAGAATGAATAGGTCTGGATACTAGTGTAACTGTACATGTAAGTAATTATTATTACATATACTATGAATTAATTTCAAATAAAATTGGCAAAACATTTATTGAAACATATACAACCAAATACGACGTGTATAATTATCATCATCATACTGTAGCAAATATGATTAGAAAACAGAAAGCTTTTTTCCTTAAATTATTTCATGATAATAATCATTCAAATAACATAGATGTAAAAGTTCACTTTTCAGCGTTATGTGCGTAACCAACGTTTCAGGATTACTGCTAACTCCAGCAAATTTGTGATTTGGTTGCCTTAACAGTAATAATTGTAACGCCAATACAGCATTCGGAATAACGCAACCGTGATAACCAATAAGGTATTGTAACGGACAATAATACATACATGGAAAAAGCAAAAAGAATGTCATTTTGTAGGTTTAAATAAAAGCAGACATTATATGACAGAAACTGGAAGCGTTCTTCAAAGTAATATACAAGGTTTTGATTTTGGTTTTGGTACCGGACATAGTACAGCTCTAATGGCTTCATCAAACACAGTTTTAAGTCCTTTTTGTGTCAGGGCCGAACATTCTAAATACTTGACAGCTCCAATTTCTTTGGCCATTGAGAGTCCTTGCGGGTATGTTATGGGAGCCAATTTCTTGTCTTTTAATTTTTCTACAGTTGACTTGTCATCACGAAGATCCAGCTTTGTTCCAACCAAAATTATTGGTGTGTTTGGACAATGATGACGAACTTCAGGGTACCACTGCATCAAAGAAAAACAAACATTAATTATCATGGAGAAAATATCCGTGTACATTTTTGTTCTGCCAAATGAAGAACATGGAATCGTCTCATTTCGTAGCATTCATCCATGCGTACATTTCAAGAAAAAATATTTGAAGGTAAATTAACAAGAAGAAAACAAATTTGAGGTTCTCTGGTACTTCCTGGTTGCCGATGCTATAAATAAAGTCGACAATCTTTTCAACTGGTCGGCCTGGTTTAGCCGGACCTAGTGTTAAATGAGTTCCTGACTCGGGGGAGGGGAAATTCTTCAATTCTTTCTGTACTTTAAGTTTAAGGAGTTAAATAAGAGCCATCCGCCGTCAGTTCCATAAGTCTACCCATATACACGGTTTCTTACAGGCGATTAAATACCTAGTTATACCCGGATGCTCTTCAATTAAAATAGTATAGTTGTATTTTCAGATCGAACAATGTTGCTTCAGGTAGCTTAGTTTTGCCATTGTTTGTACACTACGACTTTTAACAAACACAAAATAACGGATGAAGTACCTTCGCTCGAACGTTTTCAAAAGAGGCTGGATTGACAAGCGAAAAACAAATGAGAAATACATCCGTCTGAGGGTAGGACAAAGGTCGTAAGCGGTCATAGTCTTCTTGTCCAGCCGTATCCCACAATCCCAGATTTATGGGTTTGCCATCAACCATCACATTGGCACTGTAATTGTCAAATACTGTCGGAATGTACTCCTGCAAACAAGCAAAACCATAGAACTCATGAGCAAAGTATAAATACCAAGATAATCGTAGCGCTCAACCCGAATTACTTTAACAAACTAAAGACCATCCCCACGGCCACTTGATTGTTCTAGTTCTAGTCCAATTTGAGGAATTTAACTTCATAAAATATACTTCCACTAACGTCGCCCGGGCGACTAATCACAATTCAAACAAAATCCATTTGAATATAGAAACGAGTTCCTTTCACTGCTGTTTTCAATACCGTTCACTACTATTTATCCAAATAACTGATTCACATAATTACTCTAATACATTAATCTAGATATCGTAAGAAACAAACTTAAAATAAAAATCACTTACACCAGGAAAGGCATTGGTAGTGTAGCTGATGAGTAGACAGGTTTTACCCACGGCACTATAAATTTAAAAAATAAAAATAAACATTAAATAGAAATAATGTACTCTCCTCACCTGAGTTACGAAAACCCTAGAAAAATGTATATTTTCCGAATTCCCAGGGCTTTTACGGCAAGACATGTAAGAGTATGTAAGCAAAGAGATTTATAAAATATTTTTGAGTTTTCCTCACCCATCCCCAACAACCACACATTTGATAGCCTGCATTTGTTCGTGATATTGAGAGAAAAATAAATTTAACACTAAATGAAATAAATTTATTGCAGGACAAAATGCTGGGGCCAAAGAGTGTTGTGATTAGACGTGAATATAAAAGATGACGAACTAAATAGGGAAAAATTATTCTTGTGGAAATACTGAACCAAAGAGTATTAGATTCATTCCAAATGAATAGTTTGTCGACTGGGATCTGGGATTGTGTACAACTTGGTAATAATAATTTTATCAGTGTTCTTCAGGGCGGTGGTTTTCTCTATTAAGGTTTTTTAGCCTATAGGAGCAGTATGTGTGGCAGTGGTAGTACTTTAAAGCTTTACTGTGGCACTACCTGCACCTGCATCCCATCATCCCAATTTCCTATCAAGTCACGTGGAGGCTCCACCGCACGTCATTTCAAAACTAAACTTAAACTCCGTCCGCCGACTGCCCGTTTATGTCCACTAGCAGAACGTCCTGCTTCACAGGGGCAATTCATTCCAGGATGGGGTGGGGTGCGGGGGTAGTCAAAAGTAATGTAGTCAAATTGTAGTCAAAATGATCTACAGGACGGACGGCTAGGATCCTTATCCATACATTCTCCAACAGTCAGAAATTCTACACAATTGTATAATTTGTACCATTTTTAAATCCACAAGTTTATTCTGGATAGAACAAAGGAACATTTAGACCAAAATTGCTACGTAGAAACTTTTTTAGGCTTGGATGAAGGTTGTGAAAGAGTTTTTTCCCAGGACGAGTCTAGCTTAGACGATATGAAAGGTCAAAGGTCATATGTACGATAACTGTACCAAGTAAGTATTCATTCAGAAATCGTGAATGTAATAATTAGAATTTCGGGATGTAGCTTAGCACTTCGTGCCAAGTATATTGACCTTAATCGAGGTGGTAATTATTTACCCGCCTATGTATTCTCTTCTGACTGGAGGTGCTCGTAAATTTGCTAAACATGATCATTTATTTTATTATTATTGTCAATAGCAAGTTATAATACCAGGCTACCAGGAACTGGAAATTGGAATTATGAAAGAAAATGTAGTTGCAATGAATTTCTTATATAGTGGTTTCCTCTTAGACAGCATTCCCTTTATATGGGCACTAAAATTATTATATTATAAACGTCCCTAGGATTACATTTACATTACATCGTAGTAAGACATAGTGGCATCCTCGTAAATTGGCAGGAATTTTGTCATCCCTTGGGAACCACTATACAGGATATGCACTGTATATTTATACAGCGCGCGTTATCCACTACTTTTCAGTGCGCGGTTTTTAATTGCTGATGAATAAAATTTGAATAGGAATAGAATACGAATTTTCTAATACTGTTGGAATAGGAATATACTTGAATAGCCTCGCCAAACATTTAGCAGAATATAATTTAAATATACAAGACTTAGTTGTAAACAGAATAGAATAGAATAGAATTAAAACTTGGTGCAGTGCTCAAAACCATTGTATCCTATTAACTGTGTTCACGCCAGTGAACGTGTTTTTTATGGAAATGTCGAGTTTCAATTTAGCTTCAAGTCTCAGGAATTTTATGTTTTTTATCCCAGCTTATGATAACTTCTAGGCACTGGTTCAGTAACCTTTGAACTAATAATGACATGATGTTTACTAGTGATTGTTTAGCTATTTGAGTTTGTATGTTCCATTGCTTCGTCAATAATTACCATTATGGGGTAATTTAAGGAATGCCTGTAAAATATTCATGTTGTTACATTATTTTGCTTGTAAATGTTGAGGTGATATACTATCTTTGAGATTTCTCATTACCAGCGTGTAGCCGGTAATGAATAGATGCTGTTGTGATGTAAAAATATTGAATTTACCCGAACACCTCAAAAGTTATGCTAATCTGAAGTTATGGAAGGAAGGAGAAATAGTCATTTTTATCATTTGTGTGTAACTTTTGAACCAATATACTATCTTTCAGATTTCTCATTACCAGCGTGTAGCCGGTAATGAGTAGATCCTATTGGTGTGTAAAATTGACGAATTCACCTGAATAACTTAAGAGTTATGCTAACTTGAAGTTATGACATTTGTGTATGCATCGAACCGACCACTTGCTATTGTACCTTGTGGACGGTTCTGCCAATTGCTACAGCACCTCACCTAGGACTCTTCCATTCACTACATCAACCTACGTGTATTATTGTTCTATGTAATAGATAGCTCTTATCACTCCTGAGATTATTGGTGCATTCATGTAAACATGACCTAAAGGTCATGAACTCCAAATGTTTGTGTATGTATGTATGTATAGGTATTTGGATGATTATGGATATATGAATGTATGAGGAAATGTCAAGACGGGCAGGTTTAATGGCCTCATGGAGGTACCTTTTTCCTGTCTCAAAAATGCAAACAAATCTAATATTAGTTTTTAACTTATTTTAATTCTGTCAGAAGGCAATGCAACACAATCCTATAAAAAGGAAACGAACAGTATATTCGGAGAGCATTCCTTCTCCAACTCCAGACAGTTACTCTGTCAAACTTACCTTTTAAATAAAGCCTTATTCCTTGTTTTGTTGTCAAGCCTTACACACTAGTAACCAGAGAGAATTATTTACCACCACCCCTTCCACACAGCATATTTTGAACTCCAACTCTTCATCTAATACTTGTAATCATATTCTACCACGAACATTTTGGTCCTTCGAACCGGATAGTATTACCGGATTTTTTATTGTGGTCTAAGTCAGTGTTTCCGAGTGCCAGTTGTCAACCCACAGTATTTAAGTACTTGAGAGCGAACCTGCCATTATCGTTGAAAGACGTTGCTGGGAGGTGATCCGCACCAAGTCTTTTTACTGCTGGAATTGTTCATAGCCCATTATGGACATCCTCATCAGAACTAGGCGCTCATTGATGAAGAAATTGGAGTACATCCAATCAGCTGTATCTGGATTGACTGAGTTAACAGCTACGTTGGACCTTTTGCAAATGCGTTGGCAGGAGGTCACCACACTGGAGGAGAAATTAGACATGAACCATCAGGAGATATCCAAGGGCTGCGACGACAAGAACTACGCTTTAGTGGAGGCAGAAATCAAGGCATCGTTCCTTACAGTGGACACTCTTAAGGTAACCATTTCCAAGTTGAGAACACGGTTAACACCTGTTGCTATCCCAATTCATACAGCAACCCCAAGGACAACATCGGAGGTCAAGCTTCCCAAATTGGAGTTGCCGAGCTTTAGCGGAGACTTTAAGGAGTGGATCACATTCAAGGATCGATTTGAAGCCTCAATCCACAATCACACAGGACTGAAGGGTGCCGAGAAATTGACCTACCTACTCAACACGTTAGAGGGTGAACCCAAAGGTATGGTCAAAGCGTATTCAATCACTGATGCTAACTATGTGGAAGCTTGGAATGCATTGAATACCCGTTATCAGAGTGAGCGAGAGATAGTTTCAGCAATCTTGAGGAGGCTATTTGCGCAATCAACCATGAGAGAAGAAGACGCTTCAACCTTGCGGAAGATGATTGACGTTACAGGTCAATGCATCCGATCATTGAAGGTACTGAAGCAACCCGTGGACATGTGGGACGCGATTCTCATCCATGTCATATTCGAGAAGTTGGATTGTGAAACCAAGAGGCAATGGGAGCTGTCACTAACAAGCTGTCAGGTACCTAAGTTTGAAGAATTCATGCAGTTTTTGGAAATTCGAAGTAGGTCATTGACAGTCATATCCAGCAGCACCAAATCAGCATCAAGGTCAACACAACAGCCTAAGCCATCATCAGAGAGCAAGTCGGTCAACCATGAAATCAAGGCAACATGCATCCTTTGTGAGAAGGATCATCAAGTCCACACATGCCCATCATTCGTAAGCATGGACATACAGGAGAGGTTGACTACCGTGAAGCAGAAGAGACTCTGTTTCAACTGCCTTCGAACAAATCACCGAGTAACCGAGTGTAAGTCAGATTCACGCTGTCGCAAATGCTCTAAAAATCATCATACTATGATTCATGTTGAAGGGAAATCTGAGGTTAGCGATGGAGAGGAGTCCAAGGAACCAGAGAATCGAGAGGTCACGCATACGATCAGCACAAATCATGAGGTTCTGTTGGGCACAGCAATAATTTTAGTCAAGGATGCAAGAGGGAACCCCTGCCGTTGTCGAGCACTCTTGGACACTGGGTCCGAAGCTACTCTGATTACTGAGGAGTGTATCCGGCGGTTGGGAATCCAAACGAGAAAAGCAAATCTAGTGCTTTCTGAAGTAGGATCATCCGATGATGGTCACGCCAGGAGAGCAGCAAGCTTGGAGTTGGTGTCTCCAACTTCATCATTCAAACCAACGGTAAATATGTTTACATTGCCAAATGTCACCCAGAAATTACCCAGAGTGAGCTTCACCAAACTTCAATGGCCCCATACAAAGCAACTGCAGTTGGCAGATCCAGAGTTTTACCACAGCGGGACCGTTGACGTGTTGCTTGGAGCAGACATCGTCGCACTCATCCTTAGAGGAGGACTCCGGAAGGGTCCAGTTGGGACTCCAATTGCCCAGGAGACAGTGTATGGATGGGTATTAACAGGGAGTATCACACTATCCCAGAAGTCATTGGTTGTAAGTCACACATCTCTTTTACTTGACCATCTCGTGGAGCAATGTTGTGAAGTTGAGAATGTCAAGATAGCCCAGGGACTTGCCACAGGGGAGGGAGAATGTGAAGACTTCTTCACAGAACCAACTCGAGAAGATAATGGTACTTCCACCGTTAGTTTCACATCCCATTCAAATCCAGAATTGGAGTCATCTCAATCCATAGCCAAGAGCAGGTTCAACTCATTGGAGAAGCGCCTGTTGGTCATCCCTAACATGCTACGAGTTCGGGCTCACTTCGTGCCTGTCGTGAGGGAGGCTGAACAGATGTGCAGAATGATCAAGCCAGCACCATCGTCATCAGAGTCAACACGTCCCGGACAGCCAACCCGTCCAGAGGTCAACTTGGACGAGAACAAGGTTCATCTTGCCACATGCGAGGACGGGCTCAATCTTCTCAACCGACGCTCATTAGGGTCAACCGCAGTCAAGAAAATCAATGAGACTGAGTTGGTCTGGATACGAAAACTCCAAACAACCCATTTCAAAGAGGAGCTTGGAAAGCTAAAATACGGAAGACAGTTGTCCTTAAGGGGCAACCTGCATCCATTGTCACCTGTCATCGACGGAGTCGGGATACTGAGAGTCGGGGGTATGTTGTTTAATTCAAACCGTGAAGGTACGCATTCCAATTTGTTGCAGGCTAGAGATTCATTGGGGGAAGGCCTTGTGCGTTACGAACACAAGCGTTTGTTCCACGCTGGTCCTGAGCTCCACGAGGGGAGTTTAAGACGGCGCATTTGGATCATCGACGCCCACATGGTAGCAACTGTGAAAACCGCCGATGGAAAGTTCAACCGACTCGATCTGAAGTTAACCCTACTTCCTTTTCACTCCAAGGAGGACATGACAGTGTTGTAATCAATCTCGTTTATTTGTATTTTGAGCCATAGCCCAAAATAGCCGGGCGGGATGTTCACGCCAGTGAACGTGTTTTTTATGGAAATGTCGAGTTTCAATTTAGCTTCAAGTCTCAGGAATTTTATGTTTTTTATCCCAGCTTATGATAACTTCTAGGCACTGGTTCAGTAACCTTTGAACTAATAATGACATGATGTTTACTAGTGATTGTTTAGCTATTTGAGTTTGTATGTTCCATTGCTTCGTCAATAATTACCATTATGGGGTAATTTAAGGAATGCCTGTAAAATATTCATGTTGTTACATTATTTTGCTTGTAAATGTTGAGGTGATATACTATCTTTGAGATTTCTCATTACCAGCGTGTAGCCGGTAATGAATAGATGCTGTTGTGATGTAAAAATATTGAATTTACCCGAACACCTCAAAAGTTATGCTAATCTGAAGTTATGGAAGGAAGGAGAAATAGTCATTTTTATCATTTGTGTGTAACTTTTGAACCAATATACTATCTTTCAGATTTCTCATTACCAGCGTGTAGCCGGTAATGAGTAGATCCTATTGGTGTGTAAAATTGACGAATTCACCTGAATAACTTAAGAGTTATGCTAACTTGAAGTTATGACATTTGTGTATGCATCGAACCGACCACTTGCTATTGTACCTTGTGGACGGTTCTGCCAATTGCTACAGCACCTCACCTAGGACTCTTCCATTCACTACATCAACCTACGTGTATTATTGTTCTATGTAATAGATAGCTCTTATCACTCCTGAGATTATTGGTGCATTCATGTAAACATGACCTAAAGGTCATGAACTCCAAATGTTTGTGTATGTATGTATGTATATGTATTTGGATGATTATGGATATATGAATGTATGAGGAAATGTCAAGACGGGCAGGTTTAATGGCCTCATGGAGGTACCTTTTTCCTGTCTCAAAAATGCAAACAAATCTAATATTAGTTTTTAACTTATTTTAATTCTGTCAGAAGGCAATGCAACACAATCCTATAAAAAGGAAACGAACAGTATATTCGGAGAGCATTCCTTCTCCAACTCCAGACAGTTACTCTGTCAAACTTACCTTTTAAATAAAGCCTTATTCCTTGTTTTGTTGTCAAGCCTTACACACTAGTAACCAGAGAGAATTATTTACCACCACCCCTTCCACACAGCATATTTTGAACTCCAACTCTTCATCTAATACTTGTAATCATATTCTACCACGAACAAACTGAAATAAAGCGTCTCAATAAAATATATTCAATAGCCTTATTTTCCAGCAAATTTGCTTGTCTTGTTTATAAAAATTTATTTCATTTTAGTCGCTCAAACGTTTCCACAGCTAGGACGGTTCGGATCACCCCATCTTCTTAAATTTGTTTGCTGCTTCACAGTGTATCATGTCATTTTAATCCCATCTTTCTTTTCCAGATTTTTCAAAATTTATGTCGTTGACGACGTCCTGCTTCACGCTTAAGAACGTGAAGCAAAGTCGAGATTTCATATGGATTGATGGGCAACCAATTTTAATTAACCTGTTTTTTAGACAAAATAGCTTTCAGTAGTTCGTCTTTCAGAGTAAAAATGCCAAGCCTGAGAACAGGCACTCAACACGTAAGTATGTACTTGGGTCGCAAATAATTACTCTAGTTAGATCATTCAATGAATCCGATTAACTATTAACCCACCAATTAAATTTTATCACCCAGTTTAAAATCTGGATTTAGCGTAAATTTTTTTTGTAAAAACACACAAAGTGATTGAAAATGGAGAACCTCTACAAAGACGCCCGTGATTTTTACTATTAAAACAATTTCGAAATAATAGATTCCATTCTTTGGCTTACGTGGTTAACTTTATTAAACAAACTAAATTATATGCAAGCTTTCGACATCTAACAGACTGTCATCTTCAGGCACTAACAAGCCTTTTATTATTTTCTATTTTATTAATTATTATTATTATTTAGTTCGAAATTTACTTTCACACTATAATTTGTAGATATGTAACAACAAACCGACATCTGGTGAGAGATGTGACACCCTACTTAGGCATTATATTTTTAGTAGCATAATACGCAATTAAATAGAACAAGAGTAGAACTGTTTTGTAAGACATGTTTCAAGATGGTATTTTGAAAAATGAGTTTTAAAAAAAAATCTTCACTTTTTCCGTTAAATAAAGGCATATTTATGCAGATGTATAAACCACTGGGTTCCAATCAGAATATTGGAACCCAGTTGAATAGTGAACTCCAACTCATTGCGACATCCATTAATTAATGAACACGCCAATGTTAGCCGTTAACATATGTTATTTTTAAGCCTCTCAGAGTTCCGTCTCCATGCTGGCGTCCAAAATTGAAGGCTTCCGTAAGGATTACAGGCAGGGTTGGAAAACCAAATAGTAAACAAACAAAATATAGTTTCCGTTTGCTAGTCACTAGTTTTTGTCAAGATTGTTGGCATTAGGTTTTTACATACGGTTTATGGTTGAAACCTCCAAATAAATTGGGTTAATAACAGTATTCAAATAGTTTATAACCACATGTTTTGTTACAATTTTTGAGCAAAGTAAATTCGTAGAATCAAATATAGAATTTCACATTTTAAAAATAGTTTTTGCAGCCACCTGAGAAAACTTTGAAAAATTATGCGAATCTCATTCCATCTGTAAGGTTGGAAGAAACCAAAATACTTCTTTCTTGCGAGACTCTAAATAATTAAATGCCGCACTCATAATCTTGCTACTGCAAGCGTGCAAGCCATTCAGATCCATATAGGTATATTGAATAATAACTTAAAGAAAAGTTATGAAAAAATTCCTTGTACTACAATTATTAATAAATAAGATGACATAACAGCAAGCCATTACGAAATGCATAACTTCTATTATAACTGATTTCAGGTATAATAGTACTCATCGACCAGACCGTAATACTAATATAAAATACGTTTGCATGTTCAATGCCTTAAAACGCAGATTTCATTTGATGGCCGGTAAGTGGCGTACGAGAAGTTCAAAAAACCAGGAATAATAGTTAATAATAATTTTTTCAGCTTATGGTTTCGTTACGGTGTAAGTGAATTTGTTTGATTTCGTTTCAACGATACATGTGTTAGGTTTACGTTTTCTATCCGGCTATCAAAACCAATTTCTCCGTTAGTAACGTTTTCCAACAGTAATTTTATTACAGGACTTGTATGTCCCAGCTCAATACATTTTGTCTGGCCAACTTGGGCCTTTGCTCCGGACATGGCAATTTCAGGACGTAAATAATGTTCCCATGGTATTTCGGGACAAACATGTTCAATCCGAAGATTTCGGGACGGGACGGTACAGTATATCGGGACAAATAAAATTATTTACACCTTGGGAATATTCCATTTAAACCAATGAGGATAACTCCTCCTATAAGAGCATATCTTTATAGTAAAATTTTGCCGTTTTAAATGGTTATCTTTTAGAAGGATGGACTTTTAGAATTTTTCTGCCGATACTGGGCTGCTGTTTGGGACGGGACACAAATATTGTTCCCATGTTATTTCGGGACGGGATCAGGACGCATTTTTGTCCCTGTAGGATTTTGCGACGGGACGTAATCTTCTACGGGGTAAATATATACATACATAGTAGGTTTTTGTAGGCGAATGTCAATTCCAGTCCCTTCTATGTACAGATAATCAAGGACAAAACTGAGGGTCTTGATTCCATTGATTCTATTAGTTTTCTTGGAGTATTCCAAGCATACTTGCAGTTTTGGTTCAATGTTCAAATTCAGTTCCATTCACATCCCAAAATTTTTTGTGCCGTTCAGTTAAGTTCAGTTCCCCTTGTTAAAATCCTGTCGTAGTTCAGTTTAATTCACTGCGTACTTTCCAGTCGTTACGTTCAGTTCAGTTCATCCTTGCAGTATTTTTTCAAAGTTCAATTCAATTCATTATATACTTTTTGGTCGTTCAGTTCAGTTCATTTTATCTGTCATTAGCGTGTCAATTACGATATATTTAAGTGACATTTAGTTTTATTTTTATAACTTTGAACTTTGACTGAAGCAAGATTTTTCGCTAAATGACTGATTAAATAACTGCTTTCAAAACTCCTGTGTTTTGAAAGCAGTATTGACTTTGAGCTTTCTGATAAACAATCAGGGTAAAAAAACCAAGGTCTTACAAAATAATAAATCATATAACTAAGCTTACAAAAATTGGGATTTATAATTCATGCAACTTCGACCAAAATGTGCTGAATACTCGTTCTTGAATGTCAAAATCTGTTTGCACGTAAGCAATTTGATTGATTTGTAATTTAATGTCGAAATGGATAATCAAAACCCTGGGTGCTAGCTTCTAAGATTACAAAAATAAAATTTTTGGTCATGCAATTTAGAGATATATGTATAATATTCGTTTTGTGTTCATGATTATATGAACTTATATTCAAACCCTGACTCTTAAGTTCAATTCAGTTCAATTTACGTTACTTGAACGTATCATGAACGTTCGTTCACATTCAAATTCATTCAATCAAAAGTTTGCATTTAGCTAGTTCGTTCAAGTTCATTCAAAAACAAGAATAAGGGCTAGTTCAGTTCAGTTCACCACTTTATGAACTGAACGGCTGCAAGTATGATTCCAAGTACAAATAACTCGATGAGATTTTGTTGCAATACCTTCAAGTGTTCAGTATTGAGTGGAGCCCTCTTGAGTGTCAAATACACAAATTCATACATTACAAGATAGCACATATTCACTACATGTTGAAGGCAGCATTCCGCTTTCACCAGATTCTGGAACCAATTTTTCTTTCCAATCATGTTTAGCTAACATACGTAATTACCTGGAATATTTCCACGTAGGCAATCGAAAGTATTTGAAACATTTTTACAAAATATGCAGTTTTTAGATTACGTTAGGCCCATTTTATGGACCATTGAGTGAGAACACATTGCATAATGGCATACTTTCCATAGTATTTCAACCTCTTTGTTGCGTAGGCACATCTTCAGAAGTGACCACTTACGTTGTCTCATCTTTTTCTAGCGCTGGTGTCCAGGGACGGTTTCAAAGACACACAATCACATCATGTGTTGCTGTCAATCACGTGTTTCATGGAATACGATTCGTAAAGTAAGTAGCTCATGTGATTTGTTATTTTGAGATTGAGTGATTTGGGAGTACCTCGTTTTATATATTTTTGCTTTTATTCAAAGCTTCTCAAACGATGGCCTGGTACTGATCGATTATTGTAGTTACTTTCATTTAGAAGCTTTTGCAGCGTGAATATGTTTGGTATATATTGAGTAGTGTGAGATGTTCTTAAAAAATCGAAACTTAATTTAACCCAGTTGAAGGTACATATTTTAAAGCAAAATCATCCGAGACCTTGCCCCTTCCAAGGGATTAAGCATCCACTGATAATATTTTTCATGAATAATTTCATATCCATGTTATCTATCACCCATTCACATTGCCACTTCAGCAAGCCAAAAGTCGCATCTGCAAGTATTTACTTGCAACGCTGCAAGTTCTGTTCACATTGGTCGCCTCTGCAAGGATTTGACTTCCAGACGCGACTTGCAGAGGGTCGATTTTACTTTCAGAAGCGAAGTAGAACTCACTTCTACTTTCCTCTGCAAGCAGAAGATCATGCTTAATCATGTTAAATTTCTGACGATTGCTATTCTGCACCGTGTTAAATTTGCGATGTATTGCAAAAGTGGCTAACCGTGCGTTGCCAAGAAAGAAATTGCTTGCGCTTGCAACTGAAAAGCAATGTGAACAAAACTTCCATACTTGAAGTAAGTTAACTTGCAGATCGTTCGTTCAACAAGCTTGCACAAGCGCAATGTGAACGGGGCATTAGCATGCGGTAAAAATTTCACACCGATTTTGGGGCGACGATTTCCGAGAAATTAAACAATTTGTTATGGCTGTGGCACCTCGGTCACTAATACCCGCTTAAAAAGCTGTTTATAATTATCCAGTATTAAATATTTATCTCAACCAAATTTAACCCTAAAATCAAAGTTTCAGCCACTTTTGTTGAGGATGTAGCAGTTTTTTGTCAAGTGAGAGGAGATCAGTGCTGGTTAGGTTAGTTCGGTTGGAAAAGAGTATCAATGGACCATCCTAGTGACATTGACAGCTCTTTGTTTGCCATATCATGGTGAAACAAGTTTGCAGGTAAGAGCTCGTTATAAAAGAATATAATTAATACTAGTTAATGCAAAACATTCAAAGCCAAAGTAAACTTCATTGACGCTTTCATACTAGCAAGTAAGAACTCCTCATTTACAAGAAATTGTCTGGAGGAAATTAAGGAAAGGGAAAGAACGAAATGGAACTTGCTAACAGAACTCGAGAAATTATGTACAGAAGCGGGCATTATAGAAGAATTTCAAAAATTCATGAGAAACGACGATGAAACCAAGAGGGATTTTATTGCGAAATACTACCTTTGGTCAGTAAACGAAGACGTAAGAAGCATACAATCAAGTGAAAAACTGTTCCAGCTATCAGTAGTAAAAAGTACAGCCACTTTACTGTGAGTGAGCATTATATGCTAAATCTATGTTTGAAAAACGTTCATTTAGGGCAGAACTTAAGAGCTTGTGGTCATAAAATAATTATACACAAGGGATATTCGAGATCAACTCAATATGGAAAATGAAAGAACGATAGAATGTGAATTGTGTAATATGAAAACGGTGGAAGATTATTTTTATATAAATTATGAGTGTAAACAATGAGAAATACAGACAAGCACTACCAGAGTTTTAGAAGGCTGTATGAAAAAAGTAACCATAGTAATGTCATCTTTATTGTAAAAATAAACGAATAGGAGTATGTTGTATTCTACCTATTTTGAAAGAATGCGATGAATCTGATGACATCCGGGTCTTTAAGATTAAGGTCCCCTAATCCAAGCAGGCCCTCTCTTCTGAAACCCAATAGTATAGCAAATTGCTTTACTTTTTCAAAAATATGAGCTCTTTGAATGTCCTCAACCATATCTTTTAGTTTCAACCTATATACTTGAGCTACAGCAGGACGATCAGATACGCTATGCCTTGGTTGTAAGGTCTTATATTTTTGGACAGTTTGGATTTCATGAAACTGTGATAAACAAATCCTATTTCCAATTACTCTCACAATAGTTATGACATCTTAATATCTTTGTTGCATGGTCCTAGGACGTCAATTGGAATACATGTAGCCGGAAGTATAATCATTGTTCTTTTTACGTCTCGACCAGTTTCGTTTGCTCTCTGCTGAAAATATTCATGTAATACGGCGTAGTTTTCTTCCTTGAGTTTCTTTTATTGGAACGGATAAAGTCCAGCATATTTGCTTCCATTCTCGTGTGCCAATTCACAATTAATTGGTCTCAACTTACTACCCTGAAGGAGAAAGTAGGTACGGTTCTTTCCATACAAGTGGTAACTGAAATAATCAATTTCTGCCACTATCTGTCCGTCCTCTCTTGACAAATTTTAGTGCCATCCAATTTTTTCAACAGTTAATTTGTAAGTTAGTCAAGAGATGACTCTAACAAGATAATATTTCTGGTTTTTGCCTCAGATACACACAAATATCCCGATCATGTAGAAAACTAATTATCGTCAGTGAATAATATAGCAATTTCATTTGTCTTTTTACTATTATATTGCATGGGATAAAATTATTGTCATTAGAATTATTATTGTCTTTGTTTTCATACCTAGCTCTATCATTTCATCTTCACTATCTCTTAACCTTTCTGAAGCATTGCACTGTTTTTATTGTGTAACATATACTCATGAAGAAACTTCTATATCCCTATGTCACATTCATCCTTGGCAGAAATGTGCATCCGTATGTATGCCGCTTGCACACTATCAAACAATGTTGATCGTAAGTGGGGCTATCGCGATCATTAGAATGAAGCGGTCTGCTCCAGTGGTACCGGTGACCTTTAAATGTAAATAAAATGTTGCAGGAGCAACTTCATCACTTTTGTCTTCGCAAGATGCCACCGTAATTGAATTATTGTACAATTGTATATTCATGAAATTTTTATTTGAATTTTTTTTAAACTCTTGTAGCAAATCATCGAACAGTTCGAGGCAATCAATCTTGCCAGAATTACAGCAGTTGTTAAAACCGAGTTCTTTATTTTCACCTGAACCTCTACTTCTTCCTTATAGTGCAAAATACAATGAGTCATAAAAATTTCATTTAGTGTACAATGTGCCAATAAAATGTTGAACAATATTATTTTCGGCTTGCGAATTGCTGATTCGAGCAGAGAACGCATAGTTCAAGCTCTTCTAGTGCCCATTAGTTGACCGCATGCCCGATGATTTTCACTATATAGGTATATTCGCGATGTACCTCTCGATATTTACGCCGATACAAATTGGCGGCTTTTCTATCAGCTTTCCACATTGCCGGAACAGGTTCGGGAACTACTTTGGGCAGTTCATGATGAATGTTATTAAAATTTTGTTTCGTGGAAACATATAAGTTATTACATTTTTTTGGCTAAGATAATCCCGGGAATACTACACATTACTCTTCAAACTTATCGTCCAGAGGCTTCGATGTTTCTTTAATATTTAAATTTGATGTTTAGTCCAGGAGCTGCAATGGATTTTAAGAAATGGATCATTCCATTTTCGGTTCCAAGTTCTTCCAACTTTCTTTCTCTTGATGCGTACTTCAATCTGGTGACCAGCATATCTTCCATACTACACTCAACAAACTAATTATCCGGACAGCCCACCTATCGTATTGTTAAGTCACAATTATCTCAGGACTTGCTGTACTTACAACAGTACAAAAGGACTTAAAATAATCCTTGACATCTACCCAATAAGACAATACTCAAAATTGTTGTAATAATAATGCTCAAAAGCCGCGAAAGTCATATGAAGCGGGAGAGGCAGCTTCCGGGGCAAAGTAATTATCCGGACAGATACAAATTCCGAGGTTTTGGTCTAGGTAAGAGCTTTAATTTTTGATAATTTCTTAAAATTATGCAAGCAAAGTATTTTTAGTAGCTTTTAGTAATTAATACACGCTGTGTAGGCTTGTGTATGCTTACTTTAGTGCAATGCCATCGAAGAAAAAAGAGACGTCAGTTTGTATCCGGGACCTAATAATTCAGTATTGGAAGGGAGATAAAAATGGTAGGAAAACAATCCGAGAAATTTCCCAATGTGTGAAGGTGCCTAAATCAACGGTTTTTGATGTCATCCGGAAATATAAATTTACCGGGCAACTTCGTAATCTACCAGGAAAAGGTCGAAAACCCAAGGTCAGTACTCGTGATGTACGGAAAATTCAACGTAAGCTTGTTATAAATCCTTTTAAACCAGCTACTGAAATCCAGGCCGAAATTCAGAATGAACTACGAGTCATGGTGACCCCGCAAACAATCCGAAATTGCATCCACAAAGGAGGAAATAGCTGTAGAACAGCTAGACGAAAACCTTACGTTTCCGAGAAAAATAAGAAGAGGAGACTGGCTTTTGCAAGGAATTTTCTAAACCAGCCACCATCGTTCTGGAACAAAGTTCTGTGGACCGACGAGTCAAAAAATAAGCTAATTTGACTCAGACAGCAAGAGAAAGGTGTGGAGAAAACCGGGTGAGGCTCTGAAACTGAGGAACATGTTACCGTCTGTCAAGTATGGGGGTGGTAACGTAGTGTTCTGGGCTGTATGGCAGCAAGTGGTCCTGGTTAGCTCGAGTTCATCGACCGCATTATGAACAGTGACATTTATATTGACATTCTGAACCGGAATGTCATAAAATCCAGCCGAGATTTGGGTCTTGGAAGGTATTTTACCTTCCAGCAAGACGAACCCAAACATACCTCAAAGAAAAGTGCAGCATTTTTTAAGAAAAATAAGTATGAAATGCTGGAATGGCCAGCGCAGAGTCCCGATTTGAATCCCATCGAGCATCTCTGGCATCATTTAAGAAAGTGGTGAGGAAAACTGCAGTTACCAACAAAACACAACTCAGAACCACTATTGACGAAGCGTGAAAGAATATTGACCCTGCTGTGACACAGAACGTTGTTGACTACATTCCTAGACGGCTTCAAGCTGTCATTGCAGCCTCCTGAGGCATCGCAGGCTACTAAATTTACTTTGTTTGTTTTTATTTAACATTTATATGTGAATAAAAGCATAAACCTAACTTTGTCCGGATATTTTTTTACCCTGTTTTTTGGACTTTCCGGCTTTTTATATTTTTTAACCATACTAAAATAATTCTGACAAGCATAAAATTTAAAATACTAATAGTGGACATACGTGGCAATCATTGGATTATTTTAGTATAAAATTCTAGCAATTAGTTCCGAAATTAAAGTCTTCTGTCACACGAACGGCTGTCAGGATACTTAGTTTCTTGAGTGTATGTCCGCTAAGATTAAAACGGCGGGAAACAGTTTTATATTTTTTGTTCAACACACCCCTCCTGTGCTCTGCAAACATTCCCAAATTATTTTTCGGTTTCCCCTACATATATTATACCAGAAAACTTGTTGCATCAATAGCAGATACCAAGCACTTTTATTCACACGTAAGTTCTTGTTTGAGAGTTATTATCCTCTTCACGATTGCAACCGTAGATAGTTTAGGTGACACATCGCTTACTTGTTTTGCTTAGAAATGTACGTGGTGTTTTTGGTATCAGCGATTTGGCAATCGATGTGCGGGCAAGTGATTGTTTTAAGTTCGGGAAAGCATTCAAAGGATGAAATGAAATAATTTGAGGACCGATGGAATCAGGGATATTTATTTATATAATATAGTAGGACACACGTGTGAGAATCTGTGAGTTTCGTGTAGATGGTAGTTTGAATCAACGTTGGTTTTTTTGGTTTTTTCAAGAAAACCAAACAACCAGTTTTTTTTGCTTAAACCAGGTTTTTTTGGTTTAAACAAATTTTCAATCCAAAACTAAAGTATAGCTACGCAATATCACAGTAACTGCACAAGTTTTGTGCACGACGAAATATAAGCATTTTGTATTGAAAATATTAAAATTTCAAGTGTTTGGTTTAAACCATTGGTTTTTATTTAAAAACCGTTTGGTTTAAACCATGGTTTAAATCATTTGGTATAAACCAAACCAACCCTGGTTTGAATAGCGTCACATAATTGATTTGGAATATTCAATATATGAAGGAAAGGAGTTGCTGTTTCATATATCCTAAATTCAAATTTTATAGAGTTATGCGAAATTGCAAATTCTTGAATATATGAATGAAGTTCGCCTTCGGAGTATGAAAGGTTTTAGGAAACCATCAATATATCGTACATATAAGTTCGGTTTATCTCCCTGTTACGTCTGCGTGAATTTTACCTCTACTTATGTCATGAAAGAACAAGCAACAACTGGCCCAATATTAAACCCATTTGGATCACCTTTGGTTTGTTTGAAGTACAACGAGCTGAATTGAACTCGGCGATGTTAGCAACAAGTTCTGCAAGACGTATTATTGATGAAGTTAAAACATAGTAGTGAGTTTGTTCCAAGAAATATTTAGTAGTAGAAGCCAGTGTATTTTCGTGTGGTATAATTGTATATAGTGCTACTACACCCATAATAATAACATACCGACAATATCCAGGAAATTTAAATTCAGTCAGTTTCTTGAGTAAAAAGGCTTGTGTTGATTTCAGTATAGGCTGTCAAATGGTTTCAAGAAATATGGAAATAAATTCGGTTGTGCTAGTATTTACTGATGAGATGATAGGTCTACCAAGATTATTTGGTTTGTGGATTTTTGGAATATGGTAAAATTTCCGACATCGTGGTTATTTGCTAATGAGATTCGGTTCTTCCCTTCGAATTTGACAATTACAAATCATTTCCGAAATTGTGTCACGATTTCTTGAATTTTCGTTGTGAGTTCTTCCGTTATTGTAATGTAATGTATGATAATTGTCGCATACATTCTTCAATATATAAATAGTTTCGTCAAAAAACCGTGGCCCACCGTTGTCGGCACTTTAATATACAATACCATAACATGATTCAGGTGATTTGGAATTCTTCAATAGTAAGGTTTCATTTAAATTTTATTCTTGAACTCATTTTTGTACAATCAAGGGGTTCAACTTCTTCGATGAAATTTGCAAGTGATGAGTCCTCCGTTTTAAGTAGATTCCAAGGGATATGCCACAAATGATCATGATGTACTCAGTCAGTCCCTTTTTTCATAACATGACGCCATTTTTCAGCGTCTTTTAAGGGAAAAAAACACTGAACATATTTATATATATTATAATATGTACTTATTGAATATAAGAGTATTCGTGGAGTTCTTAGTTTGCAATCATTCAAATTATGTTCCGTACACATTTCAATATGGGGTACTAAACAATATTCTGAGAAGTCTCTAGAGTATATAAAGGAAGAGCCGTCAAGACTCGAGGTCTTATTGTTAACTTGCTCTTGCTAGAAACTCTATCGAATAAATATTCGAGCTCGATATACAAAAAAGACCGAGCCTGCGGTCTGGTGGTGTAGCGAATCTGTAAGGTTGCAGAAGAGCCGGTTTCGACTCTAGCTCACCCCAAAATAATTTCAGGTCCTTTCTATCTTTCCCTATACACTATCGGTATGCAAATGAGGTTTGGAGGCATGTTGCGCATTCTTGGAAGAGTAGTAGTAGGAGTAGTGTGTGCCGTACACTGATAATGATTCGTAAGATGAATCGGTGTATTTACATATACTGCGACTGCTGATATTCGGATAAGATTGTGTCCTTGGTATATCCCATGTCTCCTCCCTTGTCTGTATACCCTCCCTCTCTATCTATAGCTTTACATTTCACTCTCCCTCTATAGCTAAGTCTGCGTATGTGTTGTGATATACATACTTGCAAAGCTTCTGGGATGCTTTATGTTGCACCAAGTATGTGCCGTGAAACTGTCTCTACTTTGGTATTAGCCATATGATGGCGAGTTAACATACAGGCCGGCAACGGAGTAAAGTGTGGAATGGACGGACGGTCCCAGTTCACAATATGCAGCTATTTGGGCCAGAATGGTTCCATATATGTGAGATAAAAAGCTAATAAAGGAGGTACAGAAAACTCTGTAAAGCCCCCGGGCATATCGGAGTATAAACCCCAATTTGTTTTTACAAAAAAGCTTAAACATTTTATTTCTCATTATTATTTTATGTACAAAATCACGAAACCTGGAAATTGTAGGGATTTGCTAGGTTGCATAGATATCCTCTACAGTCTATATAACCCAGTCTTTCGGTTACTCTCGTAATTGGAATAACTACTTCAGTATCCAAAATCATTAGACTATCCCTAACTCGCAAAGTCACAATGAGGTATATGGACATGTATATAACATGTGAGATAGAGTCACTAGTTAAAAGCTGACTTTTCAACACAATTTAAGTAATTAATTGATTTACAAATTTTTTTATTTGTACTGTATTGACGAATATTGGAAAATAAAAGTTACATAAAGAACCTATTCACTGCTCTATCCGCCGGCGGAGTATGTATAAGCACTTTAGTACATGTGGTCTGTTTAAATTTTTGCAGATCTTCAAAACAGTGCTGAATAGATTCTTTACCTAAGGAAAACAAAAAGGTCACAATTAACATATGTTAATACGTGTGCCTTCGACAGGTATCGCAGTCAGCATTTACCAAACCATGATACTGAAATGGTTATTACAAACATCTCCGTTTATTTCCATAAACACCCACATACGCCCTTCTGCCTGTCAAGTTTATTTTTCTCCCAAATGTGTTTTGCTACAATACACCTTTTCGCCAATTTGAGGTTTTTTACAAGAAGAGTTGAGATGCATACGGGCTTAAGACAACTTTGAAAATTTTACAAGTGAAAATTTGTTTTAACCTAAACAGGACTTGTTATATATTACTCAAATGTTATAAACTTACTGACCGAATGATTGGCCCACTTCCTATGACCTTCGACCTGTAAGATTTTACCCAAGAATAAGTCAAAATCACTGATGATTTTTTGTCACACTTGTTCACGTAGACTACTCATTGTTAGACTTTACTTTGGTTATATAATATCGATAGAAAAAAACTACACCGAGGCCCTAAAAATGAGGTAAACATAGGCGAATAATTGTTACTGCAACTGTTAACTACTGCAAACGATCACAGGTTCAAACAACAAAACACCCTGTGAAATTGTACTATATATACCCATGTATACTTGTACACATGACGTCATATACAGTCCGTCACCCTTCGCTCTGACGACTAATGATCATCCAGTCAGTCGAAATTTGCCAGATTTTTGAATGAAGTCATTTGTGGCACATCCCCAGCACTTATATCGTGGGAAACATTTACTAGTACTACACCATCTTCATTTTCTAGATTTGAGTACCAGTTGTTGGTAAATTTCGAATTAATATTAATAAATTATGAATTAATTATTTTTTTGCAAAGAGTTGGTTTACTATGAATGTGTCAAAATTTGACGTTGGAGAAAATTTTTTGTTTCCACACAGCTGTAGAAAGTGGTATATCTTTCGGTATGGTTACAACTGATATTTGAATTCATCTTCGGTTATCAGTTTAGCATCTGTTTGCATGAGTTATCTTTATTTTGTTATATTGGCATAAACTAAGATTATTCAATTTTTGAGATAAGAAGAATGAAAGAAAAAATAGGATTAAGTTGAACGATGACGTTGAAGTTGATTGGCGTAGAGATGTGTTGTAATACAAGATTTCTTAGGTAAGATGGCATTTCCTTCTTAATCAGTCTCATGATCGAATTCAGCGCCTACTGATGTAAATTTAAGTCGAAATCCGTAAGGTATATATCTGTCGTACACAAAATTATATAAAAATCCTGGGTGACTCTTTTCGACGATATTCTTGTTGTATTTTGTGACTATTTCTAGCCTTTAGAAATAGCACTTGTCCTTTAATATCTGTAGACAGCATACGTTATACTAATTTGTTTATTTGATTCTTGTAATCCATAGTGTATGTATCTGTGTATAGCATGGTCATTGAGTTATATGTATTTACGTTTTACTTTATTAATTATTTGATGGTTAAGTTTATAGCCGTTTGCACATGTAAGCTAAGTGTTGGGTAAGAGAGTGGCAATGTTATCCATAAGTAATCCGCGTGTCAACCCATGTTGCCAGATTCTGCTTCGGAATCTGGACCTCAATGCATTCGGTTCGAATGGTCTAGCTGTATTGTTCTATATGAGTAAAGTCGGCAACAGCCTTTTTCATTCATTTTTATAACAGAGCGTCTTTTAGCAAGTCCCATTGATTCTCATATACGGCAAGTCCCATTTTGGTTATTACGTCATTCCCATTCATCCCGACTGTGTAGCAAGCCTACTTACATATTTATTGGAGCTACAGATCCTCGCTTATTCTCCCTAAGGCATTCTGGATCTTACCTGGTACTTCAGGAATCGGTATCGTGAGTCAATAAAAGTCTGACCATTATTAAGGAATAATTTATGAATATTTATGAGGTTGGTACGTAAAAACGCGTTTCGTGGATTTACTCTCTACAAAATTATCGGTTAGTTTGCTAACTTTAGGATATGCATATGTTATAGGGTGCTGAGCCTGGTTCGGGTTCAGCCATCACTTATACCTGTATCAGGTTGGGACTTAGAGGAACTCATGATTATTTGGCATTTAGTATTCCTGGTTTAATAGTTACTCGTAAGTGCTTTGCTTTCTAAACTATTGTGTTGCATTTTGAAAGTTATTCGTGTCGTATTTTTATGTACAATGATGTATGTAATGCTTGGGATGTTGATGATACTGTTAAGAGCTGTGTGTGTTGCAAAATTATAGCATACCATTTAAGAAGGCTTGAATTACCTTTCGTTTCTCATTACTCATTCTCATATCCTTGAGCCACTAATTGTGAATGGGTAGTGAGAATCCATAAAATAACCTGCTTTTACACCCTGGTAAAAGATAATAGTTATTTTATAATTTTTATGTATCAACATGATCTGGATATAATCTAGTTTGTTATTTAAAAAGCGTGAATTGTTTTCTACGGCGGTTGAGATTAAAATCTACTAAATTTAGAAATTAAAGTGTGGCGTCACAATAATATTTAAATTTATAATTAGTTAGGGAAACATAAATAATATATTAGATCAGGATAGAAACACAAGAACTATATTTTATTTGCAGCAACGATTCCAGCTTTGACTCTTCGGCAGTCATATGAAGTACTAGAAAATAGACAGCTAGATACTTATTGGTCGATTCGGTCGTAGTCCTTCTAAACTTCTCAATGGAATTACGCTTTCAAAAATGAAAATGAAAAGAATAGAAAATATATAAATTGTTTATATTAATTCGATTAATTTAAAAAAATTATGAACTAATGTAGCGTGGTAGCCAGTAAGTAACAAAGGCTCCCAGTAACAACAGCGGTCATTAAATACCTCCCCATTATTTAAATTATGATCAATCACAGTATTGAGAATAGTGTCTAATGTTTGATG
Organism: Allacma fusca; assembly: GCA_947179485.1. Lineage (NCBI taxonomy): Eukaryota > Metazoa > Arthropoda > Collembola > Symphypleona > Sminthuridae > Allacma > Allacma fusca. The sequence goes on along the minus strand of OX359249.1, from coordinate 50,423,085 downwards.
CTCTTACATCATGTATCGTGTATATTGTGCGTCCAGGTCATACATACCAGGTTCCACTGTTCAGCCCCTAAACAGCCTCCTTTCGTGCCTTCCTAGCATCCATTCCAAAGGGTCTGTACATTTGTCAAGGCTTCAACGGGCTGAACAGTGTACACGACCTTTCAGCTCACATGTTTTGCAACAACGATATTCATTAAACAGTATAACCAAATATGCAATTCGTATTGCAGTAGTAATATTCAATGTATTACACATTACTTTCAATAAAAATTCAAAAATTTAAATTACTGATTTTTGAGAAGACAAGAATTTCTAATGAACATGTTGTCTTAATATTTAGCGTGTTGGAGAATGAGCAGGGAATGATCATGATATAATCGTAGAATAAGTACATGCGCATCGTGTAGTAATGTTAACTGGGAATCTGAAGGTATTTCACAGGACTGTTCAACGGAAGCAGCACATGCGCAATATTTAGTATACCAATGCGAAATTAAATTAAATTTATTCAACCGTTCAACAGCATGATGTATTGGATCCCCTCTACAACTTTGAAAGAGCGGGTCATCTTTGTCTTTCTCTTGGTGCATTAGGGATTTGAGATTCAATATTTTAAATTGCCGAGCTAGCAATAGCTGACTAAATAAATGAATTAACATGTGTGTAAAATTTAAAAAAACATTAAAGCATACAACTATTTACGGCTTACCCTACTTACATTTGCGTCGCCCTGCCAGCAATTGCTGGCTGTGCAGTGTTAGTTTAATAATAAACTATCCCATAAACGTAACAACCATAATGAATTTCAATAATATATTAACGCTAAGAAATATTTATTCCTAGAAATATATATTCAATAATTATGTTTAGAAATTTCACACTTGTGCAAATTTCTAGATATTATGTTATTGTACTCACGAGAGTGCTCAGACACAGGCAGAAGATAATATGACTAATGATAATTTTGAAAGCTAATTTATAATTGTACGTACCAACGATTCTCACTTACAATTCCTTTTCTCAATATTAAAGGATTTCTCCTTTTTGTCTTTTCATCCACAAATCGCAATGATTTTACTGCAGAAATCATAGATTTGTTAACATTTTTATGCAAGATAAATTTAGGATAGGATTAAGTTATATTTTCACATTTTGTACAGAGTTTCTCTAAACGAGTTTAGTTTGTCACATTCCATTATTAAGTGCAGTCATGTCATTTTATTGGAGTTACACAATATGTATGCCTTACCTGGAGTTTTTTCTACTACTTTGTCCTTAAACTATAATTTGGAATCAATCTGGTTTGACAATCGGAGTTTTGCTGGGCCTAATTTTATACATCAATTATTATTATATATTCAGCTTTATTCAAATAGTGTCAACGGAGTCAATATAAATATCGGTTTTCACCCCAGACACAATAATAATTTTGATAATTTTGAATTAAGATAGCCTGGCAGAACAGTTCCTTGTAATAGGCTTTTAATCGCTCGATTGCTCGCAGAGATTATAACTATCTACACTTGCCAAAGGACCGTGTTGCCGCCGCTTCTATAATGTTATCAAAGTTGTGCTCAATCCACACAGCTGAGATACGATTCCATTTTAATACGAAAACCTAATTTGACGAGAGATTCCCTAATGTTTGTAACCTAGTTCCCTACTGGGGGAAATTGAGTATCATTATGTATGGCTATTAGCGCCTGAAGCGTTATGTATGCGTATTTTTCTGATTCCATTTTGAGTATCTTCTGTAAACACATCAACACATTCTTAACAATAATAAACGAGATTTGGCACCTGCTTATATCTATTCTCATTGAATGGTTTGAGATTTTTGGACTGGATTTAAGTACCCCCTAAAAATGTTGCATTGAGCTATTTCACCTAGTCTCTTGACAAAGGCCCCACACCGCTGCTGCATATAACAGATTTGACATGCACATTGACTCAAAAAGTATTGTGATAGATTCCCGTGTCGTACACTTGGACGAGTTTATAATGTTTAGAATTATGTTTTGCGCTCCTATAGTTTTTTTCTTAAAATAATATGCAGTACTGAACGTTGAATAAAACGAAACACCTATTTATGTGTATTCTTTAACTATTAACAATACACATTGTTTTGGGTGCAATTACTAACCAGATGGGGAAATAAATACTTAAACCTGGCATGTGAACACTTGGTTAGCAATTGGGAGAGGTTGGCAAGCGCATTAGTGTGTTCAAAAGAAGCCATACATATTATTTAATAATTTAAAGTTTACAACGAACTTTTACAGCAAACAATGGACATTAAATAAATCATAAGAGATAATAATAGCAAGATCATTATAGTTTTGATTTAATAACTTATTATTTTGATTGGCGTTTTGTTATCATTAGTTTACCAAAATTACATGAAATGTTTTGGAAAGTGTACATATAATCAATAATAGTTTATAATTTTGTAATAATTCAAATCAAATGATTCCTCTGTTTTATGAACTGATTACACTTCATGGACTGAATTCACTTCTTGCATCCAACAATGCATTAATTTACTTTAACCTGTGTAAATAAACTAAACCTTATTAAGAGACTAAGGAAAGAAGGAGAATTAAGAAATAAATTATTTGGAAATATTAACCTATTTCATCAGAATTTCTAGGGGATCTTTACCCATTTCACTAAAAAAAATTTCGCCCCTTTGCCGACCTTTGCCCCTTTTTAACAATCGCTCCGCTTTTTATCAGCATGTTCTTTAAATATCTTTGACCATTGCGCCGCTTGAACTGCTAGAACGGCCCGGTGTTACGACGCTCCTTCTGTTTCTGGCCTCGCGTCTTGTGTGGCAACTGGAAATACAAAACAAGTATACAGCAATGTTTTAGTAACACAGAATTTAAATACCTACATATTACATATACGCATAACTAGCGCGGCATAAGTGCAATTTTTCCTAAATTTGTAATATGTATTTTTGTATGACTTGACAAATTACTACCATGAACAATTACTACCAATTATACCAGTGAACCAGTAGATAGTAGTCTAACGGAAAGCAATTCTCGTAAGACATCCAGTCGGTCCGGCTGAGTTGTCGAAGTTTTCTTTCTTGGGACAAACCGTAATTGTTTTTGAATATTAGTAATACCAGACTGTTGCTGATGACTTTATGCAACTGGAAACGACTCACGGCCGGACCTTTGTGCATGTTTTCAATTTCAGCAGCTACAGATTGATGAATGATCTTGTAATCCTGAGAATCTGTTTCTATATCTATTGCGCTGTCAAGTAATTCCCTAACCGTTTCAGCGAAGTACCTACGGTCTTCTACAGTGGAATGTTTATTTAGATCCAGTAAATGAAACACCATTTCTTCATTTAGGTTTTCTAAGAATGGATTCGTGTCTATTACAAGTTCGTAATCCTCATCTGAAGTTTCTGAGAACAGATGTTCTGAATTCTGAGCTAGAAACTTGCGAAGTAGATGGAAGTTCACATGTTTGATCGAATTGAATTTTCCAAGCAAGAACACTTGTAAATGTGTACACACGTGTAGCAATTTGAATACCTCGTATGACCGTCGCACACCTCTAATACTTCACATACGTTGTAGGTGATCGAAGAGGGTTTAAACGACTTGAATTCCCAACTTTTTCCAACTGCAATGATTGTCACACGAGATGGGTTTGATGCGATTTTGTGCTTGTCTCCAAGGCATGATCTTTTGTCGTGACTTTTCCACGGTTGTTTGAAATTAGACGATCAAATTGACGCTGATTCAAATACTCAGACATGAATCTTTCGGTGCGAATGATCCCAATTTTTTTCGTTAGTGCATTAATATCTGGTTGATGCGGTAGCGTGAATAAATGTACGTAGATATTAACGAGTAATTGAATAGGAAAGATGATGGTTTATTCAGAAAGCCGAATGTGAAGAGTAACAGGGAGAGAGAGTAAGAGTAGTGATAGTGGGTGAGACGCTGAGGTAGCATGAGGAAGGAATCCTTTATATACGGGCGAGAGAGTGTGTCTCAGCCTGGCAAAGGTACAGGCTGCAGAAGGTTTAGGTTGGAACAGGATGATTCCAGTTCATGCAGGTTCAGACAGGAATGAACAGGTTAGTTCAGGTTAGGACAGGAATGAGCAGGTGTTGGGGAGGATGAAGTGTAACGGAAGAAACATAAGAAACATGTATATTTTGTACACAGTAAGGCTTCAAAAATGCATTGTATGTGTCCTGAGATTTACTTGAATGAAAGAAGAAAATAAGGGAGAATCCTTCAAATTCATCATCTGTGGTCAGCAGTGTAGTCATTTCATACCCGTACAAGTTTGTTCCGTGATTGGAGTCAATACACAATAAACGTTTGCCAGCTGTTTTCAGTAAATGTACCTGACCATTCGTCATGTATGCCATAACAAAATCATTTTCCTTGAGCAATGGATAAACAGGATCTATGTCACCACAAGCTTTGTAAACGAAAATGCTAGTATCACCGGAATTTTTTAGTTCGAGATATTTTAAGTGAATACTTTTGGCATCAGTGCTGTCAAAATTTACATGCTTCGACGCAACACATTTCTTCCCTATATTAATTAGATCTTGGTGACTAAATCCATAAGTGTAATGCTGCCATGATACGCTTGTTGAATGTTTTGGATGATCCGATGTTTTGAGACGCAATCTTTTACAGACGCAGCAAGTAATTGTTTTTGTGGGGATGGAATTCCTACCTCAGCAGAGTGCTCAGTGTGTGTCTTCCAGTATTCAACTTTTTTATATAATTATACAACTATAATTGTCTTCCCGTGTGGCACGTAGCCGAGAAGTGCAAGTTCTTCCGCTTTTTGCCCTTCCAAGCTTCTTCAAATCTCGTTTGCGCTCTTCAGTTGCTTGAAAAGTACCACTCCTTTGGCAGCTGTATATTTGAAAATGTTTGCTCGCTAGTTTTTTCGCGTATTTACAGCATTCAGTTTTTTGCAAGTTGTTTCACCACTGCTTAAAAGTTTCCTCGCTTTCAAAACTAAAAACATCTTTTCAATCGTTTTTTGGTGTTTGTTTGAAATATACAAGTAAAGGGTTCCCATTCGATTTGCAGCAAAGGTGCAGTTCAGTTCAGGGCACGTCAAAGTAGTTTCAGCAAGGCCAGTGGGACCATCAGTGAGACTTAGATGCTTCAAGAAAATAAATTCTTCCTCCAACTACTCCTTTTACTGTCTTGTAAAAACACTTTTTGCATTCAAACTCATTTGGTCTTCGTGATGGCTGGAGCTTGGATGTTGATATACCGTGCTCGATTCTGCTTTTCATTTGGGCCATAAGGGCAACTCACGCAATTAATTCTGTTCTTCACAGAAAGGGGTACAATCTTAGAAGACGAATGAACCGGTGCTGGAACTTTTATACTTGTAGATGGTAACTGGAAGTCATCGTCGTCTGATGATCTGGATGGCAGAGCAACATGGGATTTGCAGTTAGTCATTCTAGCCTTTTTTATTATATATATCCCTTCTTATCTAGCGAGTCTATAAATAATTGTGTTCCTTTAGCTGTGATTTGAAATTTCATTAATGCGTAAATAATTATCAAAAAATTTACTGGTTCGATATCGAAAAAAGGTAATTTCGGTGAAAACTATTAGCATTGATCTACTTAACTTAATCTTTCAGTAATATTAATTTCAAAACATGAATTATCCGTGCTTGAAGGTTAGAAATTCGAATTAATGGAATTCATAAAGACAGCAAATTGTCTGTATAACTTATTGTTGTTCAAAATTTTGACAAACTGAATGGAACTTGAGTCAATATAATTTTAAAGACCTCTTGATATTAACATGCATTGAGAGTTGTAATAGAAAAAATGTTAAACTGTAAAAATTTGCCATATAGAAGCAAATCTCTTTTAAGGAATAGTTTTTATAAACAAAAAATGTCAGTCCTCTGTTGTTCTCATGCAACCAGCATACTATGCCTGAATTATCTTTCTCACCATCTAACTTTACATCTTACTGCACCCTGGTTTGTATGCTAAAAATATTTCCATGGCCCCTTCAACGAAATTGGCGTGGATCTGTTTCGTTTTATGAAAATCTAAAAAAATTATTCGACAGCCGTTCCAACAATAAAAATGTCGCCCAGGTTCTTATAAATACGATTTATTATTTATAATCTATATTAATTTACTTTAATTTGGATATTATTCATCCGCAAGGTATCATACCTCGAAATAAAAATAAGCTTACATCGGAAGTTGTCCAGACGATGAAATTTTGCCTAAGCACTTCCACTACTATCACCACAAACTGGGAATTATTTTTCCACCTTTAAACTTCAAAATACTTTTAAAAGCTTTAATAGAAAATTCAGCTGAAGGAAAACAAGTCAAAAAGTAACCGAACCTTGTATCGACGAAATTGAAAGAATCACGTAAGTGCTCCGTCGATGCGAGATCCAGGTAAGTGTCATTGTGATTTATTTTTAAAGCGAATAATTTGCATTAAGTTTGTTTCCAAGATCATTTATATTTATTTATTTATTGTTATATAAAAATTCCAAAGAGATTCATGGAAGGGTATACCGAATAATTCGAGGGTCAGGGAGGACTGCGAGGGAGTATTGGGACTTTTAAATCGCTACATTTCACTGGCATGATACTTTTGCTCAGAGTTCGAGCGAGTCGAGAGTGTGTACATATATGTACATGTATGTTTTTTAAAATCGACCAAAGCAAAGCGAAGCAGAGTTCCTAGTCATTTCAGGCAACCAAAAGAAGGTTTAACGACCTAGTGATTCTTTTTGGCCGTCTAGGAAATGTGCATTGTGAAAATTTCCCAAATGCACTTCTAAACGAATGTTTGCATGAAACTGATCGTGTTCTATACTCTCAGCCCGTTTATCTCCGACGTACAATTAATGTACTCTCCGTCTCTATCTCTGATGTGCAATTAATGCACACAATAGTTTCCTAGGAAAATAAACTATCGAGTATATTTTTTAAGTTGGGTGAGTTCCATAGTAAAGCATAGAGTATGATGGTAGATTGTGCCGCGTAGTTTGAATTATGTAGACAACACGGCCTGGATTGGATTAAAAAGGATACTAGCACTGCACAGTCAGCTATTGCTGGCTCAGGAAGGCAAATATATGAACCGAAGGCAGTAAATAGTTGTAGCAATAGCTGGATGTGCAGTGCTAGTATCTGCTTAAAGTGCTAAAAATGTTAAAATGTAGTGCAAGTTATAAAATTTCAAGATACACACAATTATCTGTATAAATACCATTCCCATCACCCTGTAGTTCCCCCTGATCATCAGTTTTGTCTACAAATAATTTAACATTGCCTTGAGGTTAATCGTAAAAATACTTGGGTACAAAAAGTTTTTTATTAAAATGTCATTGGTGTATAAAATGTTATTTATTTTAATCATTCAGCCACATGTTCTCAAGAAACATTACTTCATCTTGATTCAATGATTCATCAACCAAATCTTGACCAGCTGCTGGAGCTGGGGCTCCATGATTTGATGGTTCTGCAGGAACTGGGAACACTGCTGGAAGATTGTTCCGATTAACCTGTCCGGCGTTTGGAACCAACTGGTTCCTCATTTCCTCCGCCGAATTCATGAGTCGGCCTAGATGAACAGTGTGGAACCGCATGTAGCTCGACCCAGCGGGAGTGCGGTATTGGTATAAGCCACAAAAGCGTTGGCCATCTATAACAAATAAAAGCATGAATGCGTTAATCAGTACGCAATGTGCGCATAAAATCAAATTATTAAATATAATTAATACAGCAGGGTTTACTGTATATATTATCACCTTGCATGTACATCTCACCATCGGTGTGTAGACCGTCTAACAGCATCGGCAGTCATTTTATCCAACATGTGTAGGAGGCAACTGCGCAATAGCTTGCTTATAGTATTCGTACCGGCATATGTTCCAGGTCCGCTGAACTGGTTTGTGGCAGTGAACACAGAACCGCCAAAATACTCGGGTCGGATAATTCTCGGTTCCGCAGTTTCGGGTTACTGACCTCCACGAAACGGAATCATTAACTGCAATTAAACAAAAAAACAAATCATTAAAATCAAAACATGCTACAACAAATAAAAATAATATGGCATATGCTGTCCCAATGCTGAGGTGGACCAAGGCTGTGATGGACGATAGGCTGCGTTCGGACTGAAAGACAATTAAATTAAACTATTAAATCAAATTTAAATATAAATAAAACACATACATACATATCTGTACAAATTATTACGCTGGATAGTTAAAAATGCTTTGTCTCAAGTTTCAAAAATCAAAAACCTATCTCAAGATTGTAAAAGTGATTACTACTATAGTGGGGATGATTAACTATAATAAAAAGTAACCCCCTTGCTTTTACTAAAAAAATGTGTTATTGCACTGTTCATGTACAACAACACTCACACATTTTCTTTCCTATTCTACCTCAGCGCCCAATGTACTTATTTATATTTTTAGAACCTTATCGCTAAAGGAAGATTAGAGATTAATGCCAAATTATGATTTCCAGAAAGCTTCGCTTACCTCCTTGCAATCTTTGTATGATAATTCCAAGGTGCAACTTTGTCCTAGCCATACATTTTATGCACCAGTCTCTATCTCTTCCAGCTGCAGCAGACAGCTCTGTCCAAGCTTTGTAATATTTGAACCGCGTTTATTTATTAAATTATTGGTTGCTATTTTAAAGTTAAACTCCGCTCTCAACCTTTTAGCATTTATTCACTCATTTTCACATTTACGCATAATAACATTCTGTGCTCAACAATTGAGTTAACATGCACCATTTAGTTATAGGTACACTTTTCAGGGTTAGTTAAATTCCTCGCTGATTTATGAAATTATTTTCCGACGGATTAAATACAATTCAAAAGCCAGAAATTTCATACGTATCTGGAGGACGCTGGATAGTTAAAACTGCTTCATCTCAAGTTTCCAAAATCAAAAACCTAGCTCAATGTTGTAAAAAAGAGATTATTTATATAGTGGGAATGACTAATAAGCAGACATGTGTAACCTCCTGTAGAATTCTCATAAGTGACGTCCCGTGATGACCCTGTGATGTCACAACAGTGTCCCCTCAGGCTAAATTTCCGAAATACTGTGTTTAAGGCAAAACCGACGACGCACATCTGTTTCATATAATACTAGGTGATTACATTAATTTATAGGGCACATTCGGGTAACAGGATACCAGGCCTAGGTTAGCATGGTTAAATGACGATTACAGCCGTTTGGGGTGGCCAATTAGGACCAAACAAAATACAAATCCACTTATGGATTACAGTCTGTTGCTTTACTGTCAACACAAATATCCGGCGGGTACTGGAACCGGGTAATACAATATCCGATATTCATAAATATTTAAAAATTCGTGATTTTCACTGCTGCAATGTTTTAATGCTTGCTGGGCGTCAGATTATGTTCGTGATAATGACATCCGGGCATTGTTCTCATGTATTATAATACCCAGCAAAGGTAAAATGGGTAAACTGAAAATGCAATTGTGCAATCTAAACTGATTTTATAGACAATCTTTAAAACGTAATAAAATCTATTAATACTACTTTGTTGGACACCATCGGTACATCTACTCGGCTCAATTCGAGTTAAAATTCTGGAATTAAAATTAAAATTTTCAAATATCTGGACAACAGTACTTATCAACCGCTCTTCTTCAACAGTCCCATTTTGGAGGTTTAAAGTGTAGTTTTTAAAGCGAAGCGCTTTTGCAAATTTGCTCGTTTTTGATTTTGTCCTTCTAAAGGCTCCCGCACGGGACGAGATACAGCGACTGGACCAGCGGCAAACGATCTGTTGGGTCCTGGACTTGGGAATAACGCCTTTATTTTTTCAATTTTCGAAATTTCATAAAATTTCGAAAATTCCCCGAATTTACCTGAAAATCTGATTTAACAGCACAAACGAATTCGGTGATCACTAAAGTCGTTGAAAATACCTTTCCCACCTGAAATTTTATCAATTTTCGAAAATATTCAGAATTTAAGTAAAAATCTGATTTAGCCGCACAAACGAATTTCTTGATCCCTAAAATCGTGGACAATACCTTCCCCGCCACAAAATTCGAATTTTGATAAAATTTCCAAACAAATCATGAAATTTTGAAAAAAATCTTGAAATTTCGGGGGAAAAAACTTTGAATTGACGGGAAAACCTGATTTTTTATTTTGTCCTTCTAAAGGCTCTCGCACGGGACGAGATACAACGATCGGACCAGCGGCAAACGACCTGTTGGGTCCTTGACTTGGGCATAACGCCTTTACTTTTTCAATTTTTGAAATTTCATGAAATTTCATGAAATTTTGAAAATTCCCGGAATTCACGTAAAAATCTGATTTAACCGCACAAACCAATTCCTTGATCACTATAATCGTGGAGAATACCTTCCCCACAACAAAATTCGAATTTTGATAAAATTTTGAAAAAAAACATGAAATCTCGAAAAACCTTCGAATTGACGTGAAAACTTGATTTAACCACGGGAACATACTCGTTGATCACTAATCCCGAAAAAAAGCTTCCCCGACTCGAAATCTCGGCAAATTTTGCAAAAACTCCCAATTTATGTAGAAACCAGATTTAACCGCAGCAATGAATTCCTTGATTTCGATGGACGTCGAAAATACGCTCCCCTCCACGGCAATAGTATATTGGCAACATAATGAACAAATAACATCATCGACGCAGTGAAATGTCAAACTTTAAAGCTACAATTTGGTTTTCGCCACGGAAATGATTTCGATAAATAAAATACCTTCCACACAAAGACCAGGAAATAAGACTCATGATGAGAGCTGGGGATATATTTCCCACTCAGAAATTGTACGTTCGATGACATTTCCAAAAAAGGCAAAATAAACGGTTATTATATCAACCTACTTTACTCTAAACATACATTAACAATTACCCAACCAATCAAAATTACAGCAACTTTCAATCGAGCTCACACTAGCGAGGCAGTAGCGATTCGCTTCTGTTGCAATCGATTCATCGATTGCAGTTTTGGATTTTTTAAAAATAAAACGAACAATAATTGCTCTCACCAAAGAACTTGGCCCAAATTCAATTTGTGGGAATTTTCAAAAACTGGTTGGCATGCAAAAATCTTCATCAGTCAGTAAATTCCCAATAGAGCCAGTGTTGTACAGTCATTGACATTGTTAAGTCAGTTCTGATAAACTTCGCCCAAATTGAGCTTGTCGACGGGGATGTCTATTTCATCTACATAAGCAAAATATGAAAACATTTAAATGATTATACTTGAAAATAAATAAAAGGTAAAAAGCAATAGCCAGTACAAAGTACAAATGTTCCCAATCAATTGATCTTACATACATAAAACGTCGAAACATATGTCCATTTCGAAAAAATAATTGGAGTTCTTAAACAACATGGAACTGGATGGAAACTAAACACTGACTTGAAGTAAAAGTGTCATAAATGAATAAACAAACACCAAAAATGCTCACCTCCGTTAGTACATTTGATAACTGTCATTATAGTAAACTCAACACGACACGGATTTTATCTTCTGTATTAACAAAATTAGAGGCGGTTTGGGTAGGAGTGTAACCCACGAAAATTACTAAACGATGTAATGATTACATTCAATTCAGTCACAAATACTCAAGGTTTATTCCTTTTTTAACCAAGAACATTGCACAATTTGCATAAAATCTACAAATGTTGCACCAAAAATATTTCTAAGGGTATCCTTTATGCTGCTACACTTGATAAAACATTATTCCCTTACCCACTACACATTGTAAAAACAACTATTCTTAGGCATTACGAAAATGTAATTAAGACAATTTTCAGACAATTGATAACCAGAAACAAAATCTCTAATTTAAAGAAATTAAACTTTAAATATGAAACCAAGTACCTAGAGTTCGGACCAAATGCAAATCTGATTTGGAAATTCTGGTTCAGTTCAACTCACTTAACTACTTTTTCGATTCAAATCATGATAAAATCGAACCGATTGTTTCGGTTCATAACTTTTAATTGACCTGAATCGTTTTCCATAAATTGACGTTCGAAAATATCATTCTGCCCCATACATTTCAATAAAAACCCACCGTTTACAAGCTCTCCAGATTCATCAATTTAGTGGCTTATACCGTTAATTTAGATTCCTTCTTTTATGCGATTGGAAAACTGTCGTCGTTTCTGGAAAGATTATTTTTAAGCATGGACGAGAATTCGAATCGGAATTATATTCAAAAAATTCGGGTATCCGAATCGATATTGGAATAGAAAAAAATTCACAAAGGTATTTGTATCCAAAATTGGATTCGAATAAAAACAAGGGTATTCGAATCGGTATTCGAATATTTTCTGATGAATTCCGATTCCAATAAAGTATCGATTTCATTGGGTTTTATACTGCCACGTGCGAGAAAATGTTTATAGGAAGCATTTTTTGAAAGCCGCCCACATGCGATATTTATTTATATATATATAATTATTATAAAATCCTAAGGCCAAGTAACGAACGTTTGGCCAACGAAAAGTGTATGCTTGTTAATGGGCAGTGAGATGAAGTCCGTTATGCAAAAATTCCTACAAACAGATGAGATAGCCGTATGGTGTCTGTCTTACAGGACTATTAAGTGAATCAAGTCTCTCATTACTTAAATTTTGCTCTCATCATGTATGAAGTAGTTAGGCAGGTTAACAGATTGCTCCGAACGTTTTTAGAAATGTTATGGGATCACTCCTTGCTTTTCCGGTTACCCAAATTTCAGTTGAGCGTGTGTTTTCTGTGTTTAAATTTATATTAAATGATTAGGTAATTTAGCTTAGAAACGCTTAATGCGCTATGTATCGCTTATGTTTTTGCGATTAAATTGTTCTTTTGAATAAATTCCCATTTTTTGTAAGAATATCCGAAAAGTATTTGAATCAGAATTCAAATTCCAGTAGTATTCAAATATATTAGAATCCGTATCGGAATTCAAATTTTTAAGTATTAAAAAAAAGTAATTAAAATTGAAATCGAAATTAGAAAGTATTTGAATCAGAATTTAAATCCGTATGTTTCCGATATCCCGTCCCTGTTTTGAAGTATAACTGGGGAAACTGTTGGTTTTCAATTCAGTTCAATTCAAAATTTGACCAACTGTATTTGTTTTTACTGAACTGAATCGAAAATCCAGTTTCAAATCAGTTCAACATGTAAATTGAACTGAACTGAAAAAACTTGAACTGAATTGAACCGTTCCCACAATTACATGTACCTGTGAGATATTATAAACTGTCATTAATAATTTTAAGTCAACACTAAAGAACTGATCAGTACAACTGCAGTGTCCATCATGTCAAAACTAAACTATTAAAACCGTTTTACATACAGGGCAGCATTTAGGTTCATATGTATATAGTTTATGTTAGTTTATGATAAGTAATGACCAGAGCTATACAGTATTTTCAAATACAGGATTTTAAAATACGTATTTTCAGGCCAGAAAGTATTTTGTATTTTGTATTTCAATGTTGGTGAGCAGTGAGCAAGTATTTTGTACTTAGTATTTTGAGGACCAGTAAGTACAAAAGTATTTGGTATTTACTTACTCTCAATGACATTGAATGACGTGAATTGTATTTCAAATAAAGTATTTGGCTCAAAATACTTTTCACTAGTATTAATTCTGATTTTGACATTGTATGCATCTTGTATGATGTGAAATATCTGTGCAAATTCCATTTTAGCATTGGAATGACATACGTTGGAATGAATCCCTTTACTTCATCTAATATTTTCAGGTTCTCGGTACTGCATTACGTCGTTTAAAAGGCGAAATGGTCTCCGCGCGCATGCTTTTGTACAGCACAGACCATTTTGCCTCTGCAACAATGATATTTAATATACACCGAAGACCGACTCGATTTAATTTTCAGATAATAACTATTTTTATAATAATCATTTCGAAAATACATTTAATTACTAGTAAATAAAACGTTTATATTAATCTACTTCATAACATTCAAAACGATTTATAATATAATACATTTTAATGGACTGACCTATTCGTCAACCGTCGAACAATTTGTTACTACACATGTCTTCTATGCCTTGTCTTTAAAGTGGCTGTTTTAAAAGGTTTGTGTTCTAGAAACCGAAAAGAGTGAGCATTATATACCATGTATTGTATTTTCATTTGTATTTTAGCAAAATAGCCTGAAGTATTTTTACTATACTTTGTATTTTCCATATTTTATTTCAAGTATTTTACTTTGTATTTTGTCAACGAAGACCAAGTATTTTGCATAGCTCTGGCAATGACAAATTTTAGTCACTTTACCCGAAAGTTCCTACAAAGTGATATTTTTGCTAGCTACTTTGAAAATACTTTAAATTCAAGCTCTTCAGTTCATCTATGATCCGACGTCAGATCAGAACAGTCCTGATCACATCAGGACTTCTCTGGAATGGAATTATTCACGGACTTTTACGGACTTTCACGATATGTTTTAACCGCGACAAAAAGATCTTACCCGCCCGTTTCCCGTCAAGTGTAGTAATTTTTAACCCGTGCCCACCCAAAGCCCGTGCCGGCAGGGCTTTCTACGGACTTACCTGCAAATTGTAACCGCCCGAGATGCTCTATTCTCTACTTGCGTTACTACTTTCCATGTCTTGTTTTCAAATCACTACTACTTTTAAGAAATAATACCGCTTCCGGTAATTTTTTCAAATAGGTACTTTCCACGAATTTACTTGTATACTGTGGGTAAGGTATCTGATTCTACCCTGTTACTGATGTTAAGAAATTATACAAATAGGCAGGGGTCGGATTTATGTGGGAAGACGGGAAGAATCTTCCCAGGGAAAAAATTTTGTCAGCAGGGAAATTTTCAAACGGGATTGCAAGAAGGGATTTTCAAATCTGTTGACCTTTTTTTGGCAGAGATTTTCGAAATTGTTGAGGTGTTTTATGCAAAACGATTTTTGTCAGCAGGGATTTTTGAAATTGTTGAGGTGTTTTACTGAAAATGATTTTAGTCAACAGGGATTTCCGGAATTGTTGAGGTGATTTACGAAAATCATTTTTTGTCAGCAGGGATTTTTGAATTCGTTGGGGTGTATTACGAAAATTATTTTGTCAACAGGGAGTTTGAAACTTTCTTTGAACAGGGACATCATGACCAGCAGGGAAAATGAAAACAATCTTCCAGGGAGATTTACAAAAATCCGACCCCTGCAAATAGGTTGTCTTTCTGCTCTGAATACAATTGTGGGGGCAAAGTTTCCAATTGTTAGCGTTTTGGTGTCTGCTTGTCCGTCCTCTCGATAACTGCCGAACCAACGACACCACACGTTTTCAACTTTTCGCATCAAAACGTTGCCTAATGTGTCAAAAAATTCTAATGATTTAGAAAATCTGGTCATCCTGTTGTCCTCAGGAAATGACAATATGTCACATTCAAATACTTGCCAATGCATGTATTGGGCGCTGTCCAAGGAAAGGTCCCCCGCAAAAAACTTGTCGACGTTTTTCATTCCAACCTAAAGGAGTGGCACAACTATCACTTCGCCCCTTGGTGACTTTGGCTTTTACTAGTTGCCTGATTTTTTGTAATTACTAGTTTTACAAAGAAACGCAAGCTGCAATTCTATCAAGGACTGCATAAATGCAAAAAATATTGAAAATAATCATCTATGATCAAAATGAACTATTAGTCAGAGGTTGGATTTTTGTAGGAAGACGGGAAGATTCTTCCCCGGAAATAAATACTTCTGGCAGGGATAACCTAAAAGGGAATGTATTATATTTTGTGAACGGGAATTTTTAAATTCGTTGACCTTTTTCTGGCAGGGATTTTCAAATTTGTTGGCGTGTTTCAGGGAAATTTGATATGAAAACAGGGATTTTTAGTTTGGTTGACCTTATTTGGCATGGATTTGACGTCTTGAAGGGAAATTATTTTTGCCAACAGGGATTTTGAAAATCGTTGACCATCTTTTCAGCAGGTATTCTTGATAATGTAAAAATAAACTTCATTGACGATTATAATTAGATATTATCTTTGAAAATTATTTAATTGACAACTAAAATTAATTATATTAATTATTACTTATAAAGAATTAAATATTTAACGAATTCCAACGTGTGAAATCCTTCAAATAATGACTCAGCAAAAGCAATACTAACTACGAAATACGAGCTGAAACGGGGGAATTGTTTCAAATACTTAATCCCTGAACAAAACAGAACAACCGTTATGGACGGACGGATGGTCGTCAACCGTGTTTTATATATGGCATAAATATGATAGATGATATTTTGGTAATCTTGAAATAAATCTTTGTTGCAATTTGAGAGGCTTCGTCTAATTAAACAAGATAAGAAATATCAGACCATAGCTACAAACGTGTTGGAACTGCATATGATAAAATATACCAATAGTAATTGCTTTATATTATTTAATTATTTATTAAAAAGCTTGTACTGTACAAGCTTTCGGCGATAACGTACCTAACATTGCCAGAAGAGAAAAATTATTGAGAAATGATTGTCCCGTTTCGAATTCCCAATTAATTATTACGATTAATGATTACTTTGTCGATATTATCTAATTTTAAACGTTGATGATTACGATTACAAAATACTTTCTATTAAAATTTCAGATTACAATAATTTCAAATTACTTTTTGCTAAATTTTAGTTACGATTACAATTCTATTACAAATTAATTTTTGCTAATATTTCAAATACAATAATTATTAACGATTAATAATTTATACATCAGTAATAAATTATTGACGATTTAAATTGAGCGATTTTCGAAAATGCTTAATTGATGATGATAATTAATGATTATTTCAAGAAAGCCAAGCTTACTAAATTAACAATTGATGATTGATAATTAGTAATCGTTTATCGTTAATCAATACTCGTGATTATTACTCGTTGACGTTGACATCCCTGGTAATTGTCCATGTATAATGTTAGGCAGCAACCCAAGTAGCACCATTGCGTGAATATAACGCATATATAACGTGCATGCATCACGAAAGTAACGTAAATTTTACGCTGCAAATTGGTTAAATTCTAGTTAAACTTGTATTCAAATATTGGCGAAAATGTCCGGGTTTTGAAACGTAAAAATAATAACGTAAATTTTATGTACACGTATTTGTGTTACTGAAACGTTTAATTATGGTTGATTTTTTCGTCGAAGCTAATTCAATAGTGTCTCAGTACGCTACTTATTAATATAAGACTTTAAAATAAATTATTCCTTTGAGTTGGCATCTAAACCAAAATTTATTACAACATTATAGAAACAAGATGACAACGCCCGCTCGAAACCACTAAGTAATTAAAAAAATTAAATTGTCGGAATCCTTATTCAAAACCATTAGCAGGATCTTCATCACTGCATGAAGTTGAATCCGTTATGTTCTCATCCGAATCTGAATTATTCGGAATATCAATAACCTGGCGCGTCCTCAACGGATTCTCATTCGCTCTGAAAACAAATAAAGTATTTGCAAAAAACAGTAATCTTTAAGTGCGCCTTCAATGACAGTCAAAGTACCAGTTTTCTTGCCGAAGTAATAATGGACACAATCTAATTTGTGTAATAATACATTTATACTTAAAACTGCGTATTTATGTAACAAAATATCCGTTTAATATAATTCCTATTGTACTAAACAATGCTTACTAGTCCCAATACTGCATAGCTGAAAGTTTTGAAAAGCTCCCTTGCTATTACGGCCTTTCCAGTTCAATTCCCTCGCAACATCATCATTCATTAACTTCTTCATAGTTTTAAAAGTACACTCTCGCACTGAATCCCCACCAACTCCGTCCAAACGATCCTCCTCAAAATAAAAAAAATATAATCCATTTAAATTAAATTTTAAAAAAATGCACCAGCAAATATAATTTACTTACTACTTCATCGTATGCCTCTTCTAAATTTTCTAATTCATTCAAATCTTTAACTGGTAAATTTAGCAACCGAGCTTTCCTTGAATTTCCGCGTACATCTTTTAATTGTGCCAGAATTAATTCTTGGTTGCTTTCGACCGTTCTCAATCGAATCTTTATCGCTGCCAATGACGATAAAACTAGTCCTCGAAAATCATGCAAAATGTTTGCATACATGTACGTGTTAATTATCAATAACCATTAGAACTGAAATTAGCCGCTATTATTAAGGATGTATAATACTTAACACTAAATGAATCTACCTTTGATTCCGTTTGCTGCATCAGTTTCTTTCTGTTGCATAACAGTCGAAGTTCTGCTTGTTGTAGGCGTGGGGGCATGTATAGTCAACGCTGGCTGCCAACATTGTATCTCCGGCATAGAGATTGGTTGAGAATGGAGAGGTGATATAATCATCTGCGCCGGATATTTTAGTCCAGTGTGCCCTTTTTCTCCAAATCTGGGCTTCTTATGGCTGTGATTCTTTGCAGCCTGCGTTGATTCCATTAGTTTTTCCGGAAGCTTACGCTTCCGTGGTGCGTCGGATTCCGAACTTGCATCCGTCAATCTGGACTCTTTCCGCTTAGCCTTTTGCCTAGCTTCCAGAAGAGTCCCTGCAGTAAAAAAATAATCCTAGGATAACAAAAACGTACGTATGTCATGAAAAACGAAATTATGATGTTTGCGAAGACAATATTTTATTATATTTTCTTGGACCTCTGGTGTTCATAAAAAGTTTAAGGAAGCTGTCATCGCAACAAATTTGAACTTGAAATAATTATCTTGCTCAAAAGTTGGGATAAGCATACTAGCCTCAAATAGGATTTAATTGCAAATCTTCTAAACTACTCATGAGCTTTGAAAAGGTTCGTCTCTGGTTAAGTTCTATGGACTGTGTCAACATGCACAAACGTTTATAGGTCAATGAACATGTACATATTATCTTTCCATTTTTACATATTAAGTTCCCGATGTCCCTCGTGTTCTCGGAAATCTAGAATAGGAAACACCTTGTGAATAATAAAAACATTTTACCGTAAGGTCCGTAGGATTTTGTAATCGTCAAATTTCCCCAGGTTTCCTCATGGCTAATCCCTCATGTGATGGCTCTTCAGATAAATGTTGTGTCGTGAATTTCAGGCCAGTAGCATTTTTGCCCTTCAGAATTAATCCAAGAAGCAGGAACAACTTCCAAAGTGTTATCTACACTGAAAAGAACGATGTAGTATTCCATTTCTATTCCAAGGTGTGGAGAACTGGAAACAAAACAGAACTTGAATCTTTATAATGAAGAAACATCATTTTACATTTGATTACATCTGCATTAAATGGTGGTGTAGACTGAAACTTGTTGGACACTTTAGAAATCCCTAGGCTACTAGATTTAAAAGGCCGTTCAAAAATTTCCAATAAATCTTGAAATACAGATCCGATTACACAAATTTTGTCATGTTGTTTATAAAAAGTTTCTATTTTAACAATTTGCCCGGAATTTAGCTGAACAAAATTATTAGGGAATTTTGACGATATTTTATAAGCTCCAAACTGTATATGTTCGTTCTGAACACCAGCACTATAAATTTTTGAGCACGAAGATTGGGGAGAAAATGGTGGGTTGCTGTGCACACTGTTCCCAATTTCTCCAAGACGTCTAGCAATTTGTTCAAGTGGCTTACTTTTTCCTCTAATCAATTGTTTAATGGACTGAAGATTATTTTCGTAAGGAAAAGTACTGAAGGAATCTAAAGTTCCGAATCGTTTGGCGTCATCCGTCAAATGAAGTAACCCATGGATATTGAAGGAAAGATGCTCTGTGCTATAAATTGCTTGGAAAGATCCAACGAAATATTCTAAGAGCGTTCGGGCATAATCGATTTGACTAAGTATTAGTTCATTGTGACACAAAATAATACTGCTACCTGAAGACACAAAAAATGGTCTAACTGGGCTTGATCGAGAATGTTTTTTAAGACGACAGGGGATAGATAAATTAAAAAAAGACGAAGCTCTGTGGATTTCCACCTTGCAAGATCTGAAAACGACCGGGGCTTTCTGCTGAACTCCGATACAATGTATTTTCTGAGGCTAACCAATTTAGTTTTTACAATTTTTATTAGTTGGCTTCTACTTAAGCGGCCTTTGAAATTCTTGTTATGGGACCAAAGATTTAGTAGTTTTTTTGTTGCTCCCAGTAAAACAAGGTGCATATACTTGTAGGGAATTTGCGATTCGAATCCGATTCCAATTTCATTTAAAATGCTTTCCCCATGGTGATGTTCTGGATGCATTCGGTGTCGTAATGATTCATCTGTTCGTTTTGCTGAAACGGCAGGCTCGTAAACTACTCTATTCTTGTAATAAAATCCCTTCTGTTGACATTTCCCACAACCAAAATATCCGGTATGATTAAGTGTGTTTGTTATAAAATCGCGGGCAGGTGCATCTGCAATTATCGCTCTAAATTGGACGCTTATTACTGTTCCATTCAACTTAATACCAGTTGTTTGGAGTTCCTTGGCTTCGTTTACAAAATGTTGGAGAAAATCCATGCCGTTGTTGGGTTTGCTCATACCATGATAAATCCCAACCCTCAACGGTCGGGTGTCTTTCGCATTAATGATCCTTGCTTGTGAAGGCCAAAGTTGGCTACCGGAACTTGCTGATATGGGAAGTCCATCGAAACTTACATCCAAAACAATCACACTCAATGTTTTTATTGTTTCTATTCTTTGAATAATAGCATTTCGTAATCCAATGAGTATATAATTCCCCGGATCAAGTACTTTAATTTCTAGCTTGCGCGGTGTTCTCAAAAAAGTTCTAGGATCCAAAGGTACTTGAAGCTTCAAATTTGTTTTTAGATTTTGCAGGAATGTTTTCATCCAAAGCCCACTTTTGTAACTCACAAAAAATATTTCATGTTGTCGCTCATTTGCATCCTCACTTAATAATATATCGTTACTGCAGGTGTAAATAGGTGAGCTGGGACTAGTGAGATATGTCGAATAGCAATCGCTAACTTCACTTATTGTACTTCCGTTTTTTCCGGATTTATTCACTTCACATTTACTTGATTGATTGTTTGCTGGTTCCAGTTTTTAGTAGTCTTGGGCAAAGCTGGAGGCGAGTCTTCTTATGTGCCTAATAGGCATGATATTAACGATATAACGATACGATATTCTCGTTAATGTCGTACATTTTTGACGAACGATATTGAACGATAATTCTCGTTTATTTCAAACGATATATCGTCTCAATAAGGTATCGCACAATCTAGCGATAATCGCTGAAATTGTATGTCCATAGCCAAAATGCCCTGGACCATAACGCTGGAACCATTAAAAACTCACTATTACATTATTTCGTTGCTCGGTACTCTATCTAAGAACAGCAACAATCTTTCTCCAGCCTATAATTATTAGCAAACCTTAAGCCACCATCAACCCATCTGTTTTATGAATCAAATTTACCATTTTACCATGTTTGCAGAGCTGGAAATTTGCGTGACATATCTGCATTACTCCTGACACATTGAAATAAAACATATAAAATGCCAAAACGACGTCCTATAATTATTGTGATAAATTATTAATAAATAATAATTGATGATGAGGATATAAAACTGAGACGGTTGCTGAGAAAATTGTAAACGAGGATACAGTGACGGGGTCGCGCGTGGATTCTTTATATTTGAATGACAACTATGAATATCAATTGATTTTAGGTATTTTTACCAAAACAGTAAATTTTAGTCCCCGAATAATATTTCTTAAATATACACCAAAAAATGAATTTCACATCAATTGTGCATATAACAGATACGTGGAACCACCGTAAGAAATCCATTTGCATTGTTTTTTATAGTACCCACCATGTTTGGACGGTATAAAAGTTTATCGTTCATATCGTTCTTCAAAATCTATATCGGGAATTTTTGAATAAACGATTACGATATTAACGAGAGTTTAAAAATGAACGATAATATCATGCTTAGTGCCTATCGCTGTATTTCGGATTAAATTATACGGTTAATTATCTATAATGATTAATTAAATTACCTGTAACAACAAAATATTCACATCAAAAGATGCAGGCGGTACATTTCACAATGTAGTAGGTCCTATTTAGCAAGAGCACGTTTCTATCATGGCGGATGAACAGTCCAGTAATCCCGTTGGCAATATACTCTCGTGCACACTTGAATTACAAGGTACTTACTGGAATCACTTTTGGCTTTAAATCAACCATGCGCACATGTTCGTCGCACAATTGGTTTTCCTAGTAACGTTTATGAAACGTTCAACTATATGAGTTTAATATTCGAAAAGGCGTTATGGCGTTTTAAGCGTAAATATTAAGCAAAAATTAAAACCAGCAAATAAAAACCCTAAAATTCAGCATAAATTTGCGCAACATCCACTCACGGTGCTACTTGGGAAGGTTCTTGTGGTTTGGGTGGGCAACGAAAATACGACTACAGAACACTTCATAAAGCTCGTCGTAATGTTATAATCTAACGAATCCAAAGGTCACTGAGTGACAGCCATGTTCGTTAACCAGCACCGGTACGTATGACATTTCGATTTGAGAACCCATTTCGGCTACATTTAATACCGTTGACAACTGAATCGAGGCAGTCAGGTCTCAAAACGGATCATCATTCCAACTTGTGTGTTAGCTTTCAGTGTTTATTTATAACGTACCGTAAGTTGTTTTGTTTACTTTATTACCATGCTTCACTTCACACACTGATCCCTTAACTCATGTATATAGTTTTTGTTCAGAGCTGCGCACAAGTACAAGTAGACCACGAGTATTTCAAGTCAAGTTTGCGTTCGGGTCGTGGTCAAGTAAATAAAATTAAAACCATGAACGGTTCGGGTCGTGTTCAGGTATTTCATGGACTTGACCATGATTTATTACCTGAAGTCAAGTTCGTGGTCAAGAATAATTATTTTACTTGAACCAAGTACTTGGTCATGTTCAAGTAAATATTTAGAAGTACTTGACCACGAACTTGAGTTTTTCGTGTACAAGTTCAAGTAATCATGTTTGCGCAAGTCTCCATGGCTGAGGGAGTTTTCAATTCACTTACGATTCACTATACTAAATAAAACTTAAAGCGGAATTTTAGTGCATCATTTTAAGAGGCCTTTGTTAACTTGTTCCCTGTGTAAATACAAAAGAACGCTCAACACTCATATTGCTCGGCTCCGTAAAAATTGATTTAAAAATGTTCACCGATTTTTACAATTGTATATGTCAACACAACCTAAAAGGAGTTCTGTGTTACCGAAAATGTCAACTGAGACACCAGACACACCGGCTACTCGAAACCAGAGTAGATCTCCATTGTACCAACATTCTACATTCAGTGAGAAGGACCAAAAATACAATTTTTGTTTTTAGAGGCGGTTGCTCGCATGATGCTGGGTGAAACTTAGTGTGTTAGAAACGAAGTAGAAGTATGTTCACGTACACACCTCACAAATATAAATTTTTCTCCAATAAAATTTAAGTATTTTGGTGTCGTACAAATCAGGTTTCTTGTACTTGAAAGTTCAAGGTCAAGTTCGGGTCATGATCAAGTCGAGTTAACGTTGGACCCGAAACGCGAGTATAAAATCATGGTCAAGTAATCTGAGAATTACTTGAAAGCCCGAACTTGTTCCATTTAAGTATTACTTGAACTGAAATTGTCAAGTTCGGGTTACCTTGAAATACGTACTTACTTGAGAAGTCGGGGTCAAGTCAAGTTCGTGGTCGGATCTTTATAAATACTTGACCCGAGCGCAGCACTATTTTTGTTTGATACTGTGCACTATCCCTGTTAAAATTTCCTTGAAAAAAGGATTTGCCTCATATGCTGATGCCAGAAGTCACATGTTTAGTTTTTACTTGATACAATGAACTCTTTATACTGGAACTCTACCAAAAAATTAAGACAAACATTTTGCTTAAGATCTCTAATAGGCATAATGTACTGTATAAATTCATGAGCATGACGTTTTAAGAGAGGTCCCGATGTTAAAACAAGATCAAGCTAATTTTAGTACATTACTTAATTATAGAAGGTTACCTACTTTTTTGCAGAATTCGACTAGTGTAATAGTTTTTACTTGATACATTAAAGAGTTGAATTACAGATTCCCTTAAAAGAGTTTGCTTATTGGGTAAAGGTTAATTTGTCCACGTACAGAGTGCTCTTCAAATGGAATCTCGAGTAGGTGGGCTGCACTGTAAATTCATGAGTACGCCATTTGAAGAGCCAACGTATGGGTGCGTTGTAACATTTTGTAAGTGCCATTGTATGAAGCAAAAACATAAACAACACAACACAAACATAAGAAAAGTATGTACACATAAACAGGCCATTGCAAGTATGTAGCATGTTAGGAGTAGTTAAAATCACTAGTAATCTATGGCACACGTAAGTATGTGCCTAGCATGATAATGTCCTACTCATTTCTGGAAGCCGCGAAGATTTGAATTGTAAACCCAAGGCCGCGAAGGTTTAAAATTAATCCATAGTCAATCGTCAATCCTCAATCATTATAAGATCGACTAACGTAAACAGCCATTGGTTTCGACAATGAAAAATACTTAATATGTCGCATTTAAGCCATTTAGCCTTTATGGTAATTTGTACTCGCGAAACTGTAAAGCGCGTTTAGGAGAGAGATCGAAGATTCAAAAATGTCATCTCACCACACCGTCATTTTGTTAATTAGATGATTGATGATTTGACACACTAGTAATAAGGAAAGCAACACATTTGTCCGTCTTAGGACGTTATTAAGGGATGCGGTGTCATTTGTCCATTTTTGATTTCCATCGAATGAATGGATTATCAATAATCATTAGAATCCAACTGGTATTTCTTTTGTGACGAAGGACGTTTGGAGTAATTTAGAATAAAATGAAGTTGCACAAATACAGGAGAAAAGAACATATTTTGGATGCTCATAATATACTTACTTTATTACTTGTGAGTAATTAACAATGATTGTAATTGTAACTTTTTCAATATTTAAAAATTACAATCAAATATTGTTTCGACTACGACTTCGACTGATTCATGTTTCATGTTTTGATGCCGTTTTAACAACTCTATAATGATATATAGTATAGTTCATTTTCCAGCCAGCTATTTTTTATGTATTATTTTTGAACGGTGTACAACAACTTGATTTTTAACGATGAACAATCTTGCAATATATACCATTTCAATTTCAGTACATCTACACAAATTTATATACACAACTGGTGTGTATTATCTCATTCCTAACCGAATGTATTAATAGATACCATGTCAAGCATGGTGCACTTATCTCTTTCTCAATTTTTCCTCAACCACTGACAATTTAACCAGATTTTAAAATTTAATCCTTTCAACACGGTACGTCCACGTCCGTTGTATGTACATAAGTACTTACTCTGTTATTTGTAATTTATAGACTCGATTTGCTTTCCTCATTATAATTTCAATATTTTTTACGCAGTTAATCTTTTACGACCATAGCATAAATACTGTGTAAAAAACGTTATTCCTCTTATTACTTTTATAAATATTTCTCTATTTCTTCTTCCGAATAATTGATTAATCAACAATCAATTTGTTTTACGAACGTCCGTGTTATAATTTGCTGTTATTAGTTTTTACACATTTTATATATCTTCTTTCAACCATACAGAACCTGCTCGTGGCTTTGTATCAGATGAATTAACAGTAAGTGTTTAGTGTCGTCGTTTTATTTCTTCCTTCATACAATTTGAAACATTATGAAAAATCGACAAGATAAATTGAAACAGGTACGAAAATCACAGGAGATTTTCCTATTTATAATAATTATTATGACATTATGTACTTCAAATATTCTACATTTTACCACACGATGGCTAAACTTAATACAAATTCGAGAACCTTTTCCGTCAAAAGTACTTTACAGTTTTCCGCATACCCAGTGACAACAAGTCTGACACACTTGTTCCATATACTATATACATATCCGTTCTTAATTCCATGGAATAGTAAGTTCGAGAATAGATTTCAGAATAGATTACAATTAAATCAAATCTATTACCAAACAGATACCATACATCCACTACACCGTCAACTATAATCCGTACCACAGTATTTTTCGTGTAACAATAATCGTAGATATATAAACAAATTGAAAATAAAAAATTCGGTTCGAAAAATATACCGTTCATACATTGCCAACGGTACTGATAACTGCGATCCTTAAGGTTTCTATCATCAATTAACAAAAAAAGTAATAACAGTTTTAAGCAATGATTTTATCAAAAACAAATAATAATAACAACAAAAACGGTCTACAAAGATATAAGACTGATACAAATTCCGAGTATAATAAATTTACTTGGTGTTTTCTTTGCGAAATGCAAATATAGATATTTTTGGCAGAGATGTATAATTAGCAAAATGTAAACTGAAATAATAATTAGTATTAAGTAATTATTAGTATTCTCGAAAGGTGAAAATTCTAAAAAATAAGAAATGAAGAGTGAAATGGCGATTACACACTAGAGTATATATAAGAGACTGTTTGACATTTCGTAAATGTAATATATAATACATATACATATATATATATATATATAAAACTACAAAAAATGATTTCATTATTACAATAGGTTAAGTTGATTACGATTTTTTTGCAAATTTTCCGTCTGTATTAAAACTACAGTGATTTTTCTTTATTCTACTACGACGATGTTAAAAAAATCTCTCTCTCTCTCTTTCTCGATAAATTCCATTTTAACAATAAACGCATGTTACTTAAATTCGAGTAAACATGTTGATTTAATGCGAATCTACTAATATACACGATCTTATTTTTAAATTTCTATCAATATTACATGGA
The DNA here is from genome assembly GCA_947179485.1 of Allacma fusca. Taxonomy (NCBI): domain Eukaryota; kingdom Metazoa; phylum Arthropoda; class Collembola; order Symphypleona; family Sminthuridae; genus Allacma; species Allacma fusca. The sequence continues at coordinate 50,396,208 of OX359249.1, read as the reverse complement.
TTTAAATGTTGCTTTATCATGTCATACAACATTCAACAATAATATTACTTCTGATTTCCGTTTTAAAAAATCCTGACATAATTTCGAAATTTCTGCTGTTATTTTTTTCTTGTCTGTTCACACATTATAGTGAGAGAATAACAGTCATAACTGAAAATTCTATACATTTTTTCTCCTAATAAGTGTAATACAATATTTTTTACAACATAATTTTAATATTTTCTGGTACCTACTTATCTTTTGTATGTAAATTATTCGTAAAAAAGTTGTTTGAAAAAATGAATAAACAAGAACAACGTATGAATTCACATTTTGGACTAGACCATCAGGTTTTAAATATTATAATTAATTAATTGGTTAATTAATTATTATCATATGACAATATTAGTAATATAGTTTGTGTGATTTTTCAAATTCAGTGAAAAATAATGATGACAACAGTAATAATTATGCTATTATAATTGAAAAAAATAAATTGTATTAAAATAAAATAGTAAAATTTCCATAATTTCATGATTTGAACTACGACATAAGAGTAATTATTATAGGATGATTTTACAAATAATTTCCCTTCCTCTAAATGTATCATCAGCACAACAAATTACAACATTCTATTATCAGTTTTTTGGAAGATGAGGAAAATTTAGGATCTGTTGTTGATGTTGAAATTGATGATGATGTGATGACAGGTTTTGTCTTCTTTTATCGTCCACAAATTCCTCTCATGTGTTTCGCTCTTAATCATAAGGATCAATTTGATCGGTTGTTCTATCGAATCCTCATCATCTAATTAAGCTTTTTTCAATACGAATAATAATAATAATGTGACTACTCAGGAGCTTCTTCAACTGCGGTTTTCATACCATCCACTTTTTCTTTTGTTCTAACTGACAATACGCCTGTAGTTTAAGCAACAAGTTGTTGCTGTTGTTGTTGTTGAGCTTGTTGTTGTGGAATCCCAAAATCAAGATTTTTACCATCAAGACCATTTGAAGAAACGACGTTCAAATTATTATTTGACCAGATCTGTGTCGACTCGAATGGATTGTACTTTTCATAACTTATGAGGAAGTCAGTTGGGGGAGAAATTGAACGGGGACGGGATTGACTGAGTAAACTATTTTGCAGCAACATGTTCGTGCTGGGAGTTCCATTGCTGCTGCAAGTACTACCCACCCCATTCAAGACATTCGGATGAATCTGCTGCCCTGGTCCCCCCGAATTCCCGGTGGCACCACCAACAATCAATGATGACTGAATCTGATGCGGATTATTCAGGTGATGACCCATGTAGTCTAGAGAAACCAATGCCAATATATTAACTCTTCCATCTCACCTGCTTCCAATAACGTACTTATCATACATGCATTGATTCAGAACCAATGACTGGGAAAAGTAAAAAAGAAAACAAAACGAGTGAAAGTAACTGACTTTGCTGCTGCTGCTGTTGAGCTTGTTGCTGAGCAAGAGCCCGCTGCTTGATGTAGTTGGAAAACTCGGTGGGACTCATTCGGTGAGTTCGTTTCGAGCTAGTTTTGAGTTTTGTCGACCCGAACTTTGTCTGTGCAAAAGCAGCTGTCGTCATTAAGTTAGAACCATTGACAGCTTTGACTCCAACTCCATTGACAATGCCCGCCACACCCGAGGGACCAAACAAGCTAAATGACTGATTGGGGCTGGTCGAGTTAGGACTGGGATTGAATGGCGGAGTCACGCTCTTGTTATTACGGCCATCAGATTGATTCGACAAATTGTTGCCGTTGCTGACTGTAGTACTAATCGGTTGAAATACTTGAGCATCCGGATTGAAGGATTTCACTTCACGGTCAGCTGCCAAGTCGTCCATCATCATTAAATTATTATGAAGCCCAATCGGAGAAACTTCACTTCCATTCGGACTACCTCCATTTGAAATCCCATTCAAATGAGACTGGAGGAGACATGCTGGATTTTGACTCATTTCCGAGGACCACAATATCTTTATGTTACTTTTCTCGCCGATACGGTAGCTCACCTGTTTCACAATCAGCAACAAAGTTAATCAAAAATAATTCTCTTTACAGCAAACTAATCTTCTACCTCAACTTCAAGAATACTATTGTTTAGTATGTTCTCTCAGTATTTCAGTCTCTTACCTCTCCGGGGTCAATCCAGATACTCATTTCACTGGGAAGGTTTTCAATAATGTCACCGATGGGTACGTTGGCTTCACTCGCAGCAAGGGCAATCACTGTATCCGTTGGTTGACCCGTTTTAATACAACGATATGCCGAGCCCTTCATCGGACGGTCAGGGTACCAATGGTTGACAAATTTTGACTTGAGGGCTTTTTCCAGTTCTTCACCAAACAAATTTACTCTCCTCCGGGGAAGTTTGTTATAGAGTTGTGACATTACAAAATTCAGGGCTATGGATATCTCAATGTGCATCTGTAAATACCAAAACAACACATTTTATTACTCCAACATATACATAACGGTATTGCAATATGATCATTATGTGCCTACAGTATATTATTATACAGTTTTATTTCAATCTTCAAGCACCTTTCTTTATACCACGAAACTCTTCATTAATGGTAAGTAAGAAATAATTAAAACATTAAAAGTACACATTTAGAAATAGCTAATGGATCATCCATTACAACAAGGCATCAAAATCAGTGATCATCGAATGGAGGGGAAATACCCGAGTGCCTGGGAATGAAAACAAAAATCCATCTACTTAGCGTCCGGGAACAAGAAAACTCTCCAGTGGATCCTCAAAAACACCCGGTGTTTCCGAGTTTGAGTTGGTCCTTACACCATCTCCTAATTACATTATTCTAATTATGAGACGTCCTGTAAGTGGCTATTTCAATATCAGCTTTATATTCGAATGTGTTTTTTTTTGCAATTTCCTTCTATAAGTTTTTGGCCCAATAACTACACCCCATTGTAGAGCTGTGGTCCGTGGGCTTGTTCTGCATTGGGCAACGGGCCTATTCGGGCTACTGTTTCACAAGCACAAACAAGCATGGGGCGAATGTCTTGTTATTGTTATTCATTCGGGTACAGACTGTTTAGGCCTTATTTTGACGGGTCACGTCACGGGTCTTGTGAAAATGTGAGTAATTTTTACGGGAACGATATTTCAATGCAAATTGTGTTATTTCTTAAAAAGCTTAGTCGTACTCTAATTAGTACTAGTAATATAGGCAATGCTGTACGGTAATTGTAAATAGTAGCTCAATATGTGAATTACTAGTAAAATGCCAGCTTTCCACTCCACACCCTTGCAGTCTCTCGAAATTCTAAACCATCAAATACAATTACAAATTGTATAAAATTTTGGAAAATGCAGGGAGTGTTAAAATTCTGTAAGGACATGGGGAAATGACCAAATTTATTGAAATATTATAAACCAACAGTGCAATGCTATTTTAGTAATTAAATCCAGTAAATACTGAAATGCAGCACGTTTTAAACATAAACAGCATGCCCGCAGGGCCCATGAAAACCTGCAGGCGGACACGAGCTTTAGTAATAGAAAACATGTACAGGCCATGGGTGGGCTCGGGCTGCTCACAAACTTAACTGGCCCGATCGGGTGGCCTTCTCGACCTACGGTTTCTGGCAGTAAAATTACCCCCGAGCCACTGTTTAAAAGTGTTTTACTCCATTGTCATGAAATTCAGTGGAATTGTAACCGAAGGTAAGTTGTTACAATAAAATGCATCTTGTGATAGCGTAAGAACTCCTGATCCGTGTTATTATGGTCTTATGTTTCGATTTGGGGAGTTTGGACTGGCCTACATATTTTCAGTTTTTTAGGGTGGCTTCAGGCCCCTAGTGAGATACCCTTATCCGTACGCCTGTGTGTCCTTCCGCTCATTGTCAGTGTATCTCAAAAGCTACAGGAGGGATTTCATTGACAATTTTTTATTTGTGTTAATGTAAGGCTGAGTTTGCATTCGGTTGAAATTCGACAGGATAGTTTTAAGCAAAATATTCTTTAAATTTTTTAACATAAACTTAATGAATGCTATCTCCAAAACTACTTGATCAATTTTGATTAAAATTTTTGTGGACACAACTTGTGTTAGTAAGTTTGAGTTTGTATTTGGTTAAAATTGGTCGGGTAGTTTTTGAGAAAAAATTCTGGAGATTTTTAAATTCAAATTAATGACTACGCACGATACGGCTAGTAGGTAATAACACATTTAGGCCTAGGACATACCCTACTGTAACTGCTGTAGCTGACACCACCCTACGTGCAGCCTCAAATTATCGCCTACAGATGATATTTATCTTCAAAACTTAGGTTAGGTTAGGTTGAAACCCTGGAATAATATTGACTACACTTTAATTACTACTTTGACCCCGGAATGCTTCAGGGTACTGAAGTTGTGGAAACGGGTACGGAACCAACATATTTTCAAGCACTAGGCAATTGAGCAGGAAGGGGTCCGGGGACGCATTTTAAAAATAGGAACATAAATAGCCATAGGCTTCTCTAATGGAATAACACATGTCCCACATATAGCCTGTTAGTTAGCCTTTTGTGGTAAGTGGTATTCGTAAACCAGTAGGAGTGCGTCTACGAGGGAGAGCGAAGTTTAAAATTGTATCATCATCGTCAAATTATGTTCTTCGTACTATGATATGATTATGATGATGATATGGGAACGCATCCGGGTTCAGATACACGTGAAGGGAGTACCCATTGAGTCGAAATAAGAACGGGTACAAATATCTGTACCGATGATGACCACTGAATTCAAAATTCCACGTTTCAATCGCCATATCAATCGTAAACAAGTCTTCTGCAAGTTTTGGCTACAAATACTCACTGTAGGTTTAACTACAAATGATAATCGTGTCATACAATAAAAATTTGAATTTTCAAATGAACGAAAGATTTCATGAAACGCTGTATATCAAAATAATAATAACAACAAAAAATAAACTATTAACAAAAGGAATATCTCTGTTATATTACAATAAACTGGAATTCAACAAAGTATCCAGGTTATTTGTATACTCCAGTATATTTTAATTAACTGGCCCAGCTTAATTGGTTCATGATCAGGACCATACCAGACCAATGGACCATGGTCAAATAAAAAATTATAATTTAAGGAAATTCCTCGGAACATATTGCAGAATTGGTCTTTGGTGACAATAAACAATTTACTGAATACAACGTGATTATTCAACTTAACTTACGGTAATTTTTGGAGCATGGTCTAATTATTGTAAGCTTCGGTCTATATTAGTTTGAAAACCACTAGCATCCCTAATCACTATTTGAACATTACTATTCTGGAGGACCATTCGATTGGACACACTTTTTATCCAATCTCAAACTGAACTACTTGGTAGTGAGTCAGTCAGTTAAAGGGAAAAAGATTATTATAAAAGATTTAAAGACTGCAGTGGAACAGTATAGCTGGCAGGTTAACTACGACTATCAAATCAGCATTGTACCAGAAATCATACATACATGCACTTGACTGGAGAGAGAAAGGGTATAAACACCTCATAATAAAAATAATTCATATTTGAATCATGTTGACAGTAGAAGAGTTGGGCAGCTGTTCCATGCTAAATCGTACTGGGGTACTTGCTTCTGTCTAATATATTCTGCAGATTATATCGTTGTAAGTCCCTCAATCACATCTTCATTTCCCAGCAAAGACAAACCTAGTAATTATCTACAGAGCCTAACAGCACAAGTAATTCAAGGAAGGAGTGCTCTTGCACAACTATCACATGACGACCATAACGAAATCTAATGTTGTAATATTGTGGGATCCACATATATATAGCCCAGCCATTAGGAAGTCGTATTACGAAAAAGAATTCCGAAATTCTGTTGTACAAGAATGACTCTGGAAAAATGTAGGTCGATCCGTAAACATACAAGGGAACGCCAAGCTTTCGTGCAGGAAACAAGAGACATTTTTAGAATTTACATTCCTTGCCAACCAACTTCTCTCTTGAATTTTTCCCACTGTTACAAACTATACATGTAGGTGTAGTATAGTCACACTCACTCGAATCTAATAATTCTCATATAATGTAGGGATAACAGAAGACAGCAGAAGCTACCCGGATTCCAGATTTTCTATACAGAGAACAAGTGATACATGTCAAACTTCATGTACGCGGAGTGAAAGAGACTTTCCAAAGAAATCCCTATACCTACATACACGTTCATATAGACTTGTTACGAGTATTCGAGAGGCACTCTTAATGGACAAAATGTAGTATTTCGTGGTGTAAAGGCAGAGAGAGAGAGAGAGAGAGAGAAGAGAGTAAAGAAACTAGAGGAGAATGTTGCTGGCTAAATTTAGGTCGGTCGATATCTCAAATGACGTCAGAGGAAAAAGTAGGAGGAAGAAGGAGGATGAGGAGGAGAAAATATAAAAGTAGAGCACATTTTCATTCATTTTACTGCATTCCGTTACAGTAAATACTCTTTGCTCCTTCGGTTCTAGCTTCTATAGTGGGCACAGTGTTTGCACCAAATGTACATACATATATACTTTGGACCTATGGAATGGAGCAGGAGCCCACCGGTGCCCTCATCACTTCTATTCTCATCCACGTACTATGTGTGCCTGCTTATGCATGTCAAGCTAACCGAATTTCATCGATACTTACCGTCCGTAGGAAAGCAACGCAGCTCGTCACCACACACCACACGTAAACAAAATTTCAACATATTTACTTACGTACCCCGTTGTACAGCTGTTCGTACCCGTGCGTCCATGCAAATTACTACTTGACTCTAATACCCTTCAAACCTTCCACTAAGACCATACTAAGGTCATACCAAGTGTACTTACAATTTCAGAAATCTCACTCCTACAATAAATCATAAGGAGAAACAATACTAGACAATAATTCATCAAGCTAGAACCAATCCGGATTTATATTCTCCATGACAATTCTATTTCCTCCATAAGGTGAGACAATTTCTCAGAGAAAATTGCAGAAACCAACTGAGAACCTCAGTCTTCCAGATGGAACACTTTTCCGTATAATAATTAATCCATCACAAAGGTACTTGGTGCGCTGGTACTGAAAAGTCAAGGAATATTTTTCCTTTATGAGCAGTAAATGGCCTAATCGATCTCGGGAAAGACGCAAAAGTTGCTTTCTAGATAAAAAAAAAAGCCTCATTGCCTTAAGCCTTTCCGTAATATTGACCAAACAATCATGTGGAAATTTATTAGCTTCATTTCCATACTCAATATTCCTTAATAAGATTATTTACACACTCTGTCTTACCCTTTGCTATGTGTACAGCTTTTGGTACATCAGACGTGAGCAAACAAGGGCAGTCTAAAAGGCTAAATTTTTCCGTATTAAAATCTAATGTGTAGTGAAATATCAACAGGAAACATAATGGGAGTATATTTACTCATAAATTTGCTCAATACTGTTAATAGAGAGCATTTTCGACAGAAATGCAGGAAAAAGATACAATATCCGTACGTATAAAGTTGACGTAGCAGTAGGAATTGTACACTAAATTTTTCCATGTTCAAATATGAGCCACGGATACAAGCCAAAGCACGACTTTTAGCACATTGTCAGTGCATACAAATAAGTACACGTAATTGTAAATATAAGTAATGCAGTAGCTTGCACAGGTATGTACTGCAATACAGGGACAGTAACATAGCGGAAGACTTATTATTGTCTATAGTGTCTGCCATAATATGGCGAATAATGGCAACATGACTACAAGGAAATATAAACAAAGTATAAAATTTGCAATTACAATTTATTAAAAACCTCAGGTCTATACGAAATGGCCAATTAGGACTGGCCTAGTGAAACCCTTGATGATACGAGGATTACAAGTTTGATGGGAGATAAAAGGTGATAAGGTTGACCAACATTATGTATCTCGATACGGTCATGCTGATCTACGTCAGTGTTAAAAATGTAAGGAGTCTACTTATAGCTGCAGTTGTTAAATCTTACATCTCCATCAACACCAATGACTGGTGCAAGTACGTAACGTGCTGGAGAATGATAATTACGCACACATACGAATACAGAAAAGGTAAGTTGCGCAATATTTGCACTGACTGACTATGAGACGAGTGAGATCACATGATTCCACGTGCAAAATTGAAAACGCGCAAAAATAATTAAAAAAATCCATGTACATACATACAAGATGCGAAAGTCCACCCGCTATGTAATAATTATAACTACAGGCTTTTACTACTTGCGTGACGTGTATGGCACTAGACATCTAATTTATAATGTAAAGCAACAAAACTACAGTAATAGTATGCTGTGTTACATACACACTGCGCGAGAGGGAGAAAAAGAACCTTTTGTCCGGTTCTATTAACATACAAACACACAGCCCAAGCATACAAACCCACAGAAGAGAGCGAGAGAGATAAGTTGAGAAATTTTTAAAGCATGCACATGAATACGTAACTTAAATGAATAAGGTGTGCTTGTTTGGTTTTAAAAAAGGCATTTAGGTATAATTTCCAGGCATAAGCTATCCATGTACAATGTATATACGCTCCACTATAAACTACCACCACTTGACATTAAAGTTGATACTTAATGCACGTACATACATATATGCACATGGACGGAATTTAAGTACACCGAGTCGAGAGTAGTTGTACGTAGCTGAGCTTTAAAGTAAAATAGTAGTAAAGCTGTAGTGCAGCAAAATGTATTTAAATGAATCCAAGCTTTTTGCATTGAGCAAATGTGACCTTGAGCACTATGTAATGTATAAAATTTTTCGCCTCTCCACTATACCAGTCCAACTAAACTACAGATGAAAAAGCCCTTGAGATAACCTACTAGTTTTTTATGCTCCTCTTCTCCTCAACTCACTCACTTCATACACTATATAATTCTAATTCTACGCTCGCAAATAATACCCAACTCCGTTTCATATTCCATCCATACATACCCACAATAGACTCCATTAAGTTTTTCTTTCTAATTTCTAAATCACTGGACAATATGGATAAAAACTATCAATTCCCCCTCAAACAAGTATAGTTCAGTCCCTTAGCCCTGGACTCATTCAAATCCATACAATGACGTAGGGTAAATACCACCAATAATAGCATTTTCAGTCCAGCTGGACACAGTCGAAAAATTGTGAACAGAGTCGAAGGAAATTCAACTTTTCTTCTGTCACTTCTCAACATCTAAAAAAAGAAAGACAAATAATAAGGAACCATGTACAGAACCTATCATTCTTCCCTCGCACAACCATACAGCAATGCGTCATTTATTATTATCTTTTATCCAAGAAAGATAAAAACTTTGAGAAAAATCTTCCAATGCTCATCTTTAAGAACTTGCACTGGGTATATAGGGACGGTTTATTACAAAATCGGCATTTGAGCATTCAGCGTGAGTAACTCAAAACTTAATGCCTTGTTTTGAGTTGAGCAAGAAGAGTGTATGTACTTACAACTTACTACTTACACTCTCTGCGTCCTGTCTACATAAAAATATAATAGAAACCACACACACACACACACACACACATACAGAGCAGCAAAAACCTTTGCCCGACAAGTTTCCCTGGGTGAATTGTCAAGTAAAATATATCTGAAGAGATTAGTAAAACTTACTGTAGAGAAGTTGGTCCGAAACTAAAGCAACTAACACAAAAACTAGAGCCCAGATTGGAAATCACAGAAGAACCACTAGGAAGGAACGATAATAGGTTCCCTGGAGAGAAATACTTGGAAGAATAAGTCCGGATAATAATTATATATGAAATTCCTTGATTGCCAAATGCTAGAAAAGCAAATGTTGGGGAATCTTATGAATACAAAATGAACCGGGCACGTTTAAGACTGCACACAAAACAATAAGTTGATGATGTGGGGCTTACCTTTGATAGTTAATTTTTGTTTTGGGTTTCAGCCGAATAGATGATATTTTTTGAAATAAAATAAGGAGATACACTTTGAAACTATACTGGTGGTAGTTGTGAAGGTAAATACGGATGCTAATTGGTTTTCCGTAATGATTTGGGTTCTGGTGTTGTTTTGTTGTTGATTGTGGAACGAGGAGCAGGAGTGAGGGAGAAGAGCAGATGAGATGAGTGACTAGCAAGCATATATTTGTGTGGAGTCACACAATCTACGGTTTTGCTGTAGGTTCAATTTGGGAACTGGTAGTAGTAGTCGTTCGTACTCACTAATGTGTATGTAATAGAGCTTGGGTATTTTCTGGCCAGATAGTAGAAGTATGAAGGAGGAACAAGAATACGACGAGCAGCTGTACACAGAACAGAGCAGCAGAGTCCACACAGCAGTTTGGCTTCAACTTTTTCACAACTTGAAAACTCCTCACTCGATGCACACTCTGCTTTAGCTTCAAGTCACCACTGATTCTATGGACTTTAGCAGAACTCTCTCATACACTAGCACTGAACTAGCAACTTCGACTAGGAGCCAACTACCCATGCCTCAGCACTCACCTACATACCCCATTCCACAAGCTACAGCTCCAGCTAAAAACCCCGAATCAACCAACCTTCTACTCTTCTACTCTTCCTATTCCTATTCCCATTCCTACTCCTATATTTCAAACTCTTATTCTCTCGCATCCAACCATATAGCAACTCATGGACGACTCACCACTCTCCGACTCTCCAATAGTCTCCAACTCTCAACATACCAAAACGCATCCACATATTCCACATACTTCTTTTAATGTACATGGAGACTGAGCACATTTATACTTTATCCTCTCCTACCACTAATAAATCCGTCCGAAATAGTTCACCTTTTCACAAACTCTATGTACTTACGTCTGTCTCCTCTATATGTGCACTGCACATAGCACTAACAATAAACTTGGCTCCGTCCAATGTTTGTAAGTAAGTACTCATATGTATGCTTCCCTTCTCACCCATTCCATGCAGTCGTCATGACAAGAATCAGTAGTACTATAACCTATTATAGACAGACCTTGCGCATGTTCCTGCTGGACAAAACTTGCTAAAACTTTTCCCTATTTCTGTCCCATGTCCCGTACTTATAAATAATATCCTATTAATTAATGGCTGTTAGAACCTTCTCTCTCCCATCATTTTCCTTTCCCATTTACGGCTCTCTCTCTCTCTCTCTCTCTCTCTCTCTCTCTCTCCCTCTGTATATATACATATAGTCCTCTGTACTCTCAACAACACTAAACCAGAGATAATTACGCATACATAACAAACTATTACTTGTATATTCCATATGCCATAGTTCAATGTCAGTGGAAATTATCAAAACAATTACGCAACTTTTTCCTCAGCAGCTCATACAAAATCCAAATCCATCCTGGGGAAATAAGATTTGCTAGAAGATCTTACCAAGTGATTGCACTTCCATTCTAACAATAGCTTCAATTTCCTACGGGAACCTTTTCAAATAATTTTTCAGAGTGTGGACTCAAGACTGCATTGACGCGTGGGATACTTACGTGTGGCGTGAAGTATGCAAAACATGAGAAAATATAAGGATTTGATGACAAGTTTTCTGTTAACGAAAGTGTTTCAGGAAAGGGGGGATTTTAGGAGAAACAATGCTTAAGATGACAAAGAAGGAGGGAGTTACTGGGATAGGAAATGCATGAGAGAAATATGTGCTGACTTAAAGAGTTTCATAATTTAGCTGGGTTGGCAAAGGGAAATTTTGTCCATTTAGATAAGGCGAGTTAGACAAGGGTTCCCGTTAAATGTCAAATCAAGGGAATCCCGGGAGAAGAGAAAGCAGTGCTTTGGTGCTGACGTATTTATCTTCTACTGCATATGTTTACTTTCCTAAATGTATTTAGTGGCACGGGTATGTATTTAGTGCTTGGCCTAGTTTTATTTTACCATCCAATTTTGTTTGTCCAGCAGCATGAAGGAGCAGAATGGATGAGCTGACAAGCAAGCCACAAGCTGGGGAGAGCTCTGAATGACGTCAAAAAGCAGGAATCTATGACGTACAAAGTGACTTTATCCAATAAGTAAAAAGTATGTCAAGGTTAACCTTGTTCATGGATATACGGTTTTTCTATCGATTTGTCATTTTCTTGCTTGGATCCGACCAGCGGTAGAACCTCCTGCTCTACTGTGCTAGTTTCAAGGAGAAAACTTAGACTTGCTTCCCGTACCAACCCGAGTTCCCGAAAACCTATTTGAGGAGGAAAGGAACCTCAAGCTCCTTCTTCTTTCAAGGATTTCTTCCTTTTCTCATCCTCTACATAACATACCTTTCAGACTCCAATCCTCTCATGTACACACTTGTCATTATCACAGGAGGCAATGAGAAATTTTCAAGAAAATATCAAGTACGTGGAAGCAAGACCATGGGAACTTGCTGCAGTTGCTTGCAAAAGGGAAATTCCGTCCTCTCGTTAACTGTTATTTTTTCTAAATCATTTCCTTTAATCCCTCTTCACTCTTGACTTCTACACTCATCATTAAAACCCCCCTCAAGTTATTTTTCAAATGTATTAAATTACAAATAATGCACAATGCAAAGCTTTTCGAGTTTGTAAAATTATGCAAGTTTTTCAATGCTAACATAAATCATGACCGAGGAATGTCGATTTTATGTTCTTTCTAATTCGATAATACTGCATAGTCATAATGAAGATTTTCAGCTAAAACCAACGTGGGTGTAGCCGCAGCGCATGCAAACACAATCGCTATTACCTTTGTATGTATGTATCTACGTATATTATTATTGACTAGTGTCTTGACATTGATTGTGAGTTTCCTGGTGCCTTTGAGTTGGCCCAAGTATTAAATTGTTCTTTCGGTCTGAGCAGTTGTTAATGTATAAACCGTAAAAATGTAGTAATCTTTAAATAAAATCATCCCTTAAAAATGACTGTTATAAAAGTCATGTACTATCTACACTTCATATATTTAGTCAGACAAAAAGAACAAAATGCTGTTGAAGTTAAACAAATATAAATATCTAAAAAAAAATTCAACATGCCATCTCCTTAATCAATCAAGATTCTCGCAAATTAGTCATGAAAAAATGTCATATTGTATTACCTTTTAAAGGATAGGAAATTTCATTGTGAAAGTGCTCATGAATTCGCACAGGGATTGAAATCCAGCTAAATAACGTCAGATATGAATTACTAATAGTTTATATGTGGTAGGTACAAAAGGAAGAAATGGTTGAATTCGGTCTCGCGATATAATATCATGAATGGGTCACTCTGGGAATCTTAGAAATATGTGAGTGAAGTATGAGTACTCGATAGTCGGGAATTATGCAAGAGATTAGTTCCACAAAAAAGACAATGACGATAGTATTAATTGGATTTTCGATTATGTACATCAAGCTGGAGTTTCATGAGCAGTCAATGCGCACGGCCTTTTCCCGTCTAGCGAAGTACTTTTATTATGTCAGTCATACCATGTGTAAAAACCTTGGGAGGTACATACTTATATACCTTCCCAGTTTTTTCCTCGACTAACTTGTTAAATCATATTGAAAACCTTGTAGTTCAAGAGGACATGATTTGCGAACAGGAGTAGTGTAACTGAGCTAATTATTTTATAAGTTTTCACAGAGCAGATACATAAAACTAAGTATTGAGAGAACTGTGAATTCTCCGTTGGTCCGTACATACTTACTTATATTTGTCCCAGGACTTCTTGTTAGGTCGCGTTTGTATACAATTTTCAATTTTGCACGACTTGAATCATTCTACAGTATGGAACAAGATTGTCATTCCAAGTTGTTTACATTTTTCGAGAGATATTTTCGTATTTTCTCGCCAGAAATTAATAGTATTTTTTATTTCGTACTTTGTCGTCATTCAGAGTTTTGCTGTATTTTATAGTTTGAAAATTCCCGAACGTGATGATTCATATTTCGTAAATTATATTTTGTATTTATCATGTCACACTGTGCAACTGACTTAAGCAGCCTTTAATGGTAGAAGTACTCATTTTGAAATCTTTTAAAATCATTTAGTTTAATACTTTCTGCTAGTACAACACACTAACAATAAGTTGACGTAAATACGTCTGTGTGTAAATAAATCGGTTTAAATATTCGCCCTATGGGAAAACATTGTCTTTTGGGTCCTGTTCATCTGCAGAATATCTTATCAGCACGGTTCATGTACCTGTCTCTTTAGGTTTGCCATATAATTTATGATTTGTGGAGATCCAATTATTCTGAAAACATGAACCAAAAGACTCAAAGCCCTTAATCGACCAAAATTTTTGGAACGATTCGAAGATATTTACTCATAATTTCTCTGTCAGAGTATTTTGAATATGTATATTGCATTTTTAATTCAGTATTTTGTCTTAGGAATAAATTAATCTGTATATTTTTATTTATCTTGTTAATTGAATACGTATTGCAATTGGTTTTGTATTTTATGCTCTGGATTTTAGTTTTTATTTCCCAAATATCTGCATTTTCACTCACTTACAGTAAACATACGTGTATGTAAACATATATAACATATCTATTTGATTCTACTAGATTTTAATAGTAAATGCTCTTCATAATATCATTGAGACAACTTTCCTGAGTACATGTTTGAAAATTATTTTCATTTTTGTTACTTGGCTATTGTTGTGTTTTGTTTTGTGGAAAAAAAGAACTCAAACAGTTTGGAACCAACAACAGAAATAAAATAAAATGATAACTGGCAACGACAACGAAAAGAACCACCCAGTTTTGTAGTAATTTATTATTATTTACATAACACTAGTATTAAAAATTAACAACAGCCAATTTGAAAAATTTAATTAATTTACCGGAAAAAAATAAAATGAGTTGTTAGCATACCAATTGAAATCATCGGTGAATAGCACTAATTTGTAAAGTGCAATAACAAAAGTTGAAACAATATATTGAAATGCATGATATGAGACAGAATAAGTAACCATTTACAAAATGAAATCTTCTTATATAAGCACAAAAGCATAAGCACGTACTAGAAGTACGTTTTCAAGTTTATTTGTATTCAAAAGTTCATTTTAATCGTTCAATCTGATTGCTTACGCCATCTAGTTGTTACTGATGCTACTTACAACTGCAAGGAAAAATGTAAATTAATAATTAAATCATATACTAGATGGCGAGAGTTGTGCCTCCCATTTTCTATAATAATTATTACATATCGTCGGCTAAACGGCTATATAATTTAAAATGCATGGAACGAAGGACGGCTATAGCCCTCTTGATAATTTCGGTGACAAGTAACAACTAGGTTAATTGAAATTAATTAAAATCTCCAAAAAAGTGACTGCATGGACATGCAAGCGCCATGTAGTGGACGAATAGTAAACCATGTAATAGTCCTTATTATGCAAGATGAACTATTGTGAGGCCTAACAATGGTTAACCATAGGATTTGTCTAGAAATAACCGTAGGTCTACGAAGGCGTCATTTATAAATAAACTCATGAGTTTCATATAGTTGGTGATTTCGTGTGATTTTGTGAGTTACACTTATTTAAGCGCTCACCCCTTCCCAATTAATTTATCCGGGTTAACTATTATTTCTTAAAACTGTAACAATTCAGCTAGTTTCACTTTTCTGCACCTCGAAACGGAGTTTGTGTAAATCGATACATTGTACGGGTTTTTACAATAGAATTTGCAGCAGGGTAGTTATATAGCCGTTTTTCATTCCTAGCATTTTAAATTACAGGAGGTTTGCAAGTTTAACCGACGACATATTTATGTGTATTTATAGGTGATATATTTTAAATTCCTTAGCTCAAACGGTTGAAACACTTAATATTAATGGACATCGGCTAAAATACTCGTTTTTGTTGTGAAGATTTTGCTACCAGTACCTGTCAGTATATGAGGTCACAATGCATACACGATATATTGAAGTATAACAAATGGGACAGAGAAACTATTAACAGAATAACGCCCTTAAGCGGACAAGAGACAAGAGAGTATTAATGATATAATTGTGCGCGGATTAATAGGCTTCCACGCCATCTATCTGTTGATATGGCAGTAACAGTCACTGAAGTATTGTACCTTTGACTCCGGGTGACTGCGCTATCTGTTGGCTACGTATGAATTAGCATTTTGGTAAAACGTAATCTCTTTTGATTTCCCTTGAGGGCTGACACGATATTCTGAGAATCTATTGATAACGTAACGTGTCATTGATTCAAGTTAGAATTCTCTGGTGATAGTGGTTTAGCATGTACCGCATGATAATGGCTAACTTCGCTTCTCTTCGCCCCTAATAAATACTAGGTACTTCTACTTAAGTACTTTTACTTGCGTTTTAATTCCCACTATATGTAGGATTTGATCCTTTGTATTGTTATCGCTCAGTATTGTATGAGAAACCATTGTGGTTCCTGCGGAATTGTTCAAGTGTTTTAAGGGCGAAGTGAGCCGACGTTCCCAATTTTATCATATGAAGCATGATTGACGATGACCGTCACAAATGTCACACATTTCAAATTTATTACAGTACACAATACAATAGTATAATAATGGTAGTGATTTCAAAAATGTTCCCGTATTTTACGATTTACCACTTAAGATGGCATCTTTTTGCAAAATATTATTATCTTACGTGCACACTATGCACAGCACTAGTTAGCATTGCATATGTCGATTCTCACCTCATTGTGGAAATGGAAAGATATGCCACAACGTGAGTGGAAAAAGCGGGCAGCACTGACACGAAAGCTTAAATCCGTTTTTTGCACAGAAAATATCTGTTTTTAAAATGTCTTTTAATATGTTCGCATATCCCTTTGTCATGCATTTTTACAACACAAAATGACCCCGAAGGAATAGAACCTTTTTTTAAATTTTTTATGTACCTCTTGTATAACATTAAATCCTATAAGAGAATTTGACTTTTCAAAGTTTAGTAGCATTTAAAAATGCTAGACGTCCATAAATACACCCAGTATGTTGCTTTCATAGAAGAAGGCACGGCTTAGAAAAGAAAAATATTGTGGTTATTCTTTTGGAAATATATTTCCTCTCAAGTAAACTAATTTTTTAAAATGCGCAGAATTTTTCGTTTCCATGCCGTATCTTTGCTTATGTGAGATAAAGAAAAGTGAGTGTAAAATAATATTTTATGACTAACTTATGTATGAATTTTGTCTGCCTGTATTAATTTTATTTAAGTAGCTTGCAAAATTTTAAGGGGTATTTGCGGAATCATTTATTGCACGCATCACCCCCTTTATTTACCGTAAACATTTGCAAACAGGGTCTCACACCAGGATGTCCCCATGGTGTTTACACAGTAATTATATGGAAGCCCCTTAACTACATTTTCGTGTACTTCCCTTCAGTAACGTTCATGTATTTCAACTGAAAATTTCGAAATGTCTAATCCCGCCCAACAGTTTCCCAAATGTAATTTGAAACTATTTGTTTTGACCCTGCGGTATTAGATTTTGCTGATTTATTTCGAATAAAACAATTTCTGCAAAATATGTTTATGATCGATAGACCTTCCATGAAAAAATGGCTATAGCAGAAACCTTTCTTTTGCATCTATGCTCCACAATTCTGAATTTACACAACTGTGTTTTGTTCTTATGGGTCTTTTTCACACTTGTTGACTACATACAAAAATTATGCTGCAGTTAAATCAAAGTATGTAATTATATCGTTGGCTAAATTCTAAAAAGTACCATTTTCAATGGAGATCCCATTTGAAAAGCACGTGTTACGAAATGAAAATGGTACCTTTTAAAATTTAGCCGACGATATCTTAACTCCTTCAGCTAGTTAGTCTGAATTCCTGTAACACTAATGCTACAAAATGCTAAAAGTGAGAATCTAGCATACTTATAACCCCGGTCTGAGGTGTACTCATTTATTTGTTCTTACGTATTTATACTCATTTTTAAACTTTTACATGCTCAAACAATGGCAAGGGTTGTCGTAATTATTCAAAAATATTTGAGCGTCAAAAAGTTAATTTTTCAAAGTCGAAAATTCTAAAGCTTGCAATTTAAGAAAAAGATTTTCGATTGCAATATCAACACTTGGATATATAAATACAATCACAGGTGCAGCCATAAACAATTGTCTATTCAATTTCATAAATGAAAAGTTTACAAATGAATCAAGTGATGGTTTAATATATATTAATTATTATTAATTGGAGAGTCAAATGAGACTTTGAGGTTGAATTGTGTTTGGGAGATGTATTTTTAATGGCTTAAAATTATTAGAAAATGGGCTCAATATAATACTCCACGTCAAACAAGGTTGACTAGCACCCTGTATTCGAAATAATACTTTATTCAAACATAACGTAAGTACACACTAATTGTAAGTACCACCGGTTAAAGCTGAGCACAGTCAGTTTTACAACCAGATGGGAAAATTAGAAGTCAATATAGAAAATCACTAGAGCGCCTCTGCCGAGGGTCAGAATCTTTGAGATCCGAGAGACTCCTAGAACCTTCTGAAGAACTCTAGTTGAAGTCACCCAGTTTATAGATTTCCACAAAATAAACTGAATGGCAGTTCAAAACTAAGCAATTGAATTTTTATGTTCAAGACATTGAATGGAATGTAAATTTAATTTAATCAGTATTAATTTTAGTCATGTATTAAAAATATATTACTATACTTAAACTTACCCACAAGTGGTAGCTCTTTCTAGATAAGTCTTTTATCGTATTTATTTCAATAACGCACTTACATTTAACATTTTCCTGGGACAGGGGTGGATTAATAAAATAATTTGTACCCTGACCCTAACCCTCAAAGTAGATTTGTTGGCCTTTACGCATGCAATTTGAGGGCCTTAATTTTTTTTTACCCTGACCCTAAATTGTTTACCCTGGCCGGGCCAGAGTGGGCCATCCCGTAAATCCATCCCTGTCTACCACCCAAATATCTACAACCCAAATACCTACCACCCATATATCTACCACTCAAATACCTATCTCAAATATCTACCACCCAAATACCTGGTGGTGGATTACCCTGGCCCTAAATTTTTTACCCTGGCCGGGCCAGGGTGGGCCACCCCGTAAATCCACCCCTGTCCTGGGGTATTACAGTACATGTACATGAAAAATAAGTTAAAAACAATATGAAGATGCTTTGATGTATGACTTACATTGCACTCAAAAGCAACAAACCACTGACCATTCTCACAAGTAACATTTAACAGTTTTGATAAACTGGACATTCTGAAATACAAAAGACCTACAAGATTATGACCAACAATAATAAAATTTGTCATATTAGCCATATTAGAAAACCAAAGCAAAGATTTAAAAAAAGTAGAAATAATCATAGGTGATCAGCACTACGTGCTAATTCACTAAGGGGCAAAGCATCTCCATAAGATGTAACAGCATAAGCTAGTAACTAGTAACTACACATTCTCCTGTAAATACTCTAAAAGGTTTATTTTGTATACCAGGGAGCGTATTATATTAAAATCGTCTAATGGAAATGAGTATGATTCCACTAAATTTTGATAATATGGACTTTCAGCTTCGCTTCGCCCCCAGCAATAGGCTTTGTACTTTTTTAGGGGCGAAGCGAAGCTGAAAGTCCCTATTGCGATTGTCGGTTGTTTGTCGGGACGATAGTTGCCGAACCAAGGGCACCAGGCAACTCAAATCTTTTGTAGAGTCAGATAAGGTAAAAAGTAAGAAGCATATTGTTTTCGAAGGAGATTAAGTCATCCGTTTGTCCTCATAAAATTCAGGTCACGAGTAAGCACATGAAAATAAGTATGCAGAAAAACTTGCAAGATAGGCTTGCACCATCTATAGCCGGATTTGTTATTTACGGTAAGTCATTTTTTCCATGAACCGGTAGAAGTCGCGTGAATTCATACATGCATGATTCGTGTGTGTACAAGCTGAAAGATACAATATGCGTGAATTTAATCACTCGTTAAATCTATATAAGACCAATAGTTCAAATAAAGGTATACACATATGTACATACGTCCGTAGATGAACAATCAAGTTAGTGTACTTTAGTTAATGCTCGAGTGCATATCTGTATACTATAATTTGAAGATGATGAAAGAATTTTTTAAAATTTATCTCACCCTCCTAAACGCGCTTTATAGGTTTGCGTGTGCCAATTACCCAAAGGCTAACAGGCTTACATCCAGTATGCATGTATTTTCGAAGTATTGGCGAAGCCGATGGCTGTTCACGCTAGTTTTAAAGTATTACATTTACCAACTCGTCCTGTTACATTACATTTTGGCGCTTCGCCCCTTGGTTACTTAGCACGAAGTGCTGATCACGGATAATTTTTTTGAAGAAGATCAGGTTATCCTTTTGACCTCAGAAAATAAAATGAGGTCACATATAAACACAAGCCAATACATATTTACATTACTTTTTTTTCTCGCCTGTGTTGAGCAGAGTTCCGATTCTTTAGAAGGTTTAATAAACATTTGTAAGTCTAGTCTTCGGTAAAAAGAGTAGTTCATTGTAGTATTAGTAATTCCATATTAGTCAGTCATGCTCATACAAGCACATTGCGGGAATATATGTGCCCCGCGTGTAGACGGGGGCCCTGCCAAGCCAAGTGTGCCAAGTCTGCTTGTTTAAATAAATTACAAGAATAAAAATATTTTGTTTTTACTTATATTTGAATTTCATACAAAATGTAGTTGCGACAAAGTGCTCAAAACATAACTTTGTAATGTACAAAAAATCTGTCAGCAACATTCATAGAATGTGGTTTAAGCAAAAAGTATTTTGGATTTAAAATACCACTAGTAGTGCCGTATTTTTATTTGTCACCAAAAAGAAATAAGATTAAGATTGTGTGAACTATATTGTGTGAAGTGATTGAAGGACGGTATTATTAATTAATTTGAAGTCCATAGTTGGTTTGGTAGATTGGTGATGGGTAGGCGTAGAGGTTTGAGGAATGAGTAAAGTTTGTTTGTGGGAAAGTTGGTGAGATATTTGAATTGGAAGGGATGGACGGATGTGGCTCAGATTGGCGTGAGTACGAAATCGCCATCTACCTGTCCGCCGTGGCAAGTCAACGGAATAGACAGGAAATAATAATTAAAAAATATTTGATAATAAGTATACTACCCGTTTCTATTTTGGTTTCCTTTCTTTATTTATTCCTTCTCGCTTGTATTTATGGATTAGGGGGAATTAATTACTAGATAATTGAAGTCGAGAGTGTTAGCTTGTAAAAGGTATATTAATTTCCTTGAAATGGAATTTCCAATGGCTAGGATTTTAAGTGAGAGATAAGAATTGGTCTCTCGTGGGTATGTAAGACATCAGTAGAATCAGGATTCTCTGAGCTTTCATATTATCTCCTTGTATAGAATTAAAAAATTACCTGCAAGGATGGTAACAAAGTTTTTCAATATATCTTCTGACAAAATACGGTGCGACATGCAGACAAATAAATATCTTAAGAAATAAGTTACTCTACAGTTTAGTAAACTGGATCATATCTTCAGACATCAGGAGCATATCAATTTCAATCATTAAGTGAAACTACAACTATCGTATGTTGTACATATCAACTCAACTTTAAAGAATGACTTCGAGTGCATCAAAATTACAAATTAGTCACCATCAGCCATCAAATATCCCACAGTTTTTTCGGAAACCGACATTTAAAATCAGAATCACAAGTAAGTTTTTTTGGGGGGATTTATGTCTCTCACTCTAACCTTTTTAGCAAAAGGTAGGGAAGAGTGGTATTGTTTTTGGGAGAGGATATAGATAATCATCTCGCCTTTGCATGGAGATGGTTTTTATGTCCTCTCAGCTTAGTTTGTAGTGTTATTAACCTTGAGAGTAACTTGAATTTCAGTAGTCAATGACGCGGAGAATAAAATTTGAGATGTACGTAATTCCTTGTTTGTTTTTGTAATTGTATCAACAGTTTTTGGAGCGAAGAATTTAATCAAGAAGGACTTTTTCAAATTACCCGATCCCTACGCTAAAGTCAGTGTCGATGGCAGTCATCAAAGTTTTTCCACCGAACCTTCAAGGGCCACGTTACATCCGTCTTGGAACCAATATTTCGATCTGTGAGATCTACGTTTCGACTTTGGCATTTTTATGGATCATCTTCACTAATTGTCCACAAAATGCAATGTTCCGATTTACACTAACTGTCCCCAATCTAGCGGGTAGCTTGACACTTCGTGCTAAGCGTCAAACCTAATCTAAATGAATGGGGACAGTTACCGTGTATAGTTTCAGTTTTTGGAATTTGATGGTGTTGAAAATGAGGTTGATGAACGGAAGGTTGAGAATGATGATGATTTCGTGATGTATGAATTAATTATTTAACCTGTTTAAAGGAACGTGACGGCCAAGGACAGTATAACGATATCGGTATGGAATTATCGGAAATTGCACAAAGAGTCATCCCACAGTGGATTTTTGGGTTGTGTTCACCTTAGTGTCAAGTCAATTAATCGACTTAAGGATGCCGGGCCTCAGCTTATGACTTTAGTTCGAGCTACTAGCAATGATAGTGAGCCTGTCAGGGGTCAAATCGCAGTGAGTCTCATGTCAAGGGAGACGACTAGCACAGCAATGTATAGATCAATACCTGTTGTCGCTATTGTCGATCGCCTAGGAAATGTTTCTTGTGGACAATCGTCCACCCCAGCTCCTACTCTTGGTATTAAAATGTTGAGATCAAAATCATAATATGCATGTTATAGATAAAATCTTTTAATACTATTTATGTGAATTTTGCAGCAGATAGAACAAGAAGTGGCAGTCTGGAGGAAGGACCTATTCAGGATGGTAGTGCTTTAATTGCTACTCAAGATCCTGAACAATCTAGCAAGCCAAATAAGAGTTTATCGTCACCATCACGAACTGATGACTCTTTAACAAGTAGTCAAGAACCAAATGATATTAATTCAGCGGTGGTAGCAACAAATAGTCAGTCTGTTCGAACTAGTGATATTCCTCCTATGGAAGTAAACCAGACTTCACTAGCATCCGGATTGCAACCAAGCCTGAATGACCAAGTTCCCCGTCCAGACTCAGCCAAGGCTCCTGAGCCATCCGCATCGCAGTCGTCTTCAGTTAGGCATCTAAATGGCAATCGACTTAATTCTCGTCGGCAAAATAATGGAAGCAATGTGTTTAGAAAGTGTAAGATATCGGTTCCCCCTGGTTATGAAATTCGGACAACTCCACAAGGTCAAGTATATTATTACCAAGTGGCTACTGGTTCAAGCTCTTGGTACCACCCAAGTGTCGATAAGAATGTTACAAACAGTTCTGCACCTCTTCCTTCGGGATGGGAACTACGAACAACTCCCAATGGAAAAGTGTACTTCGTTGATCATTCTACCAGGACAACACATTTCACGGATCCTAGGTTAATGCTAGTTGTCGATGAGTCCAACGATCATGCGGACAGCAATAATCGGATCAATAGTCGAAATCCAAGTACTTCAGCTGAAATTGTGGCAAGTAGTAGTGGCATTCCTCCTCCTGATGCACATAGAAATCGGGATCGAACGGAGAATTCTCGAAGTCGTAAAATATTAACCCCGCAGAACACACCAGCAGCGGCAGTTAGCGTAGCATCATCGCATAGTACCACAGCTTGCAGCGGCGGCTCCAGTAGCTCTAGACTGCCTCTAGGAAACAAAACACCCGCAAGTCAAACCCCGTCAGCAGCCAGGAATCTTTCTGCAGGTGCCAGTGGAAACGCCATTAAAAAATCTGAAAAATCATTAAAATCCAAGCAGCAAGATTTGAGCTCAAAAATTAAAGGTTTAAAAATGGAACTTCAGTTACTGCAACCCCACAACGGACATTGTCGCATCGAGATTAATAGAAAGGATATATTTGAAGTAATTGCATTTCTAAATTCCTATTTTTCAGCCGCTTTCATTTTGTGGCGATTTAGCTTGTCAAAGCTGATGAAACTAATCGAATGTTTTTAATTTTAGAACTCCTATCGTGTCATCCTGAAGCTTCGAGCAAAAGATTTGCGAAAGCGTTTAATGGTCAAGTTTCGTGGTGAAGAAGGTTTGGATTACGGTGGTATCGCTAGGGAATGGCTGCATATTCTCAGTCGTGAAATGCTTTGCCCATCTTACGGCTTGTTTATATTTTCTGCTGAGGACAATAGAACTGTACAGATTAATCCTGACTCAAACGTGAACCCAGTAAGTTTTTGATTGCTGTCGGCACCTTGTGCTTTATAACAGTGTATAGTAAACAGATGAGAAAAAACATAATGATCCATTTTAGCAACCTTGTAGGTGCAATGAATTAATTGAATCTCATCAAATTGCAGGATCACTTAAGCTATTTTCAGTTTGTGGGCCGTATAATTGGAATGGCTGTTTTTCATGGCCACAACATTAATGGTTCTTTCACCTTGCCGTTTTATAAAATGTTACTGGGTAAACCTATTGTACTTGAAGATATTCGCTTTGTTGATCCAGAGCTCTATTCTAGCCTGCAGTGGATCCTGTAAGTGGTTCATTACATCTTGTAGTTACGTATACGATTTATATACAACTCTCGTTTTGCATCTGTTTGACTTGGTTTGTATTCATAACCATGAAATTGTAACTTGCTTTCTGATAGGGAGAACGAAATAGAAGGTGTGATTGATACCAATTTTGCCGTTGAGTCTGAGAGTTATGGGTTGATCAAGACACATGAGCTGAAACCAGGCGGAGAATTCATTACACTGAATGGAAGCAATAAGCATGAATACGTCAAGTAAGTGGTGCTAATGAATAGCAACCCTGGCTAATTTTATGTTTAGAACTGAAAGCGTGAAATGAGACAGCCCTCTTTCTGTTTGCACATTCTACGAACGAACTGACAATGTTTCTTGATTAATTCTAGATTGTATGTTGCATGGCGGTATACACTCGGGATAGAACAACAGTTTCTCAGCCTTCAGAAAGGATTCCATGAGGTCCTGTAACATTTTATAAACTCTACAGCTTAATCATCCTACACTATAAATGTCACAATTATTCGATTTATATCTTAAAATGGTTCTAGGTAAACATTTATTTGAAACTTGACTTCGATTACATTAACAGGTCGTTCCTGCCTCACTTTTAAGTACATTTGACGAGACAGACTTGGAATTACTAATAAATGGCAATCCCGTATTGAATATTGAAGACTGGAAGAAAAATACAAAACTCAAGAATTTGGATACCTCATCACTTCATTACATATGGTTCTGGGAAATAGTTTCGTCATTATCAGATGAAGATCGAGGAAAGTTATTACAATTTGTCACTGGATCGAGTCGAGCACCAGTTCAAGGATTTAAATACCTTCAGGGTTCTGGGGGTAACTGTCGTTTGTTTACCCTTCATTTGGTGGAAGGACCGAATTGCAATCTCCCCAAAGCTCATACTTGCTTTAATCGACTCGATTTCTACCGTTACGACAGTAAGGAAATGTTCTATCAGAAACTTACGACGAGCGTTAATGAAACCATTGGATTTAATGTCGAGTAGCAGTTAATCTCTTTATCATTATATTATTATCATTATTATTATATTACATCAACAGCAAATATTATTGTTACGATATTTACCTATCATTATATATACTACTGCGAGCTGCATCATGTGTACTATTGTTTTTTTGTCGTTGTATTTTTATACCATCATTACAATTTTTCGTTTGTTTAAATTATTGACATTCTTACAGTGGAGCAAATAAAGTTATATTTGTAATAATCTTTCTATTAAATTCACATAGACTGTTTACTAGAATTTTTAGTAGTCATTAAATCTTTTTTGTAGGGTACCCCTTCAACAGTAACAGAACGAGTAGTAGCAAGATTTTATGATTCCAAAACAATGCTTGTGTACGAGGCCAGATTCAGTCCTGAATTCTGAACAACAACGTAGCAGCTCCCTTTTTATTGATTCCAGTAAAAGCACTTGCTAAAGTTCTTTTTACTGATACCAGGGTTGCTATTGAGTCAATTTCCTAGGTAAAGTACATCTGGCTTTTCCCGTGTCAACTACTTCCGCTAAAGCAAAGTTTATTTCCTCACACTATTCCACCGGCAGCGATTCTCTGTTACTTACTGATTATTATTAATAATAATAATTAACGTTTTCCCGTTTATTGTTAATTTCATAGGCACAAATCCATGCATCTGGCTTTTCCTGTATTATCTAATGTAGCTAAAGCGTACATAAATCATTTCCTCACACCATTCCACCGGCAGCGATTGGCAGTTGATAGTTGCGTTTGCATACTTCAGTAATGATGTCATCCTGCTGAACAACAGTCTATGAACTGAGCAACTGTGGACTGATTGTGAGCATTGAAGTCATCACCATCCCGAGCTCCACAAATAGGCAAATAAGAAATTTATTTTATTCCATTACGTAATGTTCCTGATTATCCCCTTTGTAAGTATAGAATTTACAACATTAGCAGTTAGATAGAATAGACTATTTTACAATTAGCCACAAATTAATTTATGCACTCATGTTCCTCTAGCTACGAAATAAAATCGTCAGCATAAGCATGCCTCTAAAACTTTTTCTCTGCTTTGCATTTATCTATCAGTTTACTATAAAATAAAAATCTGGAGTAAAGTTCAAGTGGTACTCACAAAGGTAGCAAATGATTAAATACTGAGAAATGAGACCCTTATAAGGGCTTCATGGTCTAAATCCTGAAACTGTGGAAAACCTTTTGAGGCTCACGTAACACACAACGGCCTCTTTATGAACATCTTTAGCTAATACCCGAAAAACCATTTATTCGTCACAAAAATTTCATAGTCTTGTTGTAATGACGCCCGTCCTCATCAAAATGTTTCAGGTCCTCCCGTATATAAGTTCACGCTGTAAGTTGGAATGGATAAAGTTATGACCGATAACCGATTACTGAGTCTGATGGCATAAAGGGGATTATACATATGAACAATGAGGAATTCCGAGAATGACGGGAAAGAAAAGCCGTTGTATTAATGAAAGTATGTATGTACTTACTTAAGTACTTATGGGTACAATAGGTACCACATCACATTGGTGTATAGTACTTACTTACAATTAATAGGCACATAATAATATGATGGCAGACAGAACGCGTACCTTCCAAGTAAGTACCATTACGAAAATTCAGGGTACGACATTCCCTGAAAAACCATATTGAACCTCTGAGGCCAGCATTTTCTATTGCACTTTTGAGTAAGTATGTACTTACACTGATCAGCATTCCTTGACATACCATTCTTCAGTGAAAATTTTACATGCACAAGCTTCTGTTTACGCGGTAATCACTAATCACTAACTGATACAATGACAATCATAGTCGTCGTTGTCGTTGGTAAGTGGAGGAGAGATTTTGGCAGATCATTTTTAGCAGGAATTTCAGTACACGACACAGTTTAAAAAAATGTGCCCCCCCATTTCCTCTATTACAAGGGAGCTGCCACAAATGTCAACATCAAAATAGTCACTGGGTCCCTGTAATATTTGATTGCGTTGAGTGTCCTAGTCAATGTGTCTTAATCCTATTTGATGTCGCAATCATTTCAGAGTACAACCAATGATCCTCTTGAGCCGCGAATATCAAAAAGCATTGCATATTCCGACCTCTCAGAGTTCCGACTGGTAGCTATGTAGTTAACTAGCACTGCACAGCCAGCAATTGCTGGTTCAGCAAGGCAAAAGTAATTTGGAATGGCAGTAAATAGCTACATGCAATAGCTAGATGCGCAGCGCTATGAACGTCGATGCGTCTAGAGCGCGCGAATATTTGATTCTTACTATCACCTTCACTTTCACTATCACTACCCACTCCTTCAAATTAGAAGAGAGGATGTGTTTAAAGAGGGAATTGTAATTTTAATCATTTAAGAAGGATTTTTTATTTCTGATTTAATAAAATTCTATCGTCCTATAGATCTAGACCTTTGGTGTGTTGTAATTTAAAACAAGCTTCGAGAATGGCAGAATTTAGTTTCCTGTAAGTAAGTATATAGCAGGATGTTCATAGACCGAAACCCTGTATTGCCAGAACAAATCGAGATCCCCCTGGGAACCGTGGGTTTTCCGAAAGACCCCAGCTTTACCCGGGTGTCCGGAAAAGGGTCTTATTTCAGTCCTAGGGTGTCTCGAACGACCACAGCTTTCCCAGAATGCCCGGAAAAGAACCTAGGGTGTCCCGAAAGAGACGCCAGCTGACCCAGAGTGTCTGAATATGATCACAACTCTCATAGGGTCTCGGACAGACCCCAGCTCTCCCAGGGTCTCCTGACAGACCCCAGCTGACCCAGGGTGTCCGAGCAGACCCAGAGTGTCTGAATATGGTCACAGTTCTCACAGGGTCTCCGGACAGACCCCGGTTGCCCGGGGTGGAACTGTTACAACTTCTCCAGGAGTCTGAAAAGACCTGACACAAGCATTCGAACACACGCCAACTATCCCAGGGTGTCCGGACAGACCCCAGCTGTTCCAGAGAAATTTGCTATTTCTTTGCACAATGCCATACTATACGGTTAAAGAGAGAGCCGGTATAAGATTCTCAATTGTAACCTCACAAGTTAGAAAAAATGTGTATGCCATGATGACTAGGTCAAGTGCAAGAATAAAATGCGCCCTTGTGGGCCCTCTGCTGCTGCTACTATACGGTTAAAGATGCCAGGTAGCTACTATTACTATCTATATAGTCACTATTTGGCAAGGCAGTCTACAGTAAAAAAAATCAGGGTTTGTCTATTTTAATGAAAATGATTTTAAAGTCTAATTTTTCAGGTTTACCTAATAAAAATATTGTTATATATTCATTTTTGTGTCAACAAAATTGACCGCGGTTATACGATACCTATTTAATCTTAAAATTCCAAAAAAATCCGACTTCGTCGAGTTTTCCCGACGACCCTGCCAGAGAAAATTCCGACTTCGTCGAGTTATCCCGACGACCCTGCCAGGGAAAATTCCAAAAAATTCCGACTTCGTCGAGCTTTCCCGACGACGCCGCCAGGGAAAATTCAAAAAAAAATCCGACTTCGTCGAGTTATCCCGACGACCATGCCAGGGAAAATTCCAAAAAATCCCGACTTCGTCGAGTTTTCCCGACGACGCCGCCAGGGAAAATTCCAAAATATTTCCGACTTCCCCGGTATATAAAATCCCCGACTGTGACGGGTCACTCCCCCGACTAACAGGGTTGGCAGGTTAGGGAACTTTTTCCAGACCCGGGCCTGACAGTACTATATTTTGACACCCCTCACACGACGACTCTTTTTGTTACATTGAGACCCCCCTGAGGACAGCCTCGGTTTCGGTGTATGAGGATGTTGCAATTATTTGGAGTGGGTCAGTCATATCTTATGAATGTGTCGTACGTATGTCAATCGGGTCTATGGGTCTGTAAAATCACCATTTTGTGATGTTGACATTTGTGGCAGCTCCCCAATAAATAATACCATTATTCCTGGAGTTAGGTATACTTGACCTTTGGTTGATTCGAGATGGTAGTTCAGTGAGAATGGGTGTAGGGAAAGTTATCTATGTAGTTTACCTTAGTCAGTTTATATGCACATATTATACAGAAAATGATACACAAAGTCCCATGAAAAAGGTCACCACGTGATGACCTAATCTACAAATGACTTACGTAATGCGGCACAGGAGAATACGTGCCCATCATTCAAATCCTCAAATGAATTTTAAAGTTAATGCTAAACTGATTCTATGGGAGACTTAAATAGCTAATTGTAAGTACAAGTATATACCCATTGTCAATACAAAATGATCTCTAATAATTCTAACATGCTTTGCAAATAATTCCCGAAAAAAGCCCGGCTAAAATTTAGTGAGTACCACTGAAAATTCCAGTAGTGAGAAATTGACAAAAAATAAGTAATTATTATGAAATTGTAAATGATAACGTTCGTCTTAATGTTTGAGAAATGTCAAGTGGGGTGGAAGCGGCCCTACATTAAAGTCGCGCCTCAAAGGGTTTTTTAGGATTTCCCACAACCGTCCGTGTGGTGAGGTGCCTGTGGTCCATTCCATGCCCTACATGGTCTTCTTATAAGTATGTATTTTTGAAGGAAGTCCGTCCGGAGGGCTCATTCAAACGCACTGGTTTTTACCCAAATGGTTACGAAAAAAAATGACAGTCACAGAAAAACCCTAAGGTCGTCAATAATTATTAAATTTAAGATTATGAAAAGGGGAGGGGTAAGTGTGAAAAACTGGCGGGAAGTTATGGGTGGTGTTGTCTTTTGATCTGGGTGGCATGAGTTGACATTTGAAGAAGCCCAACGGATACGGCAGGGACAGGGAAAAGGCAGGAGTAAAAAGAATGTACATAGGCAAGTGAAGAGAGTGACTGTAGAAGGAAGAAGCAGGACCCAGAGGAAGTTTCACCATTTGCCGCACCCAATGAAAAGCCAATGGAATCACTGTCTTTATATATAGAGAGAATTGAACGGGAGATTACGAAGAAGACGAGTATTATATTGAAGAGCCCCTCTCTACGATGGCACGCACATTTAACTTGCTACATCAAAGTGGTTTTTCATGGTGTATAGGTGAAAGATGACAAGAGAGTGAGAGAGTGAGAGGAAGAAGACTGGGATGGAGGAGGTGGTTTTTAGAGGGGATGCTTGTACTTGTAGTGCGAGTGTGAAGATGATATGTGAGTGGTCCGTTGGTTGAAGTAAGCTTTAGTGCTGACTTGAGTCGGCCGTGTGGCTTGATACAGCTAAAGCATATGCGATGACAACATGACTGTATGAAGACTGCGGAGAGCCGTTCCGCATTCGCTTTCCTACTCCACCCAAAAACCATTGAGCAGTTAGTCACATTCAGAATACTTGCCAAGAACAGTCAGCAGTTAGAAGTTGACAGTTGATCATTGATCATGTCATACGTAGTGTCAACAATTTCTGTTAGTCTTTTTTCTAGTAAACATTTATTTATTTACTGATCTTTGCATTTTGATAGAAGTGCTTGTGTTAAAACACAACATTCCTGCTTCCTCGCCTTTCCTTACCCTCACTCACTCCTACATTTTTATACACAAATATTTCACACGTTTGTCAAACAAAGAAATCATACGGATAGTGGACCACTAAGAGCTGGTGTTCTCAACAGTGAGTGCTCACATCGCATCGGTGAAATTAATTTCCCCTTAATTTGATTCGTGAGAGTGGTGACTGACTCATTTTGGAGTGGCCATGGTGGTGACAAAGCAAATCACAGTGCAACAGTCGGTCACCCAACCGACCAACGATAATACATCGAGTGACCCGGACCTTAAGTATTTGGTCGTAGACCGAAATTTTATTAATGACCCTGCAAGTCAAGCGGAGTGGACACAGAAGAGACTAGTTTGGGTTCCACATGAAAGAGATGGCTTTGTGGCTGCGGGAATTAAGGTAATATAATATGAACATTTTATCCAGTATCATTGACTGTAGGTCGCTTGAAATCCCATCGAACTGAATTGAAGTAAGGAGTAATGTCATGGGGGTTCGGGCTTTTAGCAGTACTTACTATAATAGTCAAATTTTCTTGGATTTCCAGGCAGAGGTCGGTGATAATGTGGAAGTGGAGGTTGTGGAGACTTCCAAACGAATGACAGTAAATAAGGATGATGTACAGAAGATGAATCCACCGAAATTTGACAAGGTTGAAGATATGGCTGAGTTGACATGTCTCAATGAAGCCAGTGTTCTTCATAATATCAAAGATCGTTACTACTCTGGCCTCATTTACGTAAGTATTGACATTCGGACTTATTTCACTGCGCTTAGATTTCCCAGTGAGTCATGTTGTATGCTCATGATTTTTGTCAATAACTCGGAATGGAATGGATTATACGAAACTTACAGTTACATTTAAGGGCATAATAATTTTGTATTTTAGACCTACAGTGGGCTGTTTTGTGTTGTCGTAAACCCGTACAAGCGTCTTCCAATTTACACGGAAAAAATTATGGAACTTTACAAAGGGAAGAAAAGGCATGAAGTACCTCCACACGTTTTTGCCATCACGGACACTGCGTATCGCTCGATGTTACAAGGTAATGCTCATATTGTAATCTAGTGGACAAAGCCTAGATTTTGGTGCCTTCGGTGAAAGTAATTGTAGTATTAATACCCAACGATCTCTCACGATTATCAGTACTCCGCAAAGCAATGTGAGTAGCATGGTTACTTTCACTTGGCACTTATATGTTTAAGTGGAAGTGTGGCATAGTAAAAATTATAGAATATGGAAATAGCAGGATTACATTTTTATGGCAGAGAAGTAGAGGAACGGTGTTGGACATGGAGATTAAAAGGCGTTTTTGCAACTACAGGGGTACGAGCAAAAAAAGGTGATGCATTCACCAGAGCTGGTGTGAGCGTGAAAGGTTGTGCACTCCTTGTAAGCAATTATGACTAGTGTAGGAATCCTATCCCCGAGTTATCGATTAATGGTTTATGGAAGTATTTTGAAAATTTTATCAAAAATATGATGATTTCCCCAAAGATGGTTCGTGACAAGTCAATGACATGGATCGGCAGAAAGAGCCCATGTATGGGAAACCAAGTTGGTTCAAATATGCCCAGCTGTATACTGTAACTCCTTAAAAGGGCAACTTTGATATTGTGATTGTGTATGCATAGGGCAAGGGGATTTAGACAGTCCAATTGTATTTGAAATGGGAATCGAGAAAGGCATTGTCAGCTCCTTGTATGGCCACGAATGTTTTCCCATCCTTTCCTATTCTGGGCAGCTATTTGTACATGACGACCGCAGTGCGTGTATATATTATCAGTCATAGGGGTAGGCTTGTCAGTGTTTTAATAAGCGTATGCATTATCCTCGAAATCACTTATCGAACGATAGAACATGCTTTTTTTATAATTACTATTTCCACTATTCTCTCCCATCAAGATTAAACATTCGATGGATGTCAGTCATGCCTTCCGGCGCTTTCGCTGGTCACATAATATTCTTATATCTAACATCGCTCAATAAATTAGTTGAAAGGCCCGTGCTGCGCCCC
Organism: Allacma fusca; assembly: GCA_947179485.1. NCBI lineage: Eukaryota > Metazoa > Arthropoda > Collembola > Symphypleona > Sminthuridae > Allacma > Allacma fusca. The sequence goes on along the minus strand of OX359249.1, from coordinate 50,363,217 downwards.
GTTCTCGAAATTAAATAATGTTTGTGTACCAAAGCTAGACCTAATGAAACAATCAGCGATTTTAGCAACTTCTTCAACTACATGCACATATGCTCATTTTATGAAGACATCGAATGTGGTCACACGTTCAGAATCTTTATTTCGTCGTCAGTTCTCATAATTATAGGCTAAGGCAGGATTATTGCACTGGCAGTTATTATCACTTATCCTAACCCCAAGAGAAGAAGAAGAAATTACTTAATAATCAATCACCTCATTGCAGTAATTAGTTTCTACAGTTATATTTTTAATCACTTATTATCATTATGCAATTGTTGACTGTTCGAAAGTAATATATGTTACATGAGTTTTTTAAATAATCGATGAATTTGATGCAAATGTATACAACAGAATGTTAATACAAATGATTGTTTGGTTAGATCGAGAAGATCAGTCGATTTTGTGCACTGGAGAGTCTGGAGCGGGTAAGACAGAGAACACGAAGAAAGTGATACAATATTTGGCGTATGTTGCTGCCAGCAAGCCAAAGGGGCAGGGACCCGATAGGATTTCAATTCATAACTCTACAGTAACGATTAATTCTTAAATTTTAACTTTACGTCTAGATTGGTTTTTTGGTATTTTTTATTAATGTTTTATACAGTATAAGGAGTAGATCCTGGCGCTTTCTTAGTTTATATTTTCAAAATCATTTGATATTTTAAGCTATTTAAGAGCACCCTGCTTTTATCTCGGAAAGCAGATGTAGCCAGACAGTTGTTGGAAACTGTTTGCAAGAAATTTTTATATGTAATTACTTCCTTTCAGTATAGTAGTGAATACTTTGATTTGACGTAGATATTTTTACGGTTGAGGATTATTTATGTATTAGTTTTTAGTTTGCTTGTTCAGTTCTTCTGATATCAAGTGGTTAGATGTGATTACTTGGTGATATTGGTAGCATAGTGCTGATTTGATGTTCCATGCACGACATTGATTTTATTATGTGAGAACTAGCATGATACTCACATGGAATAAAATTTTTAGCGGTTTTGCTTTTTTCTGCATTTCATCTTTTTTGTAGATCAATACTGTAGACCAACGGTTTCCACCCCTTTTCAATATTGTAAGTTGGAGTTAACCATTTGAATATTCAGTAATTATTTTGAAATTATTTCTTGCTTTTACGCTACTTGCTTCAATTTTTCAAGCAAAATGTCTTGCTCTTTTAATTAGTTCTGATCAGTTGATAATGTGCTTTGTTCATTGTGGGTATGCGCAATTTTTAGAATGTTTTACTTTTATCAGTTTTTTAAAGTGTCAATAATTTTAGGGCGAGTTGGAGCAACAACTTCTTCAAGCCAACCCAATTCTAGAAGCCTTTGGAAACGCAAAGACTGTTAAGAATGACAATTCTTCCAGATTCGTGAGCCAAAATTACTTTCATTTGTTACATACATTGGTACTCATGAGAAGGCTAGGTCCAATAATATTTCAAATTAAGTAAGGAATAATTTGTTTTTAAATTGTGAAGGGTAAATTCATTCGTATCAACTTTGATACAAGTGGATACATTGCCGGGGCCAACATTGAGACTTATTTGCTGGAGAAATCCCGGGCTATTAGACAAGCTAAGGATGAACGAAGCTTTCATATTTTTTATCAACTAATAGCTGGAGCCACACCTGAGCAACGAAGTAATTTGTAACATAAGAAAAGTTTTTTCTCATATATAAATTGGTATTGTAAAATGAAATTATTTTTGTTTTGTAGAAGAATTTATACTGGACTCTAACGCTGGAGCTAATTACACATTCCTTTCAAATGGAACCCTTCCAGTACCCGGGGTGGATGATATAGCAGAATTCCAGTCCACTCTTAAATCCATGAATATCATGGGACTTGGACTGGAAGATTTGGGCTCAATCTTTCGGGTGGTGTCTTCCGTTTTGCAGTTTGGAAACATGCAGTTCAAGCAAGAACGTAATTCTGACCAAGCTTCGCTTCCTGACAATACCGTTGCCCAGAAAGTTGCTCATTTACTCGGTCTTAATGTTACCGATATGACCAAAGGGTTTCTGAAGCCTAGAATCAAAGTTGGTCGAGATCACGTTACTAAATCGCAGACAAAGGAGCAAGTATGTTCATATCGGTCGTATTTGATATAGTATAAACCAGTTCTGAGTATTTTGGCTAATAATAATCATGGTTGATTTGTAGGTAGAGTTCGCTGTAGAAGCCATTGCAAAGGCTACCTACGAGAGGCTATTCCGGTGGTTAGTAAATAGAATCAATAAAAGTTTGGATAGAACCAAGCGACAGGGCGCATCCTTCATTGGAATTCTTGATATTGCTGGTTTCGAAATATTCGAGTTGAATTCCTTTGAACAGTTATGTATTAACTATACCAACGAAAAGCTTCAGCAGCTGTTTAACCATACTATGTTCATTTTGGAGCAAGAAGAATATCAAAAGGAAGGAATCGACTGGAAATTCATTGATTTCGGCCTCGATCTGCAACCTACCATAGACCTGATTGAGAAACCTATGGGAATCCTGGCTTTATTGGATGAGGAGTGTTGGTTCCCGAAAGCCACAGATAAATCTTTCACCGAGAAATTATGCTCAGCTCATTCCAATCATACCAAGTTCTTCAAGACTGACTTCCGTGGACAAGCTGACTTCGCAATTCTTCATTACGCCGGTACTTCATTTGGGAATACTTGTTTGTAGTAAACACTCTGATTTGCAAGTGTTATTATACTTTTCTTATTTTTGTACAGGCAAAGTGGATTATAGTGGTAGCCAATGGTTAATGAAGAACATGGATCCGTTGAACGAGAATGTCGTACAGCTTCTTCAGTCAAGTCAGGATCCCTTTGTTGTTCAGATCTGGAAAGATGCTGAGATCGTTGGTATGGCTCAACAGGCAATGTCAGATACACAGTTCGGTGCCAGAACGAGAAAAGGAATGTTCCGTACTGTCAGTCAGCTGTACAAGGAACAGTTGGGACGACTGATGGTTACTCTGCGTAATACCAATCCTAACTTCGTGCGGTGCATTATTCCAAATCATGAGAAAAGGTACGCATTGGTTTGGGTGACATCGCTCGGACATTTTTTTATCGTTCTAATGATTTCAGGTGTAAATTATTTAAAATGAGAATGTTATATTGAATATACTTATAAGACTTACTGTGTAAAGTCTGATTATTGAATTATAACTATTCAAACTAAATGAATAAAAAAGGTATTAAATTAAATTTTAGCTAGTACAAGCAGTACATGAATAATCATGCCTATAAATGTTTACAGATCTGGAAAGATTGACGCGCCTTTGGTACTTGATCAATTGCGTTGCAATGGCGTGTTGGAAGGAATAAGGATTTGTCGCCAGGGTTTTCCCAACAGAATCCCTTTTCAAGAATTCCGGCAGCGCTATGAATTGCTCACCCCTAATGTCATTCCGAAGGGCTTCATGGATGGAAAGAAAGCTTGCGAGAAAATGATTCAGGGTCTTGAGCTTGATGTAAACTTGTTCAGAATCGGCCAGTCGAAAATTTTCTTCCGAGCTGGAGTACTAGCTCACTTGGAGGAAGAAAGAGATTTCAAGATTACTGACCTTATCGTCAATTTCCAGTCATTCTGCCGGGGTAACCTGGCAAGGCGTATGTACAACAAACGAGTTCAACAACTCAATGCCATTCGAATCATTCAGCGAAATTGTGCAGCCTATCTGAAGCTTCGGAACTGGCAATGGTGGAGACTTTATACCAAAGTAAAGCCTTTACTTCAAGTTACAAAACAAGAAGAAAAACTCAGTCAGAAAGAAGATGAGCTGAAAGTAATGAGGGACAAATTAGATAACACCTTGAAGCAAGGAGAAGAATTTCAGGTTAAGCTTCAACAAGCCATGGATGAAAAATCCATGTTGGCTGAACAACTTCAAGCCGAGACAGAATTGTGTGCAGAAGCTGAGGAAATGCGTGCAAGGTTGGCCCTGAAAAAACAAGAACTTGAGGAAATTCTTCATGATATGGAAGCAAGAATTGAGGAAGAGGAAGAGCGCGTGGCCATGCTATTCAATGAAAAAAAGAAACTTCAGCTCAATATACAAGTATTCGGTTTTGTTAATTATTCTAGTCTTCATAAATATGACTTTTTGTTTCAGTCAGGTGTTAGATTCTACACTTTCATCTAATTCTGCCATTAATTTGGAGTAATTTGTTTAAAATACATATTTTTTAATTATTTAGGATCTGGAGGAGCAGCTGGAGGAAGAGGAAGGAGCTCGTCAGAAAATTCAATTGGAGAAGGTCCAAGGGGATTTAAAGATAAAAAAGTTGGAAGAAGACCTCGCACAATTGGATGATGGCAATGGAAAGTTAGCCAAAGAAAAGAAAGCGTTAGAAGAAAAAATGAATGATTTAAGTTCAGCCCTTGCAGAAGAAGAGGAAAAATGCAAGCATCTTGGCAAACTCAAAGTAAGCCTCACTTAAGTATATGCCGAAACGATTTGACTGTAGTTGCTCATTTAGGGACGAAGTAAAACGAGGTTCTTAGTTTGTGATCGTCGTGGTGTTTGCCCGTCATCACTACAAGTACCGTTCCAATAACACCAGACAATTCAGACTTTTTATTGTGAGTTATTATCTAAACACTCAGAAGTCTATTAGTTTTGGAGGAGATTGGATCTTCAGTTTGACCTTTGACCTCGAGAATGTAAAAGGAGTTCATGTAAACGTAAATACACAAGTACCGAAACTGGGAGGTACAAATATCGCAAATTAGTTTGTGATTTGATAATTCATTTAACTTTTGTTGGTTAGATGGCGGAGGCTACTATTTCGCTGGATTTAAATAAACTTCGAATCAATTTCCAACCCCATATATTGCACTTCATATATATATATCACTTCCCTTCTTACTGTGTTCACATGACTGATTATATTTTGATTTTAATGAAAAGTGGTATTGGTAGCGTAGATCACAAATCTGAAATAGTTTTGGTGTGGATACGTGTTGTTGCGGAAATGTGAGAGTTTAAAGGCCATCTGTGTTATGTATTGAATACTCTCACATTGTGAATACACCACTTTCTATATGGTTTTAAGGGTGGTGTGTAAATTAAGAATCTTGCAGTTTTAATATACTACAAATGAAAAGTCAAGGGTACGTAATCAATATCATGAAATTTTCGAAGGCATGTAATCAGTAAATCAGTTCATGAGCAAATAATGGTTGCAGTCTGCTGTTTTCTGTTTGCTAACCCAACCAAAATATGAAAATCAAGAAGTATATACTAACATAATTATCTATGAATACTCTCCGTTCACTAGAAGTGTGTATGTGTAGAAGTACAGTCAGCAAATAAAGGTGCTATTAAGCAATACATTATACAAGGGACCTTTCGTATCTCCGAAACTGCGCTTTTCCGCAACAAAATTCTTCCAGTTACGTATTCTACGCAATCAATGTACCCTTACCAACTTTCTGTCAAGCTTAATTGAAATAAAAATTTAGCTACGAAAGTTTCTAAGCTGCACAACCGACATAAATTTATGCTTCGTTTATATTGTAAATGATACTTTAAATGAGTTTTCTAAACAAGCGAATGTCAAGTAAGCATGTTTCTGATCTGTTTAGGCAAAGCATGAATCCAGCATCGGAGAATTAGAGGAAAGATTGCGGAAGGAATCCTCGACACGTTTAGAAATCGAAAGAATGAAACGAAAGCTGGAATCTGAAGTTTCTGACGTTAGGGATACTCTTTCAGAGAAGAAAAGGGAAATTGAAGAAATGCAACTGCAGATTGGAAAAAGGGAAGAGGAACTTAATAATGCTCTTTTACGCGTGGATGAAGAATCTGCAGCAAAAGCTCAGGCATTAAAAACTGTACGTGAACTTGAATCCCAAATTATTGAACTGGGCGAGGATCTGGAGGCAGAAAAATTGGCGCGTAACAAAGCTGAAAAGACAAAACGCGATTTAAATGAGGAACTAGAAGCTTTGAAAAATGAACTTCTTGACAGTTTGGACACCACTGCAGCACAACAAGAGTTACGTTCAAAGCGGGAATTGGAACTAGCTGCTCTAAAGAAAAGCTTGGATGAAGAATCTGCATCACACGAAGTCTCTCTTCAGGAAATGCGTCATAAACATGGCCAGGAAGTTAATTCTCTTCTAGAACAAGTTGAAAATCTGAAGAAGTCTCGCGTAAGCTTAGAAAAGGCCAAGTCCCAGCTGGAAGGAGAAAATGCTGATTTTGCCAATGAGCTCAAGATCATGAATCAAGCTAAAACCGAATTAGAGAGGAAGCGTAAAGGACTGGAAGGGAATGTTCAAGAACTTAGTGTTAAAATCATGGAGTTGGAGAGGAAAAATGGAGAATATGTGGAAAGGATAAACAAATTAAATTCAGAAATTGAAACCCTTAACGTGCAACTTGAAGAAGCAGAAGGCCGAGCAAATGGCGCGACCAAAAGTAGTGTCGGGCTCAACGCCAAAGTTGAAGAAATGAGTACTAAGTTTGAAGACGAAAGTAAACTGCGACTAGCCCTTGCAATGAAACTAAAGGAAGTTGAGTTGGAAAGGGATCAATTACAGGAGCAAGTCGAGGACAACGAGGAGCTCAAGAATAACTACAGTAAACAGATCCAGGGTCTCAATGCCACCATTGCTGAGCTAAAGAAGCGAATCGAGGCTGATGAAGAAACAATCACTACTTTGGAGTCTAGCAACAAGCGTCTAATGAAAGACTATGAGGAACTAAAACGTCAGCACAGTGAGGTTCAAGCTCAAAGTGAAAAGTTGGAGAAGAGCAGGAAAAAGCTTCAACAAGAATTAGAGGATTCGTCCATTGATATAGAAGCCATGCGGTCCAAAGTGGGAGAACTTGAGAAAAAGCAGAGAAATTTCGACAAAATCCTAACTGAAGAAAAATGTGTGGCTGAAAAGTATTTACAAGATAAAGAATCAGCAGAACGGGAGGTGAGAGAAAAGGAATCCAAATTAATTTCACTATTCAAGGAACTTGAAGAAAAGGAGAGGTTGGCGGATGAAATGGAAAGAAAATGTCGCATTCTTCAAAACGAACTCGACGAGCTAAGTTCTAACCAGGGAACTGCTGACAAAAATGTACATGAACTGGAAAAACAGAAACGTAGTTTGGAATCCCAGTTAGCAGAACAAAAGACTCAAATAGAAGAGCTCGAAGATGAGTTGCAACTTACTGAAGATTCCAAGTTGAGACTCGAGGTCAACATGCAAGCCCTGAAATCAAATTACGAAAGGGAAATGCAATCAAGAGAGGAAGCTGCAGAAGAAAAGCGGAAAGCGCTCCTGAAGCAGCTTAAAGATGTGGAATCTGAATTGGAGGATGAAAGGAAAAATCGCACTGCAGCCTTAAATGCGCGAAAGAAAATCGAGGGTGAAGTTAACGAAATAATTGGTCAATTGGAGGTATCTAACAAAGTGAAAGAAGATACTTTGCGTCAGTTGAGAAAATTGAATGGGCAAATTAAGGATTATGCACGTGAAGCTGAAGAGGCTAGAATCGCTAGGGATGAGGCTGTCACAAGTCTCAAGGAGTCTGAAAAACGTGTTAAGAATCTTGAGTATGAAATTATTAGTCTTCAAGAAGAACTGTCTAGTTGTGAACGAAGCAAGCGAGCACTAGAAGTTGAACGAGACGAGCTTCAAGAAGAATTGGGCTCTTACAACTCCAAAGGTAATAGTTTGAAATCGGTTCAATCGAATAGCATATCGGACTGAAAATATTTCTGGTAATTTTGGAGAAAGCCAATATTTTTCTCCCTGGGATCAAATTTCTAATTCCCGAGTTTTTTGTCTTCTTCTTATTTCAGGTACACTAGTTCTGGATGAAAAGCGCCGCTTGGAAGCCCGAATTCAGTCGCTGGAAGAAGAGTTAGAAGAGGAGCAATCTAATGGGGAACTATTAAACGAGCGCCTTCGCAAGCAAACCCTGCAGATTGAGACCGTAACGACGGAACTTCAGAGCGAACGATCAAGCCTGAGTAAAACGGAATCCGCACGACTAGCCCTAGAAAAATCTAACAAGGACCTTCGTGCCAAAATGTCGGAATTGGAAACGCAGAACAAAACCAAAAATAAATCCATTATAACCCAATTAGAACTTAAGGTTCAGTCTCTCGAGGAACAACTGGAAAATGAAGTGAAGGATCGTTTGGCATGTGGCAAGAATCTTCGCAGAATGGAAAAGAAAATTAAAGAAGTGAATCTTCAATTAGAGGATGAAAAGCGCAATGTCGAGACAATGAAGGAAATGAATGAGAAAACAAGCAGTCGTGTTAAAAACTTGAAGCGAATGTTGGATGAAGCAGAAGAGGAAATCAGCCGAGAGAAGGGTTTGAAGAGGAAGTTAGTCAGAGATAACGAGGATTTGAATGAAGTCAATGAAAACCTACTCAGGGAGCTCAATTCGTACAAAAGTAAAATGAGGTGAGATATTTTTGTGTGATATTGTTTTTATTTGAAAATTCGGTAAAAATTGTATTGATGAAAGCACGGAAAGAAGGTTAGTTAAATTAATGTTGGTATTATCAATAACCTTTCGAAATTTTATTTGAATCTGTTGCTGCATTTTTATGTACAATGAGGAATGGGAAATCAAGGTAAGGAAACTTAATGGCTCTAGTTGTTAGAGAAGTTGAAATTGAAACATGGTTGTTCGATTGGTTTAGGAGAGGAACCACGTCCGGTTTAACTCGTTTAAGTAAGCGAGGCTCACTTCCTGGCGGAGATAATGACAGCACCTTGTCAAACGATGACGACATCGATGATATCGACCCCAACAACGCAAATACCAGTCTTGGTAGTAACAGTGGAAATGGAAGCGCGAGCATTAAATGAACACAAACATGTCAAATGGAAACAGTTGTGCCTTACCGTTTAGTACTATATACTTATTATGTTACATTGTAGACGTAGTAGAGGTGGAGGGTATAATGCATAATATTTTCAGAACATTTTTTGTCATGAGTCTTTGTAATTTTCGGGTAACTCCTGTTTTTGAAACAACTTTGTATGTACTTAAAACATTTCGATGTAAATAAATATTATGTACATGTAACTTACAACACAACATCGACGACGTGTTTTATGAACAAAATCATTTTATTCAAATAATTAGTAAAATGATGTAAGGATGGTTTTCTTGTGTGTAACTTTCTGTAAACATTTACGATGTAGTTGTAATATAGCTTAAATAGTATAATAATGGTTGATATTAATGAGTTTAATTTAACTCTGTTCTTATACTATAAGCTGGTGGTTTAGTTCTTTGCGGGTTCTTCGGTCTCCTCACCCTGCGTGTCAGCACTCTGTATTTTCAAATTCAAAAAATTAGAAAAACTAATTATTCTCATACCAACATTCCATCGACATGATCAGCCATGATATAAGCATGCACGTTCCTGATTAGGGTGTCAAAACATACAGCTTTTTTGTTCGTTCATCAGCATATTTTGATGCCATAGAATAATGCTTAAAACTATAACAAAAAAAACCATGCATACCTGTTCCCCTGCGGAGGTAGACTGCTGACGGCCGCCGCCGCCACCACCACCACCACGAGATGGTCCTCCACGTCGGTAAAATCGCCTGGTGAAGCCACGTCTACCGCGACCTCGACCACGACCGCCACCTCGGGGGCGGGAGGTTACCTCTCCGTCACCAGACTCTTTAACAACGGCCGATCCACCCCCGGTGCCGGACCCATCATCTTCTTCCGTGGTCTACATGGAATATTGGACAATTCATTATACTAATACAACTCTCACGAAAAAAATTCAATGCGTTCATTAAAGCAAGCCCGTGTGAATTACTGGTCTACTGATTTGTAATGTTTCCCACCTTTCCGGCATCTCCTTGACCGTCACTTCGAGGACCCCGGCGTCCTCCCCGACCACTGCCCCTGTAGTATCTTGGAGCATAACGGCCTCTACCTCCACGATACCGTCGGCCGCCTCCCCGCCTACTTTGACCTTCCTCGCCACCTCCTTCTGCGGTATTACCTTCGAGCTCACCCTCCTCCTTGGCAGCACTGCCATCACCTGTTAGGTCATCTACACCACGAGAAACCAATTCCACGTTGTAATTACCAGTCAAGAGAAATGTAATTACAAAATCATTTAAAACTTGTATACCTCTGTTGGCTGCAGCTCTACGTCTATAAAACCCCGAATTTCCCCGTCTTCGATCTGCTGCGTACGGACTACCCTTGACAGCCTCACCGCCAATACCGGTCACGTTGGCTGCCTCATTCCCCTTCTCTCCGATGACAACGTCGAATTCGACCTGCTCACCGTCCCCTACTGAACGAACTAATTTTCGGGGGTTATTCTTGACGATGGCTGATTGATGGACGAATACGTCTTCTTGAGTGTCCGACCTGTGTGTGTGTGTGTGAGAGAGAAATAAATACAAATGACTACATATGCAAGGAGCTCGCCCATATGAATCATCCAGTCACCTCTACAGAAGAGCAAGTTGTACTGAATAAACAATTAGGTTTAAAATAATTAGCATCAAGCTTCCTTATCACTTACCGGTTAATGAAGCCATACCCGCTCTTGACGTTGAACCATTTCACAACGCCAGTTACTTTGGTGGCTATTGAAAACAATGATATTGCACGGGTCAATAAACTTTTCCACAAGCCATATACATAATAGATGCTTGGCTCAGTAATCAGACAAAACCAGATAATTTTTTCCTCGCCCGCGACTCTCACCGTCTATCCTTACATATATATATATGCATAAAAGAGCATATGAATATTTTCATTATACAATATTTTCCCTACGCACAGAGAACAGGTTCGTAACCATGGCAGAAATTACCTGCACCGCCATGGAAATACAGACGCCATAATATACGCACCATGAGCAAACCTGCCTCCCAGCATGCAAAGTAAGTACCATTCCCCCGGTAAAAATATTCCACTGCCCTCACTTTTCTCCTTGCTCAAATAGATGACTGCATCTCTCTCTACACAGCTTGAGACATGCCGACACAGCACTAACTACTTTCATTGCCATGAACTTGAAAAATTTCTCCTTCCTTCTCAGTTCCCACTACTATTTAACTTTTCTCAGAGTACAAACTCAGCTCGATAATGTCACACTATACAACTGACAAGAATCCACTCACATAATGATTATTCACGCATGATTGTTAATAAAAATACTTGGGACGGCGTTAGGGAATGGCAACTTTTATCTGATGTTGTTTAACATGCCGAAAGAGCCTACTTGTACTTGGACCCAGTTCTTACCCACAACTTGTTTAGCCTGATTGGGCTGGCTTTGCTGACCGTTGGACACTTTCTCCGACGTTTTGGTGTCCCCTCCATTAGAGCTCGCACCGTCCGCCATGATGGTCTGGCTTATCCCACACTAGGTCAAAAGATGTTGAACAAGCACTTCGATCTTCTCTCGATCCTTGCTCTGACTGATCTGAGAGAGAGCGATTTTTCTCCTGCAACCAACGCCAACGCAGCCCTCCGTTTCCCACAGACCAGTACCAATCCCATAGCCATCCACGCTCCCGTCCAAACAACACTCCCATACATCCCTGTAACGTCATCCCCGCAAAACAACCTCAACACACCAAAGGCACGAGCTCTTCCTACTGGTCCATCCCAGCTCTGGGAGGTGGGCACTCCCACTCCCAGCCAATCACCACACTTGCTGGGCCCGTCAGGGTCCGCCTATCAGGCCATGCTTCCCGAGTAGGATGAAGTGTGTATCCAGCGCTGGATCCACTCCTACATCTCCTACGTGTCTCCCTTCCTATTTACCTCCTTTTTCTCCTTTTTCCCTTCTCTCTGACTCCATATCCAAGCAATGTTCTCAATGTTCATTTAAACCTTCGTCTCCTTCCTCCTAACGACGCATGTACCTCGAAAAAACATCTCCTTGACAACGATACTTTGCGTCGAGCATTTGGTCACAGTCTAAACATTTCACCCGACTGCATTTTTACCACCAAAAATCTCAATCATCCCAACCAAAGTTTCCTATCACCACAAACGACAAACGCCAAATAGTGAATGGGAAAGGAAGCTTTGCGACCCAGCAGAGTCGTCCTCAGTCCTCAGTCCTCAGTCCTCGTGCACTACATCATGCATCAGTTGGAGTACCGCATCTGAAGAAAGCTTTCCTTTCCAACTCTTCGCACATTGACCTGTCAAATATCTCATCCTCCGTAATGTCCCACACCCTCACCTTACCATCAGTCCTGCGTCTCTGGATTTCCCCCTAAATTCTCTCCTTGGCAAGTCCAAGCAAATTGCGGGAGCTCTATGCCTTTGAATCAGTAACATTAGTATTTGTTGGCTGAGAACGAACTGGGAGCTTCACTTTACAAATACTGACCAATATTTCACTTGTGTGGAGAAATCCCAACAATGTTTCAGCACTGACCCTTCCTTGTCCAATGAGCAATACAGATCCAGCATAGCATGAGCATTGGTTTCAGTCATACATATGTAAAACCTTGCCGTTTCATCCCAGTAGGAATAACAATCAGAGACGTGGGAAAGTAATGTTAATATATAGAGTAATAGAAATAAAGCTATCTGGCGGAGTATCCACTGTTTTCCCTTTTATTCTTTATCATCAAATCAACTTTTCCTTTCAAAGCCGTTGCTTTCGCTCGTATCGAAAGTCACAGTGAACAGACCAGAAATTCACACCAGTATCTAAACAATGCTGTATATTTTAACTGTATATGTGCATGCATGCTTGGAATTCATTATTTCAGGGTGCTGTAATGCTAATGTCTAATAGAAGGTACATTATGGTCACCAAAGGGGTTATATATATTCAGGCACTCCGGAACGTCCAAAATAAAGGGGGGACAAAATGTATTCATTAATTTGAGTCACACATTCGTTCAGTAGCTACATAAAAAATGTATACTTATGTGCAGGGTTACACATAAGTTTTTTTTCCCGCGAGCTCATATAAGCAGGCGTGGTATTGATCCTCCCATTTTTAAAGAATTTTATTGCAATTTTTTATTTAAAACAAAACAAGCATTTACAAAAGATAGAGAAGGGATAGATAAAGCTTATATATCGAGAATTTATTTTAGTGTAAATACCAAATTGTGTATACCAGGATGTCAAATTGAGACATCATTGAGTCCTATGTGAGCCGTGGCCAACGGTACGGTATGTTCCATTATTTTTGGTCTGGTGTGGTCCAAGCATAGGACTATTCCGTATCGACGGTAAAGAGGCAAAAGATGCATTCTCGATTAGAAAAAAATGATCTACACGCTGTTTTCACGAAAATCAAAACGGTCAACGTGAATCATATGTTTTACTATATAGACACGTAGTTCATTTTGCTTTCAGTGAAAACTACATTTAGATTAATTTGCTTTGAGGGTGACTTGCACGTAGTTCATTTTGTCTTTAGGTGAAAAGTCATGCAGACAATTTCGCTTATAATCGAATATTCATCTAAACCATTTTTCCTCTTCACCGACGATAGTCCGAAAGTTGCCGAAGGTGGTGTTTATTTCCTTGACGGGTCGCGACCGGTTGCTATTTCATTTAAGTACTATACTGTTACTCAGTTCTAACTATAAATTCCACAATGCGTGGGTTATAGGGTTTAAAGACTTACTTGTGTACTAGTAATACTTTTGTACAAAATATGAGTTCAAGGAGCGATCAGTCTATATGTACATACGTGCTTACATATATACAGACCAACGACGCCTAGCAGCCGGCATGAGAGTGAAATTTCGCACCTGTTGGAACATCGGAAGCGGAGAGAATGCATTTAATGTTGAGTGTGAATGCTAAAAATTGTGAGTGAGAATAGAACTTTCATGCATACAATAGGATGGCTTTCCCGTTCTCTCAACTCTCCCGCATCCTCAGATGATCTCAGATGGTAGTAGCATCCAAGAGTAATGGCAAAATGTGACGCTACCCCGTCCGAAACTCTCCACTATCTAATTCAAAGGCTTTGGTTGCTCAAAGTGTTGGACAAGTACATTTATCGGTAAATAAATAATACTATTGAACTCATGTATGTGGTACTTGTAAAACCAGCGCAGTGGTAGTTTTCCAAGTGCTGTCAATCCGTTAACACGGATTTATGTACCATCTGTGATCAGCACTACGTGCTAAGCCACTTTAAGGGGAAAAGCGCCACAATGGCACAGGCTATACTTCCGTTTCTGTACAAGTGTTTTTGCATGTGCTTATACGTCACCTAATTTCATTGTATGAGGTCAAACGGATGGCTCGATCTTCTTTTAAAAACAATAGACTTCTTACTTTGTAGCTAATCTACACCTGTAAAGAAATTGCTAGGTGTCCTTGGTTAGGCAGTTATCGTGCGGACAGACAACCAGACTAGCTGACCCCACGACATTCTCAATAGGGACTTTTAGCTTCGCTTCCCCCTAACAATAAGCTTCTTACTTTTTAGGGGTGAAGAGAAAAGCTGAAAGACCGTATTGTAATTGCCTGCTTGTCTGCTAGTTGGTAATTACGATAAGTGTCGACCCAATGACACCAGGATCTTCCAATTTGTTGTAGGAACAAATTAGTTAAAAAGTAAGAAGCCTAGTTTTTGAAGAAGATCGGGTCATCCGTATGACCTCAAAAAATTAAATGATGTCACATATAATCACATGCAAATATTACATATTTATAGAAACCGGGATGTAAAGCTTGCGCCATGCATAATTGCATTTGTTTCTTACATTAAATTGCCTGTGATATCGACCGTATGTTCATAATTTAAGATTTTAAAGAGCTATTGAATGTTATATATCTAGGGCTACAGAGAATAAACTTCTTTGGCGATTTAGCCTATTTTACACAATATTATATTTAAACGACACATAATTTTGAAATTACGAGAATTTTCTGTTATATCGTTGCTTCAAAAAGAACGATGGACGACGACGTGCCTTCTGTCCAGCAAAATAATGGTTGGAGAGGAAGGACTTGAGTGACATGAAACAGTGGGTAAGAGTAGTTGTATGCAAGGAAGCTATGGCAACGTTGTTTTTAACCTTGCATGAACATACTTAAACTGAATTTGGTTTAACTTCATTTTCGGTGTAGACCCCCTCCCCCCTCGGCATCCATGGATTTTTGTCATAATACTATGATTATCTTATGTGATACCTTCAAACGACTATCACTTGTATGCATAATTATAAATACTTTAGGGTATTATAGTTACCAGCTCGTGCAGTTACGGGTTACTGCACATTGAAGCGCTCCGCTCCTTACTTAGCACGTAATATATGTAGTGCTGATCACAGATGATTTTTATCACAGCATTAAAGATGTTGATGCAAGAACATTTTTAGCAATTCTTGCAGGATTGGTTTTATCTCACCTATTAGACTAAGCAATTTTAATTTTGGTGTGAGGGTATGCGGATGTATTTGTTTGAGAATTTCCCTAGTTTTAGAGAAGAGTAGAGTTCGAATCAATGGCGATTAACACTCGTAGTTCATGTGAAAAAAGTGCGTCTAGGGGTTTGTCCTACAAGGGGGATTAACATGTGTGCCTGTGTTAAGTATGTTCGGCGGTGTGGTAGAGTGAGTTAATAATTAATTAATTAGTGATTAGGGATTGATGAATCTAGGCTTGTGTTTCTATAAAGAAACAAGGACAGTATATTCGGCGATACCCACATAGTATGTACATATATAGCTTTGAAAAGTCTGTGTTTCATATATTTCCATTTAAGCCTCTAGTTAAGAAACAGAAATAAACTTACGCAAGCTCAAAATACACGTACCTGTTTTATATTCAAGAAGCATAAAATAATTTGATTAAAGTTCCGTTTGCTGAGGCAATGTAATAAAAACAAGTACGATTGTTTGTTGCAAATCCAAAATATTTGATAAATAGTTATTAATGAAGACTTCTCTCTGAATTATCCCCAAAACGGTTCTACTGACAATCGTCATTATTTTATAGTTTTTCAGATGTTCACATTCACATAATGCCGTCTTACACTTTTCTTAAATGCTTCTGAAAGAAAAATGGTTAATATTATCAAAACGAAAGTTTGGTGTTGCTGATTTTGCTCCTGAGCTGATAATCTTTTTAGGAATACTGCTGATGCGGAACAGTGTGTAGAACCATTAGAGAGGGAAATGTGTACGGCGAAGAAAAATTGATTGCGAGCTTTAAAAACTTCCTAATTTTCATCTGATGTACTTATATGAATTGAGAATGAATGGTTGTTGCATCATGGACAACCAACAGTCTGTCAAAATCAAGTATTTATTCCTATCTGATGCTTTACAACTAACTTAATGCTTGTGAAGAGGAACAGTGATACCCATTTAAAACGACAGCAACCTCAGCAGTTTCTTTGGGTACTGCTTTCTGCTGACAAACCTCAGTGTGCATTCATTTAAATTGTTGTTGGGCTATGATTCCACATGCCACACTCGTGTCATAAATTAGGGAAATTAGGTGATTCCCAAGCAGGTATATACTCGACTGTGCCAAATCAAATCGTATTTGACCTTATGATGACGGATGGATTTAAGTGATTTCACAAGGTTATTTTACGTGACTTCTTTTCAAAAAATGTGAGGGTGGAGCGTTTTCCCCGAGATATCATGCGGATATTTTGTGCTTAGAGTCATTCTAGTTTTATTTTATCGCAAAAAGGTTGTCAAAACAAGTCATTTTTTTCTAGTTATATGATGTGGATACTAATACAAGGTCGCACCACTGTTATAGAAATACTTTGTTTTTCGAGATATCATTTGTGAAGGTTTCATTTTCTATGAAGTAACTCTCTAGGATCAATTATAAGGTATCTCACAACGTTTGTTTGCATACTACTTCCCTATACTACGACTACTTCCCTAAGCACCTTAATGACTTAAAAATACCCTCAACCCTCACATGTGGAACCTATCGCAAAATACGTTTCCAGACAGGTATACTATGGCCATTCTGTCATTCTATTTCTGAAGCTCTGGTGTTCATATGTTGAAAACAATTGAAAGGCTCCAGGGATTTACAAGACCTTGAATTCACCTCGAGATTGGAAATCGGAAAACAGATAGGGATGCAAGATGGGACACAATTATCCGTAACCCCTCCCACCCTCTTATTGTTAGCTGTATGCACTGCTTATTTTAGGGAATAAAACCGAAAAAAATACTGACTGTATCTCTTTTCAGGCCTAGCTCAAATCTTCGCTCTGCCGTCGCAGAAATGACTGCATTTTTTGGTTTTGTATTTTTTGACCATTTTATTGAAAAATTAGAAAAAGCAGATTTTGGAAACATTTAATGAAAAGTGGAATGAAGTGATATTAGTCACGTGCAATGGAATCATAGAATCTTCATATTGAAGACTTCAAGAATTGGAAAACATAATTAAGTATAAAAAAAGTGTTAAATGCCTTATTCGATTTTGCGACCCCCCACCCCCCAAATTCTCCTTTCGAAAATTTCCATAACAGCGCTGCGACCTGTGATCCACTAAATCCACTCAGGAGACATTTCCACGACTTGGTAAGTATATAAATTTGGAAGTGTTATATAAAATCATCGCTACGCGATAATTTGAGGCTTCGCATTGGGTGGCGTCAGCCACCGCCGTCAGAGTAGAATGAATTTTGAGCTTTTTTCAAAATTTCAGAATTTTTTCAAACAAACTATAAGGCCGATTTCGACCACATAAGCAGTAACCATTCCGATTTACATAAACAATAAACATCACAAAAAATTGCGTTGAAATCCATCCAGTAGTTTTAGAGATAGCTGTCATTTGACTTGAAGTTCAAAATTAACGATTTTTTTTTCAAAAAAACTATAACGCGGATTTCAACAACAAAACCAGCAACTGTTACTATTTACATAAGCAATATTCACAAACAATTTCATGGAAATACATTCAGTAGTTTTGAAGATAACTTTCATTTGACTTGAAGTCCAAAATTTCAATAATTTTTTACTGAAAAACTATCAGGCCGATTTCAACCAAATACGAACTCAGCCTTACTTTTGACACTAGTAATATCCATACAAAATTTCATTGAAATCGGACCAGTAGTTTTTGAGTAATCGTGCAGAAGGACACTCGGACGTACGGACAAGGTTATTTTACTAGGGGGCTGACTAGTGATGCCAATGGTCTGGTCTGATCTAGATTTTATGAAACTGGTCTGGTCCAAAGCACAGACCAGACCATTGGTCCGGTCCAGTTTTTCGGACCAGACCAGTGGTCTGATCCAGTCATTCGGACCAGACCAGACCAAAGACCATGGTCCAGAAAACCATTCAGAGCAATTGAATAATCACATTTTATCCAGTCAAATTTTTTTTATCCTCAGAAATAACATTTTTAATTTGTCCCACA
Source organism: Allacma fusca (assembly GCA_947179485.1). Taxonomy (NCBI): domain Eukaryota; kingdom Metazoa; phylum Arthropoda; class Collembola; order Symphypleona; family Sminthuridae; genus Allacma; species Allacma fusca. Next base: position 50,344,820 of record OX359249.1, on the reverse strand, counting down.
GGATTTCGTTAACTCATAAATTTTTATTTTGCGTACTTTTGGGACCATGGTCCTATGGTCTGGTCTGGTCTGGTCCTGAAGCTGGACCAATTGTATCTGGTCTGGTCCAAGTGTTAGACCAGACCGGACCAGACCATACAAGTCTAGGACCAGACCGGACCAGACCAATAACGGACCAGACCATTGGCATCCCTAGGGCTGACGCCACCCTAAAAACGAGCAGCCCCGCCCTGGACCCGGCACGGTTAACGTTTCATCAGTATAGCATAAAATGAAGCCAGGAATTCAAAACTATCAGCCCGCTTTCATCGGACACACACAGACAGTGTGTGTATAGGATGCCAAATAGTGGTCGGACCAGTTCAGGTTAGTTCGGTTCACAAAGTGAAATGAATCGAAAATTAAAATTTCAGTTCAGTTAGCTTTTCTTCGGTTCAGTTCAGTCCAGTTTCCTCTAAGAACTCAACTGAACTGATTACAAAACAGTTTAACGCGCCAGGTTAAAACTATAACGCAAATAGTTTCCGTTTTGGTAAGTACAATATATATAATATATGTTTGTACATACACACACGCATAACATACATATAAGATGTGTTCTTATATATGTACAAATATATAACACGGCAAATGCAATCGTCAGAAATGAGAAGTGCGTCATGACAGAAACAGGCTTTATTGTGTATGCGTAAAAATCAGTTCAAACGATTCAGTTCAGTTCAGTTTTACGCTGAAACCGAACCATTCAGTTTGGTTTGTGTATCGAACTGAACAAAAATTTGTATGAACCAAACTGAACTGAACTGAAATTTTCAGTTTTGAACTGAACTGGTCCGACCACTAATGCTAAATGACAAGACGCGCGTCCTGTGTATATACTTTTCCATTTGCACCTCCCGCCGATGGTATTTACGCTCGTTACTTACTTCTAAATTAATTTGAACGAGTGGGACTTTTTGGTGCACGAATCCAAATTACGCGCGTTATACTAACCTGACGCACCACGTAATCTACATCTTACTTTACTATACAACTATTTTACTTTCGTTAGAGTCAGCGTTGTTGCTCGCTGTGTAGTATTAGTGTATGTATAAATCTTGTATGCTTGCTGGTTATCGTAAAGGAGCGGATGGAATTAAAAATCATCTGTGATCAGCACTACGTGCTAAGTCATCAGGGGGCGAAGCGCCGGCAGAATGTTGCAACAAGGGTTATTAACAGTAATGTGTATTTAATTTTCCCCCGTACAGGTCACATTTATATGTACTGGGCAAAGATGTTAACTGAGACAAAAGAAAAAATGGTTTACACATGTGCTTCCTTGTATGTAGTATTATATTCAGTACGCATATAGCAAATTGTGCAAAACGTTTCATATTCAATTTTAAAACACCATGTACAAGTACTCCCGACCTCTACCGGTGGTTAGAACACACAATTTAATGTAAGCAACAAATCCTACAATAGATGGCGCAAGCTGTACTCCCCGATGAGAACACATATGTATTACTATGAGTTTATACGTGACCTCATTTAATTTTCTTACGTCAAACGAATGACACGATGTCCTTCAAAAACAATAGGGTTCTTCCTGTTTGCATGATCTGTCCCTGTAAAAATTTTGCAGTGTGTAGTAGCAATGGTTCTGCCGATATCGGCAGGCCATTGCTACGACAGGCGACAGGCAGACAGCTAGACAGCCAGACAGGCAGACAGCCCGACCTTCGCAATAGGGACTCTCGCTTCGCTTCGCCCCTAAAAATTGGTGCTCCACCGCTCACTCCAGTAATTGCATAGAAAAACACCAGATTAAAGGCCCCGCTTCGTGGTTCTCCAGGGCAGCTCACGTGACAGTATATGGTGAAGCGAACCGCAGGGAAATTAAAATGATATCAGATCTAGTACAACGATAACCTCTGTATGGTAACTAGTAAAAGCCCTGTGCTTCACAGGGGCAATTACCTTGTTAGATGGTAGTGTGAGTGTAGAAATTAAAAGCTAAACGGCTTACGAATCAAGCCCTGTCGTGGAGACTTATTGTATGCCTAAATCGTGCGCGCTTATTTTAACAGTAGCGCGGAGCTTTAAATAAACGGACAGGTAGTTCCGTAGTTCTCGTTAATAATAACGACCAGTAACAGCCCTGTGCTTCACAGGGACAATTACTTGGAGAGGTGCTAGTGTGAGTGTAGAGGTTAACTGCTTACGAATCAATCCCAGCCGTGGAGACTTATGCCTAAATCTTGCGCGCTTATTTTAACAGTAGCGCGCGAAATTTTAATATCCACAAACTCCATGAAGTACTGGTTAATTTATAAGGACAAGGGTTGTCATTACTTATAGGATGCGCGTGGTTTTGCATGGAGACAGTAAAAGCAAGGAATTTAAAATTGCAGAAACAACTATAATTTTCTACACTACCAAATGTATGAATATTATTAAGGATAACTCTACTCTCGTCTCCGTCTATCTCTATAAGAAGCGCCTGAGCGATGCCCTAATAATAATAAATTATTTATTTTCAAAGCCCATTTTATCGATGAAAAATTTCTAAAACAAGTATTCTTGATTATCTTCCGAACCCGTGAACGGATTTCAATGATCTAAAAAGAAAAGTCGATTTCAGACCATGCAACATTTGCATGAATTTTGTCAGTTCTTAAATCGCCATATACTATCAGATTTTGCTAATTTTCAACAACTTTATAGTAATGCAATTTACATTGCATTATTTCTGCAGAAAAACCTTCCGCCGGGACGATTTTCAAGGGAGTGGGAGTGGACTTACATGTAAGGGTCCTTGAGCTAAAATACATATTTAAAATACATTTTCTAGTTTGTATCTCAATATCTAGCCGTTAACATTTTTATTTTGTTTTCACGGGAAGTATATATTTTTTAGTTTCAATGTTTATGCTTTGTGAGGCTTCATTGTATTTTGTATTTTAGCAGACTATGACAATCGTTTCATATCGTCCATAAAATTCAAACTTTCTCCATTTATGTAACTTATTGTTAAACCAATCATCAACAAATGTATATAAATGACATTTAAAATACATTTTGTATTCTGTAGTTTGTATTTTGGAATTCGAGGACCTAAAACAGTATTTTGTAGTTTCTATTTTGTGCCGCATTAAAGTATTTTACATTAGAGAGTTTGCGCTTCGTTGACCCCGAACGTAAACGCTAACGTTAAATCACACACTTTAGCGTTTGATTTAGCGGTACGCTAACGTAAGTAAACGCAAGGTGAAAGTCGCATCACGTGGTTGATTTCTGGTCGTATAAGCATATAAACATATAAGCGGCGCTGGCGCTGCCCCTAAAACGATCTGTCATATAAGACTCCTAATCAACCAATATTGGCGGGATATTCAAGTTCACCAATCTTTTGACCAAAATTGTAACATTGTTTTCACCAAGAAGGAAACGTCTCAGGACAATTTGTCATTCGACGAAGTTTTTGAATTAATACATTTAAAATTCATGTCAACTAGTGTTAAAAATTTTGAAAAAACTCAATCTTGATAATCCTCAGTCATCTGATCAAAACATCCAAATAACTTTTGAATTAAATGATATAATCTAGATCACTGAAACCTTCAAAAATTGAAAATTTCAAAATTGTTTTGGTTTATTATTTTATTTATTTTAAAGAATTATGTGCGACTTATTGATACTTCTCCTCCTCCCCAGAAAAAAATTGGCGTTCGATGAAGTACATGAATACAATTTTAAAAAATCAAAACGGTCATTGGCGTTACAAATATGGAAAAAATACATTATTGGAGCGGTTGTAAAATTCAGAAAGCCGCAGTAAATTTTGACCTGGATGTCGCATCTCGGTTAATGTCTCATCTCTCCATCTAGATACACTCATACACATTCGACGTTAATAATATCATTTACGCATTTAACCAAAATGGCAACACGCACAAAATGTTCTGAAAATAACTCAAAATTTACCCAAATACCTTGACATTTTCAATTGGCCAAAACTAAATGCAAAGCTATTAAAATTAATTTTCAACGTAAAATCGTCGGCGTAAATAAGTTGGTTTTCGTGTGCACTTCTGAAAAAAGAAAACCACAATAATTATGCATATAACCTGAATAATAATTGTGAAAATAATACAAAATTACATGCGTAATGTCAATGTGCTCACTAGTGAGACATCTAGTGATTACGATATATTATTTTTTACTATTCTAACATACTTGAGTGCGTTTGTCTTTACATTTTTCCCTTTTAAATTAAAGGCATGTCTAGTGACAGAGCTTTAAGAACATAGGGGAATCTTTACGGCCTACGGATATGGAAATCTTTAGCATTTTACGGACAGGGGAAACCTTTTGGGTTAGTAGTAAGGAAAGTTTTATGGATTAGGGATACGATTTCTTTTGTGCACGGCTGTTTAGTCAAGTTTTAACATGCATGACATGACTTTCATTTATCTCGCTACATTCTAAGGGATATAAGTTACTAACCGGACGATTACTTAGAAACGTAAAAATATTGTCATTCAAACATTACAAGGTCACCTGTTGCGGCAGCATGAATAAAAATCAAGATCATGATTACTTTAGCCTGCTAGATTTATGGCCATTTGGAGAACGTGTGGGCTCCACTGGTCTTTACTATTTATTTTAAAATAAGTGAGTAAGCTTCTGAAGTTAATAATAATGCATCCATTGCTATCCTTTGAAATGCTATTATAATACAAGTCATATAACAAGTACCGCCCAGGATGAACTTTCTGTGAAGAGTTTTTTAATAACGGGATTGAGTAAAAGAATAAATAGCTTGTTTATGTGGATGATATTCTGTATCACTCATGTCGTGTCACTCTCGCCAGCCAACTCCTCGCTTCGGTCTCCGCTGTTCCGCCTCGTTCTTCTCTCGCTGTTGTTTTTCGTTCTGCCCACCAAACTTTCTCATTCTCATTTTCTATGCTTTTCTATGCTCTCATCAGTAACCTGTATTGGTGGTGCGGCCAAAACCTGCACATCATCTGTACCTTTTAGTGCGTTGACTGTGGCTCCCTCTCCATAAGTGTCACATTCAGTGGGAACAACTCGAATTTGTGGATCATTGGATAAAAACAACTAGTAAAAGCCCTGTGCTTCGCACAGGGGCAATTCTTTGAGGATTGTTAGAGTATACACAAAAATGTAAATGGATGTAGATCCCGTATCAAGGCCTGTCGAAAAGGCTTAATATTAATATCCCGCTTCTTATTATTGTAACTGAAGCCTCAGAAACACTGATGATGCACTGATTATTTAAAATAGGAAAAATGAAAGAAATTCATATTAGCGCAACACTTTTCACTTGCTATAGTTACAAAAGTCCATGGTTCCTACAAATCAATCCTTACTTCCTAATGATATTTTTAGGGGATATAAACATCAATTGTATGGATGTAAAGGCTTGTAATTAAAAAATAGTGAGCAAATAACTTCTGCAATACAAACTGTTAATTTATCTGACGTTATGTATAAAAACTGTTGCAAATAAGTACTTTCAATTCCATTTGCTTTTTTCTAATAAGAATCTCACACTTATGTGTACACAGTTCAGCCATTAAATTTCTCCTCTCCTCAAATTCGTCAGTGCTCTGCGACAGAGTTTCAGCCCGCTGTAGCTCGCTGTGCGTATGTACCACAGGCTTGCTTGGCTATACTGATTTAGTATACTGCATAGGTCAATCCTCTTAGTATTACACTTAAAAGGTTTAAATCAAAGTCATGGATATTTATTGTGTGCCTAAATCGTGCGCGCTTATTTTAACAGTAGAGCGGAAAATTTTAATAGCCACCCACTCCATAAAGTGGCGGTTAAATTATAAGGATTTTTTATCCTGAAATATTTCTTTTGTTCTTTCCTCATATCCTGTGTAACAAATTCGGTTGATTTGATTCACTTTGTTGCCACTCGGTGCGCTTTCTATTCTCGGTTATTCGCAAGTGACCATTGATTTCTGGTTACTTCCGTGCGTTTTTGTACGGTCGTTTTTGAATAAATGAATGATCGTGTTTTGGGTTTAAAGACCATTTAAACCATTTAATATAAAATAAAATAATTAAAACCATTTAAAGACCGGGTTTTTAGCGCGTTCGGGTTGTAAAAATTTTTGCTGTAGTGAAAATCACGAATTCTTCAATGTTTTTGAATATCGGGTATTGTATTACCCGGGTGAAATGCCCGGACGTCATTAGCACAAAGATAACCTGACGCCTAACAAGCATGAAAAAATATTGCTGCAGTGAAAATCACGAATTTTTTAATATTTTTTAAATATCGGGTATTGTATTACCCGGGTGAAATGCCCGGACGTCATTAGCACGAAGATAACCTGACGCCTAACGAGCATTTAAAAATATTGCTGCAGTGAAAATCACAAATTCTTTAATATTTTTGAATATCGGGTATTGTATTACCCGGTTGCAGTACCCGCCGAATATTTGCATTAACAGTAGAGAACAGACTATAAGCCATAAGTGGGTTTGCATTTTGTTTGGTCCTTATTGGCCAACACAAACGGCAGTAATCGTCATTTTAACATGGTAACCTAGGCCTGGTATCCTGTTACCCGAATGGGCCCTAAAAATTAATTTAAGCTCCTGGTATTATATGGAAACGATTCGCGTCGTTGGTTTTGCCTTAAACACAGTATTTCACAGAAAACACAGAAATAGCCCGAGGCGACACTTGGGTGACGTCACAGGGTCATCACGGGACGTCGCTTATGGGAAATCTACACGAGGTTACACATGTCTGCTTGTGAGTCACTCAATAAAGTTCACAGGATTCTATTTATTAAATAGATCCGTCGAACCTTAAGAAACTATTTACTTTAAAATTACTTGATTTTTCATACTGCGAGCCATATGTGGAAATTCATAATTCTAACATTAAGTTTAAAGATTATTGCAATACCATGATACTTACTACTGAACAAAAGAAAACAAATTGCTACCCACACCAACGGAATCATATGCTGTATTTTTGATAAAAGACATGACTCAAATCGACTAAAAACTCAAAAAACGACGTAAACGTATAACGCCTTTGACTGATCAGTATTCTCAGTCACTTTAGTAGCACCTGGACTTCCCAATGCTGGCTTCCAAACAACATTTGACCTAGTCGATGCTTGCATGGAATTCTTTCTCGACGATCTCATCAAAGCAAGACGTTGTTCCGACAACTGTTCGTGATGAACAATGAAGAACTTCAATTAGACCGCCAACATAGATTTAATTCTACTTGGATTGAATCCTGTCAAGACGGGAAAAGATAGACAGCGTACAGTCTTGGATAAGCTTTGAAATGGAACCAACAAAATGCAAGCTCACCTGTTCAACTTGTAGATTTTATCCTATATATGGAGTCAGACCAGACATTAAAAACACACAATAGATAGCACCGCAGGGTTTTTAAACAAGGTCACATTGTATGTGAGTAATAATGTCATCAAACATCACAAAGTAAGCCCTTTTCATAAGGATCCATTGCAATTTTTTTCCCGTTTCAGAAATTTACCAGTGGATAAGGAAGAATTACCTGCAGCGAGAATTATCCACGACTTTGAAAAACAACTTGTCAATGCAACTACATAAATTGTCCTCGTTGTGTATGCGCGAAAGAAGGCACGAAAAGCTTTTTAAGCCCACGAAACCTAGAAGAAGCACTTCGCCTCACCGGTGAGAATTTTGCTTGGTTTCACCACACGTATGATGCAGCACAGACTATTACTAAAGTAATATCGGAGACCAGAGGTGTCCATCCTTCGAAGGATTTCCTTCAAAGAAGGCTTCTTTGAACGAATTAAGCGTTAGCTTTGGCAATTATGAAGGGAGCGGAAGGAAGGCTGGAATGGAAACGAAGGCTGAACGAAGGCCTCTGCTCTTTGCAGAAATAAGGGAATGTGAAGGAACATGCTAATTTTACAGCCTTCGAACGCCGTTGCAACTTAGCCAAAATCGTTCCGTAACTAAAATGTACGTATACGTACACCGTTACTCAACTGAAAAGCATTTTTCTTAATGTTATTCTAGAAAAATTTATCTCACAATGACAGCGTGATACCCGGAGCATGAAAGCATGTTATTCCCTTCACTGTACATTAAGTAATACTGATACTCTAATATTGCAATTAATTGTAAACTAATTATTAGTTTTTCAGCGGTAAGCAGTTTGAATTTTAAAGCCCTGATTCTGTGACTTGTGTTGAATGAACATGGAAGGAAGGTAACGCATTATGGGCATTTAAATATTTTTGAAGGCTGAAGGAAGGATTACAGTAGGATTTGAATGAAGGAAGGGTGAAGGAAGGGTAAATATTCAGAAGGCTTCATTTTACTGAACGATGAAGGAAAGGGTATTTGGAAACGGTTCCCCTTCTGAAGGATGAACGAAGGTGATTTCAAATGGACATCTCTGTCGGAGACAATGAATACCAAGCTAATACAGGGTGTGGAATAACCTTTCCCCTCTGAGATCACCAAGTTCTAGTACAGCTACACTACGATTGTAGAAAGTACGTTTTTGTACGGAATTTTATTGCGGATCTACCAGCTTCAGAGCAATCGGTTCATAAGCAAAGAAGTTATGAGCGATTTCCTACACTAAGCCAGAAATAGAAGGATTTAACCTAGGAGGTGACACTTTTCCGTCCACACGAAGTCCAAGGATTAACTCGATTAAACCGACAGGAAAAGACATGATTTGTGAATTTGATGCAATAATGAACGGAGGAAGACTTCTTGCATATGTAGTCTCCATACTTTACAAGATATATCTGTAGTCCATTTTCCACAACTTTTCTCTGTCTGCTGGTTCCAACATAGAGCTTACAAAACTACAATTTAAAATAAAGAATAGATTTACTGGAGGTAGGTTCGTCATAATTACTTCAACGAAACTCGTACGGAGCAATAGTCTGTGATGAAGAAATGGTAAACTAAAGAAGTTTATAGAAGTGAGGGCATAAAATGTGCATATGCAGAATCATAGTTATTTTGAGAAATGCCTGCTGCGTAAAAGTAGTACATATAGCGTTTACCTACCTAACCATAAATACGAGTAAGCATAATTGAATATATTATATGACTTCCCTTTTTGATTAGTATACCTATTTGAAACAGAGCTGCTCTCAGTATCAGATATTACCTGAAAAATACTGGTCTGGTTCGGATCGGCCATATAAGATTATCCAGAGGTGCGCAGCCTTCGAAGGCTAGCCTTCCAAGAAGGCTTCTTTGAAGGCGGAAAGGTAACTTTCTTAACGTTGCAGAAGGAATGAAGGATGGAGATACTTTTTTCTGAAGGCTGAAGGAAGCCTTCACAAAAACTAGCAGTGAAGGATTGTGAAGGAAGGCTTCCTAAATATTAGCCCTCCAAGGCCGTGAAGGCTTCCAAGTATACGAAATATCTATAACGTGAAAGCATAGCATATGCAACGACGTTTTGCTGCTAGCACAACAATGCAGCCAATTCGTGAATTGACAATGTGTGCGACAATCTTCACTGCACTGAATCCTGCTGGTTCAAAACGTTTTTAAGCGGGTTGTAGTATACAATTGAAGGAAGGCTATTTTTAGAAGAAGGCTGAAGGCAAAAATGAGTGTATGTATTTTGGAAGGAAGGGTGAAGGAAGGCAGATTTTTTAGAGGACTTCATTCTAGGACATGTTGAAGGGGAAATTTTGATTGAATTTTCGCCTTCGAAAGCTTGAAAGAAGGCTGTTTCCTTTGCGCATCTCTGAGATTATCCGATTGCCTGGTCGAGTTTGGGTTGTTGAAATGTCCGCACCTGAAATTGCAGGTCGGGTAATGCCCAGGTTCCGCTTAATTAAAATACCCTCTTTATAGGGAACAAGTTCGGGTCACAGTTTTCGAATCACCTCAACCCGAACTTGATATTTCATGTAATTTTCAGACATTCATTTTCACAATTTTATTTAATCTCCACGTGATTTAAATATGAAAATCTGTATTTAACACTTCCTAGAGAACGCTGTTTGGTTAGAGAGTAAGAGCAGTTCATTTCGTTTTAATGTTTATTGAGGATTCGGCAATGCAGGGTGAATATCAACCTTATTGTATTAAGAATGGTGATTTCAGAAAATTAATTTTAATTATAAAATCGCTTTTCAATATTGTTAAATAGGATGACATAAAACAGAGGTAGGCTTCAGCAAAGTATTCAAAGAGACGCCAAATCTCCAAAGAGTTGTATAATGTAATAATTCACGTATTCGATGAAAGTTCCAGTAAAGCCACGTAGTTGGCCTGAGCAAATGAGCAGTCTCCTCTCAGAATAATAGATGAGAGTGAGTCCCAAAAATACATACATAATTTCGTACAAACCCACGTCGTATTCATTGAAACCTACGGAAGCCCAAAGGATCTGTAAAAATTTTAATGTATCATTTTCTATGAAAAACTCATAAATACAAGGTGCGCAATAGCCCTTACCTCCTTAGATTCTCCAAGATCGAACCACCCCTCACAGTTGGAGGAAGTATTTTTTTGTATAGAATTTAATTCTGTATAGGAAAAAGATAAATCAAAGTGATCGAACAACAATTATTATTATTACAGAAGTTATGACCATGAAAAGAAAAAAAACACTACAAATTTCAATTTTGTAACTCGTTCAACCACTTTCAGCATTCTTTTGACACTTGAACTATTGATTTGCTCAAGTCACTTAATTTTTTGTCGTTGTTCAGAGATTTCAGAATCAGGAGACCCTCAGCATGGCTATCCCTGGTGCTCACACGGGTTTGAGTCAGGAAAGTTTCCAGACCCCTCTGAATTCCCGAGAAAGTGAGTCCGGCTATCTAGCAGAACTTATTGGGTTGCCGTTGCTTTCGCTCAGGGGTTGCGTTCAAGAAGAAAGCTGACTTCTTCGAATTTTTCCGGAATCGGTACTCCTCAGGAATGAAATCAAATGTTGTTCCAGGATGACATTCCGAATTCCTTAACACAGAAGCAGGAAGGCACTCCTTGTGAATGGAGAAGTGATTTCATTCAGTTATTGAATTTTATAGTGTTTTTTCTTAATATGGTCACAACTTCTGTAATACTTGTTGACCGATCGCTTTGATTGATTGATTTTTTTCTATCCAAAATGAAATTGTGTACAAGAAAATGCTTCCTCCAACTGTGTGGGTTTGTTAGATCTTGGAGAACCCAGGGGCAAGGGTTGGCGCACACCCTGTACACCGGAAATGTTTTCAAATATGCATGTAATACATATAACGAAAAAAAATAAATGAGTCGGTAACAATAACATATATCTTGTTTAATAAAGATATACAGTTAAACTTAAACTTATTTTCATAACAATACAGTTCGGATCCGAGGAGCCAAGTTCGGGCTATGAAAAATATTGACCTTAAATTTCAGGTGCGGATGATCCTGAATTTTTGCTACCTGAAAAGAATTCACAGAAGTTTTTTACACAACTTTTTCGTAAATTTGTAAAACTTCGTAATTTTGTATTTTGTCACTGAATTAAAAGGTTTGTGCAACTGTTTCGTGCATGACACTTCATCAGCCACTATGAATAACAGGTAAAATGTAGAGTTCTGGTGAGTTGTTGGTGGTCTGTGATTGGATAGTAAGTTATTATGTGTTATAGGTGGTTGATAAGGAGAAGGTGGACAGTTGTACGTAGATATTAATGAGTTATAGGTTGAGCTATTGAGATGAGCAATTGAGTGGAAAAGTCCGAATAAATTAGGAAGTGAAATATTGTCACCAAGTCCCATGCACTAACTGCAAATCATTTGTCTGTATGCATCTTACCATTTGATTATAAACCAAGGGACATGATTGACAGCTCGCTGAAAGGCCTTGAAATTTTACAACTACAGCACGGGGTATTTTATATCTGAAATTTCAGTAAAAAATTAAACCTTTAATAATATTCTCATACCAAAAATACCCTGGCAAATGTTTAGTGGAAAATGCAGAAAATTAGGACATGCAATATTTTTTTACTACTTTCCTTCTATGGGCAGATGAGTGAAATGTAGTAAAACTTGTAAATACTTTTACAATCCATCTCATTCATTTAGTTTTCATTCAAATATCCTGTGTATCATCCGTAGAGAGGGAAGAAGAATTAGATGAATTTTCCATACAGAGCAAAAAGGTAAACGCGTTTTGTTTTTTAAATTAAAAGTAAAATGAGCCAAGCGCAAGCCTCACAAAAACCAAATTAGCTGCATGAAGCTTTCGCTGAAAGCATAACAAACTTAGTACATGAGGGGCATACTAAATGACGTGCTACTGTATAGTAATTCAATTTGCTTTAAAGATCTTCACCTAGTCCATTCTGCTTTTAATTTTAATACACTTACTGTGTGTAATTTTTTTAAGGAACTGCAAGTAATTAATTTCGTTTGTACTTGAAAACGCATAATTTTTTTCTGCACGTCTATGAAAGTATGCAATATCAAAAACAGCTCTGCCTGAGAACAGTCAACATTACAAATAAATGTGTCATACATTATTATATACAACGTATTAAAGCCTTTAAGCAATTCTGGGTGAAGTACCCAGGAAACGAGGACGGGTGCGACACTGATTGTGAGATACCCGCATTTGCGTACAATTTTCGAGTATTTTTCGGTATACGGGTACAATGTGGGTACAGGTTCATGGTTTTAGATTAAGTTTCGGGTACGAAAAATTTGTACCCGGATACTCGGGTATGGCTATACGGATATAGATAGATACCAGATATAAAAATACTGGAACTACGGGTGCTTACCCGTGCCAAGCACTGCCCGAGATGCTTTATTGTTTCGTTCATTTTTTATCTAATTCAGCCCAGATGGAATACTAGTTTTTTTACTTTAAGAGCATAAGTGCATCTTTGTTTGGTATTTTTAAATTTACATTTTAACAAAATACATTTTTAATGAAAATTCTTTTTAAAGTTTCGCAAATTTTACGAATTTCCAATTTGTTTGAAACATTCGTGCTACAGAAAAAACAGTTGTATATGCTTTTGACCCTACCCTGAAAAAATGATTTTTAAAAATTACTTCTGATCCCTTGAACCGATTTTGAAGCTAATAAGGGGCTTTTTGACTCCAATGAAGCAAATTTGACTTTAAACGACATTTTATTAAATACTTAGGAACCTATAACCCCCACAGTTTGTGTAAAAATGCACTTATTAACAACTTTTTGGAACTGTTGCAAGATAATTCTTGCATAACTACACTTTAAAATACATGTAAAATACATTAGTTTACTGCATTAAAAAGCTACACAAAAATTAAATGAAAATTTTCGTGCTGTTCCTTAGGGGTCAGATGAAGGTGTGCCTGTGATATATAATCTTGCGAGGTCAATGGGTATCCAAAATTTAAAACTTTGGGACTTGACCTTTATGGCACTTATAAAAATTACAAATTGTAAAATACATCAATTTTAGTAATAATTATTTTTACGAAGATGGCTTTATGTACTGTTTTGCAACTTTTAGGATTTTGAGTTTATTGAAAACTTCGACATGTGGAGGAAACAATTGTAGGGGTTTGGTCATGCTTTGAAAACAATGATTTTTAATGAGCTCCGACGATCCCAATCCCATAAGCATTACACAGGAGACACGAAAAACTTTTCATTCATCCAATGCCTGTTATGACGGGTCCATAGTCCATACTCTCACTAGTAAGCTTCACTCGTCGCATATTTCCCCCGTTTGTCTGCCGTCAGTGCAGTAGAACCTAGACATTCATCATTCTGTTCGTAGAGAAAAACTCTGAGGACAAAATATAACTTTAAAGCATAATTTCCAACTGAAAGCTTTTACCTTCAATTGCCTGCCTGCGTTTGTACGCCCATCCCAGCAATTCTAAAAAAATGTCTGCAACATTATACGAAAGGATAAAGGTAGATGCTCTTTCGTGGAGTAATGATAATCATCCCTGCTAAACCGCAGTTTAAGCAGGCTCCACCCGAGATATTAAACAACTTTATTGAAAAGCGGAATAGTTTATTATTATAATTAAATTACCCGACTGGCATATTATTTTTATATACTAAATGACCCATGTGATATTATCCAAACAATTTGCTAAAACACTAGTGTCTATACGTAATGATGCAGCTGTAGCTGTGGTTATGCGCTCTTTTCATCCTTCTTCACTTTCATACGTTATACATAAGTGTATAGTTGCCCATTAAAGTTTACAGAAACTATGCAAAAACTGAGAAAGACTTTAAACAAAAGATTTTTTAAGAAATTATTGCACTTAATTATCTATAATTCTGTCATAATTATGACATGTGCAAATAGCACACCACAAACATCTATGTACATCTCCTGACGCACAAGTTAGCACGGTGTGAAAATGAGTAATACAACCAGAAGATTTATAATGGTTTAAAACTGTTCGATCTTGAACCGAAAGCTACCGAGTCTTTGCGTTTTGAACTTCAACTTTAACAGGGTTGTAATTTCAGGCTTGAGAAACCAAGGAGCCTGAAACTCAAAATCTCTGTCTTTTTGCACTTTCTGTTTTTGAACCATAGATTGCCTTGAGTTCTACTTTCTCGGCAGCAAAACTATATACTTTCCAACCATACATCCATGAATTATCCCTGTAATGCAATTTGTGTTGAGACGTGAAATGGCATATGTATTACTGTAGTGTAGCAATAGGGATTGATGCTGCTGTTGGTTTAAATCGAAGAAAGTGAAATTATGTTATTTAACTATTTTTGAGTTATTTGACAATAACAACAGTAATAAATATTACTCGATAGTAATAACTATTATTGTATAATGCAATCATTATGAAATGTATTATGTCAAGATTATTGGAAGTATTAACAAATTGATCTGGTTAAGATGCAATGATGACTGGAGCTTGTAAAAGAATAAATACATACATATCTACCTTTCATTGTACTTCCACCTCCCATCCACATACCTTACCACTACTGCTGTAATTTATTATCATATTTACAAGTTTAGCAAACAACGGCATCATTCTCACTGTCATATTTCTGTTGGTATGTATTCTGTAAATACTGAACATTCAGTGACGCAAAAGCATCTTGCCGCGGACAATGCAATACATACATAGTTCAGTTATGGGCCATTATGCAGAATCGGATTCCGTTCCTGACAATACATTAAATTACTTGGAAGAAACAACGTGGTCACTTGTCATAGCAATAGGATTAAGCACTGTACAGTCGACACTCCTGAAAGGAATATTTCACGTATACACACGTACTGAGAGATTTTCACAAGAGTATGAAAAGTTGCATTCCAAATTAACACCTCTCTTATAACGTCACAAAAACGCCTATCAACGGGAAACGGGATGTTCTGTAAGGAGACTGACTGTTACTATTTAATAAAAATATTCACTATTATTATTCTTAATAATCCAGCTGTTATTGTGTGAAATAATAAGTATTAATATCCGTGACAAAATAGCATTAGTGAATGTTCAGTAGTATAAGAACATATCAACAGAAAGGTGACAATGACAGTGCTCCCCTTGCTTGTTACTTATAGTAAGATTAAGGCATCTAGCTAACAATAAGCATATAATATTTTGTAAATTGAATTTTTTGTAGTTAAGTTTTGGAGTTAAAATAAAAACTGTCTCCGGGCGAACTCGATCAGAAATATTCCGGAATCTCAGTCTTGTCATTATATGTAGATATGTATCAGTGCTTTATTGACGCAACCCTGGCGTGGTTAGAGGTATTCATCTTGCACAAATTTCAATGAATAAATGATTAATTACCCGCATACAGAAAGGCAAAGGGCATTCCAGGGTATACAGCAGCAGTTAATAACTATCTATATAATTTATTTAATTAAATAATCCGTGAAACCGCCCATGTTAAATAATCGTTAAATTACTACTAGCTCATTGGGAAGCCATTCAAAATGCCTTCAAGTGTCCAATAATGTCATTCACATCAAGACATAGGCAAATTGAACATTTACACAAATATGTGATAATTTATTCGCACACGCAAGCGATAATGTAGTTTGAGTTTGGCTTAAATCCCAGATTAATGATGGTTAAGGACGTAAATGAAGGAGACGAATACCAGTGCACATTCCCATATAAAGAGAAACTGGTCCTGTAAGCAACATTATTAGAACTAGAACCTCAATAGCCTTTGATGCCTTGGGTAAGATCCAATAAACATGCAATTCAGACATTCAGAATATCAACTCTGGTCTTGTTTTAATTGATGGTAAGGAAGTAAACCCATAAAACGCAGCATACTGTAAACGCAGCCAAGTTATTCACCCACCTTGTCTTACAATCAGCCTTTTACGGGAACAGCATTCACTATTGGTATTTTGGCGAGTCAAGCCCAAAGCATTCATATTTCACTAATGGCTATTTAGTCACTAGTCACTACCCAGACATGCGAGGGATGTAGGAATCAAGATTTTATCTGAAAGAGAAGGGCGATTAAAAATATGATGTAACTTGATGAATTAATTCCCGTGTTGGTTGGATTTCCGAATTAGTGCGAGCAGGTTTTCTTGCTTGGGATGTAAAACACTTAATTATATAATGTATGCGTATATACTAAAGTATCATTAGCGAGGAGTGTCTTCACTTTTTTCCCCCCCATTTCCTTTCGCACGGATTTGTTTTTATCTCAGAGCTATCAACCTCTCCTCTTGGCGTGCTCACAATTCAGTAGTGGAATACTATAGAAAGAATTTTCCCCACAACCTCCAACGTATAGTGTCAAAAATCGAAGCCGAATCGTAAAACATAAAAATTCTTTAGAAAAATTATGAAAGGTTAGCTAAGATTGAAAACTGGAAGCGCTTGGCAATTATCGTAAACAATAGCTCTTTTAACACTAGCGCAAGCCGACAATTTAATGATAACATAGCATACCTAAAGGGAATCCGGTTAAAGGATCCATTCAAGTTCAAGCAAGGTTTGTAGCACCACTATAATTTTCATTCAACTTACAATTTTGCAAAAGTGCACCCAAAGTCTGAGCAACAGTCTGTATTTTTTTATTTTGATTAAGCTCGATTCAGCAAGTTTTTGTAATAATTTTTTAAGAGTATCCATATTTATTAAAACAATTTGTAAGGGGTATATTTATACCGGTGCAAATTATTTTTCCCTCCCAGGTTCTGTAATTGCTACTCCATTAGTGAAGAAGAAGAAGAATTAATAATAATTATTACCGAAGCTTGGGATTTAGTAAATAATTATTAAAGTGTATCTGAGTTGCGAATCATCCTCATCTGTTTTTCGGGTGAAAGGCATTCTTCATCTTTTTAAAGCTATACGATAGAGAACTTGAAAGATTCAGCGGGCTCTACTATTATGAAATGAGAATCTGACTACACGCATAATAATTTGATTACATATGACATTACACAATGAACTAACTGTGAGCGGGGAAAAGGAGAAAATTGTACATTTAGTATTTAATAATAACACGGACGTTTACTTTTCGAGATGTTGTCAAGACTGGGGGGGAATTCTTTTTGACAGTGTTGTGGAAAATCCCATTTGAAAATCTAGTCTTGAATGTTTATAAATAGCTTGAGGGTAAAAATTCCAGTTTGGTTCAAAGAAACTTCGACCTCATGCTCGTGGTCGGAATAAGTTAAGATTGCAAATCAATCTTGGCGTCAAAAATATTTCAGTTACTTGCTGACGTTTCGTAGTGTATGCTATCAAGGGGGGAAAAAATGGCTGGAGACTATTGATATAAAAATTGCGCTGTTCACTCAACTCATGATCTATTGAAACGAAGGAGGAAAAGGGAATAACCAGTTTAAGTTGAGAAAAAGTGTATTGTGTACTTACTTACAAGTACGAGTTTCCTGCGAGAGTTAAGACTTCTGGTTAGATTAGATTAGATTCATCGGGAAGACTTCTGGTTGAATGAGGTGTGTATGCATTATGCATACCTATATGTATATGTATATATAACTGCCAGCGACAGGTGGTTTAAAGGGAAAAGTTATAGCGACGTGATAGCAGTTCTCATCTTACATGAAGATATTTGATAATACCTTGAAGGAGTTAAGATTTAGGAGTGTGAGGAAAATGAATGCAGAGAAACTATTGGAACACAACTTGGAATACGCTGAGCATCCCTCCAACTAACGAATGACTACATTTAATCCTAATAGGAGGATGATTCGGGATTGTGGTAGTAAAGTATCACAAAGGGAAAAAATTGTTTGCAAGTTCTGATCCTAACCTCGTCCCACACGTTGAGTATTACGACTGAAACAACGACAGGTATATGCAGTGTCTTAACAATGACCTCTTGTTGTGTGTGTGTCCACAGAGGACATTGTCCGGTTGATAATTCTCCATATTACTCACCGATTCAACCTTGCCTCAACAATTCATTTAGTATCCAATGGGTTGATTATTTTAACCATTTTTCTAGGTTTCAGTTTCAGTTCATGTCTCAGTCTTGGGCCATTCGGCTATTTCGCAAAACCGTCTATGGGTCTCTCCTGATACCCAGCCACACTTGAGCAAATTATTACTTCAACACTTACTACATTCAACCCACGAGAGTCACTGTCAAGCCAATTTCTTACAATTCTGTTACCGGAGAGGACCTCAGAGAATATTTCCATTTTTGCACAAAACATTCTACCCAAACGTTTCCCCAAAAATCATCCAGACAAATACACATTTTATTCACATTTTTTGCAGATATCAGCGATAAATTAATCAGAGACAACTGTGATTAGGTTGTGCAATAATTAATTAAGATACGAAGTCGGCAGGACACAGAAGCGAGAATAATGGGTGAGCAAAACTTGATTAATTGTTTGTTAGTTGTGTATTCCTCCCCCTGATTAGGCATGTGTCTTATTTATCAACTGAATCATTGAGTCTCGATCTTCAATCCAGAAACACATGCAGAATTTTGAGCACTCACACCCTCCCTATTCATTATCGCCTTCCAACCTCGATTCCTGTGGGTTTAGCTGTCCATAGAACATATATGATGATTGGCGTCCCGAAAGAAAGCCGTCCTTTCTCTCCTTCTAATTCATAACTCTTTAAAAGGAATGTGGCCACCATAGGGATTGCTTATGTACTGAAAAATTCAATTTGTCTGTCATCCTTTACTGATTGTGTCACTATAGTCTTGCGTTGCAATCATCGAGCCTCTCATGTTGCTCTTACATTTTAAGGGTTGTCATCGTATTTCCTCTGCACTATTTGCCGGTCATAGCAAATTATTATACTATGTTACTACTTATATTATTTACTTAGCAGCCGTTAAGAGCACCTTCATAAAAAATTATTATTACTATCGGGAAAGTTCAATAATAATTCCAAAAATTGATCCTGACATTCCGGAAAATACTTTAGCAACTACGACTGAAAAGTTTAGAACTTTTAATAATATATTAACAAAATTGTGGTAGTCGCTTTTAGGAAAAAAATGTTACCATGTAATTTATTATTATTACAGAAGTATCACTTTTCATTTCTTAAGAATACTTACTTGTGTTCATTAATTTGATTTAAACGGGAAGCTGAATGTGAGTGAAAATCCTTTCATAGACATATAGTGCTGAGGTGTAAGGCTGATAATTAGTACTAAAAATAACGCTAAGAAATGCGTTGATTCATGAATTAAATTGTACTTAAAATTAGCAGGGGTACACCCTCATTGTTCTTTTTGTACATATGTATATTGAACATTAGAAACGCAAAAGCATGTTGTCATGGACATTGATTTTTATTATACAGTTGATTCTCCCTATAACAACACTCCATCGTATCAGCATGAAATTTTGTGTTGTTATAATGGAAGTGAAGGAATGATTTCGCATGGATTTATACCGTCTGTTGGAAAAACTCAGTGCGTCATTATAATAGAAAAGTCGTGTAAATAAGAGACATATAGGGAGAGGATTGGATTTTGGTTAATATTATTATTTATAATTACACATGTTCTACGAGTGTAAGACCCCATTGACATGAGTTTTTGTCTGTACAGTGGTAGGGGTATAATTAAGCATGTAAATATGAACTCTTGGATGAATCTCAAGTCTACATGACATTGTAAGGCAAATGCCGCTATTAGGATAGTCTTCATGCAAACAGTCGACTGTTTAGCGCTTTATTTCTAATGCTAATTACAGCAAATGATTTTGTTACTTTTACTTATTATATAATGTCGGCACTCTGAGACTTTTCTTCCACGTTAGTTAATGTATCACTAAATTCTCATTCTGCGTTATCCCGGAACTGAACTAAGAATAACTGACGAATTGACTATCTGTAGAAGACAAAACTTAATTTTATTCCTTTTGTTTGTATTGCCCGACACAAAAGTTGAGGATAATGGTTGACCTTAACCTACGGAAAGCCAATACATGGCGTCGATGAAACAGCAAGTGGGGCAGTTACGAGTTCATTGCATTTTGCATTGATAGCTCTGCACCTGCACATTCCATCCTTTCCCACTGCTTATACTCTTTAGTGTCTTCAGCAAGGAAACTCATTCGCGAAAGAATGTATTGGCAAGTTTGATAGGCGAGCTACACATGGGATTTAAATGCAGAATGAGAAAATGAAACTGTGAATGTTCAATTCATTAAAAGTAGCCAATCACCTAGTGTTTGCATAATAATAATACTAATAAATTAAAGAAAGCTTAAAAGAGTTCTTAAAAATGTAGTTGCCATGTTTTTATAAGATGCTCTTGGTTTTAGCGTAAATTATATGCCAAAAATATCAGATGAATATGTAGCATGTGACATTAATCTGAGGCTGTACAGTCAAAACTAAACTAATAATAGGTAATCATCATGTTACACATTAACGGCATTATCAGCAAATTCCAGAACTAGGAGGCTACTAATCTGTGTTGAGTTGCACTTGTGATAATCTAAAACGTCGAAAATGTCGACTAAATACAAAAACACGTTAATTATTAACTCTAATTTGGAACTTAGTTTCCCAGTCAGAATTTTGACGCAGATCGAAATATTATGCGTGTATTTGGTCTTTCTCAAGTGTTTTTTTTTGTTGTTTCATGACGCGTTTCGCATCAATTCGAGCAAATTTAGGCACTCCAACCAAATTCGCATGAAATTGAATTCAAAATTATGCGAAAGGCTATACTATATACTACCACTGGCGTACGTTTCGGAGAGAGAGAGAGAGAGACTGGATATTTAAAAATACCCTCATCATCGTCAAATTATAATATTTAGATAAACTCGTCAAAATTAAGCCAGTAAAACCGCAAACTTAGCGCGTCATTTACCCCAAGTCGAAGACCTCCGATTCGTTCAACTTAGGAAACAGGATGCAATGGATTGTCAGCTTGCATCAATATCCACGAACACCAGCTACAGACAAGTCATCATCCATCATTCATTAAAAGCCAAGTCCTAAAATATTATCCAATGTAGGGGTATAAAATAATATACCTTTGTTTACGTGCTCTTGCAAGCGGTAGTTATAAGGGTGAGTCAAAGACAGCAAATTAAATGCCCATATTTAATAATCAGCAAGGAGATATGAATCATTATAACATACTAGATCTCAAAGCCAGTAACATTACTGTATTGCTGACAAAAAATGTAAATAACGAAAGGAGAAAATAGTTATGTATGCATGATGGAAGGTCCAACACAGTAAGATGCATGTCACGTCGCGCGTGATATGCGTGCGTAAAGTTAAATCTTTCACCTCCCACTCACTCAAATTTTGATATGGGATGAAATATTATACTCCGAGATAGGGAAAGTACTTTCATTTTATTATCTATCTATGTACTACAAAATAAAATACTAAAGTTCCGAAACATTAAATAACAAGTACAAGTGGAACTAAAATACCCTCAGCACTTTTTTGGAACTACCTAAGACTTGCACTACTAACTGTCGTCTGTGTCCTGAGTTCGAATTCCGGTTTGGTCTGCAACTGTGCTCAGTACGAAAAGGGGTTTCCCCACTGGATTTCTCCCCTGACCGCTCATGCATTTGACAGCATCTGCTTGGGTGACAATAGGCTCATAAAGTCGGAACCCTCTAAGGTAGTATTCGTCGCAAAATAAAGAAAAAGTATAAATAAAGGTTAAGATGTTTGACGACTCTGAAAGAACCTGAGGTTAAGAATCGGAGTATAAACCTAGATTTTTTTATCTATTCATACATATACAGGTTTATAACAGGATCTCCAGTTGTTCTGCAGATTCACTTATGGGCTATCGGCATAGGTAATTATGTATGTATGTATCTATAGATACCTTGAATTTTGTTTTTCCAAACTGATGATGCATTCTTGTGATTAGCATCTATGCTGATTAAATGTGTTTAGTCAGTAAATTGAATTAGCATAAAAAAGCAAAGGTAATACAGAGGCAAGAATGTCGTCTCCAAATCTTGCAGAGCGATTGCTTTCGGGTTACTACGTGTTATCCGTGTAGTCAAAAAATACATTACTTATAATTAAATTCATAGTATAGGATGGCCGGCCATTGGCTTTTTATCTTCAGCCACAATAGTCAATTTTTGTCACTCGCACCTGATTACAAGGTAGCAACTGTGTCTTGATTTCTTGTCCCTTGAAGATTTACATGATGTTATCCCCCATTAATTACGCATATATTGTTATGTTAAGGGGCGACTTGTTCTCTATATTAGACAATCTCTCATGGACGTGGCATTCCCAAGAAATGTGACCTGACAAGGCATGATACAGAGACGTTAACTTTGCCTTACTTATATATTCTCCTGCTCCGCCATAGTGTCTAAACATTGACAAATGTTTACTGCCAGATTAGGACGGTTAATAACTCATGTCTGTCTATCTCTCACGTCCAGCTAAAATGAATTTCTTACTCCTCTCGTCGCCTACACGTTTGAATTGCTTATCCCGATTCGAATTAATTGCAGCCTGTTTCCCTTCATTATAATATTCACAATACCAGTTTTCTTATCTTCAACATGCAAATACTCCTTGTGTATCACCCCCCACCATTGTTAATTTTGTCTTAAATTATGAATGGCCATACATAGAAATGGGAGTACAAAGCTATAAGAATCCCCAGTTAAGTTCATGCGGGCAGTATCTATATGTATGCACTCAATTACAAATCTGTTTTATGTATTTACTCAAGCAAGGCAAGTTCAATTTCCAACAGATGTTGATATTATGAAAAAATATTGGAATTGGGAGACATCATTGAACCCATCACACACCCCCGACTTGTCATCTCAATATAAATAACACTGGAAGTGTGAAAGTGTAAATGAGACTCACAGTTTTTTTTTTATTATTATTTGAAAAGATTAAATCATTTTTGGTAATCTGAAATGAAAGTAGTTGAGGACAGGGAACCTGAGGAAAATAATGGTTTCTAACTAAGGTCAGTTTTGAACTTCATGAAATTCCCTGAAGAATCCAGTTTACTATTGTGAAGGCACATCTCCCTTCTCCGTGCTACTTGTATAAGAGTATAATAACTTGTCAAGGAATTATAAATTATTCCTGGGATTCACGCGATATTTTATTTCCACAATTTGATTATTTAATACCTTGTCTAGATCCCTTTAGTTTTGGGACTGCGGAAAGCATGCAAATAATGTAATTGAACATGCTCGATGAGCTGTCTGTGGAGTCTCATTTTCATATAAGACATTCCTTGAAATACGAGATGATGTTTTGTACTATGAGACTTACCCTGTGAGACCTGGGGCTAGAAACAGTGCTCACATGAAATTTTGCAAATACTTTGGTACTTTGCTTGCGGGTTGATTTAACGTTGTCGGATGCTTTAGATATATACTTTGTGTGCTAATAGTCAGGACAGCGTACCCCGCTTAAACCTCATATTTCAAGAGCATTACACTTAAACGGGGTTTATTAAACCCTTTAAGACTCGGGTGTCTCCTTACAATACTTAATTTTTCTCATCCAGAATCTCCAACAGCGAGAGACAACAAAAGAGCCAATGTGCACTGCACATGCAAGCATATGTACAGGATTCCTTTGATTTTCGTCACTCCACATATTTCTAAAAGGATTAACATAAACCCATGGAGGTCATCTAACGATAATATATCGGGACTCAAGTTATTATACCTACAAATGCATAGGTACTTAAAATGTCAAACAGGATACCATATTAGCATTTATGAATTTATGTGTCAATAGTCAGAGAGGGATGGGCAGTGAGTTGAGTACTTACATGCCTATACGGATCGCTTATTGAATTAATTGTCCTAACAAGTGTCCTCTCTTGACTTAGCATTAATTTATTCATGTCATTCTAATACATGCAGATAATTATTACATATTTTTTTTGTGAAGAGAAGTATTTCGGGATCATTTCAGGTATTCCAACCTTCATACCTTTTACGTTTTGAAAAACTCTGGGTTTTTTTGTTCCCATATTTGTCGTCCGTTCATAGTCTGCACTTCATTTGGATTTCCTTTTCAACAACTATTTAGAATTCCATACTTCCAGTTTTGTGTTTCCCTCATTTTATGAAGGCTAGGGGCACGTAATATTTACATTCTTTTAATTGATATGAGCCTTGACAGCTGCTCACATTTCCCACTCAAATAGATGAATCTATTACTTATGTAAGGGAAGTTGCTGTAGATCAAAATCTTCGGAATGCATTAGGACAGTTAGTTAATCATTCACAGCCTTTGCTAGACAGAGGTCGGGTTACTGGTACTGCTTAGGGGTATGTTAGCTTGTGGTGGCTTACAGAAAATTGCTGTAGACATTCTAAGTTGAAACAAAAGAAGCAACTGAGAATTTCATTTAGGAGACAAATTTTGCATGTAATTATGGTCTGAAACACCTACGAATTCAAGCTCTGGTTACACATGGCCAAAATTACATTCCAAATATAATCATAAAAATAATAATTGTTTAGACCAAAACGACTTAGTATTATTAATTCGGAGAGAACACAAGGACAAAACACTACAAGAATAGTACTTTTTTAGTTTAGTTCAAGTCGTGTAGTGAAAACATTATTACAGCATGTACATACAGGGTGTTTCATATCTGTTGTGTCCCCCTTGTCCATAAAGGGATGATGACGAATGAAAATATGTGATTGTCCCATTTCAAGCAAATTCTTCTCCAGATTTTTTCAAACTTGTTTCATCCCCATAGCTCAGAAACTCTGGAACAGCGGTCAAGGAAGGGAAGCAAAATGTGGAATTTTTAGAAAAAGGACATATTTTGAATGTTTTAAATTGTTTCAACATATTAACTCAAATTTTAAAAAAACTAATTATTTCAAAATATTTCGCACGCTTATTAGAAAATTTTATTGGCTTTCAGAAGAGCTATCCAGCAGGTCTCTACGTTTGAAATGAAATGAGTTTCATTTTTTCATGGAAGGTCTCAACTACATTCCAAAACGCTGTTTTTGTAGCAAATTTTTAAAGGGATTCATATCTAATACCATCACCAAGTATCGTGTTCCGAAATCAAAATTTGGGGTCTCAGGAACTGAAAATTTTAAAGTTTTTATGAATTGATTTCAAAACTAAAAATGCATTTCTTTGTTTCAATATTGACCAGCATGTTTGGTTGCCACGGGCTCAGTTTTTGACTTGGGAAGATGCTCTTACACTCACTCAGATAAATCCCTTTGATTGCTACAGAAACAACGTTTGGAAATATGTTTCTGAAAAATAGATCGTCCATGAAAAATTACAAGGTCAGAAACTTATTTCCGCATCTTCGCTTATGAAGATGAATTTCCCCAACCTTGCCATCTGTCCGTACAGGTGATGACTTAGAGACATTTAGGTCTGAAAACCAATCAATTTTATACAACCCGAGACAAAAGAATTTCAAGAAAGAATTGAAACAAAATTTTAAAATGACTTAAATCTTAAAAAATCTTGTTTGCATCACGTTCTCAACGATTGTTACCGCAATTCTCGACCTAGGTCTATGAAACAAATTTCGAAAGAACTGGAATATAATTTGTTTTAAAATCAGGGTATCACATATTTTGCGTCAACGTCCCTTATAATGGCTACGGGGAGATAATAGATGAAACACCCCGTATATTGTTATAATCCCTGAATTTCAATGTGGGTCCAGGAGGTGGATTAGCAGTAATATGCTCCTTGAATTGATGTAATAATAACTATGAGATGAGCAATACACGTTTATACTGAAAGATCACTTCCTAACTTGTTGGCTTCAATTTTACTTATGAAATTATGAAAATAAAGAATAAAATAAATCTACTAATGATCATATAATCAATTTTAATCCCGATTAATCCTCATCTCTAGGGAAGTGCCATTTCGTTTTAACCTCAAATGATTCCTTGTTGCTCTTCCTTTGTTTCTGTTCTCATTGAGAATATCTTGCCAGGAAGTCATAGTACCTTAACGCTACTAATAATTATTATAGTTTTGAATACAAATAAAAGACGAAGGTCTAACGGAAGAGGTCTACACTAACCCTAACTTGCATATTTCTATTCTCTTTCTACTCACGCTTAATCGAACACTCCTAAATTAACACTGACTTCTCATTCTTTCCCTGTTCTGTTGCTCTTACTTGAGCTGAGAGAGATGATGTCAATCTTCTAGCGTTTATTAAGTAGTTGAATTCCTATCTCCCTCCCAGATGGTTGTATGTTGCATAATTTGAGATACAGAATGTCTGTTATAAATTTTGTATGCTAAATGTTAATTTTATGTAGAAATACTAGGCAGAATTCCATGAAAATTAATCGTGGGGAACACCTTTTAAAACCGTTCAATGTATTATAAATGGCAATAAGTTAAGCCAGCGTTAAGACCTACACCTAGCATCGGGCTCGAACTTGCTTTTATTATAGAGCATATCGTTCGATCCCTCCACTACCCGCAGGTTACAAAATTTAGCATAGATGCCCTATGCAAAGCCATTGGCTTTAGGCCCTTGATGTTTGAAGTCGGTTCGGTTCATTGGTTTAGTTTTTATTGAGGAGGGAGTGAAAGCAGATAGATTTTCTTTTCATGGGTCTCAAGAAGTTATAAGGCTGTAGAGTATTCAAAAGCAATCCTCAGAATACAATAAAAAAACTTATAGACAAAGTTGCTTTTGTGTGCATATACAACAGCATCCGTAAAAGTGATAAACAAGATTCCACACTATTTTTAGCCTCTTTATTTTGAGCTATATTTGAATAGTTTACTGCCTTTAACGTTTTGATAACAATAAAAGTAACTATATCTATCTGTCTTCACTCCCTCAAGAAGCTACTTTTTACAATAATATTCAAACCAAGGAACCGATTTCAAACGTCAAGGGCTTAAAGTCAATGGCCTGGCCTATCTTCGTTGACTTTTCTAACCTACGGACAGAGTTAAGTAAAATACTTGGTCTTCGATGCAACATACAAAATAAACTACATTATATAAAATATTAGAAATACAAAGTGTAAAGTAAAGACCTCCGATTGTTTTCTTGAAACACAAATAAAAATATAATACATATGATATTCAAATACAAAATATAGTTTTTTAAATACAGAATAAATTTACTAAAATGCTCACTTCCTTTTCACTCATTTCGGTTTCTAGACCAAATTTTGATTTTTTAAACTAGCTTTTCGAAAGAACTTTTTAAGAGAGAAGCCAATTCAGGACTAAAAATAAAACCTGTACATCAATTAAAATCATGTACTGGAGACTATGAGGTCAATGGATTGTTGATGTAAGAAGATAACGCTAGAACTGACAGCCCAGTTTCTCACATTTAAATTCCAAATATTCATAATTAACTGGAGAATGCATCTGAAAATTTCACTTCATTTACTACTGAATGTATGACCGGGACTGATACACAGCTCTATTTTAAAGATAGATCAATTGGGAGTGGCATGTCTGCTAGTCAGGGTTGTACAAATTAAAATGCCCTAAGGTTATATGCCTGTCCGGGTGAAAATGCCCAGAATGATCTTCAAATGCCTTGTTTTGACAAATGGTTAGTAAACTCACATGAAAAAATTTTTCGAAAACTGGATTTTTGTAACGTCGCGGTAGTTACGTTCACATGAAAACTGCTTTGTGCATTAAAAGTATTCCAAAATAAGGTTGAAGATGCC
The DNA here is from genome assembly GCA_947179485.1 of Allacma fusca. NCBI lineage: Eukaryota > Metazoa > Arthropoda > Collembola > Symphypleona > Sminthuridae > Allacma > Allacma fusca. The sequence goes on along the minus strand of OX359249.1, from coordinate 50,316,688 downwards.
CGAAATGTGTGGTCCCACTAGGTCCAGTTGTGCCTGGATTTGAAAATACCCAAAATACCCTTTTGGGCAACATGCCATGGCACTTCCATCTTTACAACTCCGTACTTGGTTGAAGAAAATTTTTTTTGCTGTTTACATAAACAATTACAAGTGACTGCATTGGGATTGTGAATATGAGCAGTAAAAAACGAGCAAGCTTGTAGACATTCTATTTAATTAAGAATTCAATTTAAAGAGATTGCTTAAAGGGAGAAGTGTTGGACATTCGAATTTTTCATACTAGATCTGACTATTACAAACAAATTTAAAAATTCCAGATTTGTAACTTTAATTTGAATCGTTCAAATTTTATTTGATTATCATCAGTCGGTTGCAGAAAGTCAAACATGAGCAAGTTGCAAATTATTTGAAAACCTTTGTCAGCAAACTTTTCCCGGAAATTATACATTGTCTGATTTGAGATGCCCGTAATAGTATTGGTTTGACTGGTGATAGTAAGTTTTTGTTAAATCCCACACAAGTGATTACAAAATTGGCATTTCAATTTTGTTTATAATAATCATACGTAGCATGAAAATCAGTGCCATCACCAACCATCACAACTCCCTGTTTCTCGGCGTTCTCATCATGTTCACTGCTGAGGCGAAATTAATTCTTACTTATTATAATTGGCAATGCCCATAATACCCCTGCCCGCTTAATATTTTGATGCGTGAATAGCCCATGAAATGTTCAAAAGCACTAATTGATTTCGAAAGTAGTTGTGAGGCCGGAGGGTTTTTTTTAATGGAAAATTCGATCATCAGGAACCAAATGTATTACACATTTTTTTTGAAAGATATAAATGTAAATGCAAAACGTGACAAGTTTCGTGAGAAAATAATAATGGAAACCACAAAATCGTAAATTAAATATATTTTAAATCGGTCCAGTACCTCAATGTTGTTTTAATTGTACTATCAAGTCACTTCTCATAAAGAACCAAAACGCTATATTCCGTAGCGTTACAACCCAACAGGGACCAACGCTTCTTTCCTGGTTACAGTTTTTCTTATTCATACATCTCGGAATAGCAAGTACTAAAAAGTACTCACATAGTTAACGTTGTGCCGAGCAATATTTTTTAAAACGATTAGACCAAACCATATCCTAATTGATTGCTTCGGTTATTCTAAGAAAAATTCCTATGTAACAAAACGCAAATGTTTGAAAAACGATTTGTGCAGCGCAATGTAAATTTTGTAAATATAATTCAGTACATTGTTATCTTGTTAGTGATGGAACACATTTTGAAATCTGGAAATTTGCTGGGATACTGTAATGAATGTACATATATCAAATGTATTTTACTATTCCTTGTTCTGTGGACTGGTGGGCACGTAAAATGCTTTGCGGCTCCCAGTATAAGATCCGTTTGACATTTTTGACACGCTATATCATTACCAATCCAAAACTTTTTAGGCGCATTAACATTTTTGAGATTAGATTATGTTTCTGTAATATCCATGGTTATTCTGATATTTAATTATTGCTTTGTCGTTGTGCTACTTTTTCTGTTGCCTGATCTATTTTAATGTTGGGATTTCAATCTAGATGATTTTGTCGTGTCGTTAATTTACACCTTGAGTTAATAACAAAATCAGGTATCAGACAAGCCTTTAAGATAAGTAAAAGAGACCGCGAGAGGTCTCTGAGCACCTGCAAATATCGAAATTCGTACCCGTAGGCTAACATAATGTTATGTTGCTTTATTTTTGAAAAGGTATTAGTGTTGACATCATGTGAAACTTAATTGTGTGTATTGTGATTCAACTAGTGAACATTTATGTATTTCTATTCCACACGATTTGCTAAAGTAACAATATGTCTAGCCAGAAAAGTGGTTATACACAAACGGTTTTGTCGGCCGTATGATTGACTTCTGGAGTGCTTCACGATTTGTTTAAACAAAGATTATGTTTGTTTTTCAGGGTCAGCCCGTTTGGTTTGGCTCCTAGTGGTCATTGCTACAACGTTACCTTACCAAATTTCTGCCGATGATCAGCAAACAAGTAAGAATTTTAAACTACGTCAGAGATGTAAGTGCATAAAAGTCAAATAATGAGGGGAAGTAAAATAAATCTTGGTTTTATAGGTAAATATAGTCGTGTAAAGGCTAGCCGGCAGTTAAAATCTGAGTCAACATGCACTCAAGCCGGATTCCATGGAAACGATAATGACTGCCGAAGCTTCTACCGCTGTGTGGATATCAGTGAAACTGATGAACCCCAATTCAAGCGATATTTCTTTGAATGTTCTCCTGGTACGATTTTTGACCCCAGCATAAGTAACTGTAACTACCCAGACAGTGTGGATCCAAAACCAAAATGTTTTTATAACAATGTGAACAATGGAAGCCGACCATGTGATAAGGACACAAACAGCACTCAAAGTGAATCTTCTGCTCAGACTGACCATGGATCTAGTGGTGATTCCCAAAATGGAGGTAGTTCTCAGAACGGCGGAAGTTCCCAAAATGGAGGAAGTTCTCAGAACGGCGGAAGTTCCCAAAATGGAGGAAGTTCTCAAAATGGAGGAAGTTCTCAAAATGGAGGAAGTTCTCAAAATGGAGGAAGTTCTCAAAATGGAGGAAGTTCTCAAAATGGTGGTTCTGCACAAAACCAAGGAAGCTCTCAGAATGGAGGAAGTTCTCAAAATGGTGGTTCTGCACAAAACCAAGGAAGCTCTCAGAATGGAGGAAGTTCTCAAAACGGAGAAAGTTCTCAAAACGGTGGTTTGCCGCAACCTGACCAACCAAATGGCAGTACATGCTCTGCTGAAGGGTTCTTCGCTAACGAAAAGGATTGCTCAAGATTCTACAGGTGTGTAACTGTAGGTGACGGCTCATTCGAACGGTACGACTTCGACTGTGGAGCTGGAACTGTTTTCGATGAAGAATTCACCACATGTAATTATCCGAATAGCGTGAGTCCCAACTCCAAATGCTACCAATCACAAACGGGATCACACGGAGACTCGCAAAATGGCGGCTCTTCACAGAACGGAGGAAGTTCCCAGAATGGCGGTTCTTCACAGAATGGCGGTTCATCACAGAACGGAGGAAGTTCCCAGAATGGCGGTTCATCACAGAACGGAGGAAGTTCCCAGAATGGCGGTTCATCACAGAACGGAGGAAGTTCCCAGAATGGCGGTTCATCACAGAACGGAGGAAATTCCCAGAATGGCGGTTCATCACAGAACGGAGGAAGTTCCCAGAATGGCGGTTCATCACAGAACGGAGGAAGTTCCCAGAATGGCGGTTCTTCACAAAACGGAGGAAGTTCCCAGAATGGCGGTTCTTCACAAAACGGAGGAAGCTCCCAGAATGGTGGATCATCACAAAACGGAGGAAGCTCCCAGAATGGGGGATCATCACAAAACGGAGGAAGCTCCCAGAACGGCGGCTCTTCACAAAACCAAGGAAGCTCTCAGAATGGGGGTTCCTCACAAAACGGAGGAAGCTCCCAGAATGGCGGTTCTTCACAAAACGGAGGAAGCTCCCAGAATGGGGGATCATCACAAAACGGAGGAAGCTCCCAGAATGGCGGTTCTTCACAAAACGGAGGAAGCTCTCAGAATGGCGGTTCATCACAAAACGGAGGAAGTTCCCAGAATGGCGGTTCATCACAAAACGGAGGAAGTTCCCAGAATGGCGGTTCCTCTCAAAATGGAGGAAACTCTCAGAACGGCGGCTCTTCTCAAAATGGAGGAAACTCTCAGAACGGCGGCTCTTCACAAAACGGAGGAAGCTCCCAGAACGGCGGCTCTTCACAAAACCAAGGAAGCTCTCAGAATGGGGGTTCCTCACAAAACCAAGGAAGCTCCCAGAATATCGGGTCTTCACAAAACCAAGGAAGTTCCCAGAATGGGGGTTCCTCACAAAACCAAGGAGGCTCCCAAAATGGCGGATCGTCACAAAACGGAGGAAGCTCCCAGAATGGCGGTTCCTCTCAAAATGGAGGAAACTCTCAGAACGGCGGCTCTTCACAAAACCAAGGAAGCTCTCAGAATGGGGGTTCCTCAGAAAACCAAGGAGGCTCCCAAAATGGCGGATCGTCACAAAACGGAGGAAGTTCTCAAAATGGCGGATCGTCACAAAACGGAGGAAGTTCTCAAAATGGTGGTCCTTCACAAAACGGAGTTAATGAAAATGGTGAATGCCAAAGCGAAGGATTTTATTCACACCCGAAAAATTGTAAACGTTTTATTCGCTGTGTAGAAGATGGAATGTCATACACGAAATACGAATTCGATTGTTCCCCGGGTACAGTTTTTGATCCCGAGATCTCTGCTTGCAATCACGCATGGGCAGTAAGTCCAAAATCAAAATGTTACAGAGGTATGGGTAACCCGGGAGTTGTTTCGGACCCGGAACCTGATACACCTACTGAAGATATGGATAATGGTACTACCCAAGGAAGTGCAAACAATCAAGGTAGCAGCAATAACCAAGGAAACGGGCAAAACCAGGGAGGAAGCAATAACCAAGGAAACGGGCAAAACCAGGGAGGAAGCAATAACCAAGGAAGTGGGCATAACCAAGGAGGAAGCAATAACCAAGGTAGTGGACACAATCAAGGAGGCAGCAATAACCAAGGAAGTGGGAATAATCAGGGAGGCAGCAATAACCAAGGAGGCAGCAATAACCAAGGAAGTGGAAACAACCAAGGAGGCAGCAATAACCAAGGAAGTGGAAACAACCAAGGAGGCAGCAATAACCAAGGAAGTGGAAACAACCAGGGAGGAAGCAATAACCAAGGAAGTGGGCATAACCAAGGAGGAAGCAATAACCAAGGTAGTGGACACAATCAAGGAGGCAGCAATAACCAAGGAAGTGGGAATAATCAGGGAGGCAGCAATAACCAAGGAAGTGGAAACAACCAAGGAGGCAGCAATAACCAAGGAAGTGGAAACAACCAAGGAGGCAGCAATAACCAAGGAAGTGGAAACAACCAAGGAGGCAGCAATAACCAAGGTAGTGGACACAATCAAGGAGGCAGCAATAACCAAGGAACCGGAAACAATCAAGGAGGCAGCAATAACCAAGGTAGTGGACACAATCAAGGAGGCAGCAATAACCAAGGTAGTGGACACAATCAAGGAGGCAGCAATAACCAAGGTAGTGGACACAATCAAGGAGGCAGCAATAACCAAGGTAGTGGACACAACCAGGGAGGCAGCAATAACCAAGGTAGTGGACACAATCAAGGAGGCAGCAATAACCAAGGAACCGGAAACAATCAAGGAGGCAACAATAACCAAGGAAGTGGACACAACCAGGGAGGAAGCAATAACCAAGGAAGTGGAAACAACCAAGGAACCGGAAATAATCAAGGAGGCAGCAATAACCAAGGAACCGGAAATAATCAAGGAGGCAGCAATAGCCAAGGAAGTGGACACAACCAGGGAGGCAGCAATAACCAAGGAAGTGGACACAACCAGGGAGGAAGCAATAACCAAGGAAGTGGAAACAACCAAGGAACCGGAAACAATCAAGGAGGCAGCAATAACCAAGGAACCGGAAACAATCAAGGAGGCAGCAATAACCAAGGAACCGGAAACAATCAAGGAGGCAGCAATAACCAAGGAACCGGAAACAATCAAGGAGGCAGCAATAACCAAGGAACCGGAAACAATCAAGGAGGCAGCAATAACCAAGGAACCGGAAACAATCAAGGAGGCAGCAATAACCAAGGAAATGGGCACAACCAGGGAGGAAACAATAACCAAGGAAGTGGACACAATCAGGGAGGAAGTAATAACCAAGGAACCGGAAACAATCAAGGAGGCAGCAATAACCAAGGAAGTGGGCACAACCAGGGAGGAAACAATAACCAAGGAAGTGGGCACAACCAGGGAGGAAGTAATAACCAAGGAAGTGGGCACAACCAGGGAGGAAGTAATAACCAAGGAAGTGGACACAACCAGGGGGGCAGCAATAATCAAGGAAGTGCAAACAACCAGGGAAGTGGAATTAACCAGAATGGCGACTGCGAATCCGAGGGATTTCATCCTAATCCCCAGAACTGTCGGCGATTCTTCCGTTGCGTTGCAAGCGAGGAAGGTGGTTACACCAAATACCAATTTGAGTGTGGTCCAGGAACAATGTACGATGAAGACTTACAAACTTGTAACTGGCCTAGTTCTATTAGCAAGAACAGTAGATGTCTTGGTGGCAAAGGAAACAATTCGACAAGTAACGGACAAACTGGAACGACTGCCGCTTCCATGGAAGCATCGTCTTCATCGTCTACTGAATCCGCTCTGCAGTCACAAAGCTCAACTCAATCCTCGGGTTCTCAATCGGAGCAACAGATTCCCACCCAGTCTTCATCAACCACAAGTAGCAGTTCTTCTAACCAATCCTCCAGTATGTCATCCACATCGCAGTCTTCATTTATAGATTCTTCATCATCTACTGAATCTTCCACATCCGACCAGCATTCGTCAACACCTTCCTTTTCTTCTCAGTCCTCATCAACAGCGTCTTCCACAAGCTTATCTACTACGTCATCCCAAACTTCAAATACACAATCTTCGGGCACTCAATCACAGTCGTCCTCTACTGAGTCATCTTCATCTTCTTCCGGTTCATCAACAAATAATGACGACTTAGAATGTCCGCATGCTGGATATTTCGCACACCCTACAGATTGCAAGAAATTCTACCGTTGTGTGGATTACCACAATGATGGTCAAAGTTACAACATTTTCGTGTTTGATTGTGGCGAGGGAACAATTTTTGACGAGTCTGTATCCGTTTGCAACCATCCACAAAATGTGTACAGACCTAAGTGTCGCTACAACAACAACAACAACAAAAACAATAGTTCCAGCACAACCCAATCATCAACGTCAACTGAGTCGGTCCCAGAAAGTACAACAGAATCTGCCCAAACCTCAAGTCAAAATTACACGGACTCCCCCAACTCACCCGAACCTGAGGATGTAGGAGGTCTTACCACTGAACAAATGGCTATGACTACAATGCCTGTCTGTCCAACAATGATCTCTACCACTGAAGGATCTACTACTGAAATTTTTGTTGCATCAACTGTAAGACTTATTTTATTTGACATTGTTAATCAAGGTCCCTAGTTCAAAGGCTAACGTATGCAATTTACTCCAGTTTTCAGCAATGTTTTAAAAGCTAGACTTTTTACCTATCTCACAATTAAAATTTGGGGTTAAATATACGAGTCAAAATATATTTAGTTTTCATGGAAGTGACTGGAAAGTAAAAATCATTATTCTACGTGAGAGTTGGGTTGTAGTTCCTTACATCCTTACTTACATATGTAGATTTAACATGGAGATTTTACCTGCTGCTGTATATGGTACTTTCGTTGGCACCTACCAGGTAAAACACCTGGTACCTTTGATTAAAGTTTCAATAGGTTGTACCATGACACAAGTCACTTGTACCAGACATTTAATGAACCAGGAATAGAAAGTGTTAAAGGGAATGTTAGGAGGTTTGGACTCTTCGGTTTGGGGCGAAAGGAGGTATCACCGGGTATGTATATAGGTACATACCTACTTGGTAACTTGGTATCAATTGAAGCTGAATTGGTGCTGACGCTGACAATGAATAGTCACGTAACATATCCAGGTATATTTTGACAGGACCAGGAAAATACTTGGTAAAAATTTATGCTGAGCTGGTTCTGACAATCAGGAATCCCGTGAAAGCGACATCTTGAATATACTTATGGCTATGCTCCAACAGGGACAGCTACAACGTCCGCCAAAGTGGGCGGCACATAGTTCCAAAAATTATGTACATAATAAATATCAGCGTGAACAGTATGTGAATTTGCGAATCAGAAAATGAGTGTTGTGATTCCAGAAATTATTCCCTTTCTTAACATTTGAGTGAGATTTTTATCAATGATTAAAGTTAGCGAGAATCAATGCAAAGAAGAAGTCACATTGTCCTTGAATTGCCCAAAAACACAATGCAATATTGAAATTGTTTGGTAATACATGGTAGTCATGATGAGTGAGACACCTGCTATCTCATATATATACTATAATTATACGAAACTTCGTGCAAGTATCGGTAATATTTCCAATATATTATTGTATTTTATATATTTTTCATAGATTGTAAAATTTATCACTTAAAAATTAGTTGTGGACGTTCAATATTTAAGTTAAACTCAACTGTTTTCACATATACCACCAACATTTTCAGTACTTAAAATATCAGATTAGATATTTAAAAAAACATATATAAATACATAAATACTAATTACAATTACGAGTTTTTTCGAATTTATTAGTATTATTTTAAATACAAATATTTCAAGAACGGAATAAATGAAACACTAATTCTAATATGAATAACAAAAGATCCCCATTGACTTGAGACATAGTTTTTAATTAGAGAAGTTGTAGCATATAAGATGTAGGAAGGAAGTAGAATACGTTGAGCTAATTTGTCATTGAAATGTAGGCATAATTATATGTAGGTTACTCGGTGTCGTCAAAAATGTCAAACTATACCTGGTACGGTACAAAATGCACGATATCCCTTTCTTAGCACTAGGTCAGCTTCAATTGAGACCAGGCATTTCCGGTTGCAGAGGCTGAGCTTCCTGTATGCTTGACAATGAGCACCTCTAGGACCACCTCTGTAAATCATTATTTGGTACAGCTATTAAATTTAGTACCTCAATGTATCAAACCAAGTATGCGTAGATATTCGTAGTAAAGCAGGTGTCTGGTGCAAGAATTTAGTACCAGGTATTTTGCCTGGAGCTACGAACGACAGTGTGTCATTGAGTGCCAGTGAACCTGATTATCCGCACCAGAGATAAACATATGGTGTCAAGCACCAGGAAGGTGTATATTCGCCATCATAACAGATGATTACACCTCATGATAATGTGATTGCCGAAATAATTTCCAATTTGTTTTTGTCATTTAAGGAGCCTATGACTACACCAACTACAACCACAGCCTCAACTACAACCACAACCACAACCACAACAACAACTACAACAACCACAACTACAACAGAGCCAACTACTACTACTCCGGCGCCCACAGAACCTCCTCCAGAGTATTTATTGTCATGTCGAGGTGGAAGTGCTACTTATCTGAGACCAAATCCATTTGACTGTACGAAGTACTACACTTGTGCTTGGAACGGTGAAACGTTTATTATCAAACTCCGGAAATGTCCCGAAGGACAACTATTTGTAGAATCGGAGCAAACCTGCATTGACGAAGGTATAGATTTCTTGTCTCCTTTCTAAGTATAACATAAAAAATGATAATTTTGCAGCTATCTACTATAGTATTCGAAAAACCAGAAGTTTAATAATTATACAATAAATATGCAGCCAAAGCCCCACCTTGTAATGCTACTGAGCCACCAAACGCAACGCCAACTGAAGCTCCAACTCGTGTGGAGAGTCTAGAAAGTTGTATTAGACGCTTTGGTCAAGAAAAACTAGCACAGGGGCTGGAGTCTCCTGATTACACCACTGGTGGTATTCAGGAAGAAGATCGTTTCAGACCAGTCCTTCAAAATGCAACAACAACTCAGGAACCTACGGTAAGTCATGTGGAGTTCAACGGGTTCATGATTCCTTGAATGAATACAATGCTGTAAAGAATAATTTTTCGTATATTGACAAGGAACAGCAGTAAAGGAGCATCCAGAATACTTTTAGGAACATAGTTTTAATGTCATTGATTTTTGCAGAGATTTATCAATCCGGACAACACATGTCCAGATGAAGGCAATTACGCACTGCCCAATGATTGTATTCGGTTCTTTAACTGCCGCCGACAGGGACAAAATATAATGGGACGCTTGATGAAATGTCCAGCGGGCTACCAGTTTATTCAATCCCGATGTAAAAGGAGCAGTGGATTAGATTGTCCGCAGCGGGGTTTGAAAACAGACTATGAATTCAGTCTAGGTGTTCCAATTCCCGATGATTTGAGGAGTGAAATAATTGAGCTTTGAACCTTCAAGTCTCCGGGTAAAATGTATGGGGTAAAGAAATAGATTAAGGAAATATTGAGCAAGTTTAATGTAATTGGTGGTTGTTTGTACATATTTTCTGTGGAAGACGGAAAGTTGGGTCGGGGCCTGGGCAAACGAATAGGTTAACTAACTGCTATCCTGGATCATGTTCAGCAGCAATGGTTTCTGACTAATTCAAGGGGTACTATACTCAAAAAGACCATTTGAAATAATCGTATAGTAAATTGTATTGTATGGAAAACTCAATAGGTCTGTACAAATAGTGAATCATCTTTGCTCATTTTACTTAAAACTTAAGAGATTCTTATTCCGTACAAAAGTGGAAGGATAGCAGATGTGTACTGCTGTACCTTATTGCTATAAAACTCTGATATAAATGTAAATCCGTGCTTTGCTACTGTTGTACTTTCAATGTGGTGATAAGTATGAATGATTTTCATTTCTCATTATCAGTTTTGTGCCTAGATTTGTTTTACAGTAAGTAGTCTTGTTTTGTTGATTTTACAAATATTATACTTATGTATGTACTTACCTGTGCCAAATCTCGTGTTCAGTTGTTAGAAATGAGCACTTGTAATATAATTTAGTTGGAATAAAATTCCCAGCATATATTCGTCGTGTTTCCATTTCACCTTTTTTCTTGTAAATTACACTATGGTGCATTTATATATGTATTTTGCATGTAACACCTGGATGCTTGGGTTCGAATGAAACATTTTAGTTCTCTATTAATAATTGTCTGAAGTTAAGTGCATAATTGATGGGGTAAGCTTTGACAAGATGCTCGTGGATTCGAATAAAACGTATCACACGTTTTAGTAATCCCACAAGTTCCAGAACTCAAGTACATAAACTCACACAATGTTTCATGCCGTTGCTTAAGCAACCCTATTTCGTACCACATGAATTAAATATCACTATTCTTGAAATTTAATTTTGAGTAGTTACAAATTACAAAACATTTATTAGTTTAAAATGCATCCTATACACGACATTGGCTCACGCTGTCTCCGCAGATGCAGATAATCGCGCTTATGTATGCATTTTCACTTCACAATATCTCTCCATTACATATGTATATATTGACTCCGATTAAATTACCCATATTATCCATCCTATAGCTCCAATTATAAACTAAATATATATATACACTTTATTGAAGGATGGAACACATATTTACACAAATACTTAATCAATACTTAATTTGAGAGTTTTTTTCCCTACAAAATCGTCTGAACCTAGACCTAGTATCTAGCCTCGGCTTACAAGTTAAAAGAAATTAGACGCACGTAGGCAATTCCGTAGACTTATGTAAGTGGAAATGTTTTCATAAATAGCTTCATATTTCTTGTCTCATAAACCATTCGTGCTGCAAAGTAAGAAAAATAATGACCGTGGCAAAAAGTGACATTTTAAGCCACTAATCTTTTTACTAAAGTTAAAGGGTTTGGAGGATGTCCTCAAAACTTTTTCCAGTTATTAGGAATCGCATACACAGCGTTGATTTTTTGATAAACGTATTTGCATTGTTTCTAAATTTTGCGAAACAGTAAAAAAGCATCTTCGTTACTAAAACTGTTTGGTTCAATCGATGAAATAATATTCAAAACAATCCTGCAGCGATTTCCTCATTTGTACAAATGTACTAAAGAATAATATCCTTTACTAAAAATAAGAAAATGTTTATCACTTTATTGTACGAAAGATTGTAATCAAATAATGTGAGACATATAGTTTCCATATTAGTGTAAAATATTAAGTTTTAGATCTCTTGTTAGAAAATAAAACATCGGAGAAAACAATTAATACAAGCTTTCATTGGTCTACCAAAATGAAGTTCCATAAACTCAGTCAGTAGTATTGTGGCAATGTTGGTGAAACGTTTTGTACATATATCTATCCAAAGGAAAAATAATTGCACATTTTCTTCATAAGCTTTTAAAGCGACTAAGTTATTTAATGAGAACTATATGCACGCATACCTGTATTTTAATTTCATATTTGGAACTAATCAGAACATGATATTTAAATTAATATAAGCAAAAGAAAAATTAAATGATAATTTTAATGATAACTATAATCCATATTTGTGATTCATTTCCCTACCTGTGTAATTTGTAGAAAAATTCCAAAACCTGGTGTAACTTTTGAATAATCAAGAATACTGTTAAGTGTAATAACTTATCCGAACCGTAGGCACGTGCCTCCCCCTTTGAACACATTGCCCCAAGATGAAGTGTCCAAATAAAATGTCAACTTGGTGTTCAAATTTCTATTATCTGTGGGCTGTACTGAATAAGAAATAACCTACTTATCTGTCGCAGATTGCTTGAAGAAATTGTTCGGCGATTATTTGTATGTTAGATAATTTTGTGGTTGGAAGTAAAACAATTGTTTCGTAATAAGAACAGAAAAGTAATGTCCTCAAAAAGGTCATGACTACATTACAACCGAAAACGTTGGTTTACTAAACGTCCAGGAGCATGTATTACCAGTGTTGGGCACATTTCTGTTCCCGTGGGTTTCATTTTCTCGAATTTGTAAGGAGAGGTCGAATTTGTTTTTACATTATTTAACGCGCTTAAAAAGTAAGGGGGACAATACCATTGATTGTCCCTCCCAGGTGCAAAACTGGGGGTTCATTGTCCCCCCCCCCCCGAGATGCTAATTGACATGTTTAGGAGTAAATAATCCTATATACTAATTTGAAAGACGTCGTCTTGATGATGGCAGTCGTCACTTATGTACGTGACATGTTGAAGCATGGCGGTTTAATTTTTTCATTCTTAAAAAAATGCTTTGATTTTTATTTTAAAGCATTTATTTGAATGAAAGAAATACGAACCGCTATTCTTTTTTAACATTTTTTTTGTTTACTTAATTAACAGACTAAAGTTATAGTAACCAAGTGTTACTGCCACTTAATCCTGTTCAAGTCAACACAAAATAATACAATTTTATATTACAAAGCAGAAAAAATTAAAACAGAGAGAAAAGAAATACCGTAACGTTAAACAAGTTACTATCTTGCATATTGGAATATGTGTGGTTAATAATAAATAATCAAATCAACTACCACTTGCTTATTGTGTGCGCCTTTGAATATTAGTACAGTTTGGCTAATATGATCAGTCATCATTTTTTAACCACCACGATTAAATTTTAACTTTGGGTAGGAGAGTAAGTAGAATATAAGAGTAACTTTCGGGTCCACCGACACATGTAAGATATACAATTAATTAAAATGATGTAGCTATCATATGCATTAACAGCGTTCTGGATTATTAAAAACAATTTGACCCTTTCCTGGTCCTTGGGTAAATAATCAATTTTTGTAAGCCAAGCCAAGATTGAATGTTTCACGTCTAATAATCAAACATTATTTAAAAGTTTAAGAACATTTCTAAAAAATAGTAAAAGGAGAGGCTTCAGTTTTTAAAAAACAGCGAATCCTATTTTGACCAAGTCTGTGGTAATGATGTTAACAAAGTAGGAAGCGTTTAGTTTTCTTTAGAGTGTTTAATACTTAGCTTTTATACTTTATTCCATTCTATGTTTATTTGTGGCTACAGATAAAGTCAATACAACTGAAGTTATTTCAAAAACCTACAGAATGTAGGTAAAACCGCGAATATTAAGCCATTGCTTATGTAGGTCAGTGACGGGGCACTTTGAATAACATATAAATTGTCAAATAAATAGAAAGGCATTTCTGCATGGAATCTGAGAGCCTTTGTTTTTTGTTTTACCCTGACTGGTCTAGAGTTGACCCCCCTTAGAGGAGGTCTTTCTTTAAAAAGACAACAAAATTTTAAATTTAGCTTTTTGAGAGGAAAGTAATGAAACAAATATATAAAGCCATTAATACGCGACGAAGTTGGTTTCTGCCATTCTGTCACAGGTTTTACCCAATAGAAACGGGTTGGAGGTTTACAGTATACGTTGCATTTATTTAAACGAAGAACAGCCTTATATGTAAAAATCATCGCTACGCGATAATTTGAGGCTTCGCGTAGGGTGGCGTCAGTCCGCGGCCGTCAAAGTAGGAAAAATTTGCGTTTTTTTTCGAAATTTCAGTATTGTTTTCGAAAAATCTATCGGGCCGATTTCAACCAAATAGACGTAACCATTACTTTTTACATAAGCAATATTCGCAAAATTTTTCATTGAAATCGATTCAGTAGTTTTAGAGATAAGTCATTTGACATAAAGTCCAAAATTTCAAGAATTTTTTTTGAAAAACTATCGGGCCGATTTCAACGTCATATACAGGTGCCATTACTATTTACATAAGCAATATTCACAAAACATTTCATTGAAATCGATTCAGTAGTTTTAGAGATAACAGTCATTTGACATAAAGTTCAAAATTTCAAGAATGTTTTTCGAAAAAACTATCCGGCCGATTTCAACCAAATACGAATTCAGCCTTATTTTTGATACAAGTAATGTCCATAAAAAATTTCATTGAAATCGGGTTTGTAGTTTTTGCGTAATCGTGCGGAGGGACACACGGACGTACGGACAAGGCTATTTTACTAGGGGCTGACGCCACCCTAAAAACGCCATAGTTATATATTAAATTAAATGTTTTTTTATGATTTACAAATAATTGCAATCTCAGTTTTCCCATCCACCTTGGTGGATGGCTTGCATGCTAGTATAGTACTATTTCGATGAAAATGGGACAGCCATGTCCATTTGACTCTTCTGCTGTAGTTAGTTGAACTGTGAGACTTCAAAATAAAGTACTAACTTATTAGCAAAAGAACAGTCAAAAGTTGCATATTTAGATTTGCTCAGGCTCTCTATTTCAACTTCACTTGAACTGCGTAGAGCTCATGGTTTTTTAACTTTTTACAATTCTTTACGAACTCGAAATTATGTCTGCGCTTTAAATTAATCAAATAGTCGGAGAAAGGTCTGTTTTGCAAGATTTCTTAAGCTCTCCTTAATTGAAACTCCAGGTCAGTGTAATGTACATTTCACCCAGGACAAACCAATACAGATACAGATTGGTCTTGATGCTGTGTTGGCAAAGGCAACGGTTCAGAAATGTGATCGCTGTCCCGACGAGTTTCTCTCTTCTATATTATTAGTACCTAAGAGTACGGGAGGACAACTCCATCATCAAGTTATAAAAAGTTTGTAATATAATGACAATTGCGTTGCAAAAATTTATTGAAGAAGGGATGATTCGTGGTGACATTATTAATAATAAATTGAACATGTAAATGTAGAATGCAAGTCATTTCCACACTCGCTCCTTACAAGTTTAATAAATTATCTTGAACTCCAAAGTACTTACCGTTGGTAACGATCACAATGTCGCCCGAGCATTAAATTACTTAAAACATAATTTTTGGCATTGATTTTAGTGAAATATGCAGTATAAATTAACCCATGTAATGTATGTGCATGAATATATTTATTATTGGATTAATGTGAATGAACGGATGAAAAGGTTTTTGGACGGGAACTCGAATGTTTAAATTCCGCAAAAAAAAAGATTCCTCATACTTACTACAATTTCTTAAATTTCCATAAAACATTTTGAGCAGAATAAATTGTCCTGAATCCAGGTTCGAAAATTCTTGTCGTAAATCAGTAAATCTCATTCATTCGTTATATCACATTGCAAATTTGTAGATTTTCTTGTATGATTACACGCGTGGTTTTATTTACTAATTCGGAATTCTTTGTTCTGTATGTTGTTCTTTACTTAGCTTACTAATCTTTCTATTTCTTGCAGTTAACGAGGGAGGGACGCAGTGTTGCCCAAAAGAAGAATAGAAGCAATAAAGGACACCGCACAATCCTTACGAGAAAATGCCCTCTGTTCGATTTTAACAAAAAAATTACTGCAGGGTGCGCCTTGGTGCGTAGATCATTTTTGATAATTGCCCCAATAAAATCTGACGAGGGGATTCGAAGATATCCCGGGTCAAAGTTAGCAAAAAATGAGAGGGGGGGGGTCATGGGGTACCAAAAAATTCAAATAGTGAAAATTAGCCATATAACTTGCAAGAATAAAAATTAAATAACGTGCAAAAAAAAAATTTCAGCGAGATATGACCTCAAAATCCCAAGATACTGACCTCAAGAGGTCAAATAGCGTCGATACCGGTTTCATAATCTAAACGGTGACGAAATTGGCCGAGATTAGAACATGGGCTTTGCTTAGACACATATTAAACGTTTGCCGAGTTTGGTTCCAGTTTGTGGCACGATGACCCAGATGTGACCTCCGAGGTTAATATCTTACCCATACCGGATTTGGTGCCTGAAAATTATTTTAATTGCCCGAAATTAGGCTAGAACTTTTGGTTTAAGGCCACATGAGTTGCCTGTCAAGTTTAGTTCCAGTTGGTGACACAATGACCCAGCTGTGACCCGCGGGGTCAATATCACACCCATACCGAATTTGGTGCCAAAGTATTCTTTGAATTGCCCCAAAATAGGCCAGAACTTTTAGTTTAAACCCATATGAGCTGCCCGTCAAGTTTGGTTCCAGTTGGTGACACGATGACCCAACTGTGACCTCCGGGGTTCCACTACCTAAAGAATCGGATTTGATATTTGAAAAAAAAATATTAATATTAAATACGACGAGCAGCATAGCCACCGCCTGCGTCGGTGGAAGCATGCTATGTAATGTAATGGGAGAGGACGCGGAGCTAAAGCCAAAGCGTGCTGCGTTGTGTGCTTGTACATTGCATTACTTATAGTAAAAGCGCTTTATGGCATTGTGCACTCGCAAGCCTAAAAAGCGCGTTGAGGACGGAGCGAAGATTTAAAAATGTCCCCTCTTCCACTGTCATCATCTTCAAATTATAGTATTTAGATTACGGATATTTTTAACGACACAAGTCTAACACAAATACTTCCACAACATGGTAAGCGAAATGCTAATTCCGATAAGAATACCAAAAAATTTTACCGAAATACCAATTCAAATTCCGATTCAATACCCTAATATTACGCTTCGACACTTAATTCTTATGTACATATATGTTTTCCTACTTTCCCGTCCTACAAAAAGGCAAACGTTTTTGTATATCTACTTGCCTTAATACCTTGTGTTGCATCCTACAAACTGAAATTTTTTAGTTTAATTTTCTACATACTAGTCAAAACTTGGTGTTACTTTGCTACTTTAGCTACCGTTCTGTTTTCCCTCGAAAGTAGGCGTATATCCAAGTTTCCCCCACCTGTCAGAATTATAAATTTAGCCTATTCGCCAACCCTAGAACAGGGCCAATTTTTCTGCATGCCTACGCCCTAATCTATTTGTAGGGCCTACTCACCAATATAAACACGATCCCAGTACATTGTTTTACTCATTCAATGTAACGAAACCCTATCATGGAAGCTCTAACTGCTAAAAACTTTCCGTGACCCGTCAAAAGAAGTTCGAAATGACCCGTGCCCGGATGAGAAATAAGATTTTCAACCCGTGCTTGTGAAATATTAACCCGAGCTCCCCGGTTGCCCATACGGGCGGGTCGGGTTATTGCCCAACCCCAAGAAAACCCAGGGTCCACAGATCTAATGTAAAATGTCGTGTCAGTCAGTTAAAGTACTTCTCTCATTTATTTCATACTTCGTCGACTTTGGAAAATGATAATTTCGTATGGGAATTAACATGAGAAATAAGTCAGACTGTGGGGTCCTTTTCCCTACGATTAGAAAATGTAATCTTAGGGTCATTAGCGCGAGGTGGGCGGAACTTTTGTGCGCTTTGGGACATTGGGACAGATACCTACACTCACAAAACAACATCGTTTATAAGAAGTTACCCGCATGTTAATTATTATACAGGAACTCGCAACTCGAATGATTGAAGTAACTTTATTCACGAGGCACAAAAATATTACATACACGCTGTTTCCTTGCAGGTCGGAAGTCACCAGTATTTTTATTGAAAACAAAATCGACTATAGCAGTATAAAACGTTTGATTGTATGTACCTTCAATGTTTATAATGAAACACTGAACCTATATACACTGTATACACTGCAATATTCTGTACTTACATACATGTTTGCATATATGTAGATGTTTGCTTATAGGCTTTCAAGCAAGTTTGTCCTGCAGTCCTAGAGTTCTTGAAAGACGTTCAAACAAGTAGTTACTTACGTGTGGCAGTTCGGCGTAATTGAAACATGTTTACGAATACCTGCGCAGAAATTCTTTCAAAATACCTGTGTCTAGTGCAAAGGTATCCGCCTATCCAACATAGGCCTATTTGTAGGCTATTTACAGGGTGCCAGGGTTTTTTTTGAAAAGGCTTGTAGGCAAAATAGGGTGCAAGCATACACTTAAAACCTAGTCTACAAACTATGTAGGCTCAGCCATCGTAGAATTATAGGCGTAAGGAGGCTACTGGAGTATGTCATTTTCATTTAAAGGCATATA
This sequence comes from Allacma fusca, assembly GCA_947179485.1. Lineage (NCBI taxonomy): Eukaryota > Metazoa > Arthropoda > Collembola > Symphypleona > Sminthuridae > Allacma > Allacma fusca. The sequence continues at coordinate 50,298,228 of OX359249.1, read as the reverse complement.
GAACGGGTAAACTGAAAATTAATCTACGCCTGATACTTACAGATTGTAAGTTTTATGGTGTTATCAAGATTCGTTCCATCTCGCCTTAAAATGCACTGAAACCTCGCGGAAATTTAAAGTTGTAATATTCGGTACAGTGAAAACTCTGTATAAACTCAACAGCTTGGGTAAAATTTTGCGCTTGAACACAATTCGAACTTCAAACAGAATTTACTGAGATACAAATGTTGTCAGTCAGTTAATCGATTTCCGTTGTCACAATTGCCTTTTTTAGCTGACTTTGGAAATTGTTTCATGTGGTATATAATTTGTGAAATCTTAGTTGCAACATCCCTTTTGAAAAAGACATCTCCGTTGTAAACTTGGTCACTATTTTCGAAATATATAGGCGAAATCGACAAACTTTTCTGCTCTTAGGGACTTTGACCAAGGTGACGAAAACCAAACTATATTTTATTCTGACCCTATTGACTTGAGCCAGGGCGGTTAATAATTAGAGACCAATAGAATGCCCGTAAGTATTCCGTCGATAACGAAAAGCATGTATTATATTTAGGAAGGGTGTAGAATACTTTGACCGGATTAGTCAATAAAATGTAAGCTTATATGTAGGCTTAGTGCTCCCCATATACAAAGGATGTAGGATAGGCTAATCTATTCGGTCGTTAAAATAGAGACTCATTCCAAATTTTAAATATAGGAAGGTATAGGATAGGCGTACTCATTTGGACACCTTTGTCTAATGTCTAACCAAGTGTTTGGACTGTTCAGCGCAAAAGATAATACAGGTTAACAAGCATCTATACGCAAACATTTATATAAGTATATATACATATTACTTTGTAGATATATGGAAAAAGCCAAGCAGATTCCTTAAAACTTTATTTTTTGGGGGTCACAAGGGTTAACAGATTTCCCTCAAAATCAATAGGACTCATGCTTAGACCATAATACATGAATGGAAAAAAATGAACTAACCCAGTTCACACGTTCTCCCGTTATGTTGTACACAAACACAAAAACAGAGGCCTGCCTCACGATCACAACAGAATGCATAAATGCCCTAAATCTCATTTCCATCCTGAATGGACAGACCAAGGTGTTTGCTTGTAAGGTAAGCTTTTTTATCCGATGTGTTCACTTTTATGTTACTTATGTCAGCGTTTACCTTGACCATCTATTAGGAATACATTTGTGAATCTTTGGTAATCAATGGATGCATTCAAAGATTATTTTTATTCAGAATGCGAATGGGAGGAATTTAAATGATCATGAAAACTGAGACGATGCTTGTTGAGCGTAGGGTTCTTCCTAAGTTGATTAAGATAAAACGAAAGATTTTGCAATTTACAAGCCTTTGCTTACTAGAATTACGTGCAAAGATTATCATCGGGATTTTAATTACAAATAAAAGTTACTATATGGCATGGATGGATTAATCAAATTATTTTTACCCAGGCTCTGAGACTCAAATTAAATAGTTTGGCTTCTCCACATGCAATCTGAGGCTTTCGTTAATTTCTAGTGATTAAGCGTATAGAATACGTTGTCTGTGGTAAGACTTTCCAATTTTGTATGTTTCCTTCTTTCCGCAGCCATAATACTGTAGCTCCGCACCCGAGTTGCTGTGTTTTGTTCATTTTAGTCATAATGCCACACATATGTATCGAATACTAGCTTTTAAGAGCCATGAAGGTATCTTCGTTTTGATTTTTAAACACCTAATTTATTATGGATTACCCACCCCAGATATCCCAATCGGATTTAATTGTTTGCTAGTATGTATTCTCAAATTTATTTAATAATCAAAAATAAGTATTACAAAGTCACATATTTGTTGTTATAAGTTTTGTGATACATTTACATTAGTAGCTTAACGAATTACATTCGATCATTCAGTAAAAAAATGTACTCACATGATTAGATCATTAGGTCTGATTAGTCAAACTTTGGATCTGAACAAATTCCAAATTAACTTTTGTTTCCATTTGTGTAGCAATACGTTCATTCTTCTGCTTCCATTGATTTTAAAATATTTTTATGGGTTTTGTATGCATTATTACAAGCATTCAGAATCACAATCTTTATAATAAACCGCTTTGTCTCTGAGACCTAGAAACTCAAGCTAGAAATTTTGATTACATCACAAATGACACCAAAATAATTGTCCATAATAACTGATTAATGTTGCTTTTTAAAAAATTTTAACTACAAGCAAATTTTGCTTTTTACACTAAAAGCATTTGCTGATTCACACCATTTATTTGTGTCAAACATGTAAATTTCACTTCATTTCGATACATACTTGTTACTTTGTTACTGAATTGGAGAACCTTAGCACTTCCAGTTTGCCAAAATAATTTATGTACAGGTATTCCGTATCTTGATTTCCCCAGAGCTCATATAGGGACAACGGCATAAAATATATGATTCCCTCATTTAAAAGCAAATTCTTTGACACATTCTTCAAAATGTGTATCATTGACCCAGGTCAACAATTGAGGTCGCAATCCTCAAGAACTTGAAGTCAAGTCAAGTTTTTTTTGAGGATTGTCGGCACAACGAATGTTAAGTCACAGGCAAAAGGAAGGTGATGTTCCTGAGGTGATATAGGCTCAAATGAATTTCAATTTTTGCTTTAAACACACAGTTCTCAAATGTTTTTATGAACGACAAACCGTTCCTGAAAAAATGGCAAGATCAGAAACTTCGTTTTCCTTACTTTGCTCCCAAGACGTAGGACCTGTCAGATAGCTCCCCCGAAAACTCATAAAGTTTCCTACAAATGAGCATCAAGAATAAAAATACCAGCAGCTTTTTTGCCTGTCAAAATGATTTGTAGTGTTGACAATTTTCAAAAAATCTCGATTTTGCTTCAAGTTCTTGAGGATTATGACTTATGACCAATCGTTGACCTGGGCCAATGAAACAAATTTTGAAACATCTGTCAAAACATTTGCTTCCAATTGGGGGAATCACATACTTTGGGTCGTTCTCCCTATATGGGCTCCGTGGAAAAAGGATATGGGATAACCTATAGATTATCATGTAGTAGTGTAAGTACTAACTTGAAAATTCTGTATAAATCTAGAACCTCGTTAACCCAGTTTGTCAAAACCAGCAGACTTTGGACTGGACTACGGATTACTACCTTATAATATTTGAGGACAAGTGTTGAATTTACAAAACCAGCAACCCTTCCACAAAAGTATGGGATGTGTTAAATACTAGAATCAGAATATTACTGTTGGACCGATCTGAGAAAGCCGTCAATAAATCGAATGAGACGAATGTCACGAAACCTTACCGAAATGTACCAAAAATATAAAAAACTGCAGGGAGTACATAATAAAACATCGTTGTTACCCAATCCCAACGGAATGGCCTTAATCGCATTCCCAAACCTATGCACTTCATTCAACAGCTTTTACCGACGCAAACAGTGATTAACAAAACACTGATATTATACAATAACTATTTTGATTTACATGCTGCTACCAACTATCATAATGAAAAGGTGATTAAACTAACAAATAAATTAAACCGGAAGGCGGAAGGTAATGTTAGGGCTGAGTCATCCAATTTAGCAAAATAATCAACAGAAAATCTTGAATAGAATGAAATGAGTAAATAACCAGATTTTAATTGATACACGAAACAAAAAGTTTCAGTAAATAGGTACATTAAACGACGAGTGTCATTCCCTTTCGATATGATTAAAAACTTATATACACAAGTGTGGGGGATTAAGCTACCGCTATCTTGTAGAGTATCTTTTAAATAATGCTGGGTATATTTTAACAATGGATTAACGGGGAACATACTAACCAGGAATATCCGAAATTACGAAGTACGAAGGATTGCCGTGTCCGATAAATACTCTCAATACAATACTGACCGCGTAAAAAGGAAGCCGTATTGCATTGTGTATTGTGTATAGTTACGTATTCACAATTGGTAAGTTCACTTAGTTCGTGGAAACAAAAAACAAATGTGACCGATATATACACATAGTTCTTATTAACGTAAACAACGTGAATTAAATTCATATAATAGCAATGTTTAGCTACATGCAAGTACAAAATAAAACTTCCATTGTATTGAAAGGTACAAGGCCTAGGCAGCCAATCTTCGAATTTTCGAAGGAATATACCTTGAAGGAGGAATTTCTTGTACACTTGGATCAGTAACTTGAGTTGTGGCAACCAACTGACTATATTCACGAATGGTTTTTAACAGGGTGTTGAAATAATTTGTGCTTTCTTCGCAGCAAGTCTGTAAGGTAGAGACACAGCAACATTATCAATGTAGTTCAGAATTCGTTTACCTGACAGAGAATGCATATACATAAAGAATATACAGCCGACATCCCACAAAAATTTCCTAAATTAAACATAATTTTACACAATTATTAAAGGTAAAAGTTTTGCACCCAAAGTTTATACTTAGTGTACATTCCACAGTAGCACATACTAGTCATAAACAAATTTTCGACCATGTAAAATTATACCTACATTTATGTCGTCGTCCCTGTTTTTTATAAGCCCACTGTGATTGCCTACCAACGAGAGGCCGCTAAAAAGTATCAACTACAGTACGTACATTTAAATAAACAAACGATTTCCCCTAAAAACACAAAAACTAAAACTAACATGCAAACTGTTTGCATTTGCGCTGGTGAGAAAAAAATAACTGTACGAAGCCCGTAACAAGTAATAATACGTTGTTAACACTGCAAACAAAATATAACTCAAGATATTTACCTTCAAGCCTACGGCAACGCATCTGAACTCTGCAACCGAATTCATAGTTGACTCCAAGCCCCTGACCGCAATAACAGGTACTAATTTCATTCTGGCCATCGGTACAAGTAACTTCGTAACATACGGGGGATCTACATCAGGGTCAACCAGCATTGCAGAAAGCTGATCTGATTCAAGTTTCTTGGAAACGCAATTAACACCTATAGCCAGACTTGCTCTGAAACCAGAAAATTCATATTAATCCTAGGATTACAAAGTTGGAGCAAAGAAAATAAAAGCACGTCACATTCACCTGATCTGGGAGAAGTTTGAAATCTTGAAATTTAATCTCATAGCTTCCTCTAGTTTGAAATCTTTTCTGAAATGTTTCCTGTCTGGTTTTGGAACTTCCCGTACTTGCTGTAATGAAGGCTTTCCGATCGGATTTTTTAAAATACGCAATGTGCTATTCAGAATACCCACAAAAATTCCAGTCGTTAATAATCAATAAATTAAAAATAATATGCAGCATCAATCTCACTGTTTAAAGAAAGAAGCAACCAAAAATCAAGTTAACAAGTTCAGTTTACTAGCTAATCATAGATTCTTATAAAAAGTGTACTAGAGAACTTCAGTGCGTAGAACACGAATCTAGAATTTTGTAATGCAGACAAGCGCATACTTTCGAAGACAAGAGGGTTCAAAGGTCACGTTTTTGTGATATAGCTTTGATTCAAGTGTAAACGGTACAACTGATTTGGTATTCACTTTAAATCAATGCGGTACATCAATACGAAAGAACTTTGTTTGGAAAATTGTGAGTTCCTTCTTCACCTTTAGTAAATTAAAAACTGGAATCAGTGTTTCAACTGCCTTATCCTAAATTAGTTAACCGAAAACAATAAGATTTTCTAACTGTGCAATTCATAAGGGGCAAATAATAAGAAATACTGTGTTCGTGTTCACATAATTTTAGCTTGGCCATTCTGGCAAAGCATTAAATCATAAGCTAACAGAAACTAAACTTACATAAAACTACATACATACATACATACAAAAAATTACATAAAACTGAAATGACTTATCCTGTCAAAAACCGAAGAAAACCAGAAAATCGACCCTACGTGACTGTTGACACTGTTGACAGTGGGTCTTCCATGCAGTTATAAAATGTGTATTGTACATGGTATCCATACAACTGATGCAATACAGTATGTACTCCGCGGAAGCTACATTTGACACCTCTTTTTGATGTCCGAAAGTATTAGTTTGCATTACAGAATTCTTTCCAATTTGTGATCTTCAATTCGCTGAACTTATACAGTAAACACTTTCATGAAAATCTAAGAACAGTTATAGTAAACTTAACTTATACCAAAATAAGATCTATCTCTCACTCAGAAATTTCCTTCAGCAGTTTTGTATTGTCTTCCTCGCTCAACATGGGCCTTTGAAAGCAAATGGAATATATATATATATATATTATTAGTCACACTGAACGATATTTGAATTAGATTTTTTTAAATTGATTGGAATTGACAAAATTTGACTCACCAGACAATTTCGTTGGGATGAACCACCATTGTTTTGGATTTGGGGGTTGAAGCAGTGAAAGTTTTTTCTCGTTTGGCAGTTTCGCCAATGCTCTTCCTCTTGCGAGTATTCGATAGGTACGATACCGTTGCTACACTAATATCTGGGGGTGCTGACATTGTTTTACGAAAAAGGTCACATTCCTGCTACAACTTATGAACGCTGACTCCCTTCAAAAATGAACACTCGACCCGAGAAATCAGGTGGACTGGTGGACATGACACAAAAATGCGCGTAACCTTCTACTTCTTACTTTACCCTGTCGTACTTACACACACAGTACACACACTACAGCCTTTTACACACACACTACAGTGCTACGAGACCAACTACAGCTACGCTACGCTACAACTTCTACGCGTTCTAACTTCCAGAGCATGATTTTTGAAAGTAGCGGCACAAAGTTTATTGGCCAAAATCAAGTAAGTCTTGTTAAGCACTTACTACGCATTAAGTTTCTCACATTGAGTCTCTCATTCATGTACGTATTTCCTTTCACAGAGAGTCAGTAGGTGGGAACCACACTTTATGTAGCATAATTATCTTTAATCTTCTAACATCATTTCACGATGATCAAAATTAAATCTTCATTGTCCCTCCTAAACCCACGCTTATTAGTGTCCGAGGACTACTACCAGGGTTCACAATGGATTTTTAATCCCGGTTTGCAATAATTTTAAAAATAAATAATCAGTCCCAATCCTGATCCAAGAGTAGAGCAAACTTTAATCTAATCCTTACTAATCAATCCGGGCTCAATGAATTCATTTTAATCCATAATCCTAATCCAATTTAGGTGCATTCTATGACTCCAAACGGAAAGGCTCATCCATCTAATTTGAGACGGAGGGCCAGGGTAAAAAATGTTTTATTGATCCACCCATGTCTAAACGGTTAAATTAACTCGTATTTGTAAATCTATAATGTAAAATTTATTGAAAGCAATAATGTTCTAAGTATTTTCATCGCAACGTGGATCAGCGATGATTGCAAACTTGAAACAACACGAATTAACCAGTCAAATACCTCTTCTTACGCATACAGTACTTCAACATAAACCAAAAGCATATTGATGCAGTTATTGCGTAGCCCCTAACGTGGAGAAATAGATCGACTTTGATTCCCTCATTTAAGTTCCAGGATATCAGTAACTTACACTTGGAGTGTAACGAGTGTAAGTATCGAGCACCCTGCGTCCCTGCGTAATACAGACTTATGGCTACCAACTGTATATGCGGTATATCTGTAATTACCTTTCGCGAAGCTTTACTTACCTTGGCTTTTTAAGCTAGTCAAACATAGTTGATCAGGTATTATTGGATTTTTAATTTTAAAATAAGGGTTTAAGTACATTGTGCTGTTCCTAAAAAATGGAATTGTCAGCTAATTTCAAAATTCCACCAAATTGGTTTGCTCTCACATCAACCCAAGTACCTCCCATTCTCATGTCTTCCATCCGGAAACTCAAGATTCAACAATTCGTTATTTTCTAAATGGCAAAATTTATATTTGAACTCTAAAACCAAAAATTATATTATTAATACCCACTCATGTAGTCCGTAATTATTAAGAACTCTAAGAACCCAACTTCTAGCTTCATCTGATGGTTCGTTTAAAATCCTACACCTTAGCCTTTTACATAGTGCTTTGCAACAAGTGTTCACAAAGTTCAAAGCCTAAGTCTTCATTCTTCAATAATTGATTTGGGGAAGAAACACTTCTGCAAAGATGATTTGAATAAAAGTGCAAACAATTTGTCACTATTATTGTTTTTCCTAAGTCATTTTCAGGATCTGCGTATGTCGCTATTAGTCAGTTCGTACAGTGAATGGATTGACTGTTGTACACTTTGATTCGAATCGCTTTACTTCTAAATTAGCGAATATTGCAGATAAGCTCTTTAATGTTATTTTTTGTACAATAATTTATGACATGGTTATTGCATTACATTATTAAAAATACTTTATATCTAAATTAATACAAAAAACGTAAAAATCATGTATGCAACGAAAACATCTTCAGAACAGTATGTCATACAGTTCAGAAAAAACATCTGTGATCGGCACTATGCTATAAGTCACTAACAATAAGGGGCGAACCGCCGCATAGGGAGAGGTCACTAATGACGTCACTTTCAAAAGCTTAAATATTGCACCCACCCACCCTATCGTCACTTGCCGTCACTTTCTGTTTGAGGCACCTACCCACCCTATAAAGTGATGTCACAAAGGATCGCAAAATATCGTCTTTTGCTCAACAAAGTTTTACGGTGCCACCCTAATGAGTACTGGTGATTATTTGCGATACCTGATATATTGTCAAAATTGAACTCTTAAATTGGAGAAGAAAACGTTGTAGGACTTTGATTATTTAATAATAATTCAAATATGCGGAATTTAAATATTTTGGTTCACATTAACTTTGTATCAGCAAATAATACTGTTTTTTTGCTCTCATTTACATCCTATTGATCAAAATGTAACTTTTGGCTACGCTTTATAAAAATTCATATATGAATGAAAATACTGCTCACGATCAATTTAAATGACGCCCTATGCTTAATAATTCCAACAAAATAATAACAACTGCTGTCGTAAAAGGATGCTTATTGTTAGTCAGTTTTATCCCGAATATAGCGCGTATTTACTATTCAAACTGCAATACGCAGCAATAATGTGACAAGATAACCCGCATTAATACTAGCATTTGTCGTTCTTGCTAAAGGACCTCAACCTTAACACAGATGGAGTCGGTGACGTCACTTTCCCAACAAACCACCCTACTACTACGTCATGTCTCGTCACTTTTAAGTGTTACCACCCACCCACTCAAAATATGACGTCATTAGTGACCTTCCCCATATACTACCATACAACGTTCATAAAGGTACATACATATATAGGTAAGCTTTAACTTTAATGCACATTAAAAGCTTTATATACTTACATCTGAGCACATAAAGCGCTTATGGGTAAACTCATCTACGGTAGAACATATGTATATCTTTATTGCACTGTTGGTATTAAATTGATCTAACGAGTAATTAAATTCACGCAATTGTAGTATTTAGTATGTATTTTTTGGAAAAACGTCTTATAATCAAATTTAAATCCCGTTTGTGAGTTCATGCGACATCTACTGGTTCATGGGCAACTCAATTTAACTTCAACAACAAATTCGACTATAGATGGCGCAAAATTGAATTCCCGGTTTAATTTCCTTATTTATTATTTATTTATTAAGGGCGAAACGAACCTGAAAGACCCTACTGGATTTGTCGGAGTGCCTGCTTTTCTGGTTGTCTGTCATCACTCTAACTGCCGAACCGATGACACCAGGCAATTCAAATGTTTTGTAGGGACAAATTTACTTAAAAGTAAGATTCCTATTGTTTTTCATGGAGATCGGGTCATGCGTTTGACCTCAGAAAATTAAATGAGGTCGCGTCTAATCATGTAAATATACATGTACAGAAAGATATCCAAATGTTGACATTCAGTTTCGCCTCGCCCCTAAAAAGTTTATTGTTTTTGAAGGAGGTCGAGTCGTCCATTTGACCTCAGAAAAAAAAATTAAGGCACGTTCAAACACATGTAAATAAGTATGAAAGTATAGCTTGCGCCATCTATAGTTGGATTTGTCGTTTTCATGAACCAGCAGATGTCGTATGAACTTCTTGTGTAAACAGGCTGAATGATTCAATACGCGTAAATTTAATTGCTCATTAGATGTATAGAAAATAGGGCTCCTCACAACTCAATTTATTGAGCTAGTTGAAATTGAATTTGTAATTGAATTTGAATTTTCAATTCAATTTATAGCGGTAATTTGTAGTTGATTATTTGCCAATTGAAATAAAATTGAAATTGAATTGAAATTGAATTGAAATTGGTTTTTTAATTCTTGCCCGTGTGTACCGAAAGAAAAACTGGTTATGAAAATAAATTCGACTAAAATAGTGTTTTCTACATCTGATCAATTTGTTTGCTATGAAATTAAACTAAACTCATTCACCTTCCAACTGCAAACTAAGAACGCCATTTTCAGGTCTGTCGATTTTGTATGGTGCTCTGAAAGATATCGCTCGAATTTGTCCCTGGAATCGTATTTACAACTAATCATTTAAAAATCAAACAGATTTTCAGATTCGGTAATTATTAGTTCCCCAATAGGTTTGGACTTTAGTTACTTTTTCAGTGTTTCGTTGCTTTTGTATTAGAAGAAATAAGCAGCACATTAAGGTGTCATTTGCTTTGGGAAGTTGAGTAATCTGCGCTTTGATTACACATTCCTGCCTTTGCGCGTATTCTTGCCTTAACATTTACTAGTTGTCAATTATCAACTTCAACTATCAATTTTTGGCAACGCAGCTATTTGAAATTGAAATTGTGGAAGTTCCCAATTATAATGACTAAACTGATAGTTGATTTGTAATTGAAATTGAATCAACAACTAAAAACCCAGTTTTATTTGAAATTGATTTCAATTTACAACTTGCAGATTATAATCAATTGAAATTGAATTGAAATTGTATTTGAAATTGATAGTTGCAATTACTACTTGAAATTGTGAGGAGCCCTAATAGAAAACCAACCGTACAAATAAAAATTAATATGTACGTCCGTAGATGAGCAAACGTTTTAAATGCTCCGGTGTGTATAAACCTTTTAAAATGCGCTTTAACTAACGCTTGCTTGTGCGTATTTAGGGTATGTCGATTTGAAATCGGGCAAAATCGTGTAACAAACTAAAACAGTTTATACAGTTTGACCTTTGATTTGAAAATCGATTGGAAATTTTGCGGAAAAAATGCCTTAGCGTGTATTTTCATTGTTGTGGTTTTGATCTATGTCACGATATAAGAGTTATATGTGTGTTAATTTTAATTTTATGAATTTAAAATCACTGCTGATCCACGTTGAGGTCCTAAAAATTAATCATACGGGTTAAGATGGAATAGCAGTGTACGAAATACTGTTTTTAATAATTGCTTGTGTCGAATGCAAGTTAATTCAAGCGTTTAGATAAACTCACTTGGATATGAAATGACATACTGAACATTGAAATACATATATTGGAATTTGTGAAACACCTGTGCATATGGTATGGCAATGCTTATACAATTAAATTAAAATTTAAAATTTCACCGGTCCAGAGATTTTCAGTTTAAATTTCAAAAGAAAATAATATTTCTGACCACTCTTCAGGGATGCATATGTAAAATCTGTTTTCAAAGAGTGATTACATCACTTCATGCCAATAAAATTAAGTTGATTTGGCTGTCATTGTTTCTGTTATTGATTTTAACGAAAAAGCAAAATAACGAGAATTTCAAATTTGTGATTTTTCTCTCGCTACGCTCACCGGAGCGTACACATTTGTATGAATATTCTGAATCTAAATTAGTGATCCAATTTTGGTGTTCACTATCTTTCATTATCACAAGGAATTTGAACCATGAAAATGTCTAAAATGCCACGAAAGAGGGGATTTTCATAAGTTCCCCTCGTACCCAAAAATTGAGCACGTGGGCCGGCATTTGGGGCACTTGCAGCGGGGAGGGCAAAAACTGCAGGGCGTTTTCAATAACATCCCCAATGTGTATTAATATAAACGTTTTAATGTATTACAGTTACTATCTCGTGGTTAGATCACATTGTGGCGCTTCGCCCCAGCGAGAAGTGCTGATTACAGATGATTTTTTTGTTAAAAAGTATCACTTTACTCTCCATGTCCCCAAGCTATTCAGTCAGCAGTGGTCAACGGGCAAGCAGCATTTCTTGATCCCTTGCTTGGGCAGCAGTAGTATGCAAGTTCCGTAGCGGTTCCCTCCCACCGTCTTTTGCCAGACCCTTCGTCAGGGCATCAATGTATCAATATCAAAAACCAAAAAATAGGTTCTCGAAAGTCTTTATGGAAACCTTGGTACTACGCCTTGAGTTAACAGGATTCATTTTCGGTTGTAAGTACCTATAACTGAAAATTTCAACTGATTGTGAGTCCAGAGACAAGGTTTTAATTTTGTGACGCTACAAGCAGGAGCTTTTGACAATGTCTATCTGTCTACACTATAATAAGTACCTATATGATCAAATAAAAAAAACAGCACTTGTTGGAAAATATTTGTAAACTTTATTACTCCGAACACTCTTCGTTCAAAATAAAATGATGTACAAAAGAGCAGAATTAGGGAACGAGGACTGCTTATCATACAAGTATAGGGCATGTACATTATATACGGTTTCTGTGGTAGAAGTATTAGCTAGATACAACTTACATATTTTTAATAATAATTTACACATCATGCTACTCATACGCCTAGAATTATTCACTGATAGTGAGCTCTACAGACTCACAGTTTGTATAATGTTAAAAATGCATATAATCGAACTCGGTGATGTCTCAGATTACCGCAGCCACTGAGTTTTACCTACCATTTTACACAAGTACGCTACCGACAGAACCAGGAAACAATTTCCGGTGTCCCGATTCTGACTCAATCCGTCAATATTTCCACATACAATAGGCGATGAAAATTTGTGCTCCTGTTATTTTGTGTTAATTCTCAGATTTACGAACAGTCCCTAAATATACGAATAAATGTTCAAGCAAAAACAGCCCTTGAAATCTTGAAAGTACTTCATAAAGGCCCTACAATACAGAACTGACTAGCTATACACACATATACAAAGATTGCCTAGAAATTGAGATTTAGGTGCGAAGCAAGTTACCAGCAATGCAACTGCCGTGAACCTTTGGCACTTGAGACAACAGATAGTGATAGTAGTATTATGCGTAATTACATAACAAGCTATAGAAAAAAAATAGTTTAGCTCAAAACATTAGTGCGATTAACTACCGTGTTTACAAAAGCAACGAGCTGAAAACAATTCGAAGAAATAGCAACACTACATGATGCTAATACTTTAGCTGACCCAAATGGTAAAAAATAACTCTATGCCAAAACTGACTCAGCCCATTTGCTTCTAAATATATCCTTAAGATACTCATAAGCCGTGACAGGGTTGGAGAACTTTCTTTTAATGGATTATTCTACATTATGACCACACTTGTAGATTATGATTATTTGATGTAGCTTCCTTCACTTTACCTGCAAGGTCACTATGTTCTTGCAAATGCTGAATTAGTCGATTCCTTTCGGTAAATTCTTTTTGACAGTGACCACAGGGATAAGTAGCAACACTGACATCGCTTACATTACTGTTATTTAAGTCGCTCACATTATTTGTATTACTTTGCACATGCATAGGTTTCCACGTATTATGATTATTTGGCGGATTATTTTTGACTTTTTCTAACATTTCATTACTGCTATGTACCTGCAAATGCTGAATTAGTCGACTTCTATCGGTAAATTCTTTCTGACAGTGACCACATGGATAAGTGGCAACACTGACATCGCTTACATTGCTGTTATTTAAATCGCCCGGGTTATTTGTATTACTTTGCACATGAATAGGTTTCCACATAGTATGGTTATTTGGCGGATTATTTTTGACTTTCTCCAGCATTTCATTACTAGAATGTACTTGTAAATGCTGAATTAGTCTATCCCTATCTGTAAATTCCTTCTGACAATGCCCACAAGGGAACGTGGTAACATTTGCATTACCATCATTCATTCCATCGATATTGTTTGCGCCGGCTTCCACATTAAATAAGTGATTAACATCAATCTTTATGTCTGAATTTCCCATGCTTAAAGTTTTTTCATGGGTGGTATTAGCTCCGGAAGAAAACAGTTCAGTCAAATCTAGATTTTTTTGATTTTCTTGAATGACTTCGTCTTCAGGAGAGGACATGAGTATTTGCAGGGAGTCTATGGCATCTATACCATTGGTTTCCATTTCATTCATCTTCTTCACAGAAGGGCAGTGAGATTTCATATGCTTGGTCAAATGATCTTTCCGCTTGAATTGCTTGGAACAAGCGGTGCAGTTGTAAGGACGTATGTCGCCATTGTGGCAAGACTCCATGTGACGGGAAAGGTGGTAAGCTGTACCAAAAACTTTTAGGCAAATATGACAAACAGACCTGAGCAGTATGTTCATTTCACCGTGAAGGGCAGCGGCGGATGAGCTTGTTGAGGCAGCCTGAGTTGGCAATGAAGTTTGAGCTGATGAAGATGGGTTGTAGTTAAGCAATCTAGACTGTGTATCCATGTCTTCAGCCATCTGAATAAAGATTACATTTAATTTCAGGACAAAATATTCTGATCAAACCATACCCACGAATGAGCATTATTATTTCTATTTAACTAATATTCCAACTTCTGACACCACCATCTTAAAATATTAAACGAGGAATACAGTTTAAGTAACATAAATTAGTAATAACTTGATGTACGTTTTGATTTGTTTGCATGCAATTATTGGTAATGTGCTTAAAAGTGAATTTTTTGAATTAAGAGATATACAGTAAAATAAATTAACTCTGAACTGCACTAATACAGAATGGAAATGTACAAATCATTTAAAACATTAAAAGTTACGTTGATCTACAGCCAACTCTAAAGTCTAACGTGGAGTTGACTTGTAACCAGGAATTTGTACATTTGGTGAATAAAAACATATGACTGTAGTAACTACTGACTACTGAGGGTATTTTCAATTAACAACGGTAAGTGGCTGTAATTTGAGCTTCACGTAAAGATTAGTCTGATGAGAGCTAAAGCCGACGTATCTAATGTAACTACCTTCGATAGTCTCCATGCTTTCCTCAACTTTTTTAAGTTTGTTCACTAATTTACTAAGGCTTCTACACAAAACGAGTAGTCGAGTGTGTAAGACAATTAGCATTTTCACCATGAGTGACGCAACAATTTAAAACGAAAATATATTACACCTTCTACGGACGTAGTTAACCAGATAATGAGAGATTACAACCCACCGTAACGAATCGATTGGCAAGGACTTCCGGATGAACACTTCTTACATGTCGCAAGACATGGTCTTTACGTGATAAAGCTTTATGACAATACTCGCAAGAGAATTTCTGACCCTGGTGAAAGCACCGAATGTGCTCTGTTAACTTTTCCCTTCTAGTGTACGCTCTCGGACACTCAGAGCACTTGTAAGGCTGTGGTTTATGCGTTCTGCTGTGAAAACTGAAGTCCTTTTCGGTTGTAAAGGTAGAATTGCATTCCGTACAATTATACACTTGAAACACAAACTTTTTATCAGAGCCAGATAACTGGCCAGATTTCATTTCAGGCTTCATTTCTCCCAACGAAAACTGCGACGGATTGGATACTCCTGCTGTGTCTTGATTAGCCTTCGCTTTGAAATGGATCGAAGATTTCGATTTAGATTTCGTGTAATGATGATCTCTCGTTATCTGGCTAGGAGTCAGAAAACTAAGTTGAGCTTTCTGTTTTAATGCACATGGAAGGTTCACTTTAATAACGTTGTCGTGATGCTGCACATTCGCTTGCTGACCTTGAGGATTCTGAATACTGTTCACGCCCTGTTGCTCATTCTGAAAATAAGAAGGAACAGAGGGTAAAAAATGCTTAGAAAATACACTGTAATTAAATATAACATTTTAGCAAAAAGAATTATTTCATCAAAAACACTACTTAAACTTGCGTATACCTTGAATGATATCTGTAGGGACCCATTCATAGTATTCATGCCTGAATTGTTCCCATTCATAGAATACTGCACTGAGGAATGCATATTCTTGATGTGCCGGTTCAAATGATCTTTCCTCGAAATCTCTTTCCCTTTAATGTTAAAAAGATGCAATAATTTTTAGCACGAGTGTACAAACTTAAATTCTTAAATATTCGCGTTGGTTTTGATTTCAAGTTTCATTTAGTATAGTTTCGATCGGTTGGATGTTTGAAGTTACAAACCTATATAGTTTCCGTAGGATTAGCAGAAGCGAGTAAGTAATTTTAGAGGGGACAACATTCTTAATTAGGCAAGCAAAATCGCACATCGAATATGAACAGAATAACCTCACTTACCACAAAACCCACATTCATACTTCGTACCACTGTGGACAGCTTCAGTATGTTTATTCAAATGTTCCTAAAGAATACACAAAACCATAGGATTAGCACACACACCTAATCTGGTTACACAAAGAGTCAAGTTCATGAAAATATTTTGATTAGAAAGTATGCACATCGAAATTACTTTTCTATTAAAGCCCTTCCCACAATCCCTGCAAGGATACGGTCGACAGCTAAGATGAACAAACATATGTCGTCGTAAATGAGTCCTTGTTTTATATGATGCTGAGCATACCTGCAATTAACAAATTAGCAGAATAACATAACCCTTTTACGCTTCGATTTTCCTACATTAACCTGTCAACAATCACTGTTAGATGAAATTACCGAACAAATGAAAGGCCTATTTCTCTCCTCGTCGTGGATTCCATCTAAAATCTGCATATTTGCAAAATAATTCAGTTGCTTCATTGAAGGAGTGTGACCATTCTGTTCCTGCTGTTGTGGCTGCTGAGGTTGTTGTAACTGCAGAGCTGTATTCATTCTGAAACATCAAAAATAAATATTGGCCCACGAAAAATTCTTCCTTAAGTTCCACCCTACATCCGAAATATATTACTATAAGCCATTTACTATAAACAATTTATTCAATCCCCGTCAAACTTGATCAACATGATCTGTAAATTAGATAAGCTCAATAATAAGGTGGAAGAAAGATAGGAATGCATTGGTATGGCGAATACTTGATCGAAATCGAGCTTGTCCAACAGTTTTCCTGATATAGCAGAGGCCAAGAGCCCAAAGTCCATTGAACAACACTGGGATACTTGACACTTACAGTGAAATTCGGTTCACTTGACAATAAAGTGCAGAACTTGAACCGTGATTCCTCCTAATAACACTAACACCTCGGTCCAATCAAATGTAATGAAGCACTTACATACTGATTCCACTGACTGCAATTAACTTGATGCACTTTTCCAGCTCCAGTTAGTCCTGGACTCCAATTCCCACTTCCCACTTTAGTACATATATTGTTAACTAACCTCCGAAGGTAAATTCCACGTCCAGTAACAATTCACTTGTAGGTGAAGGGCACACATAACATGACCTGTTACTCTTCAGTTTCACAGTGGTCTTTCCAATTCCATTGCGACCTTACTTGACGTATGTAAGTACGTCTACTTAGTACACATAACTAACACATCACAACTCATACAGTCGGGTAACTTTCAATGAGCAGTTAAACCATACACCTGCACTGCACTCCAACTAGTGCAACTTAAGATTTCCGGAGTATTATGCAAATAGACACAAACAGACAGACAGCAAAGATAAGAATAAGAATTAGGAGCGAGTGAATTTGGTCATTGGAAGGGGTCTTTCGTTGTTCGTCGAGTCTTGGACAAAGGCAAGGCAACCATTTCCACGCCGCACGCTTCACGCTATTCTACACCCTGCACCCACCCATGCATCGTAGATAAACCTACCACCTCACCTACCTTACCTTTCTAAACCTAACCTAGATACTTCTCCCTTCACACGGCAGCCAACTGGAGTCACACTCAGAAGTCCCCAGCATAGGCTTCAACACTCTACTGTTAAGGAAACTCTTTCTCACGTCCTCCACATAAGTAATTTCATTTCATCACAATAAATTTTAAATTAGCGTAGTTGCTCTTCTTCACTTGATTTACTCATGCCATACATATGCATGGCATGACTCAAATAACTCTAATTTTTTTTATTACGGATCTCCACGAGAAATTGACGGAAAATCCAAATTTTGTCGAAAATCCAAATTGTTTTTGAATTTTCGAAAACAAAATTCAAGCTTTCCAAAAATTACATAGGGGTGAAATCACAGCGATTACGACATCTATTCTCGTAACTAGCAATCAAGCCATCCGCCCGGGAAAATGTCAGGATTCATTTAATTTTCAATAATAAAAAAATTATTAGCAAAAAAGCTCAAAATGGAGTTGCTTTTGCGCGCTTAAAACAAAAGTAAAGTATAAAACAGAATCCAGTCCAAATAATTGGTACACATTATCATTGTGAATGCGTATTGTTGGCTAGCTTATGGAGTTAATAATATTGAACATCAATAAAATGCAATTATTAAGATAAAATTAGACGGCTGCATGTTCTTGACATTTAGCAAAGTTGCTTTTGGTCGAAAGAAATTCATCTATATTTCTTCGTCCAGGTGAAAATTTGTCTACAATGTGTTACCCATCTGAGCTGAATCTAGTTGTATACTTTTAAGAGCGCAAAAGCAACTCGATTTTAAAAGTTTAATAATATTAAACTGGTTACGTGATAAAATAATAGAAACAAACTGTTTCCACAAAAGGCTTATATCTGGTGACCTTGAACTGTTGATATTTTAAGACAACATATTAACCTTGTTAGCTGCATGCACCGGTGTTTCGTCCTAGTTGGGACTTTTTTGTTGCTTTTGATATTTGTTAACAACCGACTCTAGGCTGTAAAATAGGAATTATACATATATGGTTTCACTCGCCTATCAAAAACATACTTTTTTCCAGTTGCATTAACCATTTGACCAAATTTAATGTTAAATTGCGTAAAGTCAATGCCATAAAACAGTTCTCTTCACGAATTTTCATACCCTGGAATACTTAAGGGCTAAATAAATTTTCCCAATTATAAAACAATTTTTGAAGCTTTTACTGAGTCACCTAACTACCATTTACATAGCATTGCACTTTTTTTTCTAGGTGCTCCCAAGGGACAACTTGCATGAAAGGCATACATGATCTATAAATGAGCGTGTAAACTTCAGGTAAATAAGTCGACAACAGGATTTTGTAAAATCGTTCAGTTTTTGTAGGGGACTCCAAGTGAACTCGCGGTCTTGCAAGAAATGCAACGTGAGGTCTGCAGAACTTCGGAGGCATCCTCCATCGGTAGGTTGGAAATTCTGTATTGCGGTTTCGAGAAGTAAGATAGATCTCGCACATGGATGAACCGGTTTTGATTAAATTTTGTTTGGAGACTCTTAATAAGATTTTCTTTATCAAGATTTTAAAAAAATTAAAACGCTTTGTTTTACGGTAGTCAAAATTTCACCCATACCGCAGGCTAAATCATGAGTGGGTGAAATTTTGAAAAATCCTTTGAAGATTCTCTGGTGGAATTATCCCCGTTTTGCGAAGAAACGTGTCCGGGGGGATTATGTCGAAAAGAATGTCTCCAGAGGGATTATATCCCTAGGGAATACATTCGACCACGACCGAGGAAATCGAAGCATTGTCGTAATGAGGGTATATACACGGGCATTGAGGGTTCGATTAGGTTTAATTTCGATTCAAACCCTTATGGAGAAAGGGAAGTTGTGTGCATTAATTTTGTGGTGTCAGCAAAATTACATGCTTACACAATACACATGGAATGCACCTGCCAGACTTCCAGTAGAATCAACATACACAATGTGATTACCGTGCTTGAATTTTAGGGCAACTGTAGTGATTGAGCCCTTAATAAAGTACGCGTACAGAACCCAGCACGGACGCAAGCATCGAGTGTAAATACGTATGGAGAGACATCCTCCACTGCCACTATACACGAAATGCTACGGAAATGACGCGGGGCTTAATTAAAACGTGATACACAGCATGTAGTGAATCCCATAAATCGCGATCTGTGAAGACGTTACAGTTGAGACCGCAGACTTTAAATCAAGGAAATCTCACACAACGCCTGGCTCATTAAGTATATGATAGCAAAAGGCCCTGCTTCGCAGTAGCAATTACGGGTGCGGGGGGTCGTACTCAATGACTGTAGAATGCACGTCAACGCTGTAGAAAATATAGTGCTTGAGCAAACTCGGAATTTTCGAAACTCGGATGCCCTGTGTCAATAACACAGGGCATGTAAATGTAAAATGATCTGTAGGTAGGTTTTATTCTATTTTAAGTGAAAACTGTGTGATGTTCCTTTTGCTTTTAGTAAATATTGTTTATACTTACTGCTGGCAATGTTTGAACTCTACGCCTCTAAGTGATGCTTTCTATAAGTATTACCGAAGATGTTGAAGACAGGAAATTCTATTTTCCTGAATCCTACGCCTATATACGGTGGCCCATAGCGTTAAATTAGTTCATGTAAGTTAAGTCGAGTCTATCAAAACCGTCCTGCGGCTTGAGGAGTCTAGACTATATTAACCTCAGCCTCCATACAGCCAGCACTTGAGCAAATGAGCAACATCACAGATACAGGTACTATTCTTTGCACTATAACACGGCTTACTTATCACTATACAATAATTTGAAGATGATGAAAGGATTTTAAAGCTTCGCTCCCTCTTCTAAACGCGCTTTATAGGTTCGCGAGTAAAAATTACCACCAGCCTAAATGGCTCGTATGCGGTATATACGTGTACCAATACCACCAAAGCATTATACAGTAACAAGGGCCTTTAGGCTTTCTTAATACTATAATTTGACGTAAGATTTGCTATGACGATTAACAATTTTCAAGGGTATTTGTTTACCGAAACCTATTTTTTCACAAGGTCAACTTGAAGGTTGCATTTTCGAGGGGTAACTCAAAAGAAAATCTTAAGGTCGTTGTAAACGATATTGACACTGTAGAACAAGGTGAAATGACTGGAAACGATAAGGGAACCTCCACAAGTAATTATGAATTTAAAGTTTTATAATGTTAGATTATAATGATATTGAATTGATCTGAAATTGTATTTCAGAAAAGAAGGATGTTAAAAATATTCGATTTGAAAAACATTTCGTCAATAGAATTTTGATACTAGCGGATCAAGCCACTAGATTGCGTCGGTGTTATTATTGGGAAATGCGGGTTATCAACCAACACAGTCGGTGGCTTGGTCCGCAATCTGATAACATAATTTGGCGATGTTGAAAATTAAATTATTTATTCTTTAACAGCATAGACTAGGTGTTCGGCATGAAAACAACAATGTAATTGTTATGTCTTAACACATGAATAAACCTGAATAATAATAAAATAATAAATCTTCACTCTCCCTCTTAAAGGCTAAAATCTACTACTGGTTTGCGTTTGCGATTACCAGTTACCTTAAAGGCTAACTAGCCGGTTTATTTGCGGTATGTAATATTTGTGTATTTACAATTGGAGTGTATGTACATATTTTCCATTGGCGAAGCTGATGGTTATTTATGCATCTCGTTATTAGAATTATTTTGTCTAGAATATTTATATATATCTACTAGCACTGCACAATCAGTTATTCTGAATGTGTGACTGAACCAACATACTATGAAGGTTTTGGAAGCCAGCAATAGCTGCCTATGCAGTGCTAGTTCACATTACAACACACTGCATTCAGCATTGTAGTGCATACAATGTAATGTGAGTCCGTAGTCCTTGTAATTTACAGTAGGGATGCCAATGGTCTGGTCCGGACCATTTATAATGGTCCGTTATTGGTCTGGTCCGGTCTGATCCAACACTTGGACCAGACCAGATACAATTGGTCCAGCTTCAGGACCAGACCAGACCACAAGGACCATGGTCCAAAAAGTATGCACATTAAAAAATTATAATTCAACGAAATCCCATGGAACGAATTAAAAATGTCATTTCTGGTGATAAAACAAGAATTTCATTGGATAAAATGTGATTGCCTAATAATTGTACTCTATGGTTTTCTGGACCATGGTCCAGACCATGGTCTTTGATCTGGTCTGGTCCAAAAAACTGGACCAGACCAGTTTCATAAAAGCTGGATAAGACCAGACCATTCATCATTAATTTACAATCAATCCAATCGCGCTGAGTTAAACAAAAAGGGTGTACAGGTTCATACTGTTAGTACATAGTACTAAAGGCGCTAAACAATTTATTTAGCAGTTTGATTGTTGTAGTGGGAGGTTCGTAGTGATTACCAAATTTCATTGGCATTGAATTATGCCGCGGAATTTAATATATGTTAAAGAGGCGGAGCCTGGACAGATAATGAATGCGAGAGTGAAGGTGTGGGCGGCTGGAAAATATAATAAAGGACCTTTCAAAAAATCAACTTGCAGTTACCGATGTGAAAGAACATGTTTTGAAAACTAAATGCTAAAGTTATCTTTGAGATTGGTTAATTGCT
Source organism: Allacma fusca (assembly GCA_947179485.1). Lineage (NCBI taxonomy): Eukaryota > Metazoa > Arthropoda > Collembola > Symphypleona > Sminthuridae > Allacma > Allacma fusca. The sequence continues at coordinate 50,275,793 of OX359249.1, read as the reverse complement.
AACGTTAACTGTAAGCTTACGTTAATAGGAAACTAACTTCTCTGTAATAAAAAATAGTAGTCACCTCTACTGTAGGTTAACCTATTACATACGTGGAATAAAAATGCTTTTCATTTTTCATATTTTAAATAATCAGTGCGTCCAGTGTCTAAGGCTTCAGTTACATTATTATGGTACAACTGAGCTATATACAAATTATACTGTAATACATAAAAAATTACATTTAATCAGCACGTTGCGCTGATCCACTAAGGAGAGAAGCACCATACAGTGATGCAACAGTAAGATTTAATAACAATGTTGGTATTAAATTGATCAAGCGATTAGTTAAATTCCACTTGTATAGCCAAATATTGAGTTTGGGAGAGAACTTTAGTGGGCTGGAGCGTTGCACCATAATTTTTTGATGATGAATTGACAACTAGATATATGAAACGAATTGCCCCTGTGAAGCACAGGGCTTTTACTAGTGTAAAATATCTAAGGCAGCAAATAGTTTTTTGGATGGTTAATAAGGCAGCAATAAGAAGCATGTTCCGCGACTTGAGCGCATAACACCGTAAAGTTGAATCTTACACCATCAACTACTTCAAATTAATATTATTAGCTATTATGTAATGATTTGGGAATGCTCACTAAACCAACTCCATCCATGGTGGTGCCTAGAAGTCCTGATTTGACACAGGGTCTCCTGATGACCCGATGAGCTTGAATTTAGTCCTGAATTTCACAGTAACTGACAAAAATATCACTTTGTTGCATTTTGGGACAAAGTGATGGCCATGGCATCATAATTTTAATATAAACCATACATATGCATCTAAATGCTACCTCCAAATGCTACAATTGATTTAACTGTTTAATTTTAAACATTTTTATTTAGTAATGTTCAAAGCTGCAGTTGTGCGGAACAGTTCTGCAGTGTTGACTTACAAGCACCAATAACAGTTTATGATATCTAACGTAGGTAGATAAATAATTTATTGGTCGATTTGGCCTTGACCCCTTACAACCTGCACCGATTCATTATATTTTTCCATAAAGTATAAATGAGAAAAATTAACAAAATAAGAATTATTGGTAAATTAAGTTAGTGCATAAATTGTGGGACATAGTGTACCCAGTAAACCACGAGCGTTGCAGAACCATTGTACCAATACACAATTCTAACCAGGGTTGGTTTGGTTTAAACCAAATTTGAAAATATTGGTTTTTTTATAAAAACCAATGGTTTAAACCAAACACCTAAAATTTTAATATTTTCCATCCAAAATGCTTATATTTCGTCGTGCACAAAACTTGTGCAGTTACTGTGATATTGTGTAGTTAAACTTTAGTGAAGTAAATAATACTATTAGCTTTTAGTCTTGTACATTTAGAAATTCGGAATCGTTTGTAAAATTAAAAATACCAAACTTGTGTTTATGCTGCAAAGTTACCATTAAAATTATATCTAAAATTATTAAATATTTAATGCTTAGTGATACTGAGTTTGGGAAATAAGTAAATTTGTTCAAATTCGTATGTTTTTGCATATAATATCTATTTTTTCCTGCCGATGTTTCACCCTATTACAGGATTTTTGCTGGTGGAATTTGCTTTTGAATTTGATATATCCAGTGAATGACCCAACCTAGGTTTGTTGTCATTGTAAATGGGCTAATGAGAGCACTCACTTGCATCTCGACGAGCTTTAAAATTATAAATATTTTATACAATTAGAATCTGTGCTTTTGTGAGCATTTATATAAAAGTGCAATGCTTCTTAAATGTTAGTTAGGGAACGCTGCGTCCAGTAAAAGCGTGAAAATATTTTTATGAGGGTAAAGTTTTTATCCCCAAGTATCCCGCAGAATGCAAAGTCGTTGGTACCTACTCATAATGAAAAGAATTCACTTTTTTCTAAACTTAAAATTATCAGTCAAGATCAGTTTAATATCAATATTTAAATTCAATTACAATAGTTATTATTCATGTAGTCAAGGATCCAACATCAGGTGTTATCAAAGAATTTGCTGTACGAACGTTAAATTCAGTCAACTGGTTAAATTAGGTATCCTTCTATAGCCGAGCAAAAGCATATAAAATTACTTCTCCAGACTGCTCATCGTGTTCGTGGTTGGCTTTGTAGCAAACACTACATTTATTTTTCTTGGATTGAGAATCAGTAGCTTCGGTTTCGGAATAGACAGTCAGAACTATATCTGTATTGGTCCCACTTGCGTCATTTCAACTGAAACGTTTTATTTTCAAGCTCTGCCGTGAAAGTATTTGAGATGCATGGTTGTATTGGCTAATTTCTCAAACCACACTGCAAAATGATCCAAAGTTATCAGTGAGATTGTTGCAAAACAAACTGATCCCATGTCAGTGTTAAGTAACTAGGTATCTTTGAAGCCATTTCAGCGATACGTTCCGGAATAATATATACTTTACACATTAACATAGTTGAGGACGGAAAAGGAGAGAAATATGTTGAGGAGAACATATACTTTTTATGAACAGGTTAGATTAAGGATTAAAAATGATTTTTTAGAAGAAACCAAAGATTAATCCCAAAATACAGCCAAACATCAGATTAAGTTAACACAAGCCAAACAAAGATTAGGTTATAATAAAATAAAATCTAATTATAATTTAAGTTGAGACCAAATATAAGGTTAAGATCGTTTAAGCCAAAGGAAACTAGGTTATGGCTAAATCCCATCACTGCCTCCAGCAAGAACGGAACCGGAAAAGAAAAACAAAGATTAGGTTCATCATAATTTATTAATTAGGTACCATTATTTTATAGTAGAAGCAGTCAGTAGTCCTAGTATGTAAGTTAGGTGAGGTCACATTACGATAGGTTGGGGATGATGAACCACTGATTGGGTGAAGGACTGGAAAGCAAGATCGGAATTACGACGGAAGCGAGGTGGCTGTTTGTTGTAATGTTGCATGGGGACTGATTTATCATGCCAAAAGTTAAAGTTGTAAGTTAAAGTTAAGTTGTTAAAGTGATATAACTAAAAATTCCAAAATAAGTTGTTATTTTCGAGTTTTGGTGTGGACGGGTAAATCTTTCGAACGTGACCCGATTTTTCCGAGTTGAAAACTTGATACCCGAAACTGGCTCATAAGCAGACGGTACAAAAATAGACTAACTCGACTCTCCGACTTGCTTCCGAAATATCAAGTTTCCCAAACTACTGTTCTGGAAGGTTCACTTCCTGAATTCCAAATGTGATGCTTGGGAATCTGTATTTAAATTTTAATTTATGTTCAAATCAAGGATATAACAACTCGATTGAAGGTACTTTCCGATGAGTCTCTAATAAGTTGTACTACAGTTATCCTAACGATCTCAATCGAATAGCAATGGTAAACAAAATTATATTATATTATTATATCTAAGTAATTGAATCCAATGTTTATCCTTTTATAAATACATACTGAAAGGTTATTTGCTTTGGATCACATGTTTTTCAATATCAGGTATATATGGTGTATAGGGGATCTGTTTCCCACAATTATTTATGTTATATTAATTAAGATAAAGTTTAATTATACAATAGCTATTTCTTCTGTCAGTATTTCCCATTATTACTAGGACTTTCTCAAGACATGGTTTTGATCAGACTGGGACTGGAAACTATTTTAATGCATTTGGGCTTGCATACGCTTTAACATCCCTTGGTAATGATGATTAATGTTCATTTGGCGTTTCGTTGTGTTAGCAGATATGATTCCTGCTCAAGAGTTTTAAAACCATACAATTATGGGGTCTGTTTTTAATATTAAAGCGTTCTGCCTTGATTCAGCTGGACCATTTAAGCTATACGATATTACTAATTTAATATTTATATATTTAAAATTTATATATTTTGCCCTTTACAGTCGCGTTAAAAATGTTCAAGTTAGAGAGTAAGGGCGACAAAATTTCTGTTCAATCGAGCGAACCCCGAGATCAAAACTATAAATGTGGGTGATCGATGCAGCTATATTTCTGGAAGTACGAAGAAATTTAAGAAGCGCTTTAGGAACAAACATTTGATGAATTCTTTGTTGACGAAGAATGTCTAAAATTATTCTGGGAATGGCTGAAACATAAATTCGTCGACAGTTGCATGATTCGCTTCAAAATAACACTTGCACTACATCTTGTGGTACGGGTGGCTTATCCAGGAAATGTAATACAGGATCTACGGTTGCTCAATACCTTCATTTATTCTATATTGTATGTACTACTACTATTGTTGTGTGTACTATCTCCTGCTTATAAATTCCCATAATTTGTTCTCCTGATACGGGAATCAAACTCAACAATAATTTCCGTCGTAATTTCAAGGAATCGGGTCACAGCGGATTCGCTCAAGTATTTAGCTCCTTCATTAAAGTAATATGATATTTTTTAGAGAACTTTAATTCTGTCCTAACAATGCAGTGCCACAGATTTTTAGTTTATAGTGTACTGCTGACAATTTTTTTTCACACTCCTTACAAATGACCATACTATTTTGAAGCCACGGCCATTTTCCTTGCTGCTATTTTTTAAATTTCAAGACGAAATATTTGTTTTAAGAGCATTGTTCCTTTTGAGGGTGCTGTTGTTGAGTGCGTGAAATTGAAAGCATGGTATTTGTCATGTGCACGCACATATAATGCTTTGTGCATTTCTTACCATGCTCGTTCATCTATCCGTGTACACGTCGTGGATACTCTTCCAGGTTTGTTCTTTCCACCTGAATTTCGTAATTTCATGAAATATCTCATTTATACATTCGGGAATATGACTAACAGCGGAGGTGGTCGAACGCGCCATTGTTCCAATGGTCTCACTCCGATGAGGATTTAAAAAACTTGTCGTTTGTGTTGATTTCATCAACAAGAAAGACAACAAGAATTCAAAGTAATTATTAGGATGACGGTTGAACATGTGTAGAGAAAACCGTAACTAAAGTACTGGTACATTTTAATGTTATTAGATTGTGATGAAACCATCCCGTGTAAAACGAATTTACCAATATAAAGCAATTGTACATCCAAAGTAACGACGAAAGAGCGAAGCTACGGAAATGAACAACCCGACCCATCTGCTTGGCTTCATGCTATCTATCATGGTAAATGTTACAAATTCATGAAAAGACTACCGCTAGACAAAATTCATAGTAGTAAGAACTACTTGTATTTGTGACTTAGATTTAAAGGAGTCGGTACTAATTGCTACGTCAGAGAAGTCTGTTGAAATTTCGAAACATTTTGAATTCACGTTTCCCTTTGACCTACATCGATCATACATCTGCTCAAGGGACAAGCAAATCCGGTACTGAAAATCAAGGGATAAGAAAGGGATGGCTTGATTTTATTCGAAAGGTATTCAGAAAACACAACAAAGGCTGTTGTGTATTCAACTTTAAACGACTGGAAGTTTTAAATGGTAGTTTCGGTAAAGTGAATCGAGCATTGGGGTTCTGCTCATTTCTGAAAAGCTGTTGGCATGGAATTACAATTGACGGATTTACCAAGCAATATTCCAAACATTTTTTTCGATGTTAGGTATACTTGGTGTCAGATGTCAAAATTTATTCCGTGCGTATTGAAAATACGTGCAAGTTTTACGTTCTTATTATTGTCTCTCAGTTGCAAAGGTACTATCAAGCATCAACCGTTTAGTACTAAAAGACATTGAATTCTGACTGAGGAGAGGGTAGAACTTAAACTCGCTCTTAAATATAGGCGATAGCTCGGCAACAGCATTCGCTTTAAAATCCATTTTATTTCCCCGAAGATGTGGCAACATGACCGCTACACCGAACGCTCAAATCGTTCGGCAAGTACGCAATGAGGTAAACCCTTTTCTGATTTGTACGCCGTGTCCACGATAATGTTATTTCGTAATATTTGCCTGTGTAGATGTTGAAAGAAAACGATTTAGGTGTGAGTGAAACAGTTGACCTCATGAAACGGCTGGGAAGAGATCCCAGTCTGTCTGTCTATGTTCGACTCTACAGTTTGATCCTCTTATCATTCGTCATGTTCACTGATGATATAATGCGTGTATTGAAAGCTCTGTACGATACCAAGCATCCGATTGTACTTGACAAGGACGCCAGGGGTGAATTTTTATGCAATTTAGCCGAGCATACGGGAGATGCTTCGGCTTGGTTGAATGCAGTTGTGGTGGATAATCCGAAATCTAGTGCCTGTCCTCTGGCAGTGTGTGAGTTCTTTCAAACTGGCAAAATACCGATGCTATTAGTCTGACAATTTCTCGCTTTAAGCAATTATGCTTATATTACAACGTCGTAGTTTTGTAGTATTTAGATTTTTTTTTATTTTTAGTATTCTGGTATTGCTAATAAAGCAAATAATTTTCGAGTGTCACCTAATACCTTCATGTATCGCCAACGAAGTGGGTCAAGCGAGTTGAAACAGACTTTAGTCTGGCTACCATAGATACCTGCGGTTATTCAAAACTTTTTGCCACGGCAGACTTCAGGGATGTACTTGAATATGTTTTGGGACGAGATATTCAAGACCTGAAAACCACCCGATATTAATGTATACATTTGCGGAACGGATAACAGCCGAAAACGGTATGCCTAGTTGGTTAAATTTTACAAAAAAGATTCGCCACAGATATGAACACTGCAGAAATTAACCCGCGAGTATATGCATGGCAATAACATTTTAAGATCAGCTACTACGTATCCAAACTATTCCGAGTTTTTGCCACTACTAAATTGACACACGCTGTGCCTTCAGATATGTTTCGGCTCCTAAATAATTTGAAACAGAGTATCCAATTGAGTTGATTGTTGAACTGTTGTACGACCAATTTATCTGGTTCAAGCATTTCATCCGGCACATGGTTCGGAAAATACTTTGGAGACATGTTTAGCAGAGTTCAAAATGTCATCAACATACAACCAACAGACGCAACTCATCCTGATAACCTTTCCTGCAACATCACTTTTGTTAAGTCCGTTTTTCAACAAATGCTACCGTATACATTCCCTGCTAACACATGTTGTTTGTTGTCCGGAATGAAGAGGCTGAGAAAGATGACCAGTCACCTTTGGAGATATGGAATTACATTGTAAGCAAGGCAGAGTGGGAAATTTGAAAATGCGTACATACGTACAATATTTTGTCGTGGTTATTAGAGGTCAGTAAATTATATCTTTTCTGTTTCTTCTGTCCAAAAATTGGGAGTTACGATTGTATGAATGTTATTTAGGTCGATGCAGTCGTTTTAAGGCTGAACTTATTTTAAAAAAACATTAATAGACTGTCGTGAGTGACAGTCGCATGCAATTTTGCTCTTGAAGATCTTGAGAAAATGTGTGTGTTGAGAGTGGTGAGTGGACAATGATTGATTGTTCTATACCAAATAGACATTGCTGATTTTGAATTTCACATTAAAATTTTGTTTCTCAATGGTCCTCATGTAAAATTTTGAATCTATAAATATTACATTGAAGTGGACACAAAGAATTGTAATAAGTTTAAAATCATTTTTTTGAAAAATGATAAATTGACTGAAAAATAACAATAAAATTGTGAAAATAAAAAGTGGCCGAGAGAAATATATGGCCGACTCAATCAAGACTTTAATTCAAAACACAAGAGATAGTTACAGTGCGAACAATCCAGATGACTCTAGATGGCCTTGTCCTTTCTGTGAACAATTATGTAAAAGTAAAGGAGGGTGTAGATCACACATTACCAGATCCCATCAAAATATTGACCGTGGAGCTATTGCAAATGATCTTACGGTTGAACAAAAAACTATTACACCTTCAACCAACAACGTACTTAAAATGAATTAGATGCAATTCTAAACAAATTAAATGAATTGACAACTGATGATGTACCAAATCATGATACATTTGAAGTTATTATTTCTGAATACCAACAATGCTTACATAAATGTGAAAAGGAACTGTCTGGCCCAGAACACCCAGTCAAAAATTTTTATAGATTACGAAAATTAGGAGGATTTCAAAATATTGATGGTAATTATCAGACCTCCACCAATCCACAACGTGCGACTAAAAGAAACAGAAATAAGAGAAGAGCTAAATATCAAAGAGAGAAAACACAATGGCTTTACTTTAATCAAAGAAAAAAAGCAATGAATGTTATAATCAAAGATGTGAAAGATCAAGGTTGTACAATAGAATTAAATGAATTATACAAAGAATTCTCAAACCGGTGGGAGACACCTAATAATAAAACACGTCCTGCATTGAATCCAGTTACTAAAGAAGAACAGAAACTTTTAGATGCATCTTTTGATATTAATATATCACCAAAAGATACAGCAAGACAAATATACAGATTAAACTCACAATCAAGTGCAGGAGAAGACGGCATTCTTCCAAGATGGTTGAAAGCTACAAATTTTGAATCTTCAAAAATATTGGCTGTAATGATCACGTACATGCTTAAACACAATTTTGTTCCTAAATTTATGCGTGAAGCCCGAACAATACTTATATCAAAGGGAGGAGACGAAAGTGATCCCAAAAATTTCAGACCAATTACAGTATGTTCTGTTTTAAGAAGAACAGTGGAAAAGGTACTTGATTCTAGAATGAGATTCTATGTTCCATTTTGTGATCAACAGCGTGGTTTCACTAACAAACATGGTACTCTTATAAATACGACTTTATTACAAGAATGTCTTCAAAAGGCTAAAATTGAAAAATTGGACTACACTAATACATTCTTTGATGTTACTCAAGCTTTTGATAAGATAGGACACTTACATGCTTCAAATAGGATTCAAGCTAGAAGAGCACCAACAGCACTCAAAAACCTTACCATTAATTTCATGATTGAGAACTACACAAGGATCAATACAATTAAAGGAAAATCTCAAAAAATATTTTTCAAATGTGGAGTAATGCAGGGGGCACCACAATCTCCATGGATTTATAACAACGCAGTTGATGATGAGATTATGGAATTAAATGAACCATCTGTAAAACGTATGTATGGCTTCCAGCTTCACCCTGACTTCCCAAATGAAACTCTCCAAAATTTCGCTGATGATTCAGACATTTCTGCGAACTCTCGTACATCTTCCATCATTCTCAACCAAACATTTATTGGAATTTATAATGAATTAGGACTTCAAATTAATTCCAGAAAATCCCAATGTATTAGTCTGGTAAAAGGAGAATTATGTACAGATGATCTGATTCTCAATGAAAATACTCGGATCAAGTGCATTGGAACTAATGAAATGGTGAAGTATCTTGGTATGAATTTTAATGATGAAATAGTATGTCATGAAGAAAAATTACTCCATAAATTTCGAGGCAAAATTGAAAGAATAGTTGCAACTCCATTCCTTAATCCAGACCAAAAATTGAATATCATTAATGAATTTATCTGGCCGATTTTAATTTCCCCCTACAACATATTCCCTTAAATAAAATTTCGCCTTCATTCTTTGATAAAGTGGATAAAATCCTGAAAAGTGCAGTTAAAGAAATTTTTCAAATACCAACATCAACCCCTGACGCTATGATTTATTCTAGTAGAAAGGTAAAAGGATTGGGAATTATTAAAACATCATGGGAAGCAAACATTCAAAATTATAATGCATGTGACAATCTACAAAATAGTGGTATTGAAGTTCTGAATGTAATAAGAAATTTTACAAATGAAAAAAATAAATGCTTGGATAATCTAAACATGACTGAAGAATTCAAATCATCCCTTGTAGACATCTATCAAGATGAAGATACTTCAGAAAGTAATAGAGAAGAATCAATGAATAACACTGACAAACAACAACCAAAAAAGAAGTTAAAGAAATGTAAACTTATTAGGAATGAATTGCAAAAGTTAGAATATGAAAAATGGAGTAAGCTTCCAAGTAAAGGACAAGGTGTCGCACAATTTTCCGAATGTCCCACTGCTAACAAATGGATAACTAATAAATTTGGGTTATCAACATCTGAATGGATAAATGCAATCAAAATGAACGGAAACGTATTGCCTAATAAGTCAAATCCGGGTTACAGCCAAGGTAATAGCCATTGTAGATATTGCAATGATTTTGAAACCTTAGGACATATCCTTGGTAAATGCCCCAGAGGTGAATTATTACGTAATAATCGTCATCACAGCATTCGCTCATTGTTAGCTACAAAATTTAAAGAAAATAAATATATAGTCCAAGAAGAAGTATATTGTGAAGATAAAAATGGGACAAGTAGAAGAGTTGACATTCTTGCTATTGAACCAAACTCTAAAAAAGGATACATTTTAGATCCAACAATAAGAATGGAACAAGATATTCACCAGCCTGAAAAAGTGAACCAAGAAAAGAAATCACTTTATGATCCATGCATTCCCTACTTTCAATCAAAATTAAATCTAAAAGATGTGGAAACAATTGGACTGTACATTGGGGCAAGAGGAACAATTTAAATTTTTTTTAACATTCTTAAAACGATTTAGGATACCAATGAAAGTTATTGAAGAAATAGTATCTTTAGTTCTTAAGAACAGTGCATTAATTTGTAATAATCATCTTTATAAGTCATAAATTATACTAATTAGTTACTTAATTGTTAATACTGTGTGTTAGTATACTGAGTCCATAAGGGCTACTTCTATTGAGAAGCAGTGTCAATAAAGTCTTTCTCTCTCTGGTGGATTAAAACGCTGTCTCAATACATTGAGGAGAAAACGTAGATTGCCGCACTACAGTTAATTATCGTCCTCAAAAAGTGCCGCCCAAGGTGAAACGATTCCGTTATTTATTTTTCGGGAAGAGTGGACGATGCCCGTTAAGCAAGTAGTCATGGATGCAGTCTCTTCCATTTGTTGAGTTCGTGAGAAATAATTTATAATTGCAATCAAGTTTCATATGAGAACCACGTTTTATTATATTATAGGTAAGACACTTTCGCAACCGACACCGCAGATTTTTTGTTACGTAACACATGTTCTTTTGAAAATACATTGATCGTTCTGGTATACGTGTATAAATCATTTGATAGAGTCAACGAATTTATATCCGGTGATTCTAGCAAACACATCAGCCTGAAAGATTGCATGGAGGAAATTCTAATAGGAATGTCAAACAGTGCTCAAACAATTTGGCTGCAGAATCTTACAAATTATACCGTTATACCAAAGAGTTTGTTTTTTGAAAACGGGTAACGAAAAAGTAACCAAGTTTTTAATTATTTGTGTTTATATCACTAAACGACTCCGAAGCAATTTTGGGGGGGGAGGCGGTCGGAAAATTGTAATGCGAAGGCGGAACCAGAATATACCCGAAAACTTCAATAATTTTTAACACCCTTAATGACTCAAGCAATTGTATTTGACATGTTGCTTAATTGATATAGCAACTTAAGGTGGCTTCATGATTTTTTACGGGAAACGTTGGATAAAAATTGGATATAAAAATTGGGAAACGCTGGATTAAAAAAATACATTAAATTATTTGCTCTAACGGATTTTTTCACGGTGAGCACAACGTAATCTGCATATTTTTTACTTCAAAATGCAAAGCTTCATATGATCGAGTATCACATTGTGCTCGTGTCGAAAACAAGAAAAACCCGTATTTTTTATACATATATACATACGGGTTCATTCATGATGTACGTAACGGGTCAGGGTGGAAGCCACAACATGCATTCTGTTACTCCTTAAATTAAACGTGTAATTATCAATATAGCTGTGATTATTACAATTATTATACTTATAAATACAAAAGTTTAATTATACAGTGGACACAGATATATGGTTAAGCTTCAACTCCAAACGCATTTTTTCCACAACAATGACGAATTTTTAGATCATATGAACCAAAAATATAAGGGAATTTGAAAAATAAAATTTGACCTTTAACAAGTACGCATTCGGGTGTAAGTGATTGGAGAGCTGAAAACAAATAATATAACACGAGTTACGTATGAGTCGCGGGTCTTTAATAACGTGTAGTGGCTATATAATACAACTCTAGAAAAAATACAATGTCGTAAATGAGCGCGCTTTTATAAGAAAACCATCACGTAGCCTGAATCACCAGTACATCGAGTGATGTCTGACAAATTAAATAAATAATAATTACTAACAAGGTCGAAACAGGGAGATTCCAATTTACTTCGGGTTGAGACAGAATGCAAATGTAATCTAGCAAAGAATGTTTCAACCGTACATGCAGTTGTTACATTCACGAACTAGTAAATTCAACTGATCTCAGTGGTTATATTGAATGAACTCGAGCTGCATTCTTGAAACGGTGTGGAAAATTATTTTCTACGGCTAGAGAATAAGTAATTTGTCACAAGGACTTACTTGTTAAGGCGTAAAACCTTCTTGAAATGGCTATAGTGTATTCACAATTCACTTTCTCCTGCACATTCCTTTTGAAACGATCTTGAGATACATGGGAAGGGATCTGATCGATGTCGAAGTTTCTGTACCTGTGAATGGTAAATTCGGGTGCCCCGTAAGTTTCTTCGGCTGCCCTGTACGTGTTTCCCGCTTTGACAAATCTCAGGGCTGCCTTAAGACCATCTCTGTCCACCTCAACAGTTTTTCTTTGATACTTATGTACCACTGGTGAAAGCATTAATTATAGCATCATTGTCATTTGATAAGTAACAGTTAAAGCTAACTAAAGTTTGACGTAACAATGAAAGGAATATTAAATTATCTATGTGTAACTTATTACAACTAATTACATGTAATCTCTATTTAATAATTAATTATTGGATAAGCTTAGAAGTGTTCTGTGTAGGCACATCAAGAATAATTTTTTATTGATATCGCATGTAATTTTACGATTAATTATAATTAAATAATTGGGTTATTAAAGGATCTCGCAGTATTATCGATGATTTTCGGAAAAAATCACCCCTGTGATTTAAGAAGAACTACGAGCAAATAATTAACAATGGATTCTTGTCGTGATGCCTCCGTAACAATGAGAACAAGAGCAAAAAATCACGCCACGGTTAATTTAATATGCCTCATAATATTCAAAAACCATACATGAATTTCTTATACGAGACACTGCTTGGATAAAACCATAGCGTTACTTATTAGGCATCTTTTTTATGTGTAAACCATACTGAGGCTTCCAGCAGGCCTAGCCATTCACAAAATTAATCATGCAAATTAAAACACCATGTATGTTTCCGTTAACTGGGGTTTTCTGGTACAACAAACCATTCCGTTATACAGCCTGCTTCGTTTTTCAATGTATATGCTCCTATACTTTTGATTTAAGCAAAGCCTTTATAAACTTAGTTTATTACTACTGAAATATTGAAATTATGAGTAAACGTGGTTTTTATTTTTCAATGCTTGTTAAAAACACAAAGTTGTATCGTTTGTATTGCATCACTACGCTGATGGGATTCTTTCTTTTTGATTACGGAGCCATTTTGAAATTTACGTTGAAGGTATAAATTATTATTTAAAATTGAAAGTACAGGAGCTAAAATTATTATTTGTTTATTATAGCAGGAATATATATTTTATAATCATATTCTTTAGTTGTTGTTGTTTCCAAAAAATCCATAAGATCCGGGATTAGTTGCTCCAGAACCGGATGACGAGTGGTTAGACGCAGTTCGAGAAGGTTTAGATGATGAGGGGTTTTCTGTGACCTGATCACTAATTTTGTTCATAAATAAAATATTCATTTATGAAAGTTCATTCATTGAAATAAAAGAAATTTGTTGTAGATTGGGAGATACCACTCACACAAAGTTCATTCCATGCGTAGGTTTTTCATAATTTTTTAGTTTCTAATCCGCAGTGTGACACTAATAACGAGTCTCCTGAACATGTTTGTTGACTGTACATGATGACATAAAAATGTAAATATTTAAAAATACTGTTTGATGTCAAGTGAGACTAAAATATTTCATAAGTGGCTCATTTCTGTGCTCTAAAGGAAGGAGGTGCCTATTGTAAAATCGTAGTAATTCCCCCACTAGCTAACATACCCACAAAATTATCCCACTCGATTAAATTATCCAACCCGATGGGATGTGAATCAACGAGCCAACGAATCTAATACAGCCACATTTTCAAACAGGTAGTAACACTCACGCCTACCTACCTTACTTATATCTACTAGAACTACCCACAGAATTGAATTCAACGGACAAAAGCAGGAAGCATTTTCCCACGTAAGCTCTATCGTCCGGATACTTAAAAAACTTCAAATAGAATTCCTCGCCCTCCATACAGACTTTCATGGCCTGTGCTACATACCAACGAGAGTCATACATGCATGCCACAAATTTCCCTACATGTTATGGATTTATTTCAAAGCAACAATACGAGTGGTAGTTTATTGTTTAGAGGGATTTGCGTTTGTACTAACCTCGAAAAGATCTAAATCTACGCCATCTGTCCAAGGCACAATGTGATGCATTTTTCTTGTGCCTGAAATTGTTTCCCCATGAAAACCGTTCTTCAAGTTGGAACTACCGGACGTAAGCAACAATGTCCTGAGTGGAAACATACAAAGGCGTTACCCTCTTTACGTTTTGAAGAACAAAATCATGCAATTCGACGCTGTTCATGATAAAACCCGCACATCTAATACCAAATACCGTCGCCATACGTTTGACAACACCTCTTATACCATCACAAGCACTTTTACCAGGTGCTGTTGCAAAGAATGACCAACGAATGGACATAAAAATTGTTCAAATTAGTAAAAACTTTAAAAATGTTATACTGCACTGCGCTTCCATCCGAAAACACATGAATACTATGCAAGTTCACAAATTCCTTTCTGCAGAAGTCTAAGACTGGTTGAAAAACAATGACAGGCGTTTTGAAAAAAATCTTAGTAATCATTTACAATTACCACAGAAACGAGTCTGACATTTGTATCATCTCTAACGTACATAGTTATTGGATGAAGTGTGGTCTTCCCGATGCCATTATTTACACCAAAATGTTTGGAATGAATCTCATTCTGATATACTGGTGTATAATTCTCAGCAAAGTCAAGTGTCGCAACTACATTTGATTCACTAACGCCTGCCTTACAGTTTTGAAAGTATGCTGCCTCAACTTTGGAGATGTCCTTGTGCTTAAGAACCCGCTTGACAAAACCTGCTACTTTCGATGGATAACAATCTGCGTTAGTAACTATTGCCAGTAAATCTGTTTTTACCCACTGCTGAATTGTAAAATCATTGTAAACCTGCTATTTCTGAACAATTTCTACATAAACGTGTACTTAACGTATACAAACGGGTCACCTAAGATACATGCATTCGCGAAGTAAATCGGTATACGCAAAGCCTCACAAACCAAACGGGGCCTTTTCGTGTTAAACGCAAACACAAACGTTATGGTGACCCCTATCATGGCGAAGTTGGAACTACTTCAGATGGCTTAAATTTAATAAATGTGTGAAGTTATAATCCTTCAATCTGCAACCTTCTAGCTAATGCTGAATCCGAGCTCCTGATACCTTCCTCAGTATCACTAATTTCCCCTTTAGCGAATACCTTAAAGACCTACATATGTGTTAATAGCAATAATCACACGTGCACCTTGGACCATTCACCGTCTATCCCTAGTACTCCTAATGCCGGATCTGAAGAACTTTCCCCTATGCAGCTTAATCAAACACCTAAGCGTTGCTGTATTTTTGTCAGTACGGACGAACTTCTGTCGTGCTCATTGTATCAGTGTACTCGGTACCACTTTGTGTCGGTGGTTTGGTACCAAAACTAATGGTTTTCTTACGTTGGCGTGAGCAAGGAAAAGACCTATAGACGAAATGTTCCTGATTATACCATTGTGTGGCATAGGTTGCTGTAACAGCTAATGAGTTATGGTTACTTTTCTTGTGACTCAATACATGTATGTATTTACGCGGGGGAACGTTGCAGGAAAAAATGAATAGGCAGAGGGAATATGCCTTCAAATTGAGACACAAGCGATCTTTATTGTCAAAATAAAAGTAAAAAAAGGAAGTAACAGATTGGGGGCCTCAAGTGCCAAACTCAATATAAAAATAATTGAAGAATGTAAACCTCCGTAAAAAACAAATTCACGTCTCCGGAGAAAACATCTGAAGGTCCGAGTGTGGTGAGAACGAGAGCGTGGTCGTCGTGGAGAAGATCGGTAATGGCCGTCCTAAGGGAAAACCGTTGAGTTGGTCACATCGAGGCTGGTGATGAGAGGGTCACGCGGAGTAGGAGTGTGGGATCTGGGTCTGTCACGGCGTGACCAACCAGAGTGAGCGCGACGTGACAGAAATGTGTTGTGGGTACTACAGCATGTATGTATGTCTATTCTATCTAGTATTTCGCAATACAATCTTTAGTTCATGTGTTTGTATTACATTTTCATATATTTTGCTATAACTAACTAATAACAATACTTGTTGTTAAGTTTATTAACACCCACTATTTATTATTCAATTGGTTGAGTTGATTATTTATTCGATTAACAAATCTGGAAGCTTGTAATTTGATATATATATAATAACACTGAATTTGCGTTGGTAACCATGTTTAACATAAAGTATCTATAGATCTTAGTTGTTTGTAATATTTTCTGGTTGAATTGAATAGATATGAATTGCATGTTGTAATGCTAACGGGTATATGATCATGGATTGAGTTGTCCTTGTGAACTAGACTGGTCGAAACCGAATGAATAAATTTGCACTAAGTATCTGCTATTTTGTATGAGAGTTTTGTACGGTTTAAGCACTAAACACATTAGAACGAATTGTTGCACAGTAAATTGTCTTGTAAACCAACCTTGCAAAATTATTCTAATGCTTGTTAGTTCTATCTGATTGGTGATTGTTGCACTTAAAATGACTTGTCAGCACTGCCTAGTGCAACGTTGAACCATATTTGTGGCAGCTGTAGTATAGCTGTTATATTGTGAACTTGTTGTTTGTACAGTTGGTTTTTCAAATCGTGTTTTGCTATTTTCCGATGGGCGAATGCTCAGCGAACTTCCTGTTGTCATAGATTAAGCTGAAAAGTTTCATTCAAAAGTCACATTCCTTCCAGGTTACAAAATCTTCAACTGCAAATTCAAAATTATATGTACGTTCATAGTCTCTTAATTGCAGGTTCTCGTTGTCACATTTCGATTATTTCAAAACAGTTTTAACCTAAACATCTTATCGTTTACTGTGAAACATGACTGCATCGACATCACCTATGATGATCTTACTGGTCCAGTGAGCGTTGTCGTAAGTTATGCTTTTAGGTAATAGTTTATTTAGTTTAGTATTTAGACGCAATGTGAAACATAATTTCTTGGATAAAAGTCAAAATCCATGTTTAGCACAAGGATTATATTTTATTCGCAGCGTTTCTATCTAGTAACATCTACTAGCCTTTAAAGACAGGTTTTGGTAGCTCGACACACGACCATCTCTTCTTCAGACTTTGACTGTTTTTCTCGGCTGTACTTACAACATTCCACTCTGTCAATATTAGTACCTACCTCCCAGCAAACGAAGCAGTGTGCAACATCCTTGGATATTTACGTTAGTAGCGGACTTGACCTACAATTAGTTGAATGTGGAGAATCCTTTGAATTAATTCAAATACCTTTCTGCATGAGTCACATTCAGGGATGGGAAATCTAGTCAGGTTGGAATCAGGAATTGATTAAGGGTTTAATAAAAAGGATTTGCATCGATTATTTGGAAATAAAATTCTAGCAGTTTGGTTTAGGATTATTGGATTGAAAATAAAATTAAGAAAATTCGATTGGATTAACGGATTAAAGAATATGAATTTTTATTGTATTAGGGGATTAACAATACAACTAAATTCAATTACGATTACCGATTCAAATCAATTAATGGAACCAGGATTCAGGAGTGTGGATTACAGTCTATACTCAAGTTTTGGAATAGGAATCACAATTTATTTATTTGCAATTCGGTATTATTTAATAATTATCAACATGTAATTGCATTCATTCATTTTAACTGCTTGTCCAGTTTGAACATTATCTTTCGGTACCGCTATCCATGTCGGCGTTGTTGTTGAGAAATATGCTTAGAGGTGATGTTCCTTCGGCGCTTTTGGTCCAATCTGCGCTGTTCTCTCTTTGACAGCTAAACAAAACAAAGTTTTGAGAATACAGCCCGAATCAAGTTCATTGTGCATTATTCATCACAACGCATTTTCCAAAGGTTTTAGAAGCACAGAAAGAAAAAAATCATTGCGGATTATTCGTCACAATGCATTTCCGCAAGGTTTTAATGATAGTGTGGTATAGCGACAAAATAATATTGTGCGTATAATTAAATTGATTAGTTGCTCCAAATACTTTTAGTTTAAAAGTCTTACCTTAGTTGGCTGGAACACTCGTATCTCACAATCAGCAATTTCACCCGTGGTTTCAGTTTCACAGACCTCGTGAAAAAGTATGAAACGAAAAAACAACTAAAACATAATAATTATGATATTGTCATGTCAGAGTGATACAACAATCTTCTAGAAAATGACCATCATCATCTGGCACGCTAGTAAATAAGGTAGACAATGAATTATGCGATTCCCCCATTTTGCAGTTAGCATTTTTGTCGATTTTCACAAATGTATCCCAATGACAAATTATACAATTTTGTCAATATATAAAAGTATTGTACAAATATAATAAAGCGTATATATATGTTACCTTCTGAGCAGTCTGAATTTCATCATTGCCACAATTACTTGAGGCGCTAGATTGGGTCTACTAGAAACACTGACCTAGGTAGATCAGTGTTTCCTCCTTCCGTTTCCGGGAAAGTTCTCTCGGGTCAATGTAAGGATACGGTGCATCTGAAGCCCACCAGTCGATCTCTTTCTCAAAAACAATGTCAAGCTTTCCCTAAGAAAATAATCATACATTATCTACCCAATAATCCATGGTAAGATGTATTCTAATAGATTCGAGTAAATTAAAAATATATGCCCCAGTTAAGTATTTACGTATAATTTACGTATAGAAAGTTAAGTCCTACATTTAACATTTAAGAAAATACACGTACTATTCGGAGCCTTCGATGAAGCTGTGGTTGCTTCGGTGGCTGGTAGGACTGACGAACGAAAGGAGGTTCTTTCGGGATCCAAACGTATCTCTGCATTTAATATTTACGTAGAAATGTCAATTCACAATCGCAGTGCATATATTCAGCTATACTCCAGTCACATTAAAGCTATAAATACAAATGATAAAAATTTAAGAGAAATCACAATGTGGTTGAATTTACGGAGAATAATTTGATTAAATATGCTGTAGATATTCAAAGTACTTAATGCATTCTTTAAATTCAATTATGAAGTAATTTTCTAATGTTAGAAATGTTGACCCTGTACTACTAAGTTCAATATTAAATTACTAAGTTATTATATTTACTATATTAAATTATATGTATATATATACAAATTAATGAACTTCATTTTAAATTAATTTATCTACACTACTCATTATACAAAGCATAAGGAAACAATATAGTCGATGTAACAAACGACGTATAAATCAAATTTTACATAAATATTCGCTACATTATTAAACATAAAGTAATACAAATTCCGAACTGTTTCAAAAAAACGGCTGACAATCAGTTTCCTTGTTTAGTCGAGGTTTATAAATAATATGTATTTATAATCTTTGTAAGTAAATGTATAAATAATAATATGTATTTATAATCTTTGTAAGTAAATGTATAAATAATAATATGTATTTATAATCTTTGTAAGTAAATGTATAAATAATAATATGTATTTATAATCTTTGTAAGTAAATGTATAAATAATAATATGTATTTATAATCTTTGTAAGTAAATGTATAAATAATAATATGTATTTATAATCTTTGTAAGTAAATGTATAAATAATAATATGTATTTATAATCTTTGTAAGTAAATGTATAAATAATAATATGTATTTATAATCTTTGTAAGTAAATGTATAAATAATAATATGTATTTATAATCTTTGTAAGTAAATGTATAAATAATAATATGTATTTATAATCTTTGTAAGTAAATGTATAAATAATAATATGTATTTATAATCTTTGTAAGTAAATGTATAAATAATAATATGTATTTATAATCTTTGTAAGTAAATGTATAAATAATAATATGTATTTATAATCTTTGTAAGTAAATGTATAAATAATAATATGTATTTATAATCTTTGCAAGTAAATGTATAAATAATAATAACGTATATATGTAAATAAATGTTTGGATAGCCTGTTTTGACCCGACTCCGTTGACGATGACTATTCCCTGTTGTTCTTTGCCTCCGCCGTATTAGCCCTCTTCGCATGTAATTTATTTCACCTGCGTGTTTTCGTCTTCCCGTCGTCCAGATCTTGTTTCTTCTTTTCCTTCTGCACGTCCCTCCAGTTTGGAATTGGGACTCCTTCAAGCTAGAGTGACCAGAAAACATTGTCAATGTATTACTACATTTCTCTACATTGTTGCGAAATCGTGTCTTACCAATCCACCCGAATGGAATGATATGCACCGAAGGTGGTTGACCGGCCCCAGGACCTTCACTAACCGTCACTTTCCTGACACTCTTCATTACATCACAATCAAACTTGGTGTCGTAGTCCATGCTTGGTTGACGGATGACTAAATTCGGGGGAGGACTCACGAGTCTTTTGTCCTTCACCGTTGGACCCAAGGCCTCGTTCTGTGACGTACCTACAATACAGGATACAGAAAATACAAATCATTCGCTAGTTTACAATGACTTTCGCACACAATTTGGAACAACGACCAATATATAATACCCTAGGAGGTTGGCCATCAGATTGGCGGTCCAATTAGTTCCGGTACCCTCGTGAGACTTGGAAGCCTTCCAAGTCTCGGGGAACTCGGAAACGACGTCAGCTGCACGCTTTCGCCGGGCTTCTTGGCTCTGGTCCGACAAGGGAGGATACTATTCTTCTCCAGAAGACCAAATGTTTAAAAACTTCGATGTCATAACAAAGCGTGTTGCCCCACAATTGTTAGTGTAACATTGCAGAGACAACAATGTCATGATTGGTGGTGTCCACTTATCACAAACACTGCGACTGACAAGAAATATGTACACACGTCGACGAAGACAGTACAAAATCAGCACTAAGGCAACATTAAGCGCGCTCAGGCGACAACAGTTGCTTAGGAATTTATCAGCAGTACGGATTGAACCAAATCGTAAGATAAAATACGATTTCATAGTTATTTATACAAAGCGCAGGTAAAATGTAGTTACAACAAAGACGTTAAATTATATGAAGTACAAGAATAAGTATTAAAATAATTCTAGATATTACAAAATCCAAATAAAAACCACAAAATGCTGTCAATAATGTATTTTAAATGTGAGGTATTTAATTTGACTACACGGTACTACTTATAAAAACCAACTCCGCAAGTGAACAGAACTAACAACGACGTATAAATATATGCATACATATGTCTTCAGCTATACAAGTTTTAACAAATCCTGAATAACAACTTGCTTCTCAAAAGGAACACCGGTGTTTAGGATGACCGCATGCAGTACTATTGATGAAATTTGCAACTTCAAAATGTTCGTCTGGGGGAATAATTCGGTATATTTTTCCACAATTGTGAAGTCTCCCGTTTTCGCTGCTAATGCATGCACTTTATCGTACAATGATTTTAATGTATTCTCTTGATGTCCTAGAACATTTCCTACCGTCAAGTCCTGTAAATGGTTTTGGATTTCCTCATCTCTCCGCTCTTAAAATATGTTTGTCTATAATCAGTTGAGACTCGTCGGAAGCCTCGGCACTGTCCTTATGATTTTCTTTGATGTAACGACAAAACAAGTGAATGTGTTTACACATATTGGTTTTAATGTTTTTTCGACACATGAACATCTGAAATTGTGGACGCGTTTTTCACATTTTGAGCAGCGTGTCAAACAATGACAATCTTCATTTATCAATGGTTCAACGTTGTACATTCCACCAGTTATTGAAAAGGAAGGGTCAACCCATGAGTCTTCAACTTACAAAATTGATTATATAGAACGATCTAAGCTACGTTTGTGGGCCTCTCTTAAACTCTTTCTTTAGTAGTAACTTTGTCACGATGTTTACTTATTTATCTGATTTATCTTTAGTACGGTATTGACAGTCGGGATATTTCAGAAGTTTCTCATTGCTAGACGGAACAGTTTCTGGTTTTGATTGTTTGGTACGACTTGTTGATGGGGCTTGATAGTCGTCATTAGAAGACTCACTTTCGATTACATTGTTAGTTTGAATTGTTCTCATACTGACTGCCATATTTGAAATGTAAATTTTCTGGAAGTGTACACAAATGAAAAAATTACTATTTTTGAGAAAAACTTAAAATGTTATTTTAAGTTTTAAATAATACAATGTATTATTTAAAACTTTTTAATTAAAACTTTAAAATTGCACGACGTAATGTCATTACGTCGTGCAATTTTAAGAATTTTAATTCACCAAGTAATATTTATATACGAGTTTAGAAATTCAATGTCCAGTTTATATTTCAAGCTTTAGATTTTATAGTCGTCTGTTATATTTTGAAACCCTTTCAAAGTGTTTAATAGCAGCCTTATCGTGTAAAGTTAGT
Organism: Allacma fusca; assembly: GCA_947179485.1. Lineage (NCBI taxonomy): Eukaryota > Metazoa > Arthropoda > Collembola > Symphypleona > Sminthuridae > Allacma > Allacma fusca. Next base: position 50,253,185 of record OX359249.1, on the reverse strand, counting down.
AGTAGCTACAGGACTTGAAAATCTATTGTTGGCACTCATTTCAACTATAAACCATTTATACTTGAAAATAGTTGTTTTACGTAGCACGAAAGTGGGTTTTTACGGCTCTAAAAAGCGAAAACTAGCATTTGATATGAAAGGAATTAGATGAATAATGAGCGAAACAAAGCTTCTCGGGTGCAAACACAAAGCTGCAGCTACTAAACTATGGGTACCAAAATAAACGAAGGCATCCAAAATATCCAAAGCTTCAGAAAGCACAGGGTTGTTTGCACGTGATGACGTGATTACCCGGCAATTTGTATTAAGTATCGTACGTCTACATAATATATTATTCGGTCGCACCCGAGTCGCTTTGTTCCGCTCATTGTGGATCTAATTCCTCTCATATCAAATGCTAGTTTTCACTTTCTAGAGCCTTAAAATCGTCATCGCTTTGTTTTATTAAAACATAGTTTTTTATAATTGTTTTCAAGATTCTTGATTTTACGAGTCCATTTAATAGTAATGCATTATTAAAATCTTCATGAATTTCAAATAATTTAATTAGTTGTTAATATATGAAAAACTTCAAGTTACGTTTCTAATATCGAAGGTTATGATTATGACAACTATAATAATTTGTATTTTTAAACAATTAATTTTTAATGGTTCAAGCCTTAGGGTGCCTATCATAAGATTTTGCACACCAGCTTGCAATAATTAGACAGACACATGTGCAAAATTTTATCAAAGTTGTTGTGGGGGAGGCCTTTAAAAAACTGTTATGTTTTACGATAGCAGTTCCGATCCAGTTGATTATTTTAGATAATTGAAAAATCATTAGTTTCAATTTTTGAATTGTAATTGATTGTAATATGCAGGGATGTCAATTTCCAATTTTGTGATTACAATTAACGATTAACGATTACTTCGAAAACAAAATGAATTTATAATTACAATTAATGATTAATGGGCTTATAATTACTAATTAATAATTACGATTAACGATTACTTGAAAAATATTATTCACTGATGATTACAATTAACGATTACTTTAGAAATAATTTTCACTGATGATTACAATTAAAGATTACTTTAGAAATAATTTTCACTGATGATTACAATTAACGATTACTTTAGAAATAATTTTCACTGATGATTACAATTAACGATTACTTTAGAAATAATTTTCACTGATGATTACAATTAACGATTACTTTAGAAATAATTTTTACTGATGATTACAATTAACGATTACTTTAGAAATAATTTTCATTGTTGATTACAATTAACGATTACTTCGAAAATAATTTTCATTGATGATTACAATTAACGATTACTTTAAAAATAATTTTCATTGATGATTACAATTAACGATTAACGATTATTTTTGAAAATAAATTAATTGAGGATTGCATTAACGATTAAAGATTATTTTGAAAATTAATTAATTGAGGATTCCATTAACGATCAACGATTATTTTGAAAATTAATTAATTGAGGATTGCAATTAACGATTATTTTGAAAATTAATTAATTGAGGATTGCAATTAACGATTATCTTTTAACAAAATATTTAATTGTCGATTAAATTATTTATTATAAGTAATGATAAGTAAAATGACGGTTCAGAACAGACAGATGTCACCTAGATTTTACATATGATATAGATTATATTTTGGTAGTCTTAAAATAAATCTTAGCTTCAATTTTTGAGACCTAGTTTGATTAAACAAAATACGAAATATCAGATCATTGCTACGAACTTTTAGTAAGATGTAACTGCATGTGATACAGCAACAAAAATAATTATTTTATATGGTTACCAGTATCTTTTTAAAGTAAATTATTTTTTTACAAGTTTATAATGGTAAAGTTTTTGGGCTTGACGTGTCTAACATCATTAGGCGAGACAAATTATTGAAAAACTGTCTCATTTCGAATTCCGTATTACACATCGTTGGCTAAATTCTAAAAAGTACCATTTTCAATGGAGATCCCATTTAAAAAGCACGTGTTAAGAAATCAAAATGGTACCTTTTAAAATTTAGCCGACGATATTAAGATTAATGACTACTTTATGAAAAAAGTGATTGATGATTGCGATTACAATATACTTGCTGCTAAAATATCAGTTACGATTACAATTACAAATTAATTTTTACTGAAGTAAGGTTAGGTTACAATTTCAAAATAGTTTTTACTAAAGTTTCAGTTACGATTACAATTATTACACATTACTTCTTGTTAAATCTACACTTCCGATTACAAATTACTTCTTCCTTAATTTTGAATTTCATTTACAATTAACGATTATTCATTTATAATTTAATAATTGATGATTAAAATTGATGATTGATTTTTGAAAACGGTAAATTGATGATTACAATTGATTATTGATTTTTGAAAAAGGTTAATTGATGATTACAATTGATGATTGATTTTTGAAAAAGGTTAATTGATGATTACAATTGATGATTGATTTTTTGAAAAAGGTTAATTGATGATTACAATTGATGATTATTTCAAAAAATCCACGCTTACTAAATTAACGATTGATGATTAATAATTATTAATCATTAATCGTTAATCATTAATCGTGATTATTAATCGTTGACATCCCTGGTAATATGCAATACATTAAATAATGCTACTAGTATATGCCTTGCTTGACATGGTTGGCTTGGTTTAAACCCCATGTTTTTTAATAAAAACCAATGATTTAAACCAACGTACAAATCACCTGAAATTTTAATATTTTCAAACCAAAAATTTTAAATTTAGTCGCGCACAAAACTTGCATTTTGCGTTCCATTCATGTCAATTGTACTCATCTCTTTTATTACTGTTTATATTTCATCTTTGTCGTGAGCGTATCCTTTCTACTAAGTTGAAAGAGTGAGCCGTCTTCGTCATCGTCTTCGTCTTGGTGTAATACGAATTTGAGATTCAAATTTCCGCGCGCTGTTTTTCATTGGCTGAGCCAGAAATAACTGACAAAATAAATTATTAAAATTATTTTTTTTAAATTAAAAAAAATTATTAAAGCATTATACTATTTTGTGCTTTTTCTTTTTCCTGTTTGAATAATTTTGCTCAAAAATGAAAAAAGGATGCTAAAAAGTCTTAATAATTTGAAATTAGTAAAAAAACTTTTTAAATTTTTTTTATGGATTTGAGATTCAAATTTAAGCGAGCTTTATTTTTATTTGCTGAGCCAGTAATAGCTGACTAAATAAATTATAAAAAATAAAAACATTATCTTATATAATATGGAGTAATATGAGTATGTTCATTTGAATTTTCGCGCCAAATCTACGAGCCAATAACAAAGCTGCGTCTAATTTAAAAATTAGTACAAAAAATAAAAGAGCATAATATATATTGTTAAAAAAGAGCAAAAAAAATGTAAAAACATCTGCGTAAATAAGAACAAAAAGTAAAAAAGCATTTGTAAAACAGCACACAAAATAAAAAAGCATCCTCTCTACTAAATTCAAAGAGTGGACAGTCTTCGTCTTTGTCTTGGTGTAATGCGGATTTGAGATTTAAATTTAAGTGCGCTTTTATATTTAATTATTTTATTTATTTTTAATTCATTTAATGAATTATTAAGATGAATTTTTAAAAAAATTTAAATAAATTATTAAAGCATTATACAGTATCAATGGCGGCGACATTGTCACGGGCAGCCATTTACCACCAAGACGGCCCACTCTTTCAAATTAGAAGAAAGAATTATTTTTTTTAAATTAAAAAATTAATTATTAAAGCCGGATACAGTAGCAACGGCGGCGAAATTGTCAGGGCCAGCCATTCAGTACCAAGATGGCCCACTCATTCAAATTAGTATTTCTAAACAAAAAAAATAAACTATTAAAGCATTATAAAGTAGCAACGGCGACGACAGGGGGCCGTCCCGGGGTCTTGCGACGTGAGACCTTTGGGCTTTCTTAATAATTACTATAATTTAACGAAAGCTTCGTCGTGACGATGAAAAATTCTCAAGAAGAAGTTTGGATACAGTTGATATTTGTGTATCGAAGCCAATGATTTTACATGGTCAACTGTATGTTGCATTTTCGACCAATCAAAAATAAAGATTAAGATCATTGTAAATGACACTGCAGAAAGGTGAAGGAACCTACAGAAGTAATTGTGTATAGAAGTTGTGTAACAGATTATAGTCATACGAAATTATATTTCAGAATCAAACATGATTATTTAAAAAATATTCGATAAAAAAATCACTTCAGCAATAGAACTTTAATACTAGCGGATCAAGTAGTTATACTGTTGGTGTTGTTATTGGGAAGTGGAGGTTATCTACCGACGTAGGTGGTGGCATGATCCGCTCAAAGAGAATCTTATATTCGCTAGGGTTTTAACAGGAAGGGCGGAAGGGGACACCATGTTTCTTTCCCAAGTTACACTAATTTCAAATGAGGGTGATTCCCGTTTGTTTTATATGAAAGTAGGCATTTGGTTATCAAAACCGTTTACTCATGGTCAGATCTATGTAGAATTTTTTAGAGCGACTTCTCAAAACAGTGTAAAAGTATATGTCGACAAAACTGAGGATCAGGGGAACTACAGGGTGAATGGAATGGTACTTATAGAGATTAGACTTATAGAGCCCAAAATATTATAAACTTTGCAGAGCAACATATAGAAGGAAAGTTGAAGTAAAAATTGTCAACATTTAGCATCAAGGCAAAATACTTGATGACAGACATGAACGTTTACAATAAATATTAAGGACGTTTTTAATCGTTAAATTTGCTGATTTGTAAAAATGTACGCGGGACCGACTCCCAGCCGCGGTCTAGGGATCAAACAAGGGCCTTAGTGTGAAGTTCAACAGTGCGCTCAATCATGATTTTTTCACGTGTTTATCGATTTTTTGCATTTTAATTGGCTTTTACTCTGCTATCTATCTAGACTGTTATCACGCAATTATTAATTATTAATTACAACAAACCAAGACTTCAAGCAAATCTCCCTGCGGAGCAGGGCTTTTACTAGTACACTATCAAGGGCGGCGGCATTGCACGGGCAGCCGTCCTCAACCAAGACGGTCCACTCTTTCAAATTAGAAATTAGCCTAATTATATAATGTCAAGCAAACATGGGCGCCTGCCTAGATTCTAGGCCCTATAATAGGCTAAGGCTCAAGGATGCTGCAAGTTGGGATATAAATCTAGGCGAGGTTCTAGGCTGGGCAATCACCACTACAATATAGGCTTAGGGACAATCTAGGCTATTCAGATATTTCCGAACAAGGGACTGGGCTATTCAGGCAGGCTACAAGTTCGTTGAAGTAAAGGCTAGGCATTATTGGCGAGCGGAATATTCTCAAAGCACGAATAGGTAAGGGATATGCCACAAATGACGTCATGCATTTAGTCACTATTGTCCGTGCATGATTTAACAAGATGTACTCAGTCAGTCCCTTCTTCATAACATGACGTCATTTTCTGCACCTATTTAACCCAGACCCTTTGTTACTCTTATATAAAATCCCGTGCGAGTTCGTAAGATTAAATAACGACCTCAGCATCCAAAGTCATTAGTTCCGCAATTAATTCACAAAGTCACCGAGTTATATCGGTAAGTCATATAAGGGACAGAGTAACTGACTCATCTTAGTACTTCTCAACTAAAAGTTATATACGTTCTGTTTAAATTTCCTCACATCATACGGCTGAGCCGATCTTCAAACAAATAACGTCGGTTGAATAGTTTTTTACCGAAGGAAATCAAAATAGTCACATATAAACACATGGTAATACCTGCACCATCGGCAGATGGCGCAGTCACCGTTTACCAAACTGAAAAACTGTAATGGTTCTTATTGCGGACCGATAATATCAAATACGATCCTAAAGTTGGTAGGGTCATCTATCTAATCTAACCTTGGAAAAGTATGTCACATATAAACGCACATTTTTATACAACATAGAAATATATTGATCTATGCATTCTATCATTTGCTCTCGGAATGGAAAAACCTTGCGATACGATTTTCGCACGAATGGATGGGTCAATTTTTGACGGGAGGAGCCGTGGGTAATAAATCATTCGATAACGAGACATGCAAACTGTTTGGCTGATTTGAGAGTAAATTGATTTTAAAAAATTTCCAGGTGAAATTAGTTTTCTATTGTAAAATGTTTTTGTTACATTATTTTAAAATTATTGCCTGAATGAGTGGCCCACTTCAAATTACCTTTGACCTCATTGTTAATCTACTTTTATTACGGTTATAACCGATGGCTAATAAGAAAATCTCGACGGTAAAAACAAGGTAAACAAAGCCGATTAATTGTTGACAATTAATAATGTTTTTCGCAAACGAACTCAGTTTTGAATAATAAAGCACCCTGTGGCATTATACAATTCAATTCCCATGTATACATACACATATGACGTCTTATACAGTCAGTCAGCCTTCGTTGTGACAAGGAATGTTCATGCAGTCAGTCAGTCGTAATTTACCAGATTTTTGGATGACGTCATTTGTGGCACATCCCATACTTCAAATGTTCATGGATATAAATTAGAAGACTGTAAGCAGTTTGAAGAAACAGACGTGCAGCATAGGTGGAAAACAGTGACGGCAAATAAGTTGTGCTACTGTTGCCTATTTCCAAGTAATCGCATCGATGACTAATAATAAAAAAAAATTTGGTATCGAAGTTGCAAGAAAAAGCAGAGCGGGCTAAAGCAGATACAGAACCGAAGGACTAGCTGCTACACATGATCCCAACTGAAGTGAAATCAAAGGTACTGCTGCGGATACTTCCTGTGAAATGGCACCGACAGAATGGAGTTTTTCAACATATGCTATGCGAGACGATGGCTCAACTTTACGGGTTGCAAATTTTGGAACAATGCTGGAACTGAGTACAACAACCGTGTACCCATATGCTGTACCAATACCCGTCCCCGGGTAAATTGTTTCAGTACCTGTACCCATACTTGAAACCAAAATGTAGTACCTATACCCACCATTTACCCATACCCAGCCAAAACCTGTACCCTTACTCGAGTACCTTTTGAAGCCCTTTGAAGCTAACTGTTGTATATATGCATATTCCGAACTCTTATAATACGTCTTAAAATAATTTTAATGTTACGCTTCCAATGAAGCGACTTAGATTTAATCTCAAGATCTTACCCCTTGAAATTCTTCTTTGACGAGCTTCAGTGCATAAGTCGATAAACAGGCGACGCTTTAAGCTCTATTTCTTTATTAGATTCCTGTGAGGAATCATAAGAAGCGTTTGAATACAATGACCATGTAATCAGAAATGAAACGAAGCAGTGTATCTTTCACTGACAGGAGTATCCGTATACAAAGGAACAAAGCAGATTAACACCCAGCTACACGGTTGGCAGGTCTTAGCCATAGTATTCCATGATTCCATGCCAGTAGGAATCCTTGAAGTACCCAAAAATACTCGGGTACAACATGCACGGGTACAGATATTTTACATAGCGATATCCGTACCCAGAGGTGTAGAATATTTTGAAATATCGTATTTGAAATAGTATTTGAAATAAATTTCGTATTTGGTATTTTATTGGCACCAAATTTTCGATTGTATTTTGTATTTTGAAGATCTACGGACGTGATGGTATTTTGTATTTATTTATCTTGTAACGTTTGCCCACCCCGTATTTCAAATACAAAATATAATTTCAAAATACTTAACTCTGGCAACTGCCAAGGTTGTCTGTAAAACATTTCCAAATTATTATTTTTAACGTAAAAGGACTAATTTGAAACAGTTTGAAGCCAATTCTTTAACTTTTTTGCCTGGTTTGAAGCACTAACTTACAATTAGTATTAAAAATTTATAAAAAGTTCAATGCACATGTGTTAAAGTTAGTTAAATTAGTTCCGCCAACTGAAAATCCGTAAATACGTTACCCAAGAGATATAAAGTAATTCGTTTTAAGAAAACATATTGTGTATCTTGGGTCACGTTAATCTACTTTGATCTACACAAACGCACAATACTAATGACCTACCTATTACCTTGCGTTTGCTGAATAATTTTTGAATATCCAATTATTTGGCCAAATTCTCCAAGTTACTTTGAGAGAATAAACTTGAGATACTGATAAATCTGACATACTTCGAGATAAGTTTGAGAGTATTTTCAATAATGTGTCTTGTATTTCAAATAATGTATTTTCATTTCGTATTTTCAGTTTTAGCTGGAAGCAAAGTATTTTATTTTGTATTTTAACAAAGTTACGCCTGGTATTCGTATTTTAGATTTGTATTTTAATGTTTCTGGAAATGTATTTGTATTTTATATTTTAATAATAAATTTAATGTACTTTCCACACCTCTGCCCGTACCAGTACTCATTTTAGTGTCTAAAACCAGAGTACTCGCGCAGTACCCACGTATTTGCGAGTACGCAACTTGGTAGTACCCAAACCCTTACCCGGTTCGAGCGCTGTTTGGATAAACATCCAATTTTGACGTATTATTTTGGAGCACCTGTTATTTTATAACTTATTTATCGAAACCTCTTGGTACCCCAGACTCAGATCTTTGTTTTATTTTACGAATTTTCAAAATTTTGACGGAATTTTCGAAAAGACAAATTTCTACTTGTTTTCTGACATGCCATGTTATTTTGTGCCTCATTATCTGGAAAATGGTCTTCCCCCTCAGGATGAATTGTCTTATGACAGAGTTTTTAACTAATAAATTTTACAAAATTTTAATTTATGTCCACTGGGATTCAAAATTTTGAAAAAACCAATTTTGAGGCATCGACGTACTTACGAAGAAAACTGGAATATATTGTGTCTCGCAAGGCACATACCTGTCGGTGTTAGCTCATTGAGAAGGTATTTAATTGCTGTACAGGCTGAAGTCATGCCAGCAAAGTATCGAAATCCTACTCTTTGTGGCGGGGTAATCAAATTCATAAATTGTTCAACCAAAATTTCAACGTTTTTTTTTGTTTATAAGGAATCATTTTTTTATATTTCTTATAAAGATCATTATTAGCCGAGGTTTTTCCGCAGTCAATTAGAAATATGAATGCAAAGTAGTAACAAACAATAAATATCAATACAATGAATATGAAAAGTACTGGACAAGGAAATAATACCACCCTGTCCCTCATCGAGGGCAACCGTCAAAAATATTCAATTTCCCCATGATTTAGCAAATCCTTTTCTAGATCTTCCAAAAACAGGACCAAAATTCGCGTTAAAAATTTGGGTATCAGCGTCAAACAGAGGAAGTTTCGGAAAATTTTAAATTTAAAATTGCTCGCTGCATTTTTGCCCAAAACATTTATTTACAAAATGTTTACAAAGCATACAAAATTAGAGTTGCAAGCTTCCATAGGGCCCATAAGCTGGTCGGCAGCAAACGCTAGTGGGCTGCGGGTCACTGTGGGTCTGAATAGAATGGACCGGGTCGACCAGGACCTGATTTTTGGAATTCATATTATGAGTTTAGCAGATTCAGGCTACAGAATTGCGGGTTACATTAGGGTTGAGTTTTGAAATGAACTGCGGGCCTCACCTGAAATTCAGCGACTTAAAAAAATAACATTTAGAAAATGTCATTCATGTTATAATTCTGGCCGATTTTCAAACAATTCAAGCTAGACTTGCACCGCTTTATTACTACTAGTAAAAGCCTCGTGATTCACCGTGATAATTACTTGTAGGAGATGTGATAGTGTGAGTGTAGAAATTAAGTTAAACGGTTTTAAGAATCAAGCCCTGTCGTGGAAGCTTATTGTACACCTACATCTTGGGCGCTTATTTTAAGAGTAGCGAGCGGAGCTTTAAATCATCGGACAGGTATTGCTCGTTAATAATAAGGAATACTTTTAACCCCTGCATTGCTTACTGCTAGTTTCATAATTTGGAAGAAGGAATCTACTGCTTCAAAAAGCTATCTGCTAAAACTATGAGCTTACAGATAGTCTGCTGATTGTGAGTGAGTCCTACATTGATAATGCGCTCCTTTGAGTCCTTTGTTCGCCATGCTCGCTACTTTCGGCTACCGTCTGCCACGCTATATTAATATAAGGATTTATTGTGAGAACGGGAATTTAGTCCTACGTATTATCACAAGATGGAAAGTGTTCAAGTCATAACACCGCGTGCTCAACTAAACAAACCAGTCCCATGTGTTGTCTTGTCATGTATCTTCGCGTCGCCGAATCTTTCCCCTGCATCTATCGAGCATACATATACCATATACGTAACAAAAGAGTTGACGGTGTACGTGTATGTCAGAAATGAACCTATTAAGAACAACCAGGGACCTCATCCTCCACACTCCACAGCCTCACAAGTAACTTACTACACACACACTACAATTCGTAAGTTACGATATTCCCTATTCTCCCCATCCAAGTAATGTACGAATCGGAGGGATGTTATGTCGCGTAGTAATTTTATTTTACTCCCAAGTCAAAACCACGAGGAAGTCACTACAAGTATATGTACCTACATGTACAAGCATGCGGTGAGGGTTTTAATTATGAGTTCATGGAAAAAACTGGGTTAAAAAGTTGTGCTCAAAATCGACTATAGTATTAGGATTATTTGTCTTCCTCAAAATGCTCATCTATTTAGACCGAATGAAATCAATTGACATTATCGGTATTATCAATAATAATTGATGATTTATGACAATAGTAAATATTATTAATTAATTATAATTTTTATTGTATATATATTTAATTATATTTTCATATATTATAAGTACTTATATATACATGTATCAGGAGTAATAATATTTTCTGATACTATTGACTGTCGCTATACTATAAGTTAAAATTAATTTACATTAACTGTAAATGAATCCTACTAATTGTAAGTAAGTTCTTAATTTGATAAATAAATGTGTAAATGGATTTGATATAAAAATCAATTAAAATGGAAGGAATGTTGCAATTGGCGGATGGGAAAAACCGCGACGGAATCATGTGGGTAGGTATAGTATGTATAAGTATAAGTATATTTAGTATATAGAGTGGCAAAAGTACGTGACATACTTCAACTTCAACTCCACTACAATGAGAATGACTACAAGCGCGGAGAATACCAAGCTTACTTTCGTAGCACGGTTGTAGTATCTTTTACCTACTATTGTCCACAGTTACTACACGAAAAACTTACGAAGTGGAGAATGAGCTCCCAAAGTGCCCAAATCCCGAGAGTTACTTGAAAAAGGAAGTAAACGAGGTAATTAATTACTTCATTTCATTTCAGATGAATAATACGTGACTCAGGCATTTCCGAAGGTTTGATTGATAACCCGACTGAATTTGTGATTATTATCTTTGAACATCCTACAGGCTTCATGTATGTGCACAAAATTTGATTCGGTATTGAATGCGCCTACCGTTCTCATTTCTTGTGTTGAGTTTCCCTTCCGGTAATTCCAGAACAGGTTTTTCGAGCTGAAGTCCTGGAGTTACAATCAAATCATTGGAAAGCCCACTGTTTCAGGGTCCCGGTGTACATGCCACCCAAAGGTAATCAAAGGAATCTAATGGATTTTGTGAATATACTTTTTGGAAGTCGGCATGTATTTAATTTATAAGTGGACGTTATGCCCTAGTCGTGTAGTGCGTAGTGGTAGCGTGAGTTGGTTTGTCGGTTAAGTTTTTATTCCTGATGATGGATGCAATTTTGAAGATGACTTATGTATTTACGCGTTAGATTTAGATTCATTCCTCCTGTATGTAGATGGCTTCTTAATTTTGTTTTGGTCTGTGGTTGAACGGATATGTGTCGGTGACAGTTCGGGTATCAAAAAATCGCCCTAAGGTTAGCTGGAAGTTCACGCTCAACAACGTGTCACCGACAATGGAACAAGTTTACTGCTCAAGCACCGATTTTTATAAGAATTGGTAAAAAGACACTACTTGTGGAGTCCTCGATTAAGGTTGGGAAAGAATTTTTAACGGACGCTTCTAGTTTCGGAGATATATAAGGTGAAAGGTCATATTTATGGTAACTTTACGAAGTGCTCTTTGATGTTGATAAAAATTGGTTCACCGTAACTATTTCAGGAGTAGATTAAGATTGTGAAAGAATTTTTTACCGGACATTTCTAGTTTCGGAAATATGAAAGGTCGCAGGAAGGAATAATAAGGTGAAGTTATAAAGCTTTTTACCAACAAATGATTGAATATATCAACGTCGTCGGAAATTATCTCTCAATGTGACTTTGAATGATAACGAACTACAACAATCGTTGTGAAGGATAAAATGAGTACTTATTGTTGTACCTATAGGAACAAGGAACACAGCAGAAGGGCTGACGATGAGTAAGACCTCATGAAAGTCATGTCTGCTTTGAAATTATACGAGTAGTAAACGTGACCTTCGATCTTTCATAATTCCAAAACTAAAAGTGTCCGGTGGAAACTTCTTTCAGAACCTTAGTCTACTCCTTGAATAGAATGTAACTGTCTACCACTTTTTATCAAAATTGGTGTTTGGATGGCAAACTGAACTTATACCCGGACAGTGAGTTCTGGACTGTCTTGTTACACCATAAAGTTGTGTAAAGTATGTATACACGTAGTGGTAACGTTACATAGCGAAAGTCATCACGAACTTCGACGGAATATATCCTCTCTTAAGGATCAGATCTTCCAACACTGACCTGACTGTTTTTGGGTACCTTACATTTTAATAAGTCAGTATGTTGTGGATTACTCAAAGATTATCTTTTGTCAGCTCTACTTAATAATTATTAACAAATGCATGCACATTTTGTTTTTTAGAATGAACCGTTATCGAAGATCGTCTCAAAAATCCACACACGAATCCATCCAGAATAGCTGCAATGGACTTTACGTGACGTCTACTTCAGATAGTGTGTCCAGGAAGCCAAATATTATATCCAAGAAGAGTAGTCTGAGAAAAGTTATCCATGGAACTCACCAGAGCAGTATTGTTAGTAGCCAACAACGGTCGTCGAAAGTAATGCAAACCTCCGAAGATTCGTTGAGAGTTGTAGTTCCTGCCGTCGGTCAGGACGTGCATCCGTTTGATTCCAACGTGTACTTTATGCTTGAAGATGGATCTGTGATGGTTGAAAATGCAAGTGTTTCTCAACCTATTGTGGACGATTTTCAATTAAAAACGGTTAGTGATCATATAGCCAATCCGCAAAATTCCATGGAACGGCAATTAGATGTTGAGTACAGTGAAGTGAATGCACAATCTGTGGCAGATGTAAAATTAGTTCCACATTATTCTTTTGCTCGGCCGCATAATGAAGTTCCAACACAAGCTGATATTTTAAAACCGGGTTGTGTCCAATCCCAACAATCTCCGGTCAAACTGATACGGGCCGCGGAAGAACTTGACAGTTCAAAAGATTTTCGTGAGGTAGAACCGCAAAGGCATACCAATTCTACACAGTTAGAAGAGTATCAAAACGAAAATCAGTACATTATTCTACAAATGGGCAGCCAAACCTTGCTAGTTCCGATCACTACATTTCAACAATATTGTGATGCGCAACAAAATGGAGATGCCCAGAATGTTGCAGTTTTTTTCAGTCAGATTGAGCAAGCTTTATTAGATTCCAACGCGGATGTTGTCACTGGAGTTGAAAATTTCAGGACAGCTTTAACTAATAGCGTTCATAATGGCTCCCATATTCAGCCTAACGAAATTCCCTCTTCTTTAGCATTAAAAAAGGAAGTAAATGCGGAACTGCCTCTGCCAGCATTGGTGGATGGAACAAGTCCTTCAATAGAACCTACTGATTCAAAATTCGAAGACATGTTAGTACTGGCAACTGTAGAATATTCATTTGTCTTAGATTTGAGTTTATTATTGCTATTTGAATTTAAATATAAGCCCGTGAAAAACTCGGTTCAGTTCTAAAAGGAGTTTTATATTTCCAGAAATAATGCCAAGATAACCTCGACTGAACCGTATAGGTACGCAGAAATTTTGACGAATGGTTCAAACAACGAATGCGACAAGGAGGAACCGCCCTTCAAAAAAATAAAAGAAGCTAAGGAAGTAGGGACGAAGAGTTCGTTGTTATCTGGAAGGCAACTGGCAGCCAAATCTGAAACCAAGAGTACAAAGAAAGAAAACATAAATATATTTCGCTGTGGAACCTGTACGATGCTATTCGCAACGAAGGATCTATGTATGCAGCACATTTATGTTGTTCACAAAGGTAAATGAAACGAGATGGCTCGGGTAAACGTTTGTAAACAATATTGTATGGGTAGAAGATGAAAGCAGGAAGTAGTTACAATCGTAAACACTTTTGGAATCAGTGTGGTTACATGCATTTGAAGTGTTTACATCTGTAAGTTCCCGCGTATATGCTGGGTTGACGTTGACGTTATTCGCTTTTGCAAACTGTATAAACTGTATTTTTTGCGTTAGCACAACATGCAGTTGGCTCTATTGTAATTAAGAAATATAAATTCAACCAAAATATGAATTAAGTCGTACATTACTTGCTAGTTTGTACTATAAAGTATCTATATGTATATGAATATGTTAGTATTGAATTATTGAGAATGTTAAGCAAAATATCTGTTGTTGTGTTTCAGCTGATCCTTTGAAAACCCAGTGTGACTTACGACGAACAAATGAAACCAGGTTCATATGTCACGGGTGTTCCAGGACTTACGGAAGCCTCGCCGAATTTCATAAGCATAACCTGTTGTCACATGGGAGTGAAAGCACGATCACTAAGGATAAAGTTATTTGTAAATCTGATGTTAACTTAGTGCCTGTCAAATCAAATGACCAATGTCCTTATAAAACCGTGGTCTTAGATAATGATGAGACGAAAAAGGAAATTAATGTTAGTCATCAAGCTAGGCAGACAAGTAATTTAAACTATCCCGATAGCTTCAATTGTAGTAAATGTAGCAAGACATTTGTATCATTGTTTTACTATTTGATTCATGGACTACTTCATATGGAAACAACTGAAGGTTGGGTTTGTCAAATTTGTAGTGAAGGTTTTAGTTCCAAATCCAAATTAGTTGAACATTTCCGCGTTCATTGTGAAATTGAACGTTACTCAGATATAAATAGTGAGGGATTAGTTGTAAAGACTGAAAACGGCGACTGCGTGAAGGAATACTCGAAAGTGCCAGGTTCAAATATTGTCAATATTAATAAGGATGCAAAAAAATCTGGAGAATCAAAAGACTGTGGTGGAACTACCGAAATGTACAAAGGAGATCATGTGTTACGTGGAACGGGACGGAAAAATGTGCAAACTGCTGGCGGAATTCGAAGCAGTTTGGTAAACAATTCTTTTATTTCAGCGGATTCAGGGAATAATGGCCCAGATACTACTGATAACTCAGCTCAACGGGAATGCACTGCTGCCAATCCTGATTCAAAACCTCAGTGTGGGCCAGATGTTGAAGTAATGACGACGACGACGACATCGCTTGATTTATTTCAGACGGTTAGGACAGATTTAAGTATCCCAGTTAGTCATTCAGAATCAGCCAAAGAAGCAAAAGAGAGATACGTGGTTAAAGAGGAATCTCAGGAAGGTCAAAGAACAATAATTGACGGTAAAATAAGCTCAGCGGCAGAAAAATTAACAGGACAGAATTCCGGTGGCCGTTTATATGAAATTAGTACTGAGGATGGTACAAACTGTAATTCCTGGGATAGTAAAGGGAGCAAATCGTCATCGTCACCTGAGGAGTCACTGAAGAATGTAGTCAGTCATCAAGGTTATGGAAATGAAAAGTCCAAAGCTGGAGAACAAATAAAGCAAACTGGAACTAGATCTCAGGGTGACACTTTATCTCGTGCATTGAGAAGCAGGCAACAATGTTCAAAGCTAAAAGAAGCCGGTAATAGTTCTAGTCCTAGTGCTGCTGCCACTGCCTGTAATTCATCTACTAGGAAAGTCAATACAAGGAGTAAAAAGACTGTTAATGTGGAGAAAAATCTTTTAAAGGAAGTACTGCCGGATTTGGTAACAGGGTCAACCGTTCGGCGCACTCAAAGAAGCTCTTGTCAGAAGAAGGCAAATATTGTTAAATCAGTTGCTCAAAAGAGTTACTTGGTTAGCAGTAAAGATGAGATTGGACTTCATCGTGCCAAAATTGGACGGAAGTCCTCTACTGCTAACACTCCAGAAATGAATCCTCTAGACACAAGGAAGGTCGAAGAAAATGGAAGAAGATCGGGGCCTGGGGAGCATTCTAATGATAATTGTAACGTCAAGGGATCAAGATCTGCGAAAAAAGAAGATATTTTTCGGTTGCGATCCAGGAGTATTGTGTGCACCGAAAGTAAAGGGAAACCGAAGCGGGTTCGAAAAGATGCTACAACTAGTAGGGAGTTACTTCCAGAAGATGGACCTAAATTCGAGCTAAGTTCAGCAAAGTCAAAATCCACACCATCGGTTAGGAAGAAACGGGGAGTTCATCAACCGGAACAACTAGGAAATCCAGATAACCGCTCCCGTGTTCAGCAATCATTTATTGAAATTTTTAACCAAGTCAAGAGCACGGGTGAAACTGTTAAAGACCGTAGAAACAAATAAATATAATGTGCAGCTCTAAGCCTGTGTTGCTTTTCAATGTTGGAAACAAGAATGAATTTGTTTTTATTGTTTTCCACTTCCCATTCAATTGTTTTTATCATCTTGGTTATTCTGGATTAGCTGGTAATATTGTCCGCTTTCCATCGTATTGTGGAACCGCGAGAGGAATAACATAATTACTGATAGTAGATGTCAGTGTCCTTAACCTGACTTCATGGATGTTAGCTAAAGAGACGGAGTTCCTTTGTTGTATTTTGATTACTAAGTGGCAGGTTTGGATTAGGAATTGCCGGTTTTTATCTTAACTCAAGTCATTAACACACAATCTGCTCGATTTGACATATTTTTTAATTTTATACAGTGATGGATGTGAGGCTTCAAATTTTACAAAGAATTGAATTTTAACTAGGTTTTCTGTTGTTATTTTTATGTTGTGTGAAGTAATTACCGTCGTTGAAGAGTTGAAACCCAATTGAGGCCAAACGCAGAAGGTTCTTACTACTTGCTTTTTTCTTTGAAAGCCAAATGAAACTAACTGGTACAGGAATTTCGTGAACGTAGTTGATTATTTCTGAGTGTTTCTATATGAACTTTAGGTAGTGCAGGTCGCTTTTTTGTCAGACGTTCTTGCAACTATATAGTTGATTTCGCCTCGTCGACGACGATTCTTATTTCAAAATGCATAAAATCGCAACTGCTCGATATATGTTTTTGTCTGCTAATAGTAGCTTTGTAACCATATATACAGTCTAAATAACTTCCATTTAAATTACAGGGGTATAACTTCTAAACATCCTTAGACTATACAGTCGAATCAATTTGATATGGACTGAAGATGTAATAATTTAACAGTAACTACGTAAACAGATCGACAGAACTACCCCATGCATCTCTTATGCTTTCAATGTTCTGATTGTGTAACTATTTATTTACACAAGTAAAATTTGTATACACACATGAGTACACGAATATCATTAGTACAGTCAACCCCATTGTGATGATAAAACAAGGTAAATACTAAATACCCTGTTCCAATAATTTGAGAGAACTCATTGTCAGCTTACACCTACTATTTATAGTCGAAATAAATAACAATAAGATAACAATCAAAGACTGTATTTTATGCCTCGATATGAACAACGAAAGTAATATAATATCACTGTAAAACAAACGGAAATTATAACCCATAGACACAGCAAGACATAAAGTAGACACTTAGGACATCAGTGTTTGAACACCTATAAACAGTGGTAGTACCTGTCCCAGAGCTGCGGGGGGAACGTAACTACATAAGCATAAAAAAATGTAGCTAGGAACAACAGTCCTGAATGAATATCACGACTGTTCTACACTTCCTGACGTCACAAAAATCAATAGTCAGCTTCGGATACAACCCACCAGGAAAACATATGAATTAGGAGTAAGTACACGTAACACAGAACACAGAGAACCTTGAACTTATAAGAGAATAACGATACTTAATAGATAATTTCAAGTAACAACCATTGATAGCTTCCTATGGTTTCTCTTCCTGTGGATTCGAATGTACTCTACCAAAGTACAGTCTCAATAATATTATTTCAAAGCAATTTTATGTGTAAGGAATGTGAATTAAGTTGAAAACAGTTAGCTTATTTCATCGGATTCACGGATGCTACAATAATTTGTGAGACGTCACATTTTTCTTTTTTGCGATTCATTCATCACCTAACTTGTAGAAATGCGGTTTCTTCATATTCTCCCCCACCTTTTCACGTATTATAGTTGAAATTCTCGTCGGATGTAGAATAATATATAAGCTTTAGCTTTAGCTACGATTGATTCTTGCGTTAGCTTCACGGAAGAATCGTTGAAATTAAACCAATCAGAGTCTTTCTTAGCAAACGCTGTGTAATGACCCGACCCAACCCTAAAATGATATTACGTGGCGGATTAACATAGGTTTCCTTTATTGGAATACAATATGTACTACAGAAAATCATACCCGGACCCATGGTGAACAATGACAGCGGCCAAATCATAAAGATTCGTACCATTTGGGGCATTCTGTTTTCGGCCGTTGCTTCCAGAAAGCATGTAATGGGACATGTCTAAATTCACGAGAGGAAATTCAACAAAATGATCCAGCTTGCTCCGCAAGTAGTTAGACCATCTGAATCTCTTCAAGTGCAAGCAAAGTACCTATTAATTATTTTAAAAATCATTAATTTTTATTCTCCAGATGAAGAAGCTATAATTTCCTTAATGACATCATTCGAAATATTTCAACTTGCAACCTATACAAAAGCAAACCACACTTACATTCGGTAATTTAGTAATCCAAAAACGCTTCGTTGATTTTTGCCTTGTCTTGCAATGGCCGCAAAAGTACATGTCATTATCAACTAGTTCTTCAACATCTACAAAGCGGGTCAAACAGTCTTGGAGTTTTGGTTCTCCTTCAGCTATATCAAGAGATAAATCCAGAAATGGGTCATGCTTTTTAGACTCGGTCCCACAGCGGCAGCAACGAACCTGGATAAAAGACTATTATAGTTACAATGTCCTTCACACTAAAATTATGTATTTGTCGAATTAAGTGTTCAATACTTTCTACTGGACTGACCTCGTTTTGAAGAACTCCGCTGAATACGGCAGTAACTATACTATTGTGCATGTCACGAGTACTTGCTTTTAGTCCAAAAATCCCATCGCCGATTAAATCCAGGGCTTCCTGAGCCCTGTTTTTATCGCTCTTCTTAAGTTGTGAAATAAGTCCGATTTCCCAATGTGGTAGCAGCCCGATCAATTCGTTATGAAGTCGATCCAACATGTATCGCAAAAACTCGTGAGCATCCTGCTGTTGATACCCGCGGAATCGCGGCATGACACTCCAAATTATTGAGAATAAAGCATCCGGACTCACAGCGGTTGCACTATTACTATTTAGGGAGCTCAGAATTTTACATAGTTCGGTAGTTAATATTTCATCTGGTTGTATCACAGTTGTATTTGATGCATTCGCTGAGGAACTTGATGGCGATGATGTGTTACTGTTACCACAATTTGCCGATACAGTAGCATTCAGTGTCTGGTTTGGACGCAGACGAGAACGTGTTCTATAGTATCGACGCTCCTTGCGAATTTCTAAGCTTTTTTCTGGAATCCGCAGCATGAATGTTGAAAACCCATTGATCTTGCTGCAATAGTAATATACACTTATTATACTAATCAACCTTATTCCATGTTCATTAAAAGTAGTTTTAAAGAATTATGTCCAAAATTTACCTCAGGGATTGCAGCACAGCATTCATGAAGCATGTATTGCCGAGATTTCGAAGTCCTACGACGCCATGCTTTTTGACGATACAACTGCTATTCCCACTGCTGCTACTATCCCGCCGAAGCTTTTTACCACCACCATCCTCCGATTTCCTTTCGTCCCCTGCTGGTTTGTTAGTACTTATGTTATTAGAACTCCCGCTTCTCGGTGAGGTACTGCTACACTTCCGCTTGTTCCCTCCTCTAATACTTTCCACTGGTTCTGTATTTTCGTTCTCCAGCTTCCCCCCATTGACTTGTAAAGAATTATTGGTATTATTTTGAATCACCGCTCGTAGTTTCGCTATAAGTTTGTTGTTGATAAGCTTTATGTCTATGTAGTCATCGCAGACGTAACAGTATACGCCCAAATTATGACAATCAATTGTGATCGGATGCTGAGATGATTCATTGTGAGATTTAGCGTGAGCATTAATGTAGCGACCACAGTAGACCGAAGAGCATGTTACGCATATCCAAGGATTTGTGCCGGACTTGCATTCTGTAAAATATCAAGGGATAAGAAATACCTCGGAATTCGATACTACGAAACTAAACCGTTTATGGCAATGAGAATAGTTTGATATTTCAAAATCAGAGACAAAATTGTCACTAATCACAACACAGAATCACACCCTCGTCATTCACTTTAGCGTGTATGAAACAGAAATAAACGATGTAAACACGTGTAACGAAATACATATAAGCTGATAACACTGTTACATCCTACAAACTTTCCACTGCACTGATACTACCAGAGAATGCTCCAAAATATAATGAAACTAAAGAAAAGAAGCATGAACGTAGTCAACTCAGAAAATGTTTCGCAAAGAAAAATAGGCATCAGCTGACAATGCCGCAGACTACTAACTGGCATAAAAGTAAAGCAACCACTTCCAAATCAAATGTTTCTGCAACTCTACTCAGGTAACTTTAACTGTGTTTCTTAAATTCTCCAAATATTTTTATTCAAGAATCTAGAATAATTTTTAACTTTCATTTTAAGACCGTAATATAATAAATTTAGACTATAATTTAATTATCAGTTATCTAACATTCTTTTCTTAGAAGACTTTGAACTATTGAAATGCAGCAGATGAATATTCAGGGCAACATTTCCGGGATCAATCTTGCTCGTATTCACGTTTGACGTTGTTCTAATCTTGCAACGCAACTCAATCCTGCTCGAGCAATCATCAGAGTGCCAAGTGCCAAATAAATTGGACAAATTGTCGCAAACTTAAACAAGACATACTTTACACAGCAACAGCATGGTACATCGTTTCTAACCAGGGTTGGAGTATTCAAAATATATAAATACAATTCCGATTAATTTTAATCTTAACGGATTTCAATCCCAAGTAGAAGTCGAATGTATTATGTATGGTAAAATAAAAATTCGAATCCAATTCAAATGTTTGCTAAAAATTCCAATATAATTCAAATACTTTAAGTAATAAATACTAATACCTGGAGCTACTAGAGCCCCCAAAAATAACGACTTTACAACTAAATTTAAGTCAGAAAGTGTATGAGTTCGACAATCACGAAAGCCTCAGTGCTGTGCCAGACCTTTTTATAAAGGTATTACTGGTTAATCTACACGAGCATCGTAACCGCATACGACTTGCTGATTCATCTCTGGTGTCTTTTGGCGTATTCTAGTACACAAAATACCTACAGACATTAATTATTAGAGATGTGGCCTGCATGCTGTTTCCCATGAAAATCTTCCCACATCAGAAAATTACTGACAAATTAATTGATTACCTAGATTATAGCGAATTTATTTCCATAAATAAATTTAGTGACCTTGCTCTGCGTCATTTTGTGGAGTCACAAACGTAAACGTAATGACAAATTTTGCATTCCAAGGTTGTTTTTTAAGATTATGTTATAACTGGGATAAAATCTCATTTTTTTGGTTTTGAATTTACGAGGTTAATTTCAATATGCCATGGATTTTTCTGATATCTACACAGCATTTAAATATATTATGAATACTAATTCGAATACAGATATTTTTTCTCGATTCAATATGGATTTTAATGGGCTGATGAAATTCAATTTTCGAAACAAAATTTGCTAAACAAGCTCTAAGTTTTCAAATACTTTTTAACCGCTGCATCTTATATGATGAAATTGTAAAATCTGAAATCCATCTAGCTAATCTTCATTTTAGGTAGATATTTTTAACTAGCCATTATCAAAATTAGGGACTTACACAGGCAGGTCTGGAATTACCTTTAAGACCTTCATAACCGTAATAGGCTCAATGGTCCGAAAGTTATCTGACATTCGCTTGTGACCAAACACGAAATACTGCTTTCTATTTTTGTTTGGCATTTTTGAACGGCCTTAAATTGATCTCAAATTTGAAAATCCAAAATTGTGCAGATACAACATGGGGCCGAATTGTCTGTAATCACTCCTCGTCTTATTTCAACATATCAACGGTTCCAGGAGTATGTACTGTTTATATTCACAAAAAACCGAAACAAATACTTGTCGGAGTTTTCTATATCTTAGATATATCCTCGAAATAGTAGTGCAAATTACCCGGGATTTTGGAACAGTTCACGGCAGAGTCGCAATACTTGCCATACGGGTAGTAAACATCCCAAGGAAGCACCCAAAATGTATCCCTTAGGATTTTTTGGAGCATGTTTTTCGAAAAATTTGGAAAATTTTGATTACAGAAACATCCGTTTAATGTTGATTGGAAGTAGTAGTGTTGTTTTAGTAGTGTAAGTATAATGATTCCTAATCAGGATCAGCTTCACCATAAATTACAGGATTTTCTTACGTTTATTTTCGTTAAACAGTATTAGACTTCAGTTTAAGTTAAGAATCATGATTTCCTGATTGGCATTTAGACTTCAGGATTTCCTTAGGAGTTAAGGATTTATTAACGATTTTCCAGAAATCCCTTACGGTGGGATTTTGTTGTAATTAATAATTAATATAATATATACCTAAATCTTGTAAATAAACTTTGCTTCCGATTCCAAAAGCTCCGAACCTCCTCAACCAAAACAATTTTGAGTTGTGTAATCAGGCGGTATTGATTCAAATGACATTTTGGCTTGAATTTAATAGCTTTAATTTTGATTGAAGCTTTCTCTCTAATTGTGTTAAAGACAAAATGGGTGTGAACAATGGGAAAGTATTTGTCTTTGCATGAAGTGAAAATTGATGTTTGTCAACCATTTAACCCAGGGGTGGATTAATAAAATAATTTTTATCCTGGCCCTAACCCTCAAAATAGATTTGTGGGCCTTTACACATGATATCTGCAATCTGAGGACCTTAGTCAACATTTTTTTTACCCTGGCCCTAAATTTTTTACCTAAACTGTTAAGTGATTAAGATCCTGGAAAAGTAATGCTGAATAAGGATTTTTAATTTTGCTTACACTGACAAGTGTGCTTAACTGCGTGCATAAAATCCTCATGCTACACCTCATTTTGTAGTATAAATGACCTGCAGTTTTACAGTATTTTGGCTTTTCAGGATTTTCAATATCATGTACTTAGACTTATTCTACAGTATAAATGCAATTTTCAGCTCAAAATATGAAAAACGCCTTAAACTTAAGCTTAACTACACTAAATGCAGCATAACTACTTCAGAATAACATCGGAGCCCTTTATTACATTGCACATCTTCCATCTACTTACTACGAAAAATATTGTTCGTGGTTTGATCTGATCTCTCCGTGGAACAAATTTAAAAAACACACAAAATAAACTAAACAGGTGATAACGAAATTGCACCCCTATCACAATCTATACACGCAGATACACACATACAATACACCGAGAGGTAATGCTTTGTGTTTCAGCTTTTTGAACGGAAACTAGAGCACAATTTAATTTTGATTCTTGACAAACTTTTCCGAGCTCTCATTTCAAAATTGGTTTTGTAAAATATTGAAACCACACGCTGAGACTGGCTGATAAAATCCAAAAAATGACCTACCAGCACATATGAAGGGCAGCTGAAGTTGCTGAATCGGAGGAACTCGCTGACGACAAACACTGACATGGGGACATTCCATCTGAAGAACAACAAAAGTTTAAAATGATTATACCCACAGGAGAACCAAGTCCCGCTTACAAACCCATGACGTAACACTGAAAACAATAAAAATTACCCAACTACACAACTCAAAATTCCTTGAAATAATAATTATATAAATGATCACTCCCACTTACAATTTCAGTTCCTGATGAGCAAGTTTGTGAGGTTCTAGGGTCTTAACTATAAAAGGATTTATACTCAATTATATCAACACACCAGTCCGCACTGACGTAAAAACAAATCTAGTGAAGACAGCTGGCGCTGGGTCAGAGAGACCCCAAAGGAGCAGCAGTTTTGACCAATTTTTACTTTAAACTTTGGATTGAAAAACCGAAACTAAGATAGTTTCCACAAAACAAAATAGAAAATTGCATGCAGATCATGAATATGCCCTTCCACGGGCTGGTATACCTTTTGTTGTTGGGCTAAAAAGGAGTTGATATAATTATACTTGTTCACTGTAGCTACACCTAATAATAATATGACTATAACAGACAGGTCTGTCTACAATAAGTACACACTATGCACTCAAATTCTGTAGATTTTTTTGACATACAATTTTACGATGAATAAATTCGAGTCTGGAGGACTCAATTACACGTCCCTACTGTACTTCTGTCCGTATCGGGATATTTTCGGCCCTTACTAGTTCCTGATCAAGGTAATTCTGGGGCTGATTTTCTATTTGTATGGACAAATAATTTTAGAAATTGTGATAGTTTTTGGTCACTTGCTGGCTCCCACTGTTCTTCTGGCAATCAGTGTATTCTTGTCATTGAGTTGTTTCCAATGAAGACTCACATATGTAAGCTTCAGATGAAAATAATAGGGAGTTTGTGCAAACTTCTGCGCTCCAAACTTATAGAACTTATACGCACCTTTATAAGTTTAAGTCTATAAGTTTTACTCGATGCGTGTA
Source organism: Allacma fusca (assembly GCA_947179485.1). Lineage (NCBI taxonomy): Eukaryota > Metazoa > Arthropoda > Collembola > Symphypleona > Sminthuridae > Allacma > Allacma fusca. The sequence goes on along the minus strand of OX359249.1, from coordinate 50,228,331 downwards.
AGAGTTAGCGCCAAATAAGTTCAGGCAAACTTTAAGCGTTGGAGGGAAAGTAACTGTCTTCACATTTTACAGTTACGTTCCTAGGAATAATGACATTTTCAGGTAATTTAAACAAATTTCAAGATACAATACAAATACAATTAAATTAAAAGTATAAAAAATTTGCTTCTGAGACGTAGTTTTCAATTATTGTTTAGATAAACAGCTTCGAAGACTTTTCATCCGAAAAGTAATTACGGTTACTGACTTGTGCTATTTAAGAAAACTAAGAAGACTACAGTATGTAAAACCGTATTGCCGTAAGAAATTTGACTTGAACGACTTCACAGATGAAGAATGCAATCTATTATTCCGGTTCACCCGTGAAGAACTCATCATACTAAAAATGGCATTACATTTCCCGGAGGAAATTGTAACTAAGCATCGGATAAAATTTTCTGGTAAATTATTTTTAAATACCACGAGATTAATATATCTGTAAAAAACACAAATAGCTAATGCATGTTATCGTTATTTGCAGCAATGGAAGGACTATGTATATTGCTCAGAAGACTTTGTTACCCAAATCGCCTGTCGGATTTAGTTAAAGTTTTTAACAGGGACATTTCCAGCATTTCCCGTATTTATTTGTTTATGCTGAACAACATTTACAGTCGATATGGGCATTTGCTTCGTACACTGAAACAATTCTGGCTTAGTCCGAAGGATTTAGAAAATTTCTGTCAGGTAATCTTACATTGAAATTATGATTCAATCCAAATTATAATCGTTACAATAATAATTTAGCCCATGTATATGCAATATTCATGACGTCTACGATTCCAGGTCTGTTATGAATCAGGTTCAGTCCTACCCAACATTTGTGGATTTATTGATGGAACGGCAAGACCAATATGTCGACCAACTTTAAATCAAAAGGAGCAATACAGTGGGTACAAAAAAGAGCACTGCCTGAAATACCAAAGTGTTGTTTTTCCTAATGGACTTATTGGAAGATTGGATGGTCCTTTCAATGGCAGACGACATGATGCCGCGATTTTGCATCTATCTGGATTAATAAAAGAGCTAAAAGAAGTATTTGTAAATCCCGATGGAACATGGTACAGACTGTATGGCGATCCTGGCTACACAAATAGTAAATTTATTAATGTTGGATACACTAATAAAATTCACTTAACCAGGTACCATAAAATATTTAACAAATGTATGTCAGAATTGAGGGTTAGTGTTGAGTACGGGTTCGGGAAGATTCTGCAGCTGTTTGCTTTTAATGATTTTAAAAAGAACAATAAGTTGCTTTTACAGCCTTTAAAAAAGCAATACATAGTATCTGCTTTGCTTGCTAATTGTCACACCTGCTTAAGGGGTAGCCAGGTGTCAATGTATTTCAAAGTAGATCCACCTTGTATTTATGAATACTTAAACCGACGGTAAATTATTTGGCTGCATAAAAGCAGAATGAAGAGGTGTAAAAACTTAAAAACAGCAAACCTAACTTATGATGCTGTTTAAAGAAACCTGCAAAAACGATAATGTTTCTCTTATTAATTAAATAAATTGTTTCTTGGATATTTAAGGAGCTGTTGCTAGCAGCAAACTTTATAATTTGTAAAATAAACACAAATAATTTGAGGAATTCAATCTTGACTCATTTTATACAACACTATTTGTCAATCAATTTTGACAAGATCCCCATAAAAATCTTCTGCTGTTCCAAGTGTTCCTTCTGGATTTGTAGTTGCATTTTGGCTATATCATCTCGTCGCTCTCCTTCCTCCCGAAGGCGCTTCTCTTTACATTCCTCTAACTCTACTCGCTTGGTATCCATATACATATCATGTTCCTGCCTTTTCTCCATGAGTTCTTCCTCAGTTACACGGGCTCTTTTTCGGCGAAAAGTAATTGGACCTGGAGGAGTGTTCTCTGCACAACAATGAACCGTATGATTTATTTATACATTCATTGAATTGGTTTTTTCGCTAGAATCGAATTTAATACATAATACCTTGCACGAGGGCCTTCAGACATTTTTCTCGGGATGAATCTGCATCCTTCTTCTCTGCAATTACTTGCTCCTTGGTATTAACCACTGGTATAATTGATGCCGTTTCATGGTTCGTAGACAAGTCATTACCAGAAGAATCAGTGGAAGTTTCACTGCAAACTTCTTCAAATTCATTGTCATCAGCCCCTCTGTGAACTACTACGATCTTTTGGATTTCGGCTGCTTCAACTATCTTCTCAATTTCTTCCAAAAGGGATGCTCGGTCCGTTTTTTCTTCCTCTGTTCCGGTTCTACAAAAACAGTATTGTTTAACTAACCACACATAAATAGTCAAACTTTAGCGGCATTGCAATATATTACAACTATACTATTTGCCAAAACAGTTTACTTAGTAAGCGTTTGTTGTTTGTAAGCTTTTTGAAGCGCTTTAAGCCTGTCTTTCAAAGACCTTTCAGTAACAACCCATCCACGTGTACAAAAAATCTTCACAGCATCCTCCCAACAGTTTTCTCCGAAATCCCACGGATTTACTTGAAGAAGCGTTTTCAAAAGGAATATATCCTTCTGAAGAGTGAAGGCAAACCTTGTTTTACGCTACAGAGCAACATTTTACAAATATATATAAAACAAATTTTGTGGAACAGTTTGACTGTTTTTAACTCCAAAAAAAAATTATTTAAAAATAAAAACTCACCTGGGTCATAGTTGGGGTTGCAAAGCAGTAGAATTTGTAATAATATTACACGCGCTTTACTCGTTCAAAATGAATTTTATTAAAATTGCATTTGTCCAGATGTAAGATGACAACTTTCCCTCCACACGAAATGGCTGAAACTTATAAAGCAAGCTTATAAGTTTTATACGTGAGGCAAAGTGACGTAGCTGTCACGTGACCAGCGAAATTGACGTCACTTTGATGCTATAAGTTACATAAGTTCTATAAGTATTGGCGCGGCAATTGTTGCACAAACTCCCTAATATCGTAATACAGCCAACGTCTTGTCGTGTTCTAACTAAACTCCATTATGATATTCTTTGGGCTGTATGCTGTATCCACGTAGTACGTATAAGTACTTGCTCCCATGACTGGCATTGCCCTTAGAACCATCGAATTTCCAATACTATCGCCGTCCGTCCACACAACGCACAAAAAACCACCATCGACCGATTCTCCTTATACTTACACACTGGCCATGTACATACTCCCAGTGTATAGATGGAGCTCGGGAGAAAGCACGTATATTATTATCTATTCTTACATTATCTTCCTTCACGCAAGGAGTAAATACAGGTCCATGTCCATACCATATCCTTCTTCCAGGCTTCCACAAAGGCAGTCATCTCAGTAGACGATTTCACGCCCTTAAACTTCCAACATCCCAGCAACCCAATGGACTTAAGTCTACTTTCAATTGTACTAATTCTACATCAAAAGATTCACTTTGACGGCCATCAAATATTAAGTACCTAATTTTTTAAATATGCCATGTAAATAACTATGTTTAACGTCTGAAAAACAGACAGCGTAAATATTTTCCAATTAGATGACAATCCAAATATTTATTACTTTTGTATGACATATTGCCAGTTATATGACTAGTTTCTCATGAGAAAGCATTTCTCCTTAAATGGTTCAGTATAGTATAGACAGAGTATGCAGGAGGAATCTGTCAAATTGTGGGAAAAGTGGGTGTATTCATTACTGGTGCAAGCCAGTATTCTTTTTGGCTAAGAAATGTTTACCTTGCCCGTACAACAATAATATTATTATTGTACTATGAACTCTCGGCATGTTAGAATTAATTAGAGGTTGAAAAAACGTCGGAATGCAACGATTGGGCATAAGAAAACATGACGGGCTAGAGGTGTCATGTGCCACAAAGAATAACTATGCAACGAGACTCTTCAAATAAGAATTTATTCATGTGATAGCCACCAGTTGGAATAGTACTAAAGTAACGTGTAGCAAGTGGTAAATGGTACAATTTAATGTCTACACTAAATTACGGTGTAAATGTTGTAATAGTATGAATAACGTTTCACTTGTGAATTAATTGTTTGAAATAAAATTATGCTCATGCTTTTAGCCAATAAAAAGCCAAACAACAATGGGGGGGAGCCTTTTAAACAAATTGGAAAACTTCGGACGACTACTCGGTATCTTGAATTTCCTCTTTTACAAGAACTTCGATAATTTCTTCCTGCATTGATGCTTTGTCAGAATCCAATTCATCCGTCTCTATGTCTGTATACATTAAGAAAAATGTTATGATGAGTACGTCAATGAGAAATGTCGCTGAATGTGAGTAAATATATATTGAGAAAACAATATAATTTAAATGACACTTACGGTTTCGGAGTAATAGCCGTTGTTTCTTCTGGGCGGCATACTGCTCTTGTTTCTTCTCTCGATACTCTTTCCAGGCATTAATGATTTCTTCTCGCTTCCTAAGTATTTCCATTGTGGCTTTACTATGACGCATTCTATCTTTAGTTTCGAACTGCGGGCTGTAGTTCTTCAGATTTTTCTTTATTTCCTTGATTTTGGCATGGGGTAGAAGACAAGGTGGACGTGGGCGCCAGAAAAGATTTCCGAATCTATCGACTCTTTCTTTCCTTAAAGATTTCCCTTGGAAGGTTAGGAGAGAATAACCTGTGTCCGACTAAGTACGAGAAGTACGATTTGATTAGTCACAGTACAAAATGCCTTCCCTAAATGTCGACTTACAAGAAAAACAGAAAGTAACTTACAACTTTGCCTGTCCACGCAGAAACTCCAGCAACAACATACCGTCCAGTTGGATCCCATTCGATATCAGTCGTGAGCTCAGGCATCAAGGTGTTCATGATTGTAAAATCAGATGTATCAATGAATTCTATGGGCCCTTCAGCGGATTTCAAACAGGCTAATATAATGAATTGACCTTGTGGGGACCAAAACAATGTATTGAACCGGCGCTTCTCGAACTTTTCTAAAATACGTAAAAGCCGAGCATTATGAAATGTTCTGAATACTATAATTTGATGAAACATTGTACTTACACCTAAGAAAGAGTCAAATTGATCAACAAATGTGTTATTACTAAGTAATGTAGGAGTGTCTCCCTTCTTTACTCCGTAGAAAGACACAGAAATGTTATTCTGTTCTCCGTGAATGATTGCAAATTTATGACCAATTGGCTCCCATGCAAAAGCACTGATAGGTTCTTTGATTTCCGTGCTGTCCACTGGAACTTGTTTTTCTCTCATATGAAAAATCTCGAAGTTGTAGTACATTCCCTGTAATTTCATCATGAAAAAGAGCAATAAATACACAGCTGCAACTTTTCCCTTTCTACTGAGAACAGAAGATACAACTTACACTGTACTTGGTCTCGTGTTTTTCCTTCCGGAACTTTGTGTAACGGTCAACCTTCACACAAAGGAAATCGCCCGATTTTTGCCAATGCATCCGACAATCAGCTACGCTGAACAAATTCTTTGCTCGAATTTCAACACGGCTGTAAGAATGTTGTAATTATTATTGACGTTATTATACATTAACTTTATTTTGACACCTACGTAAAAATTGCAAATATGTAAGAACTGTACCTTGGTATTTCCAACAGAGTTACCCTTGCAGGAACATCTTTTTCCTCCGCCACCCAGTACGCCAAGATGTTGTCAGATGGTGACCAGCTAAAATCTCGCACACCCGGAATTTTTAAGCTCTTATTCTCCAACAAACGGAAACTCTGGAAAGAACAAATCAAATGTCATGTTATCCAGCAGCTAGATCTATATGCTCCTTATCGGTACAATATCAGTGTATAAACACAAACTTACGGGAGTTTCGTAGATGGACAGCATATCAGGTCCAAGTCTAGCGAAATATTTATCGTCTTGAGACCATTTCAAAATGGGCCAGGGAGATTTCCATATCTCACTAAAAGTACGCTTTTTGGCTCCGGTGCGAACCTCCCAAATAATTAGAACCTCAGGATTGTCATACTGACGCTCCGCTTTCGGTGAAAATGTGATGATATACCTATGAGAAGCAAATGCATTAGCTCAATCGCCATAACATTAAGAAAATACACACGTATCATGAAACGCATACCTTTCACAGGGACTGAAATCAATAAATTCAGCGTTTGGATGAGCAAAACGGTTTATTTTCTCAAACTTTTCACCGCCCCACAGGGCAACACCTTTGGCGTGAAACGTAGCCATATATGTTCCCAAAGGCGACCATTTAACTATAGTTTCAGTTCCACCAACTCTGTCTAATACTTCAGTGGGTTCTGGTATAGCATTACACCATACTTGTATATCATTAGCCTGAACAGTATGTCCACCCGGTCCAGCCTTGGGAATCCCCAATGTCACAATGGCATACTGATCGTAAGCATCCGGTTCCATGATGTAGTACAAAAGATTGCCGGGATCCTTATAGGGCTGAGGTTCAGGAGTATGCCATTCATCAGGAATTGATTCATACCTGAATTTTACATTCAATAGTTAAGAACGACTGCAGACAAAATATAAGCCTACTGTAATTTTCTTAATTAGCTCAGAAAAGATTAAGCCAAAGTGATTTTTCATTCTAGTTCAAATTAAGTGATCATCATTGCATATTACACAAAAAGTAAGTATTAAATAGAACTGTTCTCACTTTTCAAAATCAGTGAATAAATTAACACACAAAGTATGAGACTTGTCGACTTTATAGCCATCAGCTTGTTTAACAGCTTCCAAAGCATTGGCGGCGTTGCTGTATTCGATAAACATGTATCTAGAACAATAAAACATCAAATAAATTATACGAAACAATCTCTCATCCTAAAATTAGAAATTCAAAATTATCAGGTTGGCACACGTTGGATCACGGTCCCATACACCGATTTTGGAAACAATTGGTAAACAAATAATATTTGAAGAGAAGATTCAGATCATGAACACTTTTTGCCAACTCTTCATTTTTTGAAGGTAGTACAGAAGTCGCTCTCAACAATGTAAGCAAAGGTCACTCAGATGCAGCTTTCTTTCGGATACGTGACTATTCGCCTATTTTGATTACATTAGGTTGTAAAAATTAAAATACTGATTATACCCCGATTTGTTAATGTATTTGTTGCCGTAACATCCCTTCGAGATTTGGCTCTTATTGGTTAGTTAGGTTTTCTGCTTGGCACGAAATGTCAAGCTAAATCCGAAAATTCTGATTTTGCCCGCAACTAGTTAATGTCTATTTACTGATCACGCCACTTCAATACATATTCAGTTCTTATTGGTTAGGTTTCCTGCTTAGCAATTCGTGCCTAGCTGACTGCGACTGGCTGACGAGTGAGCGTGTGTATATGCTCACGAAACTTTCGTCTGTAGTGAAATGCCTAGTGGTGCACGTGACATTTGACCTTTCATAACACCGAAACTAGAAGCTTCCTGCAAAAAGTTCTTTCAAGACCTTAAACAACTCCTCAATTAGTGCCTGTGTAAAATTCTTATCAACATCGGTGTCTGGGCGGTGATTAAAACTTGTCCCTATGAGAGTATTATTGTTACGTGGTGTTTCCATTCGGTGCATTTTCAGACGCATTCTCTTGAGCGTAGTGCTCGGTGACTATAACTCCAAATCTGGAGAATATCTTCCTTATGACGGTTTTTAATTTATCCAGACGATCTCGGTCAACAAGAGGAAGACCGTCGACAACAATCACGGATTCCACTCCATCTGTTTCTCGAGGTTTACTCCTCAGAAGATCGCCGCATAATTCTGGAAGTAAAATAATAGGATTAATATCGTGAATAATCATTAACGTAAGTATCTGGAATACTAGTTCTTTACATACATAAGTACAATGCATTGTCACAGGAATTATTGAAGTTCAACAAATATGTTCATTACTCTCGAAGATAATACATGGGTGAAGTGCAGCCGTACTTACTTTATAAACCCAATCAACCTTCCGATAGCATTGAACCATTTCTTAATAGTAAATTCTGATCACTAAGATATTTACGACATGCGGCAAAGGCCGGTAGAAATGCTGAATGGAGAAATACCATGCCGTGAAAATGAACTTACGTTCGTCAGGGATGTCGTCCACGAAGCCTTCAGGATCCGAAAAATCCGGCTCGGGTTCCTTTTGCTGTTCCGTGCCATTATCCACACTATCCTTTTTCTTGGCCATTCCTCACTCTGCGTAAATTAAACTAATTGTAGAAATGTAAAAACTGGAAAGAATGACTTCCGAGGACAGACTGTACCGATCATGGAGTGTACTGCGTACGTGTATACAGGCTGTGAGAGTGAGAAGTGAGAACGCTTGACATATGCGATAGCTACTTCAGCCCACCGGCTACGCTACAACTATGCACCGCAACGTGCAGCCATTCAATGGCTCTGCTCTCCCGACTGCTCCTTTCAACCTCTCCCATTCTTATTCCATCCTATAGATGGTGCTTCATTCCCTCCATCCCCAACTTTAAGTTTCTCATCTCACATCTCACTCATCAATTGTCCAAATTCAAAATGACTCAGCCTATAGCCTACCTATATCCTATTTCCTTCCTACATTTAAAATTCATTCGGACCAAACCTATACATATATGCCTGCATGCCGACGACAGCGAATAAAGCCGAATGGATCAGCCATCCGCCTGTCTCCGTCTCCTGTCTCCTATTACTATTACTGCTAGTACATCCTTATCCTTATCCATCCTATATGGGGAGGGGAGACCAGAAACAGAGACCATCACGAGGACGAGAGGACGAGAGGACGAGACCACGAGACGAGACCAGGCAAAGTTAAGCTTATACATATATAAGCCTGCATATATTTCAACTTGAACGACCCTTCCTATACTGTATTTCCTATCTTAAGCCCTTCGTTGCCGACAGAGACATATCCAGCATTCAAAGAAGGCTTAGGGAGCGTTCACAAATGACGTCATCAAGATAGTGGGTGGGTGCTAACGGGAGATGATGATGTTGATGACGCAGTGGTAGGTGGATTTAGCCAAATGATGACGTCATGAACCGACGAATGTTACCAACGATTGTTTTGCTTAACCGTTGAAAGTTTTGGTCGTTTGAATCAACCTTACTTGACATAAACTTTTGTGAATAGGCAATTTAAAATAATCACTTTTTAAAAAGAATTAGAAATTCAAAATACAAGCCTAAAGCGTACCGATACACCGTTTCACACTATCCAGGAAACCGTTTTTAGGACATCCTAATACGAAAAATTCGGGAGATTCTATATAACCTTCGGTACAATCCTTTATTCTTTTGAAAGTACCACCATAATTCCAGTATAATAAAAGGAAGCTGAAAACAAATCTAACTAATGCAGCCTCGCGTGAATTAAATGAATTCCGAAAACTTCATCGTCACCCATCATGGGTTGCACAATTGAAAATGCCATGGAAGTTTGTGCATTTTTGGCTTTTTGATAATTTTGTGCATATTCAGCCCAGTGCAGACATTTTGGGAATTTTTGCCCCGGTTTTTTGATAAGACCCACAAATTCGGCATAAAACCCAGGGCATTTTCAATTGTGCAACCCTGGTGATGATGACGTCATTACATGGGGTGGGTGCGTCGTTTCATCAAATGATGACGATTGATGACAAGTGTGTGACTGGGTGCCTAAAAACCAGTATTTTGGATGACGTCATTTGTGAACGCTCCCTTATCATTGAAGTTGCCAGCCAGGCAGATTTTCAGCTGATAGTGAATGAAGGAATATGGAAGGTAGGCTGAATTTTTAGGCGGAGGTGTAGGTAAGATTTCATATTTACCACATATAGTAGGTGAATGAAGGACGGGTTAGAACGTTAGAAGTAGCCTTGGATGATACCGTGTGCATAAAATACAAGGCAGAAAGTGAGTCTTATTGAATATTTGCATCAACTTTCGTTCGTGACTGTCATTAAAGATGATGCTGTTGATCAAATCTACTACTTCATTTTCAAAATTTTGCAATGAATCAAGGTTTTTTTTTGGAGGAAGGCTGAACGAAGGGTAAATTCATTTAAAAGTTGAAGGAATGCTGACAGGCTGAGGGATAGCAAATACTTTTAATGGGCTTATTTATTGGTAGGACAAAATGTTTTAAGAAAATGATGACAATTTTTTTGAACGCTACAAGGAAGGTAATTTCATTTGCACATCTCTGCGACAGACTACTTAAAAGCAATCTTTAGCTCTTTAATTAGAAACCCTGCCTCAAGTGTCGGGTCCACGGGATCGGAATAAAATATACTAGTTTGAGCTGAGTTACTTTGGCCAAAGTCCCTAATAGCAGAATATAGTTTGTAGGTCTCGCCTTGAAATGCACCTGGAATCGTGCCGAAATTTACAAAGAGCCAAGGGAACGTGTACAAATTATGTCATCCAAATAGTGGGTGGGTGACTTGGTATTTCTATGACATGGGATGACATGAGTCCATGGGTCTCTACCGTATTGTATGACATAGGCCCAATGTCATCTATCGTTACGTAAATTAAATACTTACCTGGAATTTATCAGGAATTCCAAAAATAACTTTCCAAATTTTTATTCAGGATTCGGTGGATCAAAATGTGCAGCTTCCAACGACTATTCTTTTAGCGTGTGTGACACGGAAAATTGCGAATCGCAGGAATTTTGTTTGCTTTTCAACGCTATACGATCAACCATAAAGTATGTACATAGCATTCCGCGTTTGACACGATGATGTCATTTTCATGGGTGGGTCAGTCTATCTGTTAACTTATGACACAAAATGACCGAGGAGTGATAGGGTCCTACAAGCGCCCTTTTTTAGATGACATAATTTGTACACGTTCCCCAAAGATGCCCAAATGATTTTGCTTGCATTATATTCCACCTAGATTCAGTTTAACCGATGAACCTCCGTACATGCCTGTTTGCACAATCGTTAGTGCCTAGTGCCTATATATATCATATGCCTACAAGTAGACATTAGTAAAATGCAGGCATTGCAGGCGGCAGGCATCCGTTGCCTATATTTCTCCCTATACAGAGTATAGGGTAATGCTTTATCTTGAGCCCCTTCCTACATGCGGCACATGCTTATATTACATAATTTAAAAAAACAAAAAGTTTTCCTGGTATTCCAGAAGTTCCAACGTTAAACAATCATCATGCTTTTTGCCAGCTCCGAATTTGTTCCATGTTTTTTAATAAATACCGGAGTGGATTCTAATGTTATTTTTTTCTTGAATGATCTTCGGTATAATCATTTCATTGCATTTAAATGTTAATGCAATGAAGATATGTTTGGACTACTCCTTCTCGCTGCAGGTAATAGTTAGTATTGTAGCTAAAATTATAATAAAAAGTGCACAGCAAGACTATCTTCCATGTAATGTCAGGTTTGCTTAATTACTTGAAAGATCGGAAGAGGGATCGCTTTAGCCAAATATATTTTCAATTTGTAAGTTTCTGCAAAAGTCAGTTGAGTTCCTAAAAACTCATTGACATGAACAGAAGCATTTTCTCCAGAACGATACTATTATCACTATCCACAACTGAATTTGATGCAAGTTTCTCACACGAATTACACACTAATTACTTACCACTAATAAGTCTATAGAAGTCAAGGATTAGATTATTTACGAGAAACATTTTAAAGCCAAAGGTAAGAAATAATACTATTTTCTAATAATAATATTCCTTTCATTTCGGTGTGAAGATTTCATGACTGGGATTTATCTTAGAGGCTGCCAATAATTTTATTTTTCGTTTATGCAATTCTAATATCAATAATAAAAATTGCATTCCAAGAACTCAATAGGTGTGCTTGTAAAACTTGCTCAAACTACTTCTTGGTTTTGAGCCGTGAAGCTGCAATTTTTGACTTAGGTTGCTCGTGTTCTAACACAAATCAATCCTCATCAAATTTTCAAAAATAAAATTTCCGTCTTGAAATATTTTTAAACGGCCATATCTGTCATGGAAAAGAACCAAAACCAAATTCTTCCTTTTTAGCTTTGTATTGAAATTTCTCACAACCTTGCCCACTTTAAGACAGCAATAACTCTCCCTGAGATATTTCCCTGGAATAGTGTTTCTGAACGGTACCAAAACATGGACTCGACCGACTCGTTTTCCCGAACCGAAAAAAATCCCAATTCTGTTCCCGAAACCGGAACCGATATTATCGAGTCCGGGACATTTTTGGCTTCCCGGAACCGATCCGGAAAATAAAAGCGGTTCCCGAACCGGTTCCGGTTCCTTTCCGAACCGACAGAAAATGTATATGATTCATTTTTACGGAAGTCAAAATTGTGTCGCCTTTTCAAATGATAGTTGACAAATGCTGGCCAAATGCAAGTTTCGCGTTTTCATCCAAAACGGCAGCTTTAACAAACCCTTCCATAAAACTTTCGGTTTTGATTTTTGTACCCGAAACCGCACCGAAATTTGACGGTTCATAAACCGATGACCCGAAACCGGATCGAAATGTAACGGTTCTTTAAAACGTTGACCCGAAACCGTACCGGAACCGGAACCTCGGTTATTCCCGATTCCGAACAGAAACACTACCCTGGAAAGCCTAACACAATTCCTAAAAACGTGGGTTAAAATTTCGTCTTGACAACATTTTGTTTGAATAAACAATTTCAAACTAAAATTCGTGCAAAATTCCGACGCTGTCTCACGTTTGCATCCCCTGTGATCTAAACAATTTACCAAGGTTAATGAAACAAGTTTTAGAAAATCTGGACAAAACTTTGTTGCACGTTGGGGGAATCAAATATTTCATGAAATTTCATCAAAACGAAAACATACTATTTATAGGGTAAGAAATATTGATTAATGATTGACCCGTACACAAACTGGGCAAATGGAAATGGAAATTCTGACTAACTTTACTATATATTATCAACGAAATTACCTGCGGAAGTTCAGAAAAAAAGACGGACCCTGTCATAATGTCCTCCTTAAGATCCCTTTTAATGATAGAGAGGGCATCAATAATTTTGAGTATTAAATCCTGCTGCTTCCTCTCACACCGGTAAACTTCATTCAATAATTTGGCAACGATTAGAGTCTCAGTATCCAAGGTCGACGCTAGAGACTCGGTCATTTCTTTTAATGAACGTGATGGGTGTCCGCGGGCGGTGTGTTCCTAAATATCACAAACGCAATAAGTTCTACATATCTCAATAAGATCGAAAAATGCAAACTTAACCATGTCATCCAAGACCCAAAGACACTAGACTGAATTTATATACACAAGCTTGTCATCTTCGCATTCTCAGCCATAAAGTATTCAGCCAATAAGTTATTATTGAATAATTCCCTGAATTTACATTTCCTCAAACAGTTTCTTCCAGTAAAAATTCTGCAAAATATCCGAACAGATAATAAGGTAGCCTTAACCCATCGCATTAGAATTGAATAATTATCAACAAACATAAATCAAGTCCTTCAAAAACTGAATCAAGGGATCTTACAGGGCAAAAAATTAATGAATAAATTCCATTTCACAAAATTACCTGAGAACAAATTCGACATAGACTTTTCGAACAAGATTCACACCAGGTTACATGAGGCATTGCTTGCAGAACACATGTGCTTGAGGTTTGAAATTGATCTTCGAGTTTCCATCCTCCAACTAGGGATAATAAAGTTTCGGCTTCATCGTTACTCCAGGATGATTTTTCGGTTTCTTGTTGCGCGCTTCCCATGTCTCGTATATTTACGTAATCGCGATCCTCAAGCAGAATTTCTTAACCGACCAAACATATAAGACAGAAGACACGCCAGTTACTTCCTAGGAAAGCCATTAAAATTTCTTAAAAACACACGCCATATTACTTCCTGAACAAAATAATTGTGAGTATAAAAAAAACGAAGAAACTGACATGTCAAAAAACCTCAACTTTGCTTCACGTTTTTTAACCCTTGCCTTCAAATATTGAAACATGTCAATGTGATAAATTTAAAAGGTCTTCAAATAAAAATGATTTTTCTAGGCTAAGAATGCTCACCTTTTGATTGTGATTATGTTAATTGTTAGGTGAAAAGTCTTACCGTGTGGTAATGTACTTCACAAATATATCATACAAATTTAAGAGATCATCCGTTATAGTTTTAGAAACTGAGAATGAATTCCACGTAAAAAACTTGACATTTGCGAACCAAAAAACGAATTTGCTTTTCTTTGATTAATATTTTCAACAAATTTTTCCATAATCGAATATACCGATGTAACAGTCAAGGTCTTCAATTCTAATTTCTTAATAGCTTCTGTGAACTCTTTTAAAATTTGAGATAAGAAATACAAGTAGTATTTCGGAATGTTTTGATTGTCCTCAGTACCTTCAGCCATGTTAAAAAACTGTTTAATAATTGATCGCAAATCACCTTTCTCATAACTGTGGAAATATTTCGCCAAAGCGTCCCAGTTTCCCAAAATACGGTCCAAGGCTGGAAGAAGCGATAAAATTCGAGTTGACACATGCTTCAGCAAAAGCTTGTCGCCGCACAGCAGATCTGCTAAAATGAGAGTAGACTTTCAAAATGAATGTTTCGACACCGTAGGTGAGTTTGTCAACAGAAATATTTGAAGCATTGTGAAGCACATGTACCAGGCAATTTGCTTTCAAAGTATTTGCATTAAGTTGCTTAAGCTTGGCGTGGACACCATTGTGAATGCCAAAATTTACACTGGCGTTGTCTGCAGAACACGCTGAGATTTTGTCAATAGGAAGCCCAAAATTATTTAATTTTTTGACGATGCAATTTGTAACATTTCCCGATGTTTCGTCACTGTCTTCATAAAAATCTAGAAGTAAAGATTTAATTCCCTTCGTAGGGTGAAAGTATCTTAATAATAACGGGAAGCACTTTGTTTCTTTTGTTGCTGGCATCGGATGAAACGGAGTAATAAAGTTAGTTACTGATTATTTCTTGTACTAAAGATTCAACTGACGCCGGGGCTAAAACATTTTGAACCAAAGCCCGAGCTTTGTCCGTCCACAAGTCATTGATGAGGCCATTTCGGAATCTGGAAGAGTCTTCTTAATCACGTCAAATAAGCATTCGGTACTCCTTAAATTCTCGTCTTGCTTTACTGCATGGTAAAGTTGGGTCAGTTCCGCTGCTTGAACTTTGTCGTCAACATTTTGGCAATAAAATTTGCTAATGTAGATGTTTTGGATTGTGTAACTGATCTTGCTCTTTTCAAACGCCCAGATTTTTTTGTGACTTGTAACTTCCGAAATTCATACCTTCAAACAATACTTACAATAAAAATACTTTTCACCCTTTGAACTCGGTTGTATGAAGTGATAAAGCTTTGTCCAATGTAAATTAAAATTTCAACTGTTCCTCGACATTTTGCAGTATGCTGTAGGAGAGGGCTCAATTGGAATCGTACAAAATCTTCACAATACGGTATTAATATCGTCAGGGAATTATAAAAGGCGTTTCGTTTTATAAACTAAATTGTGCGCCTGGAACAAAAAAGTCGCAGGGTTTAGCTTACGGAATTAATAGTATTGCATCGCCCCAATGGACTTTGTTGAATGACGAATTTTACCTTTTTTAGATTCAAATAAATTTCAAATTATAAACATCGATCTCGAGCGAATATGAGTACTTTACGGAACCTCCATAAGATATAAGATAAGCATGTCGGAAACACGTACTGTACTTATGAAGTAAGTACTGGTGGCTCCCCTAGTTAGGAATGTTCTTGGACTGATTTGAGTATTACCAGGGATATATCCAGAACTAGAGACTAATGCTCCGCGTCATGGTTGTTACTGTAAGAATTACGCCTAGTATTACTTCATCAGAAAATGAGCAGAGCTGTCCAAAATACATGCTCCCCAAATACAAATTATAAAATACTAAATACATTCTTCAGGCGTCGAAAATACAAACTACAAAATACATACTCAAAACGTTGAAAATACAAACTACAAAATACATACTAAAAACGCTGAAAATACAAACTACAAAATACATACTCAAAACGTTGAAAATACAAACTACAAAATACATACTAAAAATGTTGAAAATACAAACTACAAAATACATACTAAAAACGTTGAAAATACAAACTACAAAATGCATACTCAAAACGTTGAAAATACAAACTACAAAATACATACTCAAAACGCTGAAAATACAAACTACAAAATACATACTCAAAACGTTGAAAATACAAACTACAAAATACATACTCAAAACGTTGAAAATACAAACTACAAAATGCATACTCAAAACGTGGAAAATACAAACTACAAAATACACACTCAAAACGTGGAAAATACAAACTACAAAATACTAAATACATATTTGAGACGTAGAAAATCCAAAATCTTGAATTTAGTTTTATGGAATGTTAAAACGATTGAATTTCGTTTTACTTTATTGATGTGATTTGTTTTTGACATAAACGGAAATTTCAAACCCAAAGAAAGTGCGCCAACAAAAAACGCAACCAGCTTCTATAGTATACAAAATACGCACGTATAGCTACGAAAATACATTGCTTACTTTACTTAAGTAAAACAAAATACAAACTACAAAATACATTGCTTCGTAAGACTAATTACAACTACATTACTTACTTTACACACTTTACACACATTAAGACCGAATACAAACTACAAAATACACATCTAGCCACAAAAATACAAAAATGTATTTGAAATGATTATTTGAAATACATGTATTTAAAATACCATGTATTTTGGACAGCTCTGAAAATGAGTGTTTACAAACAGAGGTGTGGAATATTTTGAAATGTTGTATCTAAAATAGTATTTTAAATACATTCCGTATCTTGTATTTTGTATTTTTCTCGCCGTAAATGTTTCAAGATATTTTGTATTTCGTATTTGGTCAGCACCAACATCGTCATTTCGTACTGGTAGATGAAAGCTGAAGTACATCATTTCAGTAATTTGTGTTCTCCTATCTCTGGTTTTTAAGGTATTATTCCAACCTTTCTCTCATGCTGGAAAAAATAATGGATAAGTGAGTCCATCTAAGAATTCATTTAGGATATTAATTCTTTTAGTTCTTCTTTCCTCCCGTAAATAAACTCGGATGTTTCTTTCAAATTCAGATTCGCCTTCATCATTTGTAAATACCATAGCAATCTCATTAGCTTTGGCAAGGTTGTACCTCCATGGTCATAATTATTATTGGTGGGCATTTTCATCATAAGATTTTTTGTATCCTGTTCAGTTGCTACCATTTCGGCCTCAACTTCTTTGAGCATTCTATAGCACTCAACTAATTTGTTATTTGCTTCCATAAATTCGTGCAATAGTTGTAGTACTGTGTCTTTGCAACCAGCATTGGCTGCATTTTCCATTCGGTATGACGATGCTACCTCACTGTCATACACATAAAGTTGAGCAAATTTTGGCTTATCGCCCGGTTTTGGGTGTAATGGTCCACTGCAATGATAAAATTGACCATGAAGGCGGAAAACATGTGGACCGCCGAGCATAGGCTGTACGTTTCCTCCGCACGATGCCATTGCAATAGCAGAGTTGTATGAACGAATAATGTTCACAAAATCTTTGTCTCTGAAACGTTCTGCTACACTTTCATGTGGAGTGGGCATTGGAATCAGCGTATCGATTTTTCCATGTTGACAACATGTCAGAAAACTCAAATATTTATTTTCGTCAGATCTGTTAGATCTGCCTTCTTCTGAAAAATTCATTGCATGACAATATCTGCATTCCTTACACATTGGTCCCACATTGAATTCGACAACATCGTTTTCATGAAATATTTTGGCTAGCCCACTGTATTCTAACTGTTCTAATCTACTTCGTTTTGCAGTTTGCCGACGTACACGCTCGTTCTCATTAGCTAACCGTTCTACAATGCCTTGGCAGATTTCATCGCTGCTGTTTTGGTTTATGTCGCAACATTAGATATTGATTTTTGCTGTTTGAATATTTAGGTCATCATCGGTCATCCACGTTGAGGTTTTAAAAATTAGACATGGGTCGAGGTGGAATAACAGTGCACGACATACTAATTATTGGAATACATTTTATAATAGATGTGGGTATCTGTTTTGTCGACTGCAAGTTAATTCAACCGTTCATCTGAAATGCGCTTTGATGTCGGAGCTCATATTTGGCATTACAATTTGTAAAACTTTTATAATATCTCAGTGCTTGTATAATTAAATTATTCTAGAAACTACTTTTCCAAACTATACACAACATAAGTAAATTGAACAACTTCATGGACAAGCGTATCAACGCCTACACATGTATTCATACTACTGGTAGGCAATAAGAGGCATTTTTCTATCGAAATTCGGTAATTATTTCTTCTCACATGAAAACTTCGAAACAAAACATTTTGTGGAACCTCTGACATACCATGATTTTTACTCAATCCATTTTGCTAGTAATTATAGGGTCGATTGTATTTGTTTTCTGCATATCAATTATTCTATTTTGCAGTTTCAAACAATGTCGATATACAATAAATTGAGCATCACATTCGGTTTTAGTGCCCATCTAAAACTTGACCGATCCTGCACTATCAGCACCAGAGGTTTTTACGCCACAGATTGAAACTTCAAAAGAAATTTTATCTTATCGCCGACCATGTCGCGTATGTAAACATTTATTGTCTCGAATGATTTTAATCACCCCATGTTGCGTATGTAAACATTTATTGTCTTGAATGATTTTAATCACCCCATGTTGCGTATGTAAACATTTATTTTCTTGAATGATTGTAATCACCCCATGTTGCGTGTGTAAACAAATATTTTCTTGAATGATTGTAATCTCTTAATGTTGCGTATGTAAACAATTTTTTTCTTGAATGATTGTAATCTCCCCATGTTGCGTATGTAAACAATTATTTTCTTGAATTATTGTAATCTCCCCATGTTGCGTATGTAAACAATTATTTTCTTGAATGATTTTAATCACCCCATGTCACTGAAAATAAAATGATTGGGTTTTTATTGTTTCTGAATTTATAAAAATCTGCGACTTTCCCCTCCTTGCGGCATATTTGCATGAATACACTGAATCTATAAAATATTGATTCAATTTTGGTGCTTAGAAAACTATTTTTCATTATCACTAGGAATTTGAACCAGTACTGTTACAATCTGCAAATTCAAATCTGTTGGGTACAACAAAGACAAAAATTGTACAACAGGAAAATGAAGCCAAACTCAGAAACCTGAATGAAGGTAGTCTGACGATTCTAAATTGAAGTCGGAAATGTTTGTTGGTAAAAATGGTTCCAATACAATCGATTTATGTATCGTTGACCACTAATTCATCGAGGAAGTAAAGAGCTTTACAGTCATTACAATTGACAATGCTATATGTTTACATAAAATTCAGGATTGCTTAATAATTTAAAGCTTCCGTGCCACGAACGTCTCAGAATTGAGAGTTTGGGTCCTGACGTTTGAATACTTGACGATTTGAAATATTTTTGCTGCTGTCAATTTGCTCCTTCCTTGGTCATTGGAAGTTACCAAGCCATGTGCATAATATCTTAAAAAATGCAAATAAAATAAATTTACTTTTAATTATTAACAAACCCTAAGCTTCCCATGCTTTTGATGCTTCTGTTGTTCCCAAGGTATGGCCAACCTGGCCACTAGTAAAAGTTAGGGTCCGGCACATATTTACTACATACAATCAATGCCAACATTCACTCACAAAAATTTAAATTGTGTTAATGTACAGCTGTTGAACTACAAGGTCATCTAAAACAACGAAGAATCCACTGATATACCCCACCCAAACCCTTTGGGGCATCAATAATACTAATTCGTACTGCGTAGCGAATTGTATAATGTATTGCTGACTAGTTTTATTGATGATTGCAAAAAGTAACACATATTGTATTTATTCTAAATTGTATTTAGATCATATTGCTTTTAAGATTTCACACAATTTTTCGTTAGCGGAACTGCTTGTATTGATAGCATTTTGTAACAATAGGAAACTTTTCGAAGATAATTTCGCCTCCCCATCGGCGATTTATACTCTACCACCCGATTTGAATTGTAAGTTTTGGGTGTATGCGATTTTACATGCTTACTATAAATGTACATGCGTTTTTAAATTAAATCATTCACACTCTCGTTAACCTATATGTAGACAAATAAAGATAATAATAGATAACTATGATTCTAATACGAAAGCATTCAGAATTCTGTCTTTGTACCGAGAATAGATTACCTTTTCCAGCATTGTAGTCGAATATCATCTCAGGCTCATTAGGTGGCAATCTATGGACAGCTGGAAACTGATGTTGAGCGCTCATCAACAACACTATTTTGATAGGCTTGGCTTTGTAGGCAGCCATCATGATGTTGTTATGCCATGAAAACAATTACTGGTGCACTTTTTTAATGGACAAAATTTCATTCGGAATTTATTGTCTAATGGTGTGCATACTGTCCAGGTTGTGTTACCTATGCACTGCTAAGCTGCAGCCTTAGACCCAATATTTTTTGCTGTAACCACTCTTCATGTTCCAAAAATGTTTTCTAGCAAATCCATGAGGACACGCTGTCCTTGGGTTCGTTCTACAACTCCCCCTGTTTACCTAGATATAGACATGTTCATTTGGGGGACGTTACCAAATCTTTGGAGCTCAGTTCAAGTTTGAACGTCAAAGCACATTGATGCTAGGCTCATATTTGTTTTCTTATGAAAAACCACTAAGTGCAAGTTTATAGAATTAAAAAAAGTGATTTTTATGAGGTAAACAAACGCTAATCAGTTGAAAATGTCAACATGTATTGTTCCTCGTTGCAATTATGCCGTAAAAAATTTCCAAGGGGAATTTTGTCGCCTTCCAGTCAATGAAAAGGACATGAACTTTTGGATTAAATTTTTTTATTGGTATCGCAACCATACACATAAATGAATCTCAGGTCATATTACTATGGGTTTATATTAGATTCAGTACAAGTTATATTTTAATGATTATTTATCTCTACAATGCAATACAGTAATTTTGATTTATTTTTCGTGGATACTCTTCCAGGTTCATCATGCCCGTAATGATATTGCTCCATTTGACCATTTTTCTAACGGTTACGTAATTACTTTTAGTGGTCTTTTCCTCTAGCCAAAAATGCTGATCTATTTTCAAAAAATTAAGCAATTTCCGACATCGAAAAAACACTCATATTTTAGTTTTAATTTCGCAGTCCTATGTTTCGATGATAAGTGAAAATGAGCTAAGCACCAGTATCGGAATTCGCGAATATTTATGCACACTCAATACTTGTCATGCGCAGGGCAACCTGAGCATGTCTATACCTGTAGGAATAAGCAATAGTTTTAATTATAATTTTGCAATTTGTACATTTGAAACGTTTGGAGGAGTAAAATGATGAAGTAGTTATTGCCCGATTAATTAATTAATCAGATTGTAATAAATTATTCAATAATTACAAGAAAAATCAATGTCAGACCTGGAATGCAAATCTGGTTTGAGCGTCCACTAAAGCCCAAATTTTAATTCAATAGCGTCCTGGCTTGTACATACTAAATGGGCATCTGCCGCGAAACTTCACGGGCATTTCGTCCTTTACAAAATGAGCTGCGGGCTCGTTTCAATAAGATTTATTTAAAGGCTTCTGTAAATTCCCGGATTGATGCAGTTTGTCTTGCTCGTCTTTCGGCCCTTGTTGATTTGTCGTCAAAACGGACGAAACGTAATAGATCATGAAATCCATTTCTGGACGTGGTTGCGTCAAGGAGGTCTGCGATTTCGAATGTCCAAATCATGTGCGTTCTCTCTATGCCAGGCTATAGAAGTAAGAACAACGCAAGAACGCTAAAATCTCTGCTCGATCAGTTTCTAGCCATTCCCGCGGGTTACATATTTTTTAAATGCCATCGTCGTCTTAAGTTAAGACTCCTGCCGATGTCAGAACTTCTGTTTCACTCACTTCCTCATTCATCTCATTACGTGGTGGAGTTTCCTGTTGAACTTCCTCCTCTCTACCAATATATAGAATGTCTTTTACAGAAATATCCTCGTGGCTGCTTTCATCGTCCAAAACATTTGGCATTGACAATCGTAAAGTTTACTATGCCGTCCACCATTTCTAAGAATTACCGGCAAATAAAATTTAAACGGTTTAGGTATATGATTAGATACCGCAACTAGAGTCCGAAATGTTTTTATAATACAATTTAGATTGAGGTAATGAAATGAATGAATTCGGCGAAGAAGCCGCACGTAATTAGCAAGAGTACCATAAGCGCATATGAACGGTTGATTCGCCGGTGTGTTCAGGGGTACCCCAGTAGACATAATACCTACATAAATTATTATTGAGCTGCCTGACATACCTACAAATTTGATACACCCTCTACCCCACCAAAAAAACTTTGATTTTGAAAACGAATTGATTTTCTACACTGTAGCGAAGTCACTTCCGGAACAAATTACTATTTTAAAATAAAAATAATTCTCAGGGGCAGATTATCCAAAAGCTTACTCCCCTCAATGCATCGTCATAATCTTGACGAGATAAATTAGACGGGGCAAAAATATGGGTATTTATTTGGTCAAATTGGTTTGTAATTTTCACAATATCTGACGACAGAACGTGCAAGTTTAACCATTTTCACTAATCAAAAGAATCACAAACGGCCAGCTGTTTCTTTTTGAGTATGAAACATAACAAAATTTAAAAGCAAATAAAGGTCTTGAAAAATATAATAAAAATTAGGAAATCGAGTTAAACAGTTTAATAATTTTGTCAATAATTAGGTAAAACGATCTAATTTTTTTTCTTGTTACGGAATCTAGTAGGAATTTATTTCAAACGATTTCTCAGTTAATAAAACGAGGTGTCTCGCCCTCTCTCGTCCATGCAAAAAAAACGAGAATCTCGTCTCGTTGTCTCGTTATGCTCACCTATATTCCGTACATGTTCTAACCTTACACACGTAGAACTACATCTGCATAATTAAGGTAAAAATAAATTTAATCTCCTTAAAATCTTGCAATTAGTGTAGTTCATATGTACAACAAGTGTTAAAAACACTGTGAGCTCACATTAGATTAGAGTTGTAGAAAGCAGGGGCCGGATTTTTGTAAATCTCCCTGGAATATTATTTATGAATTTCCCTGCTGACTATTATCTCCCTGCTGGTAGGTCCTCAGCGATTTCAAAAATCCCTGCTGAAAAAAAGGTCAACGGTTTTCAAAATCCCTGTCGGCAAAAAAAATCCCTTACAAGACGTGAAATCCCTGCCAAATTTGGCCAATCTAGCCAAAAATCCCTGTTTACAAAAAAAGGTCAACGATTTTAAAAGTCCCTGTTCGTAAAAATAAATCCCTTCCCTTTGAGATTCTCCCTGCCAGAAATATTTTTTCCCTGGGAAGATTCTTCCCGTCTTCCTACAAAAATCCGACCCCTGGTAGAAAGTTACAGCAAATCTATTTTAATGGAAAGGTAGGTGTGAAAATACTACCCAAACCTGCCCAGAATTCCAGCAGTTTTCCGAATTACTTGCGGATATAGTATTTGGAAGTTTCCGGACAGGTCTGGGACGGAATTCGTCGTCACACTTTTAAACGCAACAACAACGCATTATATGTCCAGGCTTGTTACAATATGAATAGATCTCGCGTCTTTGACTATCAACTAATGCTTTGAGCTCCTCCGACGATAATCGCTTAGGTGCATAGAATGGTGCTGAGGTATCTGGAGCAGAGATGCACATATACAGTTTCGTTACGTTACGTTACACTATTACAATAGGTTTTAAAATTGTCGTTAATTATCATTACATTACTAAATACCGTATGAAAAATTCAGCGTTACCGTTCCGCTACTACAAGACAAGTGTAATACTCCAGCGTTAATTTTCGTTACCATTAAAAAATATAAAATATCCGTTACTTTCCGTCATCGTTACTATTATTGTACGGTCGTTACCAACTAGTGTTGCCAGACGTATATCTGGTATGCAGAAAATGTAGCGAAAAGGCAATTTACAGTTGCTGTGTAGTTCTTGACTCACCTGCAATGTGATCCGCATCCCGACTACCCGGTGTAGTAATCTCAACATTTGTCCTTTTTTCAAATTCATTTTTCTTCTTTTACTAGCGGTATTCTCAATGGTTAGTTCTTATCTACTAAAAACTTCGTTAGAACTAAAACTTAATAATTCGTTAGCCGATCACACATTGTTTTTTAGCACAAGCGTGAGAGTTAAACAAAATAAAAGGTCAAAAACTTCTTATTGAAATGTGCCATGTTTTCAATAACGTACGTAAATGATCTTCAGGAATCAGGGTGTCCACATCCAACTCAAGTTGTTAATATTTCCCCCGTTTACAGTTACTCCAAGCAAAGCCAATAATAGGTGTCAATGCGCAATGCAAAAAAAATATGTACATGCATATATTCATTTGGTAGTGTTGAGTTACGTTACAAAAAGTTTTCTGTTTACACACTCTGGAACGCTATAGTTATTCGAATAAATGTTTAGCACACCCTAGTTCCGTTACCGTTACGTTATTGCCTGCTCCAAATAAAGGCCGTTACGTTAAAAAACGGCGTTATTCCGTCATTGTTGGGTAAAAGTAACGTAACGGGCGCATCACTGACTAAACCTTTTTCGATGGCTCGGGTTGACAGCTCCTAGCGGCATAAACAAACCGTGCAGTTTAATAGTTTGGCCGGTTCGATAGTCGGTTCGACTGATGACTTTGGTCGGTTCTGCTAAAGATCCGGGCTTGATGGCAGACTATTCCAGCGGCAGAATATGGATTACACTTGAGAGAAAAGAATCTAATTCTTTATTGGCCTTGCAGCCGTGTGTGTGTAATAAATGGCAGGTAAGTAAAATGTATCCTCATTTTACAACCTACAATATCAACTCATCTTACAATATTTATTAACAAAATAACAACTTTAATTGTCAGTGTATAAAACAAGTAGGAATAAAACTGCATTCTCTCAGATATGACCTTCTTTCTCTGCCCTCAGTTTCCGACTGACTCATTTTCTCTTCTTGGCTAGAACTCTTAGCAACATAATCACATAATATTAATATTAATGTGAAATTAAACAATAAAATTAGTACATCCATCGTATGTTGACACTTTCAGGATAGCGTCACCATGGCACTCAACCACACCTGACTTGACCTATACTTGACCTAGAATCGACCTAGACTTGACCATGACTTGACCAAGACTTGACAATGACTTGACCTGAACTTATATACACATGTATGCGCTCAAACTGATTCAATATCTTTTGATTTCACGTAGTCTCAAAATAGTTACTCATACAAGAGAAACTAAAAATGAAACAAAATTGAAAAGGAACTATCAAAGTATCTTGTTTATTGGAGCAAATACTATTCACGCAAGCGACCCATTGCAGATTTCACTGTAAAAATTTCTGTGGGCGATTTCCAAAACGGGATATTGCAATTGAATAGTAAAACAGGTCATTTGAGCTCGCCTGCTTGAGAAGTCTAGAAAACAAGCCTTCAAATAAATATTTCTAATTATACTAAAAGCTGAGCATGATGCTAAGAAGTGAAAGGAGTCCTCAACCTCCGGTCCACATTGTAAACATAGAGGAGAGGTTGCAATTACTAATCTGTAAAGGTGTTTTTGGAATCTACCGTGACCAGAAATGACCTCAGTGATCCATTTACTATGAATCCCGGAGAATCTGACCACCGAATCCTTACCATATAACGGATTGGGGATCAGTGCATGAGAGTGAGCACCAACTTTGAGATTTTGCTAACGCTTTGTGTGCATTTTCCTCAACTTGTTAAGAACAATGAGTTTGACTACTTAGGTAGCAACCGGAAATGGAGGATACCCGCTGTGTACCTCAGAATCCGTGGAGTAGGCAGCTTTAGCTAACCTCTCTGCTTCTTAATTTCCATCAAAATTACTGCGACTTGTTATCCAGTGCAAATGTATCGCATTATCTCTCGATAGTCTTTACTAGGGATGTGCCAAACGATATAACGAGACGATATTATCGTCCATATCGTACATTTTGGAGAAAAAATATCGTACGATATATCTCGTAATTTTTAAACAATATATCGTATGGTTAAGAACATCATTTTTACAGTTTTTTATTCCAGGAATGTCATACTGCAGACCTCAAAAGTTTTTTGTTGAAAATAATTGGCTGCAAATGACGGAAATTTTGTCCCCAAACGAAAAGTCGGCAAAATTAAGCGTCATGCCCTTGCTCAATGTCAACTTGCTAACAAGCGAAAATTTAAAATAGTGGTGTTTCCGAATTGCATACAGTATCGTTATATCGTTTCCGTGTATATCGTTATCGTGTATTTTAAAGTCAAATATCGGTAATATCGGTATCATTCAAAAATGAACGATACGCACATCCCTAGTCGGTACAATACCTTTTGACAGTCAAGTAAAAGTCTAGATGATGTTTAGGAGGAATTGAGCGCGAGTAATGAGCTTTGAATATCACCATAAAAGGTGATGTGTTCCGACCTTGTACTCGTTTGCGTTAGCCAATTGGCAGAGCTGAGAATAGCATACAATAACATTGTAGAATACACTTCAAGGGGAATGGATTCACTATGCAGTATTGTATATTATCCCTCATCCCTATTGCTTACGAGAAAGCCGCTTCCTGCTAGCTGTACTTTTTTTGAGCCGCCAGTACAACAGATAGGCCAGTCGTCTCAAGGGAGAGATATCTTGTCCAAAGAGATTTTTGACCAATAGTGATTTTGATCTCACTAGTGTCAAGGGATAATCTTGTCACTTTTCCTCCAAAGGTTAGTATCCCTCGCAGTGCAAGTGTTCCAGAGTTTGGTGTGGTCACGTGTTGTGCAAGCCAAAGATTCGCCTAGCCAGTTACCCCTGACTCGTAATCTGTACATTGTACGCACTGCTATTCCCTGTAGATGTAAATCAAGTGGAACAAAGCCTATTAAGACCTCAAGTGTAGAGGTGGGGGTACCTTTGCAAGCACCGGTGATACTAACACATGCCCGTCTCTGTACACTATTTAATTTAGTGTACGTATACTTGGCTTGTAGACCCGGATACCAAACAACAATTGCATATTCCATGGTAGACCTGACAGTTGCTGTGTACATCCATCTGGCGATCGTTGCGGTCATGCCCGATTTCTTTGCGACCAAGCGTTTAATATTGAGTAATGATGAGCTCGCCTTACTCGCAATGGAGAGACAATGCGCCCTCCATGTGAGATGACTGTCTAGCACAACTCCTAGATATTTAATGCTGGACAGGATATATATTTGGTTACCACGGTAGGATAAGATGTTTATCCTGAAGCGTATGTCTGTGATGAAAATTACAGCTCCCGTTTTATCGGGATTTAAATTAAGGCCAAAGCTTGTGCATCATGAATCAATGATGGCTAGATCCTTTAAGGTTCTTTCCGCGTATATACCATAGTCTTTACCTGCTTGAGCACGAACGGTATCATCAGCAAACCCTTGTGACAAGACAGATGACAAGTTGGTTTGCAGCAGGCAGATAAGTTCCTCCATGACGAGATTCCAGTTTAGAGGTGACAATGTACCACCTTGTGGAGATTCTACCGATGGATTCACCGCTCTACCCGTCTCTCCCTGTTAGAGCTTCTCAACGTGGAACAAACAATTCAGGACTGCGATTCTGGATCTGTTCTATCTAGACATGTCAACTACGGTATCGTAGTACGGTAATACCGTAATTACCGTAAAAAATTTAGGTACGGTTTAGGTACGATAATTCTCGGTTTTTTGAAGCGATATCGTAACTCCATACGATATGGTCAATCCAGCGGAAGGCTCATAAAATTGTGGTGTTACATACTCGAATTTTCATTAAAAAGAGTTAAACTCAAAAATGAAAGGAATTCGTTCGACAATAAAGATTGTGTGTAGTGTCAATATGGAAAAAACTTAACCGAACTGATTATTTAGAATCTAAACCAAGTCGTGCGTCTAGTAATTCAAGTGTTTGGAGTCATTTTTTGAGTCGGTCTGACGGCATGTTGGCACTTAACCTGTTATGATAAAGAGATGGGAAGTCACTTCCTAAATTAATATAAGTACGACCGAATTCGGTAAAGATTTAGTTTAGGAAAAATTACTAAGAAGATAGATAGAAGCAGAGCATTGGAGTATTTGGGTATACAGTATTTTAAAATACGTATTTTGAGACCTTCGAGTATTTAGTATTTTGTAGCCCTAATGCATTGAATAAGTATTTTATATTTTATATTTTACATGTTTTTGAATAAAATAGTATTTTGTATTTTCTTACTAACAGTGCCACACAAAATGTATTTCAAATAAAGTATTTTGCTCAAAATACTTTCCACATAATAAATTCCAATGTAAATGGCTTCTGTAGTCACCATCGTGTAAAAACACTCCTATGATTGAGCGCACTTTACAACAAAAACGTTCGATCTAGCCTTAAAGAATTTCAACCTCTCTCGCTGACTGCATATCGAAGAATGAATTTTATTGTCAGTTACTTTTCTGTAAGCTAGTCGACCAAGTCATAACAGTCATATTAATATTCAATGAATAACAACCAATTCAGGTGACTTTGGAGTGTTTAAACTATATGTACCACACTTCCGACAGTTTGGCTATTTTGGACAAGTATCCGAACGTCAAAGAAATGCTTTTTATTTTAATATTACGTTGGCTTCGTTTTCCTCTGTGGAGCGGTTATGTAGTTGTGCAGATCTTATATTTAGTCCTAAAAGGGCTTTGCTTTCTGATGGTGTTTTTAAAAGGCTTGTTTTTCCAAAACTGTGCTCAAGAATAGGAGTGGGACTGTTCTGGTCCGGACCAGAAATTTTGGTCTGTTCCATGGTCTGTTCCGGTCTGTTCCCTGGTTACGAAAGGACCAACTGTATCTGGTCCAAGAACCTTAATAGACCAATTAAACAGGGTCCAGCTCAAAGACCAGATGGTCTATTCTGTTCCGGTCTGGTCCGAGTTATTTTGAGTAACAGAACATATGTTCCTGTTTCAGCAATTTGTACGGACCAGATGGTTCCGGTCCTACAGTCTAAAAGACCTTATGGTACTGGTCCTACACGGAGAACAGATGAAATGGTCTGGTGCAGGCTCAAGGACCAGACCATTCCAAGAAATCCTGGAACATTCCGGAACAGTCCCATTTCTACTCAAGAAATCGAGGTGAATTGTATCTTGAGAAAAGTATTTGAAATACAGCATTTTGTATTTCGTATTTTTAATAACCCACAATATAATGTATTTTTACATTGTATTTTCATAAAATTAAAGGAGGTACTTTTATTTTGTATTTTGGCTTTTATTTCAAATGTATTTTATTTTGTATTTTCAGGAAAAAAATAAGTACTTTCCAATGCTCTGGATAGAAGAATAGTATCGTTTTCTATATTTTATGATTTTCATATTTTTCATACGAATGTATAAAATTTGATTTTTTTTCCAAACTAGCTTATTTTATAATTTCTACGCATTTAATACTCTCACATTAACTGACATCAAAGACGCTAAACTGATTGTTGAATAACTGATGTTGGATTCTTTACTTCATATCTTTACACACATACCATAAAAATCGACTTATATTCTTGTTTTTGCCATAATCGGATTAATTTACGATACCGTACCTTAAAATAATTACCGGAGTTTTTCCACCTTACGGTAACGGTAATTACGGTATTTTAAACAAGAACGGTATGAACATGTCTAGTTCTATCCAACGACCGATTGCATGCTCAATTCCAGCCCTGTTCAAAGCATTATGCATTGCTTTGAATAACAAATTGTTATTCACTTCACCCTCTTTGGAATAACTTTACTTTCCAGCTCCATCACATCCAGCTTGTTATGATCCCATGCAGTTGTAACTGGCACGGACAGCTAGTGAAGTGGTTAGCTAGTAGTTCATCTCATACCTCGCTGTCGTCTTTAGTGAATCCCTCCTTAGAGACTTTTAAGCGAGTGGGAAGCTTGTGCGTATCGAAGCCCAGTATTTTGTGAAGTCTGGCCTTCGCTGGTAAGTTTGTTTTACTCGCACAGTAGCTTTCCTAGGACGTCTGTTTTTCAGCTCTAAGAATATGTTTATATTTGTTCCTGCACTATATGTAGCTCTGCCAGGCAGTTAGATCTTTATTATCTGGGGTGCCAGTCTCTGAATAGAGACCGCGAGAGTGCCGACAGCTCATTTGTCCACCAAGAGACTGTTTTTTGTCTGCGCGATACTGTTTTTAGAGGGCAGGCTTTATCGAAACAATATTGGATAGACGAAGTAATGACTTTGGCCTGACTTTCTAGCTCACGACTGCTAAGAAAAGCTTCCAGCTCAATTCCATCTAACCTTTCCAATAGATTATCATTAAAATATCTTAATCAGCCTTCCTAATGTTCCTTGATTTTATTGGGGGGTTTGCTGCCGACACCAAGAATCCAATGTACAAGTGGTCGGACATAGATTCACAATCCAGTACAGTCCATTGTCGAATCAGACTGTGTGTCCAGGTATTGGTGATAGTGACATCAAGAACCTCTTCTCTATTTGCAACTACGAATGTGGGCTTATTACCCACATTGCAGGTCTGTAGATGATTGGTTAATAGAAAGTCCGGGAGTTGTTCACCCCGGGAAGTTATGTTGGAACTGCCCCATACTGTGTGGTGAGCATTTGATCTGCACCCAAAATCAGTGGGATGCTTAGTTCATTACAATAGTCTACCAGTTTGACGATTGAGTCGCTGGGAGTGATGGGCGAGTCACGAGGACAATATGCTGATGCAAAGATAATCAGCTCATCTCTCCATACAGTTGATATCGCTACCAGATCTCTGTTATTGATTTGAGCTAGAGGTGGAGCGGATATATTTTTACTTGTTACAATCCAAGCTCTGGGAGCATCGTTTATTGTGCCAACAAACATTTGATCTATTTTGCCAAGGGCAGAGATTTTGTTTTTTACCAGGTAAGGTTCTTGGATGAGGAATATTAGTGAATGAGCTGCGATTTTGCTGTTACTGTGCAAATGCAATGTATTCTTTTATTGCATCAATAGACTGTCGCGCCAACTCATTGGTGAAGTTGACGCATCACGACAATAATGCAATTTAGTTTGGGTGGTGTAGACATGGGAAGTATTTATAGTAGATACACCCATGTTACTTGACCCAGGAGTGCACCTAGAGGATACACACATGTTAGTTATTTAGGAGGATAAAGGATGGTTGCACAACAGTTAAACGTCAGCCTTTTTACGCTCCTTTTTCTTCATTCTTTCCTCAAAACGTATTGTACCTACACTGTGGAAAAGCGTGAAGTCTTTGATGCGCAAAAACTCAACCGAGGCAGGATCAACAATGATCCTACTGCATGTTAGCAGTGGTGCCCCAGGACAAGAGTTTGCAACCAACATTTCCCTCCATCTCTACGTGTTGAGGCCCGGATTCTGAATCCTGAGTCTTTTGAGAAACTTAGGCAACGATAGCGCAGGGCCATTTGCACGGGTGAAAAAGGTTGTTATCTTCTCTGATTGCTCAGGGGGAGCTTCCGCAGGCTTCCAAGCGGTAAAGATATGAGTCCCATCGTGACTCATCCACTTTACGCTGGGGCATTGACTGACCACCCAATCATAAGTGTGAGTGTTGAAACAATCGACTCTAATACAACCATTTGAAGTTAGTTTAGGTACTTTCATTTGCAGAATGACCCCCTCACTAACTCCATGATCGTACCGCTTGTAGAGCTCCAAAGTAAAATATTGGCAAGCCTTTGCGCTGATCTTCTTTCCTAGATAATCACCCGCAAAGGTGATTATGGGTGAATCCGGCAGCAGAGGGGTCTCAACATTAACCACAGTTGTGGCTTCATCCTTCGGAGTTGCTTTGCAGCCTACTCCTGAAGAATTTGCAGGTGGTGGAGTGCGTTGGTCAGTTCGGCCGAAGTTCCTACCGTTCTCCTCAGCCCTAAAGCCTGAGCCACTCGGACGAGGGCGCTTGTCCTTCGGATACACCGACTCGTGTTCCTAACACCAACTACGTAAAGAAAGTATGGAACAGGTAACAAATCGGACGTGTAAAAATCTCCTGAATCAACTACCTTCCACCACATTAAACCCCCTTAGCCAGAATCCACGAGCTTGCACGGTCGCTCTGCTAAGTATTTTTTTAATCCGTCTCTTGAGTCATAGCTAGCCTTCATGTGACGCTCAATTATTTCCCCTGCCTCAACACCTTCAACAACAACGTCATGTTTGTTGTCATTGGAATCTTTTTCCAAACATTTACGACAGTTATAAAAATAGTATCAATTGGGACAACGCCAAAGCAATTATAAAAGAACCTAATCAATTTTTGAGGAAAATTAAAGAAGGATTAATAATTCAGCAATCCGACAAGAAATTGATGAACGTCAATGATGGTTTTTTATTAGACGTTGCTTGGAAGCCTTTGGTTCAGAAAATTATAACTACTAATTTTTAAAAAAATGCATTTAATGAAAATAATCATTTTTAGAAATAATTTAATTTTTCACAGTTATGCAAATTTATCTATCACTTGCTTGTTAGTGCCTGAGGATGACAGTCTGTTAGATGTCGAAAGCTTGCAATTAATTTAGCTCGTTAAATAAAGTGAACCACGTAAACCAAAGATATGGATTCTATTATAGTGTAAGTAGTTTTTAATACAACTGAATTTTCTCAGCATTAGTCATTGTAACTTGTTTGCGATTATTTTACATGTTAGAACTAGCTTCTCATATTCAACTGATCTATGCCATTCAAACTTTCATCTCGGTTTAAGGATTGTCAAAATACTGAATCAGAAACATCCTTTTTTAAAGTAGTAATGTATTATTGTAACTAATATAGAATAGTACCAATTCCCGTTATGTAAACCATTCCACCTGTCTTGGGGTACTAATGATTAAGCTTATCACAAGCTAATTTTGCAGCTTTTACAACGGAGGAATGGTACCTATATAACAAAACGTCTTAAGATTTAACGCATGTACAAACGGCGCGTCCGAAACCTGTATGCCAGGCGATAGTTTGCCATTGCATCGCCTCAGCATCAGTTTATTGTAGTGTTTGGGTTAGGTGGCGTAGCTCAGACTTAATAGTCGTAGTAGAACAAAATAAGGTTAAAAGTTAGGTTACAATAGTTAGTAATAAGATTAGATCAAGTCCGACGCGTCTAATCTGGTCTAAGGTCAGAATTACAACAATCAGATTTATTTAATCATCCACTGTTAAGATATAATAGCCATAAGTAATTATATTATTGTAGAACGACTGATATCAATATTAAACGAAAGAAGTAATTTATTGAATTTATTCAAGAATATGATAAATACTGCTTGATTATTTTAGGATTACTCTTAGTTGTAGTCAAGTCATCCATAAAACTTCCTTATCCTAAAGGGGGACTTAAGACTGTTATTGTGTCACTTCGCGTTATTTTTCTCTCATCTCATTTGGCGATCCCGTATCTTCATCGAAGGGTGTTGCCGTTTCGTTTTATTTATCACAGATATTTGATTTACGTTCGAGGCTGAACTTATTTCTTCTTAATCTTGAGTAGTAATTTGAAATTGGAATATTGGACACTCTGTATCGTGAAATAACCTGCGAACACGTTTGGGTTTGTTGAATTCGTTCTTGTTGTGGTAAGTTGCTAGTGTGTTAGTGGAATCTGTGATTAGTTTGGTTTTTGATGCTTTTTGATTTTTATAGTGAATATTGTAATACGTGGCATTCTTGATCCAATCTTTGATAATAATTTTGGGGCTAGCATGTGGTGAAGATATGAGTGGATCCAGGATATCTGGAAGTGGTGCTGAAATTGAAATGGTATCTGACACTGGTAGCAAATCGACATGTTGTGTAAACACTATTATTGTAGGGGTAGATTTTGATGGTTTTTTTGTTTTGAGTAGATTTTTTGGCCACCTTTGGAGGATGAAGATACCAGGTTTTAGTATGCCAACTGCCGTGATTAGTAGATGGTGTAGATTTTGATACAGTAATCGGAGGAGCAAATGTTGTTGGTTTTAAAGCTTTTGGTTAAATTTCGGCAATTTCTTGGGAAAGAGCCTGGGGTAAGGGCACCATATGTTACCACACCATATACGATGCTAGTAATATATGAGGGTTAGACTTTGGTGGAAGATAAGTTCCTATAAACCATGAGATTCTTGGTGGTGGAGTGTGAGCATGATTAGGTCTCTTCAATGTCGGGTGTAATTATGTTAGAATTTTGTTCAGTGACGTTAGTTGTGTCAAGCGATTTGCCATGAATCGATTGAAGTCCTGTGGGAAGGTTTCTTTGCATGTCGAGCATAAATACCGGAAAACATGAAGTTGGTGAATGTGGAAGTGATGGAGCAGAGTAGAATTGTCTGGCAGTTGGTGGAAGTGACATGAAAACAAAATCGCTAAAAGAGTTGTCGGAAGTTAGTGGTTTTGCAGGTAGTAGGCTGCTAAGTATAAAGTGCATTGAGGAGGAGTTAGATCAGAATTGGCTTCAACGATTAATAATTAATGTTCGGAGGGACCAATTTCCATGAACTCCATTGTGACTGGAAATATTAAAAGATAATAAGTTTTCAATTGTCTCGGAATCAATTATGAGTGTCAGGTTTGGGTGGTATATAATTTTTCAAGTGTCTAGTGTTCACGGAGATGATTTTGTTCATTTTGTCTTGTCTTCTACCGTTTAATTTGAAACTACGCTGATAAATTTCTTCAATTATTTCAAATGGCCCTTTCAAACGTTGGATAAATGTTTGTACAAACCGAATTTTATGCTGAACTGTGCAATTTGTGTCACATATTTATTACGAAAAGTTACGATAGGGTGAAATGCATCCTATATTTGCTTTTCTTTCCTTCTAAATTTGTGTTATTTGTTTAGCAATAGCTCTTGAAAATGTTACACGTTTTTCGTAGTAGATTGGATTTAAGCTGTCTAAACTTACTTTTAATGGTGGGATGATTTTATCACATGGTAGAATTGGTTTACGGCCATATACTAAGAAATATAGGAAGAATTTTGTAGTTAAGTGATAAGTCACATTATGAGCATAAACAGCCAAGGGAAGCTGTATATCCCTATCGTTGTGGTCTGCTCACAGAAAGGAGATAGTTCTTTTTAGTGCCATCAATCTTTTCTGCTAACCATTAGTTCTGCAACAGGTGTAATTAATTCTATTTTAAAATAGTTGCAAAACGATGTGAAGTCATGTGAAGCGATGGATGTTCCAGTCCGGGTAGGGTCCTTGAATGTCGATTATTAAAGAGTGAAATGGTGTATCTAGGACCTCTAAAGGAAATTTTTTTCATGATCTGGAAAGTAGCGACGATTATTTTTCTGGCAAACGTCACATAAATGTATGAATTTTGTAGCGACTTCATTCACATTTTCCCTGTCGATTTCGTAATGTGCGATGTGTTTCGAGGATTCCGAGATGACTTCCGGTGAGACTGTTGTGAAATGATGGGTTTTTGGAACGCAGATTTTCAAAGTATTTGTGCTGTAGTTCAATTTTGATTTGTGTAATGTCTACTAAACTATAGTTCCGGAAGGAATTAAAGTTTTCGATTATGTGATTTACAATAGGCTTTAATTGTGGGTCGAGTCTTTGATGTTCATTGAGTCTTCTTTTTTCTGGTTTATTTGGTGATATGATGATTGTTAGTAATTGATGTTCAGGAAAGTCGTCTTCAATTGATGTTTATTCTCATACGGGGTTCCTTGAGAGTGTATCTACATGTGCATGTTTCATTCCAGAATTATTATATATTAATTAGAAGCCATATTCTTTTAATTATAAAGTGCATCCTAGAAGCGTGTCTGATTTAAATTCCTTTGTTCTCATTAAATAGCATAATGAAAAATGGTCTGTAAGGACTTTAAAATGTTTTCCAAAGATGTAACTAGTCGTTAAAGACAAGCTTGGATAGCGCTGCAAACGACCAGCTCTTCTTCAGACTTTGGAGATTTAACGCAAATTGCCACAAAATATCAATGTAGAAAATATCTGAGGTATCAGTTCAGAACAACCTAAATATGAGTATTCAACTGCAAAATTTTAGTGCGAAGCACAGACTAATCAGCTGGAATTTTTAGCCTGTTATTTTCAAAGTATATGTAAGGGTTGGTAGTCCATATTACAACAAATGTTGTATTATGAACTACCGTTTACTCTCTACAGTAACAATATTTATTATATAATTGGATAATACTTTATAAAATATGTTTATATATGTAAATATAATGTCACGACATTATTAGAACAACTATAGTAGTTGTAATTATTGAGTCAAACAATTATTGCTAGTTTTATAAATAATGAATTATAATATTACGAAAGATATTAATCTGAGCTTACTACATGATGCTTACCTAACTAAATGACTACAATCTATTCGGTTGAATAAATTAAGGGAATCATTCCTGGTTTAGCTCTTGACATAACTTGACCAATCTTTACTATTCTCTACCGCTGAGCCACCCTACATTATTTCACTACATATTTTATTCTTACAAGGCGCCGGTGTTTGCGACCGTTCCTCTCATCTTGTAAATTTTATTTTTATTTTTACTCAAAGTGCAAACTCCTCCCCCAACCGGAGACAAATTCCACATTTTTTTACTTCCCGCAACTACGGTTAAAATTTATATCTTACCGATCTATTTACACAAACACATTATAGTGCTTCATTTACCATCATTTATTTACATAAAAGTGTACTTCCTCCAAGTGTATCTTAAATTTCTTCTACGGTAGGTCATCGGACTTTCCGGTTGACTAACACCCTCCCAATATATTATTTTAACCTACGGTAGGTCAATACTACTTTCCGGGTTGTTGAAATTAATTACTTCAATATTCTACGGTTGAGTTTCACAACTTTTACCGGAATACTGTTCCTCATCCATATTTATTTTGTAACTTACGGTATGGGGTTGGGGTTAGGGGGTAGGGGTTTAGACTTTCCGGGTTACGTTCCCAGTGATCTGTTTTCGAAGTGAGTATTATACGGTTTGTCAATTGACTTTCCGGGATACTCTGTTGTTATCTACGGTTAATCATTAAATTTTTCCGGGTCAACTACTACTCCCCAAGTCCACAAAAAGTGTAAAATTCGAGAAAACCCCTGCCCAAATTTTTCAAAAGTTAAAAATACTTTAAATTTCCTCAAATACGTGGAAGTCGCCGAAACCGGACAATCTCTCACTGCCAACCCCATGGTCCTCATGAACATAATCCTGACAGTCAGTAGTGGATACTAACCATGACTCCATTCTTACCCAATGAAATATTCTCCAACATTCCAACCTACGATGGACAATCGTCATGCAAAGCTTGGCTCAAATCCCTGAACTACCGATGCACTTACTTCAAACTAACAGACAAATGGAAATTTGAAAACATGGATTCAATATTACAAGGACCCGCTTTACATTGGTGGACCTTTTCTAATGATGTATTAGAAGACAGAAAATCTAAATATCGCTAACTCCCAACTTCGTTTCAAGGTATTTGGAGAACAAATCCAGAATGCATTTTCAGAAAAGACGATAAAGGCTTTGCTACAGCAGAAAATTTAACCACTATATTTCAAGCTGAAACTGGACACGCTCGTGATTATATCTACAAGAAATTAAGTATATTCAAACGTATGGACCCTACAATGACTGACTCTTGTAAACTTGACTACCTATACCAGACCTCAACATCTAACCTGGAATTTACAACTAAAACTTGGCGCTGACGGTACTATTGATCAATTTCAAAAACAATTAGAATTCTACACTTCGAAATTACAATTCTACAACTCTCAACTTCTACAGCAACAACCTCCAACAGACATATCAAAGCTTTATGAATTTCCAATAAGAAATACCAATCAATCACTACCTCCAGCTCCGACTATGCCCATCACGACACAAAATTTCAGCTCAACTACCTCAAACAACTACATCACACACTTATTATTTCTGTAATACAAATATCCACCAACTACGTCACTTTTATACTTTCAAACGGTGGCTAAATGAAACTAACTTCTTTACCAGCAACCCAAATCACTATCAACAAATAAACTACCCTACAACTCAATAACAATTTAAACAACTCGATCAGCAATTTCCTAATCACAACCCACATCAACTCAATACAACCGACGATTCAAACAGTGCCCAATACCCTTCAATTCAGGATCAAAACTGGCGACCGGCAAACTGAATAGCCTGGTGAAGAACGGAGATCATGAGGCTCCACAAGTCATCACGGAAACCTCCCACCGTATCAACAAATCTAGAATTAACCAAAAGCTCATCCCATTAATGTCAATTGTATTTGACAGTCCTCCCACCTCACACCAAAACGGAAACATCCACCTTCGTTATCCCTCATTCCCAAAACGTTCCCTAACTCTCCATATACCCCAGATTATCCCCGTTACTTTCCGCGACAAAAATCTGACCCACGACATCACCGATTTCGTCCCAATACCAATCAAAATATCTCCGACTCCCAATATCCAAGCATCCAACAGCCCCTACCTGTTCTAGACAACCAACAACGGCACATGATCAAAACTAACACACTACCCCGCGCAAATTTCAAAAATGCAAAATCTAGGAAGCGAATAATTAATCACTCCTAATTTTTCAATTATTCAGACAGTCTACTCCAAACAAATAATTTGAGAGAACTGAGGAAACAACAGATGGAATAACCAACATCAATACCATCATCAAAAAAACTCCAATAAAAGACATGCAAACTTCCCAAGAAAGGACTTACGACAACGAAGACGCTTTAGTAACCACTATACAGAAAATAATAATTACCCTACCCACACTTTACCAATCTCCACAAACACAACATTACCACCAACGTGTTCATTCTGTAATACTCGCAATCACAAACTACGTGACTGCTATGCCTTCAGACAATGAATAGCTTAGCTCTTGACATAACTTGACCTATCTATGCTACTCTCTACCGCTGAGCCACCCTACATTATTTCACTACATATTTTACATTGTTACAATATAAATAATAGTAATAATATATAAATAAATGTCCGGATAGTCTCTTCTGATCCAACTCCGTTGACAAAGACTATTCCCCGATTTTTTGCCTCCGTCCTGACAGCCTTTTCGTATAAATGTTTTTGCACATACGTGTTTTCACCCTCCCCGTGTCCCAATCCCTTTTCTTTTTTTCCTTCTGCATTTCCCTCCAGTCTGGAATTGGTACTCCTTGAAACTTGAATTACCAGAAAATATTGTATTCTAAATGTATTACTCCGTCTCTCTACATTGTTGCACAATCGTATCTTACCAATCTACCCGAATGGAAGGATATCACCCAAGGTAGTTGACCGGCTCCCAGGCGACCGACTCTGACCGTCCCTTACCCGACAATCTTAATTACGTCACTATCAAGCCTGGTTTCATAGTCCATGCCGGGTGGACGGATGACTAAATTCGGGGGAGGGCTCACAATCGTCTTTTGGCCTTCACCGTTGGGCCCAAGCCTTCGTTCGATGGCGTACCCACATTACCTAATACACCAAATGAACATCATTTTCTCGTTTAAATGGGTTGCGCAAACAATTTGTAACACAACAACCAAGATATAATACCCTAGACGGTTGGACATCAGATTGACGGTCCAATTAGTTCCGGTATCCCAGTGAGGTTTTGGGTACAATCCAAGCCTCAGGGAACTCGGAAACGACGTCAGCTGCACGCTTTCGCCGGGCTTCTTGGCTCTGGTCCGACAAGGGAGGATACCATTCTTCTTCAGAAGACTTGTAAGCATGGATGAGCCCAAATGTAAATAACGTGATCGTGTTAAGAACAAAGCGTGTCGCCTAACATTTGTAATAAAACATTGGAGAGACAACAATGTCATGACTGGTGTTGTTTACTTGTAACAAACCCTGCGACTGACAAACAATATCTACACACACATAAAGACATTACACAATTAGCACTAAGGCAACGTTAAGAGCACTGAGGCAACTACAGTTGGTTTGCAATAATTTAATAATTTTTAATAACATCATTGAACAAAAATTGAAACGGCCAAGTTTTATTAGGATTATCAAATCTTTA
Organism: Allacma fusca; assembly: GCA_947179485.1. Taxonomy (NCBI): domain Eukaryota; kingdom Metazoa; phylum Arthropoda; class Collembola; order Symphypleona; family Sminthuridae; genus Allacma; species Allacma fusca. Next base: position 50,188,175 of record OX359249.1, on the reverse strand, counting down.
GCTATATATGCAAAGCATAGGCTCATTCTAGTTTAAAAAAATTAAGTTAAATTATATGAAGCAAAAAAAGAAGTATTAAAATAATTATTGCAGATATAACAAAATCCAAATACAAACCACAAAATTACAATAAAAACAACACACAAGGCTTAGGTTATACAAATTTTAGTCAAACCTAAATAACCACTTCATCCTCAACAGGAACGTCACTATCTGAGATGACCACTGCATCGACATTGATAGAATTTGACAGTTTTAAATGTTCGTCTAAGGGGAGAATTCGAAAAACCAATAGACGCTGCTCAATTTGAAGTTGCTTTTCATTCGTTACAACAGTTTTGTTGCATCGAGTCCTCATGTACCAACGATTCCACGCTATATAATGTACCAGTTGTTGAAAAGGAAGGAACTACCCCTGAGTCATCAATTTGAAAAGTTTTATCAGTTAAACGATCTAAGCTACGTTTGTGGGCCTCTCTTCAGCTCTTGTCTTTAGTACTAACCTTTAGTACTTAGTATCGATAAGCCTATCGTACTGCCTTTCTCTTAAATAGTCCAAGACAGCGCTAAATCCTTCGTCCAAGTGCTTCACCTTCTTTCCTTTGAAATGTTTTGTCTTGATTTCCTCATGCATGTCTTCAAGACTCATGTTCGTGTTAATGCCTGCATGTACACGATAGTAATAACCCCATTCAGCTCTTCTATTCCAGTGGTATGTAAAATGTTGCAGAATTTGATTTAAAGCTGGGTAGACATCTGTCGGAAGGGTACGTAGAAACTCTTGAAACATTTTTTCAAATTAAGCCGCATCTATTTGCTTTACCATTACGGTGGCTTTGATAGCAATGTCTTCTGGTCTTTATTAAGTGAGCTCAGTTTCTGATTCCAATTACGCCGTACATGCCAAGAACGTAAATGATTTTTATCAACTGGGCTCCTTGTAAGACTCCATGCTTTATAAAATACTGGTTTGTCGTCGGACATAATAATGGATGTTAAAATTATATCAACTCGTTTCAGGGCTTCAAAGAAAGAAGTGTAAGAATCTTGAGATTTTGACGAGTGAAAAAAGAATGCCACTGGAAACCCTTGATACGCATCATCTAATGTTAAAATTGTGGTCATCTCAAAGTTATACGTGTTTGTGCCATGCGTCGAGTCAATGGAAATTGGATTTTTACCGGCAGTTTTATAATGTAAACTTGTCCATGTTTCATATACCCCAATACAAAGTCATTCTGCTTTAGTCGGAATTGATCAGCTAGCGTATGGTTTATAATTAAAAAAACTCCATGATCTACCCTGTGCTTTATTTCCTGAATTTTCATGTCCACGCTAATCGCAGCATGAATGCTATGCAGGTGAATATGTTGGGAAATTCGGTGTTTTCGGCCAATATTACTGAGTTCTTGATTATTCAGCAATGAAAGTGGGTTGCTCGTACCAGCGTGAGCTTTACGGATATTTTGAAGCACGATGTGTTTTGGAACACCTTGTAGCAATGACTCAGCGAGGAGTGTGCTTCTGTAAAGACGGGATTCCAACTATCCCCGGTTCTATTTCGTGACCGAGGTGAGTCTTGGAGTAAACTACATCAACTTCCTCCTTGCCAAAACGTACTTGCTGTACTCATGGACAAATTTCCCCAAATTTCTCACTTCCGAGCTTTTTAAGCTACGTAATATCGTTGCGTTTAGGCTGGTACATCCCACTTTGATGACAGTAATACAAGTATCGCCCTTCCTTCGACGACTTCTTGGAATACTTAACTGATTCGGTTTCCTGTGTTATTTTCCAAAATTTGAATTCTTCCCATGATCTAAACGTTAGTGTTTCTTTTTCAAGAATCCGGGAATTATTTGTTTCTAGATAGGGTTTTACGACATTAAATCGGCTGTCAATAATTTTACAGTTATGTTAGGGGCGTTGGAGCTGTTCTGTTGCCAAATATTTTGAGTCACAAATTTTTACATGCCTTGAACATTTCAAATGTTTTTTCCAGTTACTACTTTTAGCCGTTTCATACGTGCATTATTCACATCTGAATGAAGTCTTTAGTTTTTCAGGTTTTGTGGGCGTGTTTTGATGATTCAAGTGCCGATTTAAACGTGATTTATTTTTGGTACGGTATTCACATTGGGGGCATTTCATAAGTTTCTCATTGCTGGACTGAGCAATTTCTTCTTTTAATTTTGCGCTTCGACTTGTTGATGGTGTTTCAAAGTCGTCTTTAGGAGACTCACTTTCGATTACGCTGTTAATTTGATTGTTTTTCATACTGACTGCCATAATCAAAACGCCAGTTGTAATGTTATTTTTAATTTAATAAGTTTTTAATAATATGTTACAAAGTAAGAAACTGAGATTTGTTTTAACGCTATAATCCTCTCTTCTAATTTGAGCGAGCGGATGGTTCCATATCCCAACAGCTATTGCATGTTACTATTTACTGCCATCCCAAATTACAATTAACTTGTTGAACCAGCAATGCTGGCTGTGCAGTGCTTGTATTTATAAATGAATACATAAATTAAATTCCCAATTTATATTTCAAATCTTAGCTGTCAAAGCTGCTTGTAACAAATTAAAAACCTGTCAGTGCTACCATACCGTATAAATTGAGTAGCTACAGGCCTGGAAAACTACTATTGGCACTGGTTTGAAATGTAAATCATTTATACTTGAAACTGATTGTACACTATGATTGGTGAACGAATTGAACGTGTATGATCATTTAAGTACCTTGGGGTTATTCTGGACGATAAGCTCACCTTTAAGGTGCATTTAGAATATGTCCTGAAAAAGGTGTCATCGTCTATGAGTGCTGTATTGAAGATTCGCCGCTATCTAAACCTTAAAACTCAATGTATGTTCATTAAATCGTTTGTTCTTTCGCATATAGATTATTGCCCCTATGCTGAAATAATGTATGTAAGTCACGGATTGACTGTCTTCAAGCTAAACTAGACAAATTCCTAATCACTCTATATGTCAGAAAAAGGACAGTCCGTCAGCCTGTACTTAATGTTGTGTATGAGTATTACAATGTACTTACTGTACAGGAACGAATATTTTTTCATTGTAACAAATTCATTTTTTACTATTACACTACGGTCAACACATAAACTATATCAATGGATTACTTATAGCAAAGTACGTTCCTGGCAGACTTCGTTCTTCCTGCTACATTTCTTTATATCACCCGTTGACTAAGCTAGCTGTTGCTCAGAAAAACATCATGTACTTATGTGTGAATTTTTGGAACACGCTCGAGGGCATCTTAGAATGCGGCATTGCTTTCGTAGTGTTTTTCAGAATGAACTATTTAAGTACATATTTACTAAACGCAATGACTGTCCACTGAATTATTTTAAAGAATTTTTGTAATAACACGGTTCCTTATATTTTTGATTTGTACTGTCACACTGATTGGATCCTGTAATGTCTGGGGTGAAAACCAATACATGTATTGACTCCTTTGACATTGAAATAAAGAAAAATAATAATAACTTGAAAATAATCGCTTTACGCAGCACGAATTGAAAAAATGAAAATAATATAAACACAAACATCGTAAAATAGGAATACCAATTTTAACTTAATTAAATTGTCGGTGTAATTCATGCCTTTCAGTCTGCATCAACAACTGGTATGACACAATAAATGATTTTCGTAAAAAATATATGCCTGGCCGGAAAAAAATGGCGTGAATCAAATCACTTTACAAACATCCTAAATTTTTTATGCATGCCATACTGTTCTGGCAATAAATTGTTGCTCAGTATGGAATTGGTATGTATATTTACAATTAAAAAACACCTCGTTTTATTTATTTATAATTAAGTAAATAAAGAGTAACTTTAATTTGTACTTGTACACCGGAAATACAGTTGATAAGCAAGCCGGTCCACACCAGAAATAATCCATCATCACCAGGAAATGTAATGACTGGAAATGCAATATAATCAAGTAAAAGATATCAAGATTTGTGTAATAAATGAAATGTGAAACCAAAGTTAAACAATATGATCCATAATACATGCAACTATTCTGTACCTGTACTTATGTAGAAAGTATCTAAGCAAACTGGTACAGAGAGACGTAATTATCTTCGATCACCAGTTAAGCGAAAATTAAATAAAGGTCTAAGTTCAATTCAAATCAGGTAAAAGGAATCAAGAGGTTAAATTGCAGGTCAAGAGTAAAAACCACAGATTTTGACAGATCGCATTGGTGAATTATAAACATTGCCGCGAGTATGCATGGATGAATGAGAAGGTGGTCAGTGTATACAATGCCTAAACTTTAATGATGCAGTAACTACTAAGCGGTAAGTACGAAATGTCATGACTTTATGGTAATTTTTACATTTCTACGTATTCAACTAATTATAAGTCTATATGAAATAACATTAAGGTTTGGCTTAAGGGACTTTGGAGGACTACTAATATAAATATCTACGGTTGTTGTACACTGGATCGCAAATAGTATTAGTGATATATTGTATATGCGACTCTATGCATTGTGTAAGTACGGCCGAGAAAAATCGACAAGATCTGAAAAAGAGCCGGTCGTGTGCAGAGCAACCAAATCTGTCTTAAACGGCTGGTAAAGATGTGAAGTCTTGCCTTTTCGATTCCATAGATCACTGCTTGACATTTGATGTATGTAATTGCGCAATTCAGGATTCTGGATTATAGTGGTCGAGAACTGGTTCTGAAGTTATTTTTTTCATTAATTCAAATGATGTGGAACACTTTTAATTCCATACGAAAGGTTTCGTTTTCTGAAGTAGTTGATTTAGTGGGAAGGTGATTGTAGCAAAGTTTGGAATACATTTTCTGTAGTATGATCATAGTGAAACAAAAGAACGGGCATGCTTTTGTTTTTGTGGTGTCGGAAAATCTTGCACTGCTTTTATCTTTTCAAGGTTTGGTTGTACTCCATATTTTTATATGATGTGACAAAGATATTTAACTTCTTGCATTCCGAGTTCAAATTTACATGGTTTTAATGTTAAATATGCTTTTTTCCAAACGTCTGTTGTGTTCTTCGAAAGATTTTGAAAATATTAAGATGTCGTCAAAAAATGCTAGGCAGATGCCCCATTTTAATTTCCCAAGTACTCTATCGATTAGTCGTTGCCAAGAAAATGGGCTGTCTACTAATCCAAAAGGGAATTCGATTCCAAAATTTATTTCCGTCCGGTGTTGTGAAACCTGATTTATTTTTTTGTTTCTAGATCCATTGATATTTGATGAAAGGCTGGAAAGAGGTCTAGTGTACGGCAGTATGCGAATCCATGTAATATGTCAAGTGCGTCATCAATCCTTGGTAAAGGGTAACTTGTCTTCTTTGTTTTCTTATGTAGTAGTCTGAAATCACAGCATAATCGGTACGATGTTTTGGATCCGTCAGGTGATCATTTTTTACAAAATACGACAGGTGATGCATATGGAGAATCAGTTGGTTTGATAATATTTATTTTTAGCATTTCGTTTATTTGTTTGTTAATTTCTTCACGCTGTAATTTTGCGGATGCAAGTGTTTAACGCTATTACCGTTACTGGCTATACTCTTTTATTCCGGAAAAACAATATCTACAGAAATCTACAGACCCCCTGAAAGCTGGTATCTAACTTTACTTTTTATGTATGGATTGCTACGTTATATTACAAGCTTGAGACAATTGTTCATAGTTGTAGGGGATGTAAATATCGACTTTTCAAATATGTCAACAGATGCAATTAAGCTTTTATCAAGCTGCGCATGTATAACTATAAGCAGGTAGTTAATGTACAACCAAGAAGGGACTTTGGGAAGAGACAATCTAGCTAGCTTATTGACCATTTATACGTATCTGTAAAACTATCTCTGATTTGGAATAGTAATGTCACTGGCCTCTCTGACCATGATTACATTACCAGTTTTAAGAAACCTACATATCATAATGTAAAAGAAACCCAGTACCGTAAACTTGATGGCATAGACTGGGTGACTTTCATCACAGAGTGTAAAATCAAGTGGGATTTTCTTGTCAAGTCTAAGTATAATATTGATTTCGTGTACAATGTAATCAGTACAACTATAAAGGTACTTCTTGATCAGCATACAGCTCTTATGAGAAAGCTCAGTCGTGGAATACCTAAGATATACGTACTATGATCCTATATATGGAGAAGTTAAAGAAACTGGCGTGCACAGACAGGTCGTCGTCGGTATGGGCTGAGTGTAAATGGTATAGAGCTAAAGTGAAACATGACATTTGTGAAGCTAAACGACTGTACTTTACAAATCAACTACATGCCAATAGCACATGTGATGGAGTATGGAAAGTTGTGGACAAGATTCTGGGGGAAAGCAAACATAGTGGCACAACTATTGATGAACTACATGTTAATGGTAGCGTTATAACAACTAATCTTAATGGTAATTGTGATAGTCTTGCAGACTCATTCACAGTTCCTTGCATCTATACAAATGAGATATACTACCCTTCAAGGAATCAATAACCAGTGGCACTGACTGTGCTTCTATATCTGTTAAGAAATCTGGACGGCAGCTCGTCAACTAAAATGCAAATCTAGTACATACCAATTCATCAACCGCAAGCTCTTCGGTAAAGCATCATTTGTGACTTAACTTAATGTTGATAAACGGCACTATATCCTCACATTTTAAGACAGCCGTCATCACTCTAATATACAAGGCGAAAGAAAGCAAGACGTCCTGATTTGTTCCGTCCTATACACTGCTTGCCTTTCTTGAACAAGCTCTTTGAGAAGGTTATACATGCACGACTTCTATATGAATGTAAAGCCAACTTGAACGAATGTCAGCATGGATTTCGTAAGGGTCGCTCCTGCTTTACGGCTATATTCTGCTTTGAACATAAATTATGTATGTACCTTGGTGCTCCTTCTGTTAAAGTACTAGCTGTCTTTTTCGATTTGAAAAATGCATTTAACTCGGCTTCAAGCAAAAGATCGAATGAATCTAGTCAGTAGGTCATGTCATCATAAGTTCATAATAATAAGCACAGCCAGTAGTCATAATATGTTAGTTATGTTAGATCACAATAGGATAGGTCGGGAGAGATGGGATAGAGAAAAATAAGGTGGAAAAAAGGAGGAAGATGAGGAGATTGGATAGGGTTTTGAGAGCATGGTGAGGGAAGGATGGGATTGTTTGTTATATTGAGGCATAGTAACTGGTTCAGCGCGGAACGCGATACCAGTTGCCATGCCACTACCAATGACACCGACAGCATATACGTTGCGTTCGTTTAATGTGATCCCGTCAAATGTACAAAAATACGCTATAAAATTACTCCCACTCCACAAAAGGGGAGGTGCACCCTTTGATGATTTAAGAACAGTAGATGGCTGTGTATGAGATTCATTTCAAATTGTGTATTCAAAATTGAATGAGGTCTCAAATGAGCAATTATGCTTGCTTGAAATTGAAAGTATTTTTAAAATGCAAAAAAAGATTTTGGAATGCCAATACTACAAGGCCATATGACATCAACAAGTCTTACGACTTACAACATTGGCGAATAAAAAAGATCGTTTACAACAACTTATGGTAAGCTGAACGAGTAGCAGAAACACATGAATTTTGCAATAAAGACAACTGAATCAAATAATTGTATTCGTCTAAATGGCCCTCGGGGAGCAGAAAAACCTTCGTCCCCTGTTCGTGGACATCAGTTTAACGAGATGTAAGGAATAGCAATTGCAGTTGCTTCAACGGGAATTGCAACTACCAGAGCTGTCCAAAATACATGCTTCCCAAATACAAATTACAAAATACATTCTTCCGGCTTCGAAAATACAAACTACAAAATACATTCTTCAGGCGTCGAAAATACAAACTACAAAATACAAAATACATTCTTCAGGCGACGAAAATACAAACTACAAAATACATACTTGAAACATAGAAAATCCAAAAGCTGGAATTTAGTTTTACGGGATGTTAAAACGATTGCATTTCGTTTTACTTCATTGATGTGATTGGTTTTTGGCATAAACGGAATTTTCAAACCCAAAGAAAGTGCGCCAACAAAAAACACAAGCAGCTTATATAGCGAACAAAATACAAACTACGAAATACATTGCTTACTTTACTTAAGTTATAGGGTTCCCAGACGTCCCGGAATCCTCGGGACAGTCCCGGAATGAAAATCGCTGTCCCGTGTCCCGGAAGGGTGTATTCCGGGACACGTAAATGTCCTGGAAACTTCGAGCTCAAAACGTTACCAAAATTATTCGAGTTTTTAAGAAAAAAAATATTTCGTTCTAGAGGAGCTCGATTCAAACGAGAGCATCATGTGCCATCTACACAAAACTAATAAAATCATAAAAATGTGATTACAAAATCGTTTACGCATCAGGTAATAATTAATTAAAAATGTCTAGGTTGTACAATTCTATATGGGAAGAGGTTGTCAATTCCAAAAAATGGTTACGTCGAAATGGCAAAGATGACCAGACCCTTGCTAGGATTTTAGTGTATACAGCAACTTTGTCTGTGAAGTATGAAGAATTTGGGCCTGTTAAATATCACATGTAAAGTTCCTAAAAACTAGAGAAAGCATGTACTGAAACTAGTGCTGCAACCGTTTCGTTCCTGAAACGAAAATTTTCGTTTTGTTTCATTTCGTTTCAGTTTGTTTCGCCAAAATTTCATTTCAGTTTCAGTTTGGGCCGAAACAAACGTTTCAGTTCGGCTTCTAAAACAAAACAAAACTGTCTTAATGAAACGCGTTTCAAGCGTTTCAATGCACACGTCATCGCATATTCTCAAAGAAAATTTCTCGTGGGATTTGTGTAATACTACTGCATTTTTGGCTTCGCATATTCAATCCCTAGCTATCAAAATAAATACAGAACCGCATGCTTCCGAATTCTTAAGCTCTTATTTTGCCGGATATATTTTCTACAAATAATTTTAAACTCAATTCGTTCCTTAGGGAGTGAATAAATGAACTAAGCTAAATGTTTTGTAGTTAACACCCCAAGCTAAGAACAAAATCCATGTCCCTAAAGAACAGGATTAAAAGAAAGTCGTCAACATTTTGTTTCTAGCAAGAGGTTCAACCTTTTTTTCAGATTGATCTACAGTATTTGGCAAGTGGCAACGAAAGTACCGATAAAATTTTTTACGATATACTGTATAGAGCTGCAAATTATTATCCATAAATAATATGATTTTTTTTCGTGAACTATTAATCAATTATAAGAAATTACAATTAATCAGTATTTCACAAAGCTTAAAGAGATACGATGTAAAGTATACCACTGCTAAAACATTTATCCCATTTTTTTACAATATTAGTACTTTAATAATTTGGTGCGCCTGAAACAATCGTTTTGTGTTCCGTTTCAGTTCATTGAAAAAAATGAAACGAAATGAAACACATTTTTTCGAACTGAAACGAAACCTGAAATTCGTTCCATTCCAGTATGCAAACTGACATGAAACGAAGTTTTTGAAACAAACTGAAACACTTGCAGCACTAACTGAAACTAAAAAAAGTCTAGATTTTTTCAAACCGAATAATCTCGAGACGATTACAAATTCAAAATATTTGCTGTTACTGCGCGAACAATGCGAACGTAAATTATGGTTGCCAAAATTGTGTTTCAGAAATTCCAGGAAGAAAATCCGTCAATTGTTGCTGCTAATTTCAAATATAACATTATACACAACGCTGTGAAAAATGCATGCAATAAATTATCAATGGATATTGAAGGCTTAGTTTTAAAGGTTTTTAGCGAATCTACCTCGTCTGCGCAGAGACTAGACTCTTTAAAACAGTTCTGTGAATTTGTGGATGTGGCTTTCCTTACTTCCAGCACTGGATAGATTCCTTTCTAATAGGTCAGCTTTGAAGTCATTTTCTTTTGAAGGAACAAAGTGACTACCCTGTTGTTATTGGCAAGGTTGTATGTCATAGCAGCAATTAAGATGCTGCGAAAGTAGAATGCCTACCCGAATGTTTCCTATTTATTGTGCACAGTATTTTACAATAAATGAATTCGCCCATTTTAATGTTGGAGTGTTATGATTGTACTTCTACGGAAGTTTACGCTATAATAATGAAATCTCTTCTCGAAAGTTGTGTAAACCGATACAACGATAAATTTTACGGAAGTTGCGCTAATGCAATTCTGAAAACTTCACCCGCGTATCACAAACAGACCTGGCATTCAAGTTCAAGGAAAACTTGACAAGTTCATGTCAATGTCAATTTCAAGTCAAATTCGGGTAACATGTTAATTTAAACTTGACACTGAAATCTCACGTTCGGGTCAACATGAAATTTGAACTTGATTTTAAGGCTCCAATCAAGTTCACTGTCATGTCTTCATCCAGACTTGACATCAATACATGATCAAGTTCGGATGAAATATCTGCAAAACCATGAACATGAACTTGACTTTTCATGGTCAAGTGCCAAGTTCCTGTTTATCCGCTAATTTAAATCTAACGTTTTTGCGTGAAATTGCGAAGCCTGTATTTCGGGGTTTTCAAAGAGCACGTGCGCAATTATTACAGCAGTAGGAAAATCGTCCCTGGTGTGTTTTCTTCTTTGTTTAATTTTTGACTACTCGTAACTGGCTTTTTAATCTTTGCTTTGAATAATCATGTTATTTTAAAAAACAACTGGAGAAAGAGCACATCTAAAGAATCTCAACATTGCGAAGACGTTGATCATAGAAGTAAAGCCCCATCAAGTAGAAAGAAAAAATGGTCGAAGAATAGCAAACATTTGACATTTAGTGATTCTACTAAAAATACAGCTGCAAACACTTAGTTTTATCAGTCATTACTTATTCTAAATTCTGGTATTTAATTTTAGAAAATAAGTGAAAATAAAATTTCATATACTTTTCTAGCCCTTCAATTTACAAGTATATACATAACACTATAATTTGAAATTCATGTTCCTGGTCAAGTTCATGGTCATGTTTTATTCTGAACTTCATGGTCAAGTTCCATTCATGGTCAAGTTCGTCGAAATTAACTTGATTATCCGAACTTGGTTACTCCGGTTCGTACCTTCCTTTAAAAAAATCAAGTTCATGTTCGGGTCTTAAATTTGATCAAATAATCAAGTTCGTGTCAGATTCAAGTGCGAATCATTAGTTGAACCGAACTTGAGGCCAGGTCTGATCACAAAAAAGCGCTTTGAACAGGAAGCATTGGATTTTTTGATATCCCTGCAGATCTATTTTAGCTGACATTTTGATTTCAGTTGTACTATTCTGTTTTAAAATGGAACTACTAAATTTTAAATCAGAGGAATTCTTAGTATCCATGGCTTATTTACTAAATATTGCCGTTGCACTCTGCATTAAATTAAACGAGGACCAGCTGTACAATGAATTACTTCGTCAAACTTGAGTTTTTGATTGTGATCGGGGATCGTCAGATCGGTCTGTGCAAAGTGGGCTGAGGTTTCTCTCGTATCTCGTATCGCTCGTGATATTAATTCCTGTTAGCAACGATCTTGCAGAAAGTTATTTCAGCCAATGAAGAAAGTTTGGGCAGCCGAGAGAAACGTATTGTCAACAAAACTTGTGAAGGCAGAGCTTCAAGTCAGGCTTAATGTGCCCTTTTCATGTTGTGAATTGGTTTCTTTTTTGAACAAACCGGAAAACAAAATGTTATTAGATGCCAAAAAGGCTGAAAAATACAATTAGGAATCGTGTATACGTAAACAAAATTTAAAATTATTTTGTCCCGGAATGACGTTTCAAAAAAGTGGAAACCCTACTTAAGAAAGACAAATTACAAACTACAAAATACATTGCTTCGTAAGACAAAATACAAACTACAAAATACATACCTAGCCACAAAAATACAAAAATGTATTAGATACGTATTTGAAATACATGTATTTAAAATACCATGTATTTTGGACAGCTCTGGCAACTGCACATTTAAAATGCGGTATGGCTTTTTCTAATAATTTGGGATGAATGCAAGATGGCAAGCAAGTACGGTTTGGGTGTAGCTAATAGGCTTTTACCTGAAATTACTGCTAATAATAGACCATTTGGAGGGAAATTAATAATTATTGGAGGGGTTTTCGGAAATTTTTAATGTCGCCAAACGTGGGGATCGAATTTCAATAATTGAATCGAATATCAAAATTAGTGTTAACTGGAAATATTTCACAAGTTTTAAGAAAAATGTAAATATACGAGCACGGTTCGATATGGACTTTTCTGAGTGGATTCTAAAAGTTGGAGATGGTATGCTCAACAAGAGAATTAAAGATAAAGATGATATGGTGAAAATCTTATTACAAATAGTAATTTAATTGTCGACATTTTTGACGGTATAACTCCTACAAACAAGATTATGCCAACAGGTCAATACTGTGTCCTCTCAATGTCGATTCGTCGAAAATCAATGAAAAAGTCCTAGACTTATTGTCAGGGATAGAAAAATGCTACTGCAGTGCAGATACATATGATAGTGCTAATGAAAGCGACGTCCAAAATTATCCTGTGGAGTATTTAAACTCAATTAATCTGAATGGAATGCCAGCTCATTTTCTAAAACTTAAAATCGGAGCATATATTATGTTGCTCCGAAATTTAAATACTAATAGGTCTCTGTAATGGTACACGTTTGATTGTTAAAAACTCAAGGAGAACCTTATATGTATTCGCTAAGGTTTTAACAGGAAGGGCGAAGGGGCAAACCATGTTTCTCCCCGAATTACACTAACGTCATATGAGGGCGAATACCCGTTTGTTTTACGAAGGAGGCAATTTCCTGTCAAGCTCGACTTCTCAATGACAATAAACAAGTCCCAGGGTCAAAGTTTTAGTAAAGTAGGCATTTGGTTATTAAAACCCGTTTCTACTCATGGTCAACTCTGTGGCATTTTCCAGAGCCACTTCTCAAGACATTGTATGACAAATATTTGTGGAGAAAACTGAGGATCAGGGAGAACTACAGGGTGACGGGAATGGTACTTACACAGTTAATTGTGTGTACCCCAAAATATTATAATTTATACTACAATTTAACAATACCGAGCATTAAGCATATACTATCACTGCGCTAAATGTAAAACAGAAAACTAACCCTGGGTAGATGCTCCAAAACCTGCAACAACAGTACTAACGTATATAAAATCATGAATTTCCTGGGCATATATTGTAAACACAAATGAGGTTTTAAAAAACGAATAAGTGGCTCTACAAATTGAAAAACTTCATATATAAATAAGTATATTGGAATATTAAAGCAATAATGAACGAAACAAAGCAACTCGGGTGCAAACAAAGCTGCAGCTACTATATTATGGGTACAAAAAGAAGCGAAGACATCCAAAATTTCCAAAGCTTCAGAAAGCAACGTGTTCTCTGCACGTGATTACCTGACAATGAATATTAAGCATCGTACGTATAAGTAATACATTTTTCTGTTGCCCCCCGAGATGGTTTATTTCGTTCATTATTGTTCTAAATCCTCCCATGCCAAATGCTAGTTTTTCACTTTTTAGAGCCGTAAAAGCTTCTTCGTTTTGGTTGTTTTAAAATCTAATTTATTCAATTCCCATCCACCATGGTGGATGATTTGTGTACTGGCTATTAATAATGGTAACATTAACTTTAAAAAATCTCGTTAAGGATATGCAAGAAAGATACTAACGATCTTGAACGAAATTTTAAAGGTGGCAATGGGACTAGATTACCGAAATAATTAGTTTAGAAACAAATTGTTAATAATTACTAACGAATTATCTACTACATTATTTACTTTAGTCACAATCATGACTACATGTGTCCAAAAAATAGAAATACTTTCTTGCAAAAAATAATCTGCTGGCCAATAAATTTTACCAGTTCCCTTCTGCAGGATTGCTGATTACCTTTTCAAACCCTTTTTACCTCTGCGCGAGTGCGATGTCTCACTAGGCATTTTGAAATGTCTTTATGAATATCAAATCGACCAGGATAAATTGCAAACATCAACAAATTTATTTTTCTCCGATTTACTCTTTTTGACTTCTGAGACGAAACTGAATTTCACCAACTTGCGGTAATTTTATCCCACAATATTCAGCGTACAACCCATTTTGATAGCTCATCAAAAATTTCATATATCCTACAGACGAGCGTCGAAGGTTATTTTAAAAAATTGAAGATTAAACTAAACAATTTAGATTCAAAATTTAAGCTTTTCCAAGTAAATCATGACTTTACGCAAACATTTTGACCGTTATGCCCCTATTCTTCATGTTGTAGAGGTGTTGCAACTACCACTATTAACAGTTCTTAAAACCCGTTATCATTAATTTCTAATTTGTGATTTTAAGGGCTAATTAAATGTTTTGTATTCCTTCGAAGGATTTATACTCAGAAATGATCCTGAGATGGCAACAGCATGACATCTTGAGGGGATTAAAGCTATTTTGAACGTTACTTAATTAAACGATACATCGTTTTAAAATAACCGAGAAATATCGTTGCTTGAAAAATAATGATAATATCGTATCGTTATAACGTTATGATCATGCCTGTTAATTACACAGGAGATACATTACGTGACAATTAAGCTGATCAGAATAAGTAAGTAAGAGTAAGTGGGCTGTTTTTCATTTTTCAACTGCAAACTCAGAGTCACTAACATAAAGTAAATAAGTACCAGATTGAGGAACACTTTTAGTGCTATCGTATAATTTTATTTTCACATAATATAAACGCTTTTAAACTCAGAGATTGAAGAAAAAAGGGACTTGCGTGATGCTTTTTCGTCAATGATATCCAACAGGTATGACATATGAGTGTTTCTTATCTTTTCTACCCTCCCGTAGCCCATATAATAATCAATGACACAAGATATGTGATTCTCCATTTAAAAAAAAACTCTTATCCAGATTCTTCTGCTTTATTGACGTAGGTCAAGTATTGAGGTCACAATCGTCAAAACCCTGAAGCAAAATCAAGATTTTTTGAGGATTATGGAAAGCCTATATTTCCTATATATTACCAGGGTGAAAAGATATTTTGGAAAACGTTTATTATTGGAACACAATTGTAGTATCTAAAATCCTCATAAAACCCTGTCTTTGCTTCACGTTTTCTTTGATTGTGACCTCAAATGAAGTTTTCGAAAAATCTGGATAACAATTTTCTTCAAAATGGGACAATTCTAATATCTGGCGCCATTACCCTAAAGGTGGGGGCGGGGGGTAAAAATCAAATGAAACACCCAGTACAACATAACTGCATAATAAATCAATTGATCAAGTGTAATAGTAAATATGCACATTTGATCTGTATTACCAACTCCATTATCAATTATCAACTCCGCTGTAGATAGACTCTAACAAAGAAAGAATAGATTTGAATTAACTAGTACAGAAATATTTGTAAGTAAACACAGCTGAATCTCATCATTTTATAATAATCATAACGTGTAAAAATTGTCGGTAAGTAGAAGCGAAGTACTTGCTGATAAATCACACGTACCGACATGCTTATGCTGGTTTTACTTTTTAATATAATTGGAACTGTTTCAAATAGGTCACTTGTTAAGTTTTATTATGTACTACTAACAGTTTCATGAAAGAAAGGGTTGCAGAAACTAAAAAATGAAAATATTCTACTCAAAACATTCCAACTATCTACTGCATAGCATGATAAGTTATGACATGTTGTCTAAATTCAGCTTCATTACGGAAGCTAGCAGAACACTGACCACATGCCAGCGAACTTCGGATTGCTTTGTGTTCATCATGAAAACCAATTCGTCCTCCATACTGGTATCCATGATTACTGCCGTTCGAATTGCTGCTTGTGTCGTTATACTCAGTGGGAATATTGACAATCAATCCATGGTGATTCTTCATATGACGAAGCAGATTCGACCGCTGAAGAAAAACTTTATCGCAGAAATTGCAAGGGTATTCCATGCTTAACGTATCCGATGATCCATGAATCCTGCGAATGTGGTCTTGAAGGGCATCCTTGCGAGGAAACTCCTTTCCACAGCTCAAACATGGAAAGGCCTTTTCACCAGTGTGTAGCACTATGTGTTTAGTTAAATGCTCCTTCCTTTTGAATGCCTTTGGACAATAATCACATTTAAAACGACGAATATCCGAATGGACAGAAGACTGGTGTTCATGAAGTAAAGTCAAGTTTGTAAATCTTGCGTCACACATGTCACATGTTAAATAAGGTTTTTTCGGTTTGGGTTGCAAGCTCTGCAGAGCTTTATCAAGAGATGATGTGTAGGCTTCCGGAGGGAGATTGAGAGGCAGCTCATTGGGTATCTACAAGATCAACAGATGTATCAAACATTCTAATGCACTCAGGTTTAAAAGTGTAATTTAAATCAAACCCCGAAACTTATATAGGGTCTTATATATACCAGCAAAAGGGCCCCGCTGTCTTTTTCCCCCATATGCAGTATGAATGTATGGAAGTGTATTTAATGATAATGAATGTCGTGGACACGAATGTACGTGTACATTTGTACGAATGATATTAGATCTGTTGTTGTTGAGAGAATGTTGGCGTTCACGAATTGTTTACTGAAATAAATTTATTAAACAGATTGTTTCCCGCTTGTTTGTAGCAAAAATGGGCATTTTTGAACGGCATGAGAACATGTTTCGAACGCTATGCTATAGGAATGTATAAGCAGCAAAACTTTGATGCACCGTTTAGCACAAAGGTGCACAAAGGTTTTTAATGCTTTCTTCATCTTCGATAAAACGGCAATACGCCAAGCTCCTCTAAAGCTGACGCTCATTGTACTTTCCATACTGGAATAAAACTTTTAACACGTTTCAATTTGACAAAAAGGCATAGTACTACTCGACGCAGTAGGTGAATTCACGAGTGTCCTGTAAAGGAAAAGCCAGGCTTCAGACAAATGCGAAATAGATGGACTTCAGCAATGTGTATTGTCTGTTTGTTGTCGTAGCTCGGTGTTACTGCTCGTGTAACCGGAAATATGGCCAAAATGCCCGGTGTTTGGGAGATCGGAAATATCTTCGGAGCTACATAACCCATTTTTTGATGCCACCATTGACAATTTGGAAGTTTTATCAGGGCGAGATGTGTAATTTAAAAGACATGATATAATTGTGAAAACTAATTAAACGAAATCAAGACATGAATCAGCAACGTAAATTTTCTATGATTTCACCCTGAAAACGTATCCAAATGTTGTCGAAATTTTTCGAAATTTCAATCTTCTTTTGTGAGATTTGAAAATTCACTCGAAACTACAAAGCACCATAGCTTCTATACCAGAATTATGAGACAATGTCGAAATCGGTTATTTAGCTTCGAAGATATTTCGAATCTCCCGAAAACCACGTATTTTCGTTATATTTCAGGTTACACGGGAATAGCCCCGAACTACCTCTACATACAGATGCATAATGCTTACAAAATGTTGAAGCATAATATGCTCACCTTTTTCTGAAGCCCGGTTTTGCCTTTACAAGATACGTAGTTGCGAATTAATGTTAATTGTTAGGAAAATTCATGTACCACATGTTGTTAACAACACGTTAGGTTTTGACGCTGATCGAGATCAAGAAACATTTCCTGAAACTTGATGGTCACTGGTCACATTAGTTTTTTTTGGGTTTAATATTTTATTTTAAATTGTCAACTTTTGATCTATCTATGTCGGAGTCTGGACCTCGCTAGATGAAATCGTTTAAACACTTTAACGCTACTTCTCCAAACGAATAAAAATTGACGATGCCAATTGATATCTTCTTTAAGTTCACGAATCTGACAAATGGTTTTCGTGAAATATTTATCTTGCTAACATTCATCTTTAAAAATTAGCATTAAGTAATTTAGGAAAATGCAAAAAATAACTTTGTGATTAAGAATAAGTTTTGCCAAGTACTAAAATATGCGTTTGTTCGAAAATGAATGTACACGTCAGGCTCTTATAAGGAGAGTCCGCTATATCGAGAGTGCGACTGAATGCCGTTGTGCAACGTATAGGTATATCGAAGATGAAGAAAGAGAACATAAAGAGACAATAAACTGACGGTTTTTTATTTTGTAGTTCTTGACTTTGATTTCCCATTTATACGTAACACCATCCATCACAATTTTGCTGCATTGTACCTAAAGCATTCGACAATTTAGTGTAACGGTCCATTTTGTGATTTGAAAAAGGTCGTGCTACAAACAAGCGTGAAGCTTAAACGTTTTAGTTAGAAATTGGAGCTAACATTTTATTAATGTCCACTGTATTTTTCCAAAACATCTGACTTTGCCACACTTGTTTGATAGGGAGTCAGATTTTAGATCTAAATCCAGAGCTCTACTCAGATCGGTTGGTCTGATGCTCCGACTAGAGCTTAGCTCTAATCAGAGCATCAAAACGACCCCCGGGGACAAAAATAATATCTACACATAAAATATGGACGAGAGGTGACAGAAAAATTGCCCCGTAGATTGTCTGGGCGGTTATAATAACATTTTCCTGTAGAAACAGCATAAAATCCGTTGAATCGGTCAAAAGGCAATGTCATTGATATGATCTTTCGCACCGATTTCATGTAAATATAATTGCAAGTACATGTAATTATAGATTTACTTTTAATAAAAAAAAATACTAGATCTAGACCATTTTTCCTCGTCACCAGCGATATATAAATAACCGTTTCTCATAAAGTACTTTCCATTAAACGCTTGGAAAATTGCTGGCAAAATCTTTACGACTGGAATGGTTTCGAGACACCAAGAATTATTTCACGACCCGGATTGGACAGTTATTTAACGGTGTCCCAATATTTTAGACATTACGGGGAACGAAAGGTTTTTTTAGTATAGGTACGAAACGGGAGAGAAATGTTGAAACCATAGAAAATTGGGACAGGACCCGGCGGGTAATCGGGACGGGACGGGGATAACAAAATTGGCACGTTAGATAATCGGGACGGGACGAGACCGGGACGGAATTTCTCCGACTGATTGTGAGACCACTGACAGACACGGGAAAGTACTGGACGCATCTCTCAAGTTCCAATTGGAGACCAGTGAGACCCATTCTGGAATGTGGAAAGCGATGACAGTGGAACATCACACTGACATGAACTTCGTGAGTGCTGTCTCTCTCCCACTAACAATAAGATCACTGTGTTCACTTCTTACATAGATTTCGAATTGAGACTCAAGACGTTGACAACCGTGCGAATAGACTAAAAAATAAAAAACAAACTAAAAACATATCACCATCTAAGTCTCCTTCGGATCTCCAAAAGAGGTTTGAGATGGAGAGTAGACAGGTCTGGCTCCACACTCAGGGGAGACCACTCTCAACACGAGAGAGTACGAGTCTCAATCGGTCAAGTCACAGCGGGAAAGTACGATTAAGTCTAAACCACTAGTTGAGAGTTGAGAACCCTTTCGGAACAAGAAAAACTGGCGAGGCTTCAATTTAAAATCTCAGGGGGGTAAAATTGAAAGGGCGTCCAAAATTCAAACCCCCTAGTTTGCGCCTCTGGGGAACTGAATTTTGAATGCCATTACATTTTTTCCCGTAGGAGGGTTTCTGGGTACGATTTAAAGAATTAGTGACACCTCACGTGCATTCCCAAAAAAAATCTTTTACATACTTACCCCCAAATATTCGGCAGGATGAACATTTCGAATATGTCGAATAAGATGATCTTTACGACTTATATCCTTTCCGCAAAAGTTGCACGTGAATTTCATTCCACTATGAACACTTGAAAGATGCTTTGTCAAATGTTCCTTCCTTACGAATCCTTTCCCACACATGGGACATTTGTGAGGGCGATTGACATTATGCGTTGTCATATGTCTAGCCAAATTCACACTGTTCAAGAAAGAAACTCCACATTCTTCACATTGGTGCTTCCTTTCAACTCGTATCCCATTCAAACTAGCATTTATCTTCACGATAGGATCGAATTCGACTCCATTTTCATAATGATCATCACTATCTTGAATTTGATCTTGTTCATCTTCTTCCATGCCATCGTCGTCGTCGTCCTCATCATAATCATCTTCGGCAGGAACGAGGGAATTAGTGGTGTTGGACAGCTGTTCATCCATATCGATAACAGGAACTATCATGTCAGTGTCATCCTCATCCTCATCCTCATCATCCCCATCATCAGGCGCACTGTAGTATTCGTCAGCACTAGGCGAAACATGTAGGTTATTTTCCTCATCACCCTGTAACAATGGAGATCATTTCAAAACCATGATAACCAACGAAAATAAAAATATAATCCTAATGCAATAGGTAGGTATATTGTTCTATTACTATAGCAACAGAACAAAGATGATAACAGATGCTTCATTCAATCGTCCGATTTTCGCTCAATTATGAACTCGTTTGTAACTATAAGCCATAAGCTCTTGACCATTCGGATATTTACGTGTATGAAGAACTTTTCATATTTGAGCCGGACGTGAGAATGGCTCATCGTCATCGTCATACATACAACCTGGATTACCGAGTCAGCAAGTGGATGAACATTTCTTATATGGCGAAGAAGATGATCTCTCCGTGAGAAATTTCGTCCACACTGTGAGCATATAAATTTTGCACCTCCATGTTCCAGAGAAATGTGGGATGCTAACTCTTCCCTCAGAGTAAAACCCACGTTACAAAAAGAACACACAAATGAACTAAGTTGCTTCTGGTGCTCGTGAAGTATCATATGTCGAGCAAGGCTAGCCCGAGTGACGAACCTCGATGTGCACAAAGTGCATGAAAATTGATCAGGATCATTGCTGAAGTCATACTCGTCTTCACTGGAAACAACTGTCTCCTCAGTGTTTACATCCGCAGCAGACGTCATGCTTCTAGCTGTAAAGAAATTATTAAAATAATTAACAAATGAAATTACAGCACAGCCTGTATGTACTACCCAGGATGTTCTCCAATAATTATTCCAAGCCACAAATATTTGAGTTGCATCAAAACTACACGTGTCCCGAAAATGTCAACTCAAGCCGCAAAACTACTGGGTAAATACGCGCATATTAGATGGTAACGAACCGTAAACAAGTTGACAGAATTCTTCGTGAAGGTATTTTTATTTCCATCCCCCCTAATAATAATAGTACTACCTCATACCAGTAGTGTCAAGTCATACAAGTGTTTCCCTGTGAGACTATCATAAAGTGAAAACTGCTCAACGCTTTGTTAACGGGAACTTCATATTGTACTAACTCCTAATTCCTTAATAACCTTGACAATTCTTCAATAATAATCAAAGCTATACAATACTAAAGCCGCCAACTTAATTCTTCTGACAAGTTAATCGATGTGACGACCACCATCAACATCAACAAATAATACGTACACCCGAGGACACCGGTACGACCACCAAACCTTAACGCATAATGTCAATGCTAAACAACTGAATAGGGTCGATAAAAAATCGAACATGTGCAAGCACTTGCATCATGAAATCCGTGGAAAATCACTTTCTCTGCGTAGGTATGTATGTATGTATGTAAGTACGTACGTGCACATTGATTAACAACAACAGATCTTAAATCTTCCGAACAACATGTGGTCACTGTGGCAGAAGCATCACTCTCACACTTTACATATATGGAATCACGTACTTAAGTGTAAGCATAGCTGACACAGCGTAGTGGCTTGCCTCTTTATTACTCCTTTACTTCCCACTTCACGTAGTAGTCATCCAAAAGACGAATTACAAACATTTGAATTCAAACACGATCTGGGCACTAAGGTTCTACGATTAAGTTGCATAACCTGCTAATAAGTGACACTATAACTCACATTACACAATGCTAGACTGCATGGACTCATGAATTAAATGCATTTCTAACTGGGATCCGAACCTAACTAACAATCCGTAATAATTATACTTCCAGTTGACAGTACTTACACGTAGCGAGTGTCACTTCACAAATACCCTTCTTACTTAAGTATGTACATACTCTTTGTTATTAAGGCACTTCATTCCAGACAAATGAAAGGCCGACTCGGGGCTGAGAAATTACTTGAGGCATGTACTTATCTATATGTACGTGTACATATATACATTGCTACTTAATTGTTAGAGCGGAGTATTAAATGGTTTTGAATGGAAAGGGTAGAGTTTACCTTAGTGGATCAAACCCGAGGAAGGATGAGAAGTAATTACAACTAAACCACAAGGAGAAAGAGTGTGAAGATAATAATAGTTACTTTTACTGGTGTTGGATGTTGGATGCGGGTCCGTTGGTCTTCCATTGCACGTAGAGGTTGGGCTGAGGATTCATGGTGAAAAAGATGGAGATGTAAGGGCGGTGTGAGGATTGGGGATGAGCCAGACATTTGTGGTTCGAAAACGGAGAATTTGTTGCTTTGAATTTTTCCCCAATCCTCGAATGATCCCCCTACTGGGTATGAGTCTCGTCGCCCAACGTAAAAAGCCTCTCTGCTGCAGCATTCCAGAGCCTCTCAATTCCACGATGCTCGAGCGAAGCTTTGGTCTGCTCTGCCGTGTCACATGTGTTTCTCTCTCTCGCTCAGCGGGGTCGTCTCATACTTCCCCATCCCTTCCCCACACACCAAAACTCTTTAGTCTCAAGTTCCATTCCAAACCTCTACATAATATGCAAACCATATGTACACAGCCAACTACATAAGTCATACGACTCGCTATAGTGTGTCCATCCTCTCCTGTACACTGTACTGTACGGTACGCTCGAGTCCTACGTCCTACGTCCTACACAATCCCCAACTCCCTCGTTCCTTCTGCTTCCCGTCCCGTTTCCATGCTATTGCTCTCTTTCCTTTCCTTCCACCAACTGACAATCACATTCTACCCCAGTTTCTTCCCCTCCAACCCGTCTCATTCATATTATTTCTTGAGTTTCTCCTACTTTATCTGATACCCTTTTTACCCACCTTACTACTATACTCTCCGGTGGCCCTATTTTCTGTCATATCATTATTCTATTTTTCACACACATAATTCCCTCAAA
Source organism: Allacma fusca (assembly GCA_947179485.1). Classification (NCBI taxonomy): domain Eukaryota; kingdom Metazoa; phylum Arthropoda; class Collembola; order Symphypleona; family Sminthuridae; genus Allacma; species Allacma fusca. The sequence goes on along the minus strand of OX359249.1, from coordinate 50,165,172 downwards.
CTATGTAATCCTGCTTATGGAGTAGTCAGATAAAGCCAAAGTTTAAAGTCTTCTTCTAGTTTTTATCCAAAAATTCCGTTTATACTTCAGAGTAAGGTTGTGATTCAGGATTTACAAAATCCACAGTGGTGGATTCAAAAAATATTTATTACCCTGCCCTGGTCCTAAGCTCTTGTGAGCCTTTCCCAATACAATCTGAGAGCCTTGGTTATTTTTTTATCCTGGCCGGGCGAGGGTGGGCCACCCCATAAATCCACCCGTGCACACTCATCGTCCTTGCTATTATAAAATGCGGGTATGTGTGTGAGTCCGTCAAACACTGAGAGAGAGGGACAGGAAGCCTGTGTGTTACACACTGGAGAAACTTTTCAGGCTACGGCTTCACCAGTCCCATTACAGCTTTAATTATTATGGCTCTGAATGAAACAAACATTGGATTTCCCATCATTGCTATTCATTTCCCCATAATTAGCACCAACTTGAATTAGAAGAACATCTTTAATATTTTTGCACACCAAAGAAATTTCTTCCGTCGATTTTACTAAGATGAGCCCCAAATAAATGTATCAGTATCAATTTTGCGGGTTTGTACGCCACATATGTTATTTGGATCACATTTTACAGGTGGCATCATATAAATTTGCATCAATTTTTCCAATATCAATGTACGTACTACGCAAAGTTGAGGAATTTATTTAAATATTGTATTTCAAATTGTATTTGAAATACATTCCGTATTTGTATTTCGTAATTTGTCAGCACCAAAATTTCGACTGTATTTTATATTTCGCTATTTGTCAGCACCAAAATTTCGACTAGATTTTGTATTTCGTATTTTGAACATCTACGAACGTGCTGGTATTTTGTATTTATTTATCCTCGATTGCCCACCCGTATTTCAAATGCAAAATATAATTTCAAAATCCGTAGCCTTGGCAACTGTCAAGGTGGTCTGTAACACATGTCGGAGTAAACATTTTAAAGTTTAACATACTAATATAATATGAAACATTTTGAAACCAATTCTTTAACCTTCGCGGCTAATTTGTAGTACTAACTTACTGGATAAATAGATAAAATTCGGGGCTATAAAGTTAGTTAAATTAGTGACGCGAACTTAAAATCCTTAACTAAATTATCTAGTAGGTTTATGGATATATCTATTTTTAACTACATAAATGTACAGCTCTAAACTCTACTCATGTGCCTTTTAAATACCTAACGTTTGCTGAATAATTTATGGTTTTTGAATACTGAATTATTTGGCCTTATACTTCACTCTGACTTTTTTAAGATCTGGGAATCAGGAACTCCGGAACGTGTAAGAGAGTGGTTTAAAATGAGGTGCGTTGAATTCCTAAGTAAATTTAACTGATCACCTTATTCTAAATAAGTTTGAACTACACAACCCAAAAAAAGATTTTATATTGACTGCCATAAAATGTCGTAAATAAATACAAAATTATTATCACGAATGAGTGAAAATCGTGGTCGCATTTGAAAAAACTCTGCCGAAATACCATAGCATGAACCATGAGTTGTCAATACAATTTTAGTCCCTTTCCCAAAAATATGAATCCCACTCTTCTCGACTCTGCTTTTGACTGTAAGTAGGTGGTGCTGAAAAATATTGCAAGTTTTGTTTGTGATTGTTGCTCTTACCCGTGTCTAGATTTGTAATATTGTATTGTTTTGTGGGGATGTTTTTGTTATTGTGTTAGTGGTTACAAGTTACAACAAATAGTCACAAGAATATGCAGGAACTTGATAAAGTGCTATATTAAAAGTGGTATTTAGATTCAGGATTGAATAACTAACTGTAAGCACAACGAACCATGCACAAATTCTCCTCATATTTTGTATTTTTGAGTTATTCTGTCTGTCAGGTAGACTGAATAGTTACTTACTTGTATGTTTACACCGCATTTTTGATTAATTCAGCCAGCGAATCTATTACCCAGACAATTCGATAGTTTCCATGATGAACCAGCTTGTATGTACGTACTACTTGCATGAGCTAGGTTGAGAAAAATATTTTACAACAAGGTCTTAGTGCTGCCAATGGCCTGGTCTGATCCAGATTTTATGAAACTGGTCTGGTCCAAAGCTCAGACCAAACCAAACACCATGGTCCTGAAAACCATTGAGAGCAATTAAATAATCACATTTTCTCCAGTGAAATTCTTTATCACCAGAAAATACATTTTTAATTTGTTAGATGGGATTTCGTTAACTCATAACTTTTTATATTGCGTGCTTTTAGGACCATCGTCCTGTGGTCTGGTCTGATTCAAGTGTTGGATCAGACCGGACCAGGCCATACAAATACAAATATAGGACTAGACCGGATCCAGACCAATAACGGACCATTATAAATGGTCCGGACCAGATTATTGGCATCAATAGTGTAAACATATTTGTTTAGCAAATCTGCAATTTCGTCTTCCACACTATGAGTGACATGTTATGAAAGATTTTAGAAAATTTTGAGGTTTCATAGTGATTTTATGAAAAGTCATTAAAACGTTAATTTGATTCTTGACAAGTGTGGGGGTCACCTGCATAACCTGTCCATCCCTGAGTTTTTGTAGGGACGACAATGTCTCCCCTGTCCCCCTATACCGGAATGCCTGCTGGGAATTATTCATAGGTATTTGCCCATAAATTTGGGAATATTTTTAGTATGTACGTTCTATTTAAAATACAGTACTTTCATTTCGCATTTTCGTTTTTTGCTGGAAACGAAGTATCTGATTTTGTACATTGCAAAAATTGCTCCGGATATTTGTATTTTATTTTGTATCTTAGATCTTAGCCAAGTTACTTGCTATTTGTATTTTATGATTTCTTGAAATATTTTTGTATTTTAAGAAAAAATTTCATTCATTTTCCATACCTCTGGTACTATGTTTATCCACATATTTTTACCAATGACATGTTGCTTATTTCAGGGTACAGGAATACTTCATCAGTTCATATAATAGACAAATGAAATAATTACGTATATTTAAACTATGCGTTCGATATTCCAAACTGCCTAACTTTGTTTCAATTAAAATTATTGAATGATTCAAGACGTGTTCTACCCCCCATCTCAAAAACTGATTGAAAGGTGACCAGTTATCTTAAGTCAAAACTAACACTTAAGAATCATTATCACATTTTGAAAATATTTATTTTATATTTCTATTTTTAAGTTGATTTACAATTTTGTGTCTATATCTGCTTCAACGAAGGACTTATATCATAATTGTTGAAAAACCCTATTCTTCTAGAGACAAGCTTCAAAACTTATTTACGCCGTATCGAGTTTTAAAGCGAGGAGATGAAAGAAATTTTGAAAATTCGGGAAGAAAATTTGCTTGAAAATGATGAAATCGAATACATTTTGACATTGACTATCATGTAACTGATGGGAAAGAATTCACTAGTTTAGAACTTAATTTTGAGTAGGTTCTGTCTGTGAAGTGTGAACGCGGTTTACTGTTTGGCAATGATGGCTTCATCAAATAATTTTTACCCTGGCCCTAAGCCTCAAAATGGCTTTGTGGACTTTTCCGCTAGTAATGTGCGGGTCTTTGATATTTTAACTCTGGCCCTAAATTCTTTTACCAAGCCTTCCAAGAAGCTTCCTTCAAGGCGGAAACGCAACTTTCTTGACGTTGCAGAAGGAATGGAAGGATGGTGATGACAAAAACTAGCAATGAAGGATTGCGAAAAGGGTTCCTAAATATTAGCCCTCTAACGCCGGAAGGTATTCCAGGTATTCGAAATATGTAATCTATAACTTGAAAGCATAGAACATGCATCGACGTTTTGCTGCTTGCTGCGGGTGCAAGGACACAGCCAATTCGTGAACTCACAATGTGTCACCACCACATCTACTAGCCAAGGAAACAATAATGGCAGTATGAATAAAAAACGAACCACTTTTAGCAGAAAATAAGTGTTCTCTAAAGTACTGGAAAAAAATTTGCAGCGTTAAATATCTTTAACAATTAATGACTTTCTATCACGGCCGTATCAAAGATTATTTAGTATCGAGCATATCGAATTTATTTCTTAAAATCTAAAATATGTTTGCAAAACTGATTTGGTGTCTTATATTTGTTGGAAAATTCAGTTCCTACTGAATGTTTGCTGATTTAATTAATAACACTAAGGATAAAATTGAAGGAAGGTTGTTTTTAGAGGAAGGCTGAAGGCGAAAATGAGTTTATGTAATTTGGAAGTAAGGGTAAATGAAGGCAAACGATTTTACAGGGCATTTTGAAGGGAAAATTTTTACTAAATTTTCCCTTCGAAGTCTTGAAGGAAGACCATTTCCTTTGTGCATCTCTGTGCCAATGCCAAATGCCAATATATACCCCATTCGAAACTCAGATTTAATTTCTCAACTAGTGAATTCTTCCCCATCAGTTACTTACATAAACTAATTACATAATGTCAAAATATATTCGATTTCATCCTTTTACAGCAAATTTGATTCCCCCTTTTCTAATTTTTTTTATTTCCTCGCTCATAAACTTGATACGGCGTAAAATAAATTTTGAAGTTTGTTTCTAACAAACCAGGGCTTTTCAACAAGTACCACATAAGATCCCTTCGTTGAAGCCAGGTATAGTCACAAAATGTTGTTCTGTCAGTGACTCTATGTTAGATTTGACTTTAGATAATTGGTCGCTTTTGATTAGTTTTTGAGATATAGGGTAGAACAAGTTTTGAAACTTTCAAATATTTTATTTAAATGAAAGTTTGGCAGAAAATGGGAAATCGAATATTTGTTTTTACATATTTGCAAATATTTTGCACATTTTTTTTACTTATTATATGAAACATAGAGGTACTAGTGGACTCTGTAGTAAAGGTAAAGGATTGTTAAAGGATTTCACATCTACTTCTTACTCTTGCTATATACATATATATACAGGTGAGAGTATGCAAATACTTATAATTAGCTTTTACATTGTATTACATATCGCTTATACGACAGACAATACAGGTTAAGGTTATTCATGCTTGCAATTACATAACATTTCTTCAGTTGTTAGGACACCATTGACTACCTTAGCCATCGACATGTAATTAGCTACTATTTTAATTTAATTGTGTTAACATAAGGGTGGTCGAGGGATTGGCGGGTATCGAAAAAGCAGATATAGTAGCCAGAAGGACAACGGTTCAAGGGACTAGTATATATATAGACTAGGGAGTAGTCCGGAACCTCGAGTACCTATAACAATTTCAGCAGTTAGGTTTATTAGAGTTAGAGAATGCTGCTCTGTGAAATGTTGGAACCTCTTCAATTAAACGCAAGAAATATATTCCGGAAGCTATGCGAGGTTCGGATAGCATAGGGTAAGCATGAATATAAGGATTTTAGTGTGGCGACATTCCGTAGTAAGTAGTAAGATACACGTTCGTACATTCGTACTTCCGTGTGTCGCTTGTCACAATTTATTACTCAAAAACAAGCGGGCCGATTTCAATGAGACTTTTTGTGAACATTTGTTATGCCAAAATGTTGCCTGGGATTATTTTTGGTTGAAATTGAATTTATAGTTTTTTGTTAAACAAATCCTAAATTTGTGTCGAACTTTTTGTGAGCATCACTTATGTTGTACGAGCATAAACAGCCATCGGCTTCGCCAATGGGGAATAAAAGAAAGGCGATGAGCTTCGGCCCAAAGCTAAAAATACTAATCATTATTTAATATAATATTGTTATATTTTTTAATCTTTATTAAGCTTCGCGCGAAATTCAAAAAGTTTATGACACGGCCAAATAAATATTGTTTCAAGGATTTTTTGTGATTTTTTAGTAATACGCTCTTTTACTTTTTGTACTAATTTTTAAATTAGATGTAGCTTTCTTATTGGCTCGTAGATTTGGCGCGAAAATTCAAAAAGTTTATGACATGACCAAATTATTGTATAAAGGATATCCTGGAATTTTGGTTGGAGTAGGTTCAAAAACTTTCTGAAAAATTAAAATTTTGAAAAAACATGAAAGGACGCTTATCTCAAGCAGTATTACCAGGAATTCAGTGAATCTTTGTGTGGACATTACTTATATATTGGTGGCCTGATTTCCTGCCAATTTAGTTGAAGTAGGACCAAAAGTTGTTTTGAAAAGCATTCTTGAAATTATTAAAACAAACGACATCATGGTTATCTCAGATACTATCATCCGGATTTCAATTTCAATGAAACTTTTTGTGGACAAATAGTATGACTCCCTTCCAATTCAATTGAAGTGAGCTCTTGAAAACGTTTTTACGGATTTTGCAGCTCCTATTGTATATAAAATATTTACGCCATCTAGCATTCAAAAATGTACCAACAAGCAAGCCAGTTACATTTTAACACTAGTTGGCGTATGCTGTACAGCTTGGCTAAGTTTTTAGGATAGTTTTACACAATCTATAACCACCATATGGCTGTATGGTAGATGATACAGCGCACCATATAGTCCGTTGCTAATCCGAAATATAGCTCTCGCTCACAAGTTAGTGTGAAGGCCGCGGCTGACACCACCCTACGCGAAGCCTCAAATTTTCGCGTAGCTATAATTTTTTATAGCCAACGCGTGGTTGCAATTGAATACTTTGCTTCTGTTGCATTGCATACGTATATTTACTGTTAATTCTCATCAGTGGCAAACACTGTTTACATGGGACAGCGTCATCATTTAGTTTGCACAATTGAGGCGGAAAATGCATTTGTGTACAGATAAAAGACAATTATTAAAAATGTATACTTGTAAACAGGTCTTCATTTTTATAAGCAAAGCGAGATCTAGAAATTGCGATTACCATACTTCGTGGAGCTATCTCCTACACTTTTCATTTCATACGAACAAAAACATTAATCGAAAGCTTGACACGAAAAAGGGGGATCAACGTGCAAAAAACCGAAAAACCCAAATTGTTTGTATTAACCAATTTACGGATTTTTTGAATTTCTTGCAAGTTCTTACACCAGTGGTCAAACTGTCTTCTAAGGCTAAATTAACATGTTAAAACTATTTTTACCCGGGTATTATCGTCCGATTCTTGTTGCTTTTACTGGAATTCCGAATGAATCACTGGAATTGAACTTCCAAAGTTGACAGTTTATGATGATGATAACCCAGTATCTCTGTGGGGTCAAAACAACTTTTGAAATTTGATTTTTATCCATGTATTATCATCCGGATTTTCGGGAAGTCTCTTGAATTCCTCAAAGGCGAAAACCACTATAGATCTGCTGAATATCCCACTTATATTACACAAATTTTTATAGATTGTCAAAATGCCTCCGTAGAATTTATATATTGACTTCTACTGTTTAAAGCTCATAAAATCATGAAGTGCTTAATCTGCAAACAGTCCGAAATACCGAAAGTTTTACTAAATTTGGGGTTTACTAAATTTCTTGCAAAACGCCTCATGATGTAACTGTGACTTACCTATCTGTGATTACTTTTTACCCTAAAGGACAAAAGTGATTTCATAAATCTCATTGAACAATAAAATTTTGAACGAATACAGCATGGTTTTTCGAAACAATTACGTAGTTTTATTCTGGTTCGGATAATAAAATACGCAATACTTTAGGTTAACATTCGAAAATGGTTTCCAAAGTATAACAAATGTGTAACACTACATTTTTATTGTATTTGTGACACTGCGGAATAAAATTTGTGTTCTCAGTTCGTCATTAAAATTCTTATACAAAAAGGCGCACATTAAATCGTTTCTGGATAACCGATCTATGTGCGTATATATAATTTGCAATGCTGATATATATTACACTGATCTAACGATTTATTAAAATTTCCCCCTATGATAAGGATGAATACACAAATTTGTAAGAACGTTTAGATCCATATTTAAGACTATGCAATCCAAGCGAAAAACCCGGTAATAGCTGACACAAGCTTAACATCCCGATTAGATTATTACATGTTTTTACACATGACCGCAACTAATTGTCAGAGATCAAAAGCATGACCCAATTTCCGTCAAAAACAATAGGCTTCTTATTTTTATAACTTTTTACCCCATGCATTTGCGGCTAAGTGGACAAAGTAAACTAAATAAATAAAACCAGGACTTTAACAAGTCCAAAAGTGAAAAGCGTTACAAGTCGACAGCACTCGTTCCCCGAGACCCCGGGATAGCTGCCCGTGACAATATTAGCCCCTTGCTACTATTTAACGTATTGATAGTCGTGTCGTCATGTGGCATGAGCCGCGGCTAATTGACAAGTGTATAGACATTCGGCGGCGCAAGCATAAATATGGGATGACGCCATAGAAAATATGTGATGGAGGTGAGAATAGCTGAATATGTACGCGACAAACCGCGACTTTTCGAAATACTAAATGAACGCCTCATCCTTATTATACAGACACAAAATCAGAAGGAAGCACTTCCCTACGATCATTGTGCTGAGTATATGATAGGTAGTGATTTGTGATGCGAATAGAGTTGTGATTGTGAGTTGAGCTGAAGCTGCAGGAAAACACATTCTGAACATATGCGAGGGAACGAAGGGAGTAAGATCGAGCCATCAATGGTGTTTTGCAACTTTGCAAGTACAGAGCAGAGGAAATAAATTCTTTAAGTTCGGCCTACCACTCGAGCAACCGAACCAGTCTTAGTCATAGTTGCACAACATCAAGTATGCATGTAAGTGACTTTAGCATCGCATTCAACATATTTACATATTCGAGGTTATTTTAAATTGTCGTCAATACAAAAAAAAACATCGCAATTATTGGTTTCGTCTTGTTCGCACTATCCGGTATTTCCAACTCTACAATTGCACAAAACCGCCTAATTCGGAGACAAGGACAGCTCACAATGATACGAATTGTTAATTAACAGTGCCGTGATTTAGACTTTTCCAACTTTAGAACACATACACATATTCAAAAAATGGTAGTTGCTAATTTCGTTCCCATATTTCCCAAAATATCTCCAACACTATTCATTCCTATGGACATTCATCCCAAATGTTAAAAATAAAATAAGGTGGATGTGGGGTGGCGGGATAATGGAGTGCGCTTTTACTATGCGGGTCTGGCGGAATGCGGCATTTATGCGGGACGGCTTAGCATGATGATATGAAGGAACAAGGGAAGAATTTCAAACATGTCCCAAGGAAATATTTTGGGTTGATTGGTGGTGGGAATATTTGGGGATGAATGGTAATGGTGATATTTGGGGATGAATGGTAATGGTGATATTTTCGGATGAATGGTAATGGGGACATTTTCGGATGAATGCTAATGGGGACATTTTGGGATGAATGGTAATGGGGATATTTTGGGATGAATGGTAATGAGGATATTTGGGGATGAATGGTGGTGGGAAAATTTGGGGATGAATGGTGGTGGGAATATTTGGGGATGAATGGTAATGGGGATATCTGGGGTTATTAGGGGCACAATCATGGGTAGGTTCGCCCTGGCCCGGTCAATGTTGGATGCTTGTTGGCCCACCTTTCGGTTTTAAGGCTGAGGGCCGGGTTAAGAATTTTGAATGCACTATGGATATATGTATAATATATGTATATGGAGATGAATGGTGATAGGGATATTTGGGTATAGATGGGAGAGTTATGGGGTTGTAAATTAGCAACTATCTCAAATAATTACGTTCGGAATTTCAGAATCTGAGAACAGGAGAAGTTTGTATTAACCTTAATTAGTGTCAAAAACCCGGAGGAAGACGACTTCTTAACTGAACCCAGTAAATGAAATCGGAAAGGTTTCCAGTGAGTACAGCTTTAATTAAAGTGAAAATAATATGCACATGCAGTAAATCATGATATTGAACAGTTCAAATGAAGACATGAAATTCTCATCCCCGGTGACAGTTGTGGGAGGAGAGTATTTAAATGTTTCTCGTACAAATAATCAAGTCCGACAAATCGAGGACGCATCTCAAGTGGTAAGTGGGAGATTGTAATTCAACATGCGTCTATATTTATTTTTCCCTCGTGAGTACTTTCATCTCGGACTTACATAAGTGACTGTAACATTTATTCAGAGAGATGTCAGCAACCCATTCATTTAATTAAGTCTTGAAAAAATCTAAAATAATTTCTACCGTGGTTTCAGCTAACTCGAAATGGATTAAAATTAAAAAACCGGGAGAGCAGAATTGCTCGGCGAAATCGCATCAATCAGAGACGAGTCGGAAAAAGGTCTTCTTTGCGTTTGAACAAACCATTGACGAGTAAGTAAGGCATAGTTCAAGAATAAATAAATCTTGCCTTGAACTCCTTCATGAGCGAAATATTTAAGTAAATTATTGACAAACGTTCCGAGAATTGTTACCAATGATAAATTAAAGCTAACTTCGCACTGTCTTTCATTACTACTGGAACATGGGGACAAACTTTCTGCCCCATCTCGTACCTATATACTTGATCAATTGTCCCCGGTTATGTCGCGAAAATCGGGACACGGCGAATTACTGTCCATTCAGGGCAACGAAAATATTCTGGCTGTCTGGAAATCATTCCAATCCTAAATAATTTTAGAACAATTATTGCATTTTCCAAGTAAGTCGTGGAAAGTTGTCCATGAGAAACGGACTCTTTGTGTAACGGCGGTGACCCAACAAAATGGTCTTGGTCTAGATATTTTAAAAATTAAAACCAGTTTGATATACATGGAGTTTCACTACACCAAAATGAACTACTTGAACGAAATTCTTGCGAAAATGTCTATCGATGATATTCTCTTTTGACTGTTTCGCAGTGAGAGACCGAAATGCAGTTTCTACAGGACAATTTTATTATACCCTTCCCGATTATCTGAGGGGACAATTTCGCTGACCCTGTCCCGTCCCGTATCCCTTGGGACGTCCCAGTCCCTGTTGATATTCTGCTCTACTTATAGAAATTACCCTAGAATTGTATAAGAAGTATCAGAGCTGAATATGTCTGAAGTTTTACTTATGAAAATTATGGTTTAAAAATATTTTGAATTCTTTGCTACGTATTGTGAGTGATAATCTGGTAGGATATAATGTCTTCCCATACCACTGATCCCATATTTGGTCCCCTCGTCTAGCGTCCCACAGTGGCCACAATCTCTCATTTTATCGTATTATCACGCCATGCAGATTCTCGCTTATCCAGCGTTTCATCCCTGTCCATTTAGCAGTAGTAATTATTATTACTTTCATAGTGTGAAGGTAAACATGAATAGTGTAATTTTAATGATACAAATATGTATATTAAGATGAGATGAATGAAAGTCATAATAATTATTGCCTTTACCTGATTAAGCTGCAATGGCTGTTATGACTTATGACTCTTGTAATAGAATTCAGTTTTAGACAGAACTGCTCGGGCAGGTCAATTCCTTAAATATATGTGCAGCCATTAACGATAATAGTAAAACCAGTAACTTCTACTTTTACTAATCATCGGTCATATACACCTCAACTAAATCCATTTGATGAACTGTATGGTAATATCGTTATAGTTAGCTCCGTTTCGTGTAATTGTTTTATATTTTATAGGTGTTCTCAAAGTCACCCGAGCATCCAGACAAGCAGCAGATTTATGTAATGGAATGAATGTGGATGGGAATCCTTCAAAGAAATTACTTTTCATGCTCAGCCTTGGTCTTGTACCAAAAACAGGTAATTTTTATCCCACGAAAGGGTAGAGCTTACTGTTTTAGTGAAGATTTATGATTGCTCACTTTTGACGCGATCTGATTTTTCAAAAACTAATGAAAACGAATTGTAAGTTGTAATTCCTGCTGACTAACAATAAATATGGCTTCTAAATAGTTATAATAATTAATAGGAATGTACTAACTCGTTGCTACGTAAGTATTTACTTAGTTCTCATTATTTTTGTACTGATAGATAAATTTCACGGTCCTGTTGTCCAGCTTGGCGGTTTTAAAAGCAGTTCGTGCGAAGTCTCGAAGGTAACATTGTTGTTATTTATTATAGCAGTGTGCACTTCTGAAGTAATTGTGTGCAGCTATAATAATTTTTGATCTTGTATCTTGTATAGAATTTGAAGCCCATAACTTACCAGAATGCAAAAGAAAATCTGGAAGACGGATCGTTGAGATCACGTTGTAAAATGCAGGGAGTTAATACGCATTCCTTACCCGAAAGAAAATTGAGGTCTAATCAACACATGAATAAAATCGCTGATTTTAAACCTCAACGAACTGCAATAAGCGTATGCAAACAAAGAACTAACACAGATAGTAAAATATCTCAAACCATTTCAAACTGTGCGGAAACTGTCGTAGATTCAAGTAAATTTAATTCGGGAAATCGTAGACATTCCTTCCGACGATTTCAGATCATTTCAAGTCGGTGTCGTTTAAAGTCCAGCCGTAAAGACATAATTTGTATTGATCTAACCAAAAATGAGGAGGAAATTTTATTTATAGGCATGAAGCTAACAAATCGGTAACTTTGAGGTAGTAATTCTTTTGAAATTATTATTCTGTGAGGTTGCCGCCAACGAGGATTTTGGCGTTCGTTACCTTCGGTGGGAATTCTAACAATATTTCTATCGTCTTTGTAATTGTATACATAAATACACGCCCCTGCCCCTACATACAAAATATGTTATTGAAAAATGTTTTAATGGATTGATTTATTATATCGGGTTAAATTAACATTAGATCGTCTAGCAACCGAGCGTCTTTAGCAACTCCGGTTTTTCAGTTGATTGTTGTTGGTTGTAATCAAATTTTAACCATTACTGGAATAATAAATTCAGGTCTAATGTAATTTCTTTTAAAAAAGTTAAGACAAAAGTGTTGTGGATACTAAGCTGATTTGATCGGTACTTTGAATTTTTGAGTCCTTTTAGCAAATAAACATTGAAAAAGAAATTCCAAACACATGAAAAAAAAATCACCAATAATAAATTATCAAAATGCCACGAACCATGTATTTGAGTGATTCGTGATTTTGTAGTTTCTGTCCAAACCTCTGCTAGGCTTTCGAAGAATCAAAGGATTCAACACTGTGTGAATATTAATGCGTAAGGAGTGTTAAGCACAAAAATATTGTAATTTATTGTTGTATTAGTAACTGTAATTTTATTAAATGAATCGTAAGCGTGTAAATATTTTTATGACTGTTAGTTTTAAGAATATAAGAGATACGTATTACGTATATGTGACAGCGTTTATATCCAATGGAAATGGAAATGGGTTGACCTCATTGATTTTTTCGGATTTACAAACCACACACATATATGCTTACATTTGTATGTGTGGTCTTAAAATATTTTGTGAAAATATACAAAGGAAAACTATACAAATCGTACCTTACTAGATGTATTTCAAGTATCAACTTACGGGTCATTTGGAAACTTAGTTTTACACAATAGCGCATTATTGCGTTTGTGTTTAAATTTAGATATAGTAAGACCAATTTAATGAACTGATTAATTATTTACTAATCCAATGAATCTGATGAACCGGTGAATTGGTGAAACAATGAATTTTTGGAACCCATGATTTAACAAATTGGTGACCAGAGAACGAATGAATTTGTTGAGCAATGAAATGTGAAAGCGCTAAATTTTTCAGTGGTAAGAGGCCAGCTATTGAAATATTATTCTTATTTTGTAAATATTTAGTGTTTCTAGTTTTAGGGGACGGCGGTATTTGAATACTTTATTGATTTTAGACTTTACTGTTTAGTTTTTTGATTGTTGAATTTGAATAACTTTGTTTAAGTAAACTTACTGACTCACTGTAAAACAAACAAATTGTACATTTCAATATAACACCTCTAATTGTAAGAGGAGCTTAATACTACATTGGTTAATTTACAAGAAAAAATGCGCATTGCAGCTACAGAATGTTTAGTTTCTGCCATAAATGATTTGAACTTGATAACGTTTTTTACAGATATAACTCGAATAGCATGTACCTGAAAATTATTTCAGACCTCTTATAAGTGTCCCACTTGCCATATTCCTGTTTTTAAAACTATGTATCTATCGCCTGGTGCCCGTATCAGAGTTGTTAAACCTTACCCAGGCTGCCCGTGGTCCGTATAATGAGTTTGTTTTTACCCAGCACTGCCCATTAATTTCCATTCGTCATAAATTATTGCCCGTAAGTATGAACTAATGAAACCTGCCCATTCCAGCCCCCAGGCATTTGCGGGTATCCACGGGCAAAATAAACTCACTAAATAAAACCAGGACTTTTACTGGAAAATTAATTATTATTTTCCCAAGTCATAAAAGCGTTATCAAGAAACTAAAAATGTGACACAAGATATAATTTATATTTTTAGTTTAACCCTTTAAGAATTCATACGTTTTTGCTGACTACATAATACTAATATCAAATGGATACCCATTAAATTTGCAACAACAACTTGCAATTTCTCCATCTTTCTGATGTATTTACACTTCAGCTGAATTTCTTAAAACCTTGTTCACTATTTTCCAGCAAATTCTACAATTCGTAAGATAGGGATTTTTTTCGAAGTCTTTGTTATGATTGGAATAATGTACTACTAAATCACAAATAGAATCAATATATTTTGAAAAACTTTAGTAAGCAAAACATTCTGGAGTTGTCACACTGACGGGTTGACGAGTATTTTGTAGTGCCCATCAGGAAAGCAAATAATCCCGGCCGTATGTGAATGTAAGCCCGAGCCCATTTGCTGAATACTTACTTCGACCAGTACACGCCCGTGCCCTGCGATGTTATTTTTTGTATTGTCCAGCCCGTCCTATGCCCGTATGGGTCGGGGGGCTGGTGTCCAGCCCGTTATTAGTCCCATGGTCCCCAGCTTTATCCCACCCAATCAAACAAATCAAAGAAGGGGTTACATCTATGTATAAGGGCCTCCCACTCTCAAGAAAACTAGGTAACGGGCAACCGAGTCGATCTTTAAGCAAAAATGAAGTTGATTATTTTTAGCTTGAATTCACGCAAAAAGATTAAAATTAAAATGAATGAAAGAATTATATTGTATTTATCCTGGGAGATTCTGACACCGTAAATTCATTGCCGATTATGTTGCCATAGAATCAGTGGTTTTAGTACCAACTATTTCGTGTCCCAGAAATTGACATGTATTTCGGAGACAAAGGAACAGGTTCATGTACATTTTTGAAGCTGTTCGACTCGAACTCGGGTGCCGAGAGGATCCGGCCAGTAAGTAAATCGGTGTTGACACAGATTCGATACGAGAATAAAAATGACCTTATTTTTATTTCTAAATTTGAGGTTATATACCCATTTGTATTACGGCATTTTTTTGTAGATTCCTTGTTGCATGCACTAACTGTAAGTTACCCATCCTCCATTCTTCATCAAACACACCCATCCTATTCCTAGCGCATAAATTCCCTTATCCCTAACTCGTAATTTCACCATAATTTCTTGCTTATTCTAATTATATTTAAAAAGTCGTATAGCGTATAAAGTTTTCCTTTATTGCATAAATTCACCTTATCTCTAACCCATGTATTCGCTATCAATAGGGCAAAATCAGTCCCTATCAGTAGCACAAAAGTTATACCTATCAAAAGCGTAAAAAGCTCTCCCTGTCAAAAGCATAAAAGTTCTCCCTATCAACAGCGTCAAATTAGTGTGCCGGGCGCATGTACCCACCATTTATAATAGTAAATGTACCTACTCTTTAGAATCTTTTCATTTTTCAGAAAAAAATAAAATAGTTATACATTATACATATACACCCTTGTGCCTTGCAGCTGGAATAATAATGTAGCCAAGAATCCCAAATTAATCTGAATGACTCAATTTTATTTACTTCAACACAGGATTTGCTGCTATTAATCGTATTCTTATTATTTCATGAATATTAATTATGTTACGTAAACATTTAAACTACATGTGATTTCGACAAATACTTTTCAAAATAGCCAACATCATAATGAATTATAATTTCAAATAATACTTTTCGTAACTTATCTCAAAATACTTGAAATGCGTTGATATACGTAAAGTTCTCAAGTATCTCAAGTGTTCAAACAACCGAGCATATAGAAGAACAAGTAGAATAAATGCGTGGAAGTATGGAATTCATAAAGTGATTTGAGGGTTACTCGAACTTTCACCCCCTTGGCCTTCGCTGGAGATGTTGCCACTGTTAACTGCAGCAGCAGCTCTATCCGCTAAAAACTTGTCAAATTCTGAACTGGTTAAGGTTGACTCACTCGTCCCACTTGTGTACGCTGCTGGAGCTACGGGCTAAAACCAAATTTAAAAAATTACAGTAACCTGATTTTACACTTTATATTTTTTTAAAGGTTTGTTTTACCAAATGAGAATGTTTCTCCACTAAATAACAGTAAGGTTCTGACAATGAGTGAAACAAATATGTTCGTGGCATTTTCAAATTAAAACTGAAAAAAGGTAACCAATGACATACATTTTCTCTAAGCCATGCTTCCATCTCATCGAAGTCAGATATTTTGTGCCCCTGCAGTGTTGTGGAAAAATTGGGTTAAAACAAAAATAATAATTATTAAAAAATTGTTAGGTAAAATGATCGCGCATAACAGTACATAACAATGCAGTGAAATGAAATAGTTTTTCGAAAACTCACCATCAGGATTTCCTCCTGAGAAAAATATGGAGATTGGATGAAAATCATCCAAGGACATAACCAAAAGGATATCACAGGATAAAATGATATACACAAACTTTTGAGAGTAAAGTATACAGGAACATAGCTTTTTGGAAACTAGACAACATAGAATACAGGGCGACGATAAAATATTGCAAATAAGATACCTCAATATTTCCTCCTTCCGGTTTCGCAGAAGGTTTAGCAACTTTATCGGTTCTTGACTGAGCAAAGGAGTCAAAATCAGCATCATCATTTGGTTTGCTATTTGCCACACTTAGTACTCCTAATTTGCGTGACAAATCGCCTTCTCCCCCAAAATCAATCAAAGAGGGTTCTGATGGTTTCTGCTGAGTTTTTTCCTGGTTCTTCTTGTAACGCCCATACCTGCCATTATAGAATTAGACATTTGTAAGCAGAGACATTTTTCCCCTGCCAATATTCAGTTACTTTTTCATTTTCGAATATGCTTAAACACATATTTAATTACACATACGTCGGGCAGTAAATAATAACAACTAAACCGACCAGTGCAAAGCATAATTACCTCAAAAACAGATTATTTAGTTCATCATTTATATGCAGCATTTCCCCAGTGAGCTCATCCGAAATAATGCTGCAAAGTAACTCAGCAATCCTTCTCTGCATCTCTTTACACGTTGCGAACAATTCCTTAAAAAAATAACAAGTGTAAAACGTTAGAGCTTACGCATGCTTCTCATTACACGAAACACATTGTATTTTCGGGTACAAATTGGCAAAAAGTCAGATTTCATCCCTTTTTGGTTTCCCCCAAGCACTGTAATTTTGTCTGCATCTCTTAAATAACTCAACAACAGGTTATAGTTATATTATTGGGAGCTGCAAATATCATTGTTAAGGCACCAAATAGATGCATTTGGCTCACAATTCTTCAAAGCTCAAATTCTTCACTGCTTAAGTCAAGTTTTTTTGTAAGTACAAGTACAGGTGCATCTAATGCCGTATATAAAAAACACAAGCAACTTGGTGGTTTGTTTTAGAGCTCTAGCACAACGTTCAGATTATGGAAAAGTTTCTTCAACTCCGTTATTTTTAAATATCCAGCCAAAATTCTGACTGCGATTGATTGTTCGTCTTCTCGTCTACGAAAAACATAATGTTGAAATTTTTGCTTATCCCTCCAAAATTTGGACCATGATTTCGAAAAGATCAAGTTGATATTTTCTATGCAGACCATACGTTTGAATGAGGAATTAATGACCGACATGCGACATCCGATTCATAAGTTACTGCAGGATTTTAAAATGATTAGAGATGCTCCCCGATTCAATTTTATCGAAAATTTGAACCCTAGCCTGAATTGAATTTTTTTATGAACTTGAAAAGTTCACCAAAGGACAATTATTAGTCTGGAGGAGAGCTAAGATCTCATGATGATTTTGGTCTGCAAGAATCAAAATGTCGAAATTTTGGTCCAAAAATTAGTATTTTTGAGTATCCCGCCACCATTGTTCCAGATTTCTGTCGAGTTGTCAGTCAAAAGTAATTGAGACTTTTCGAAGATCACATTGGTCCCAAAATAGATTTTTCAAAAGTTTGAATCCCAGGTCATTTTTAAAATAAAAAAACAACGGTTGTGGTAGGCAGTATGCTGATTGTTTTATCGTGTAAGCATGAATTCCGTGTCATCCTTGAAAGCCATAGCTGGGCAATTTGCGTTTTTGTCCAAGAATTTCTCTAAATTTTCAGTTTTTTCAAAATTCGAGGTTGGAGATTTTAGAGAGGATTTGAAATCCATCTAACAAATTTTTTTTTCGTGATTACATCGACTGTACTAATGAGGTATCATGCTTGGTTTAGGTTGCATGTGTACTGCGTATGGAGGTTATATCGAATTGTGAATCTTTCTACACATTACGTAATAGTCGAGGAAATAATAAAAATGAAGCATACCTCCAAAAGTTCAACATCATTGACATTTTCATTTCCTGGTTTCATCTCACTTAGCATTTCAGAGAAAACTGCCATGTTGCTTTGCACCACGTCAAGATCTCTCCTAATTTTTGAGACTTGATCTGGCGTTACTTTGGTCTGCTCAACAGGATTGTATTGTTGTTCGGAATTTACGGCGGGATCCATTATCACAATTTTGTTCAAGGTCACAATATGTAAACAAATTATCAATAAAATGCATAAAACATTTTAAGGGTATTAATGCTATAGATAATAATGTTGTAATTCGGCAGATAATAATTAGAAAATACTGTAACTGTAGGTTATACTGTAGTTAGTACGGATTTAAAACAACATTTAGCGGACGGGAACTTATAGAACTTACAGAACGAAAGTGACGTCACTTTCACTATTCACGTACTTTTTAAAAATAATGTTCGAAATAAAATGAAACTAGTAAAACTCCTGTGCTTCACAGGACAATTACTAGGAGAAGTGGTACAGTGACTGTACAAATTAAAAGCTAAACCCTGTCGTGGCGACTTATTGTATGCCTAAATTTTGCGCGCATATATTAAGAGTAGCGCACGGAGTTTCAATCTGAATTATGATCGCGTGGAGCTTTAAATTAAATCAAAGGACAGGTGACAGATAGAGATCAATAATAACGAGCACTGCACAGCCAGTGCTGGCTCAGAAAAGCAAATGTAAATAGGGAAGACAGTAAATACAAATAGCTGCATGCAATAGCTGGCTGAATAGTGCTACGGATGTCGATGCATGTAGAGCGCGCGAATACTTGCTTCTTACCATACCTGGGCGCACTCGCACTCATTGAGTGCATGCCTCGCACTCAGCCTCGCACTCAACGCACTCAAATTGAGTGCGAGTTCCGATTTGAAATTTCTGCGCTCACAGTAATGAGGTACAGTGATCATTCAAATTATGTGCACTCAAGAGGCAGAGGCTGAGTGCAGTGTTTTGCACTCAAAACTAGGGTATACGAAATAGAAAATACACTAGAAAGTATAGTACTTACAAAATGTCAAATACCTTAAAAAATTTACGACTTGAAAAATACTAAACACAAAATACGGAATGCATTTCAAGTACTATTTCAAATACAACATCTCAAAATATTCCACATCCCTGGACTTTAGTTAATTTTTTCAGAGGTATCAGCGTCCCGACTTCTAAATTGTAATTTGAGGAAAAAATTGAGCCCCATCAAACACAGCTGCTTTGACTAATTTGTCAAGGAATCATTTGAGAAATATTAAAAAATTTCCACAAAATGAAGTATAATAATTACATATTTAGTATTATCTTGTATTACCTAAAACGGGGGAACATGATGAAACACCAAGTTCATTGAGAGGGGTGAGATCTATCACAAGTAACCACAAAACTAATTGTGAGACGTTGTTTTCGAAAAAAACGTTGTTGGTAAAGGAGATCCGCGTATTCAATCCAGCCATTAATTATAACACCCACTCGATGGTGCGAGAGGGCTATGAGGGCACTCAAGCTACGAGTGCGAGTGCAAAAATTTTGGGAGAGTACTTTGAGGCAGGAGTTTGAGTGCAGCGGGGCACAACTCATGAGTGCGAGCGCGAGGGGAGTTTAAAGATGCACCATTGTAATTGAGTGCGAGGTGAGTGCGAGTGCCAACGAAACGCCCAGGTATGTCACTTTCACGGAGACTATCCACTATATCAGATTAGATTTACTAGAGAGGATAAGGATTATGAGCATAAAAAGCCATAGGCTTCGCCAATTAAAAATATGAACACACTGCAAAAAAGCCTGTTAGTTAGCCTTTGCTGTAAATGACACTCGTAAATCTACAAAGCGCGTTTAAGAGGGAGAGGGAAG
The DNA here is from genome assembly GCA_947179485.1 of Allacma fusca. Classification (NCBI taxonomy): domain Eukaryota; kingdom Metazoa; phylum Arthropoda; class Collembola; order Symphypleona; family Sminthuridae; genus Allacma; species Allacma fusca. The sequence goes on along the minus strand of OX359249.1, from coordinate 50,144,752 downwards.
TTTTAAAAAATCCTTTAATCATCGTCAAATTATGTTATTCAGATTTATGATATTACGATATACGATCACTGCAGTGCCAGCAATTGCTGGATCAGCAAGGCAAATGTAATTTGGGATGGCAGTAAATAGTTGCATGAAATAGCTAGCTGCGCAGTCCTCATCGATGCGTCTAGAGCGCGCGAATGTTTGATTCTTACCATCACTTTCACTATCCACTCGCTCAAATTAGTAGATAGGATGATACACTTCTGTGCATAGTTAGTATACGCGCAGCAATTTTAGCTCCAATATCCTGAGTAACGTTGCGTATAAAAGGAGCACAAAAAGCCGCAGCATATTACAATAAAGTGGCTTCACAAATGGATAATAAATATTAACCACATGTAAGCCTGTTTGCCTTTGAGTAATTGACGCTGGCAACAGTGGCAAACCAATAGAAGCGCGTGTAGGACGCCGAGCGAAGTTTAAGAAATCCTTTCATCATCGTAAAATTATGTTAATCTTATGTTTAAGGAATACTCAAACTAAACAGGGATTTCAAACGTGATCATATCCACAGGTGTGGAATATTTTGAAATATTGTATTTGAATTAGTATTTGAAATACATTCCGTATTTTGTATTTATTTATTTATATATTTATTTATTATATATATATTTTATTTTTCACGCCGTAACTGTTTTAAGGTATTTTGTATTTCGTAATTTGTCAGCACCAAAATTTCGACTAGATTTTGTATTTCGAAGATCTATGAACGCGCTGGTATATTGTATTCATTTATGCTGCCCATCTCACATTTTAAATACAAAAGATAATTTCAAAATACATAGCTCTGGCAATTGTCAAGTTGGTCTGTAACACATGTCCGAAAAACATTTTAAAGTTAAAAATACAAATTTGAAACATTTTAAAACTAATTATTTAAACTTTACGGCTAGTTTGAAGTATTAACTTACTGGATAAATAGATAAAATTCAGGGATATAAAGTTAGCTAAATTAGTGACGCAAACTTAAAATCCGTAAGTAAATTACCTAGTAGCGTAAGATAGTTCGTTTTAAGCAAAAATATTGTTTCTAGGATCATGATAACCTACTTTGATCTACACAAATGTACAACTCTAAACTCAACTCACGTGCCTTACGTTTGCTGAATAATTTATCGTTTCTGGATATCGCATTATTTGACCTTCTACTTTACTCTGACTTATTTAAAGATCTGGGAATGATTCATAGGTACTTATCCATAAATTCGGGAGTATTTTTAGTACGAATTTTGTATTTAAAATACGGTATTATCATTTGCTGGAAGTAAAGAATTTTATTTTGAACCTTGCAAAAATTACTCCTGTTATTTATATTTTAAGGTTTCTTGAAATATATTTGTATTTTTTTAAAGTATTTTCCACACCTCTGATCATAACGCTACGCTATAATTAATAGACTACTGCAATAACTAAAAACAAGTCTCATGTGACTGTAAACAAGGTAGAAGTAAGACTATAAGAGGAATCAATGAAGAGGTTTCAAACCTGTCTTTCACCTAAATCCACTGGATGGAGAATAGGTTCCGCCTCAACGCTCTAAAAACATTGAATAAAGTTACATAATTAATCTCATTTTAAACTTTCACCATTGCAATTCTGTCAAAATCGATTTTTTCCCCAAAAAACACTCGCTGTTATTAGTACATTTCTTTTACTGCGCTCTTATATATTTTTTAAACTTGCTCTTATTTAAACTCAATTCAATACCATTTTCAAAAATTGGCCACAGCCCGACGTCAGTATCGTGACTATTATAAAGTGCGAGTACGTATATGCGTGTTAAATCAAATTTTGAAACAATGCTTGCAGGTACGAATCCCCGGAGATTCCACAGTCCCTTAGACGCGTTTTTGTTTACATCGCTAAAATGCACAATGGTGAGAGAATTCACTAACTGGGGGTTAAATAAATGAAGGGTAAATAAATGAATGTGTGTGCTGTCAACCAGTAAATGAATCCTGTCGCTATTGCAATGTAGCGAGAGAAACGAAAATCAAGCTTATGATATTTCAGTCTACCGTAATGTCCGTTAGTAGAACGAGTGGGCTCCACTGGTGAAAATTGTAATACACAGGCACTCGGGAATCGGGGGAAACGGAAGGACATTATCCCCCTAAAAAAAGTCAGAGAGGGGCAGGGTATGCAAAGTCCTCCACACTTTTCAGGAATAAAATTGACGTTTTGCCAAGTTATCGAAGTTAAAATTCCTATACTGTAAAAGCTCAACCCTTCCTAAAGCCATTCATAAAATGCTTGCATTTGTGTTTAAGAAGAAACTGAAGCATTCCTCTTCTTCTACAAACATATGTATACACCGTGTTACAAATATTTTTTAACATCTAGCTGATACAAGCAAGCTTATGTATTATAAATGTGGTTCCATTAGGGTCGTTATCCAAATTGTGTGGGTGGTAGATCAGCAGACTGCGTTAATCAAAAATTTGGTACATATATGTTCTGGTAGACAGAAGAACAAAATCACAAAATTTGAGGAGAATCTCTGCAGACTAGTTGTTTTTAGATCAAACACGTAGTCGAGCAGTGAGATCGACCTTTTCATGAAAGAAGTAAAATTGTATTGACAAGTCGTGGGTCATTCTATGGGGGCCGACGTAGATAATTTAAATGCGACCCTTATCTCCCGTGATAATTATTTTGATTTCAGTTACGAGCTTTCATTTCAGTCATTTATTGTATGTATGTATATTTATTGTGTTCTTGAGAATGCTCATACACAAGGTTTAAAGAAAAGATAAATTTTCGTTTTAGCATATTAGCAGATCCACACTTTTACAATTCGACTCTTAATGAAATATAATTATTTATGAAATCCAATATACTTAGATATATTTTTGACTGTTCTACATAAACAGTAGAAAACTCGTATAACTCATTTAATGGTACAATTTCAGTCGTTATTACTAACACCTCAGAACCGAAATTGCATAACAGGGAAAAGTGAGATAGTAACTTGGGAATTCAAAACAGCCTGTTAAGGAAATACACGTCAATGTTCCAGTACATCAGTTTCCGCGTTTGTCGAACTTGTTAAACTGAGAGCATTGATTCCCAGGCCTGCATTTTGATTTCCCTTTTCCCGACAACTCACAATATTGCTGGGACCATTCATGCCAGGATCAAAAAGTTTGGCCTGGCCCAAAGTTTAGACAATGACTCATGTACAGTTGGATCACGTTTAATGATCCTCCGCTTGGACCAGACCGGCCCATTCCCTGCACTATCTCACAATCAGTGCATTGACTCTTATGATAACGCAATTACGCAATGTGAAGTTCATACTTTGCTAAAATTAAGTGTGTTCCAGAATTTTTTAAATATATGAGCTTCAGCTATTGTTTTGTGAACACTTATTTTTACAAAATTGTGAGAAAATTCTGCAAAAATGAGAGGATTGATACCACGTCTGCTTTTATGAGCTAGCAGGAAAAAAATATACATACGTAACGTTTGTTTGTACCCGCTAAGTAAGTTACAACAATTAATTTTTAAATTTTGACCCCACCCCCCAAAAATATTTTGGACATTCCTGAGTGCCTGGACACATACATACATAGCAACGTAACATTGCCTGGTTGTGACCGATGATTCAAAAGTATTGAAACTACATAAAAGTTAACAGTTAAGCCAAGACGATTATTATGAATTTAGTTGGTTCAAAAATACCAGAAACAGAATGTGACGCCTGCAAAAGAAGAAAGGACAGTCAAATAGAAATGAAAAACATTAAATACCCTTTTGGGTGTGAGAATTGGGGCCATTGCATCCAAATCAGTCATTGGAAACTCAATTCCCTTGGATTTCAGGTCATGGTAAACTTGAACAACACCACTGAGTTCAGCCTGATCTTGGAATGTATCTGCCCATGATTGAATTAAACCGAGAATTTTTTCTTGGACTACGGCTGGCGGGTCGTTCTTGGGCCCTGAATTTAATTGGTTAATAATTTCGTCTTACCATTATCCTTTCAATACTTACAATTAGGTAAGAATGTTTCTACATAATAAAATAATATAAAAACGGGTTAGTAAACTTTCACAAGCAGTCGAAATTTCAATATCTGATTATCAATATTTAATCGGATTAAACTGCTTTCTACATATTTCTTACAATCAATTTGGGGAATAAAATTTTTGAATATTTGTGATCATTATTAAGCAACAGTTACAAATGTTTATTTCTTGGCACAAATAACTTAATAATTAAATAATGTCATGTCCCGAGTGCTATGGTCAAAATTATTTAGTTATAAAAATATGCACTCAATCGGGCATCGGGAGGAAAATATCTACAAAATACTTTCATAGTATGTCTGGAATCCTATCATGAGCAGTTAATTGACTACTGCAGTGAATTTGACAGATATTAATTTTCACTTACCGATCAGATTGACAAGATTTTGAATAAAGTCTTTATGGCAGACAAGAATATGGAGCTTCTTCCCACAGTTCTTGACACAAGTTTCCAGAACTGTTAGAGTGTACATTATAATCGTGTAATTTTTGCCTGCATTTTGTTTCAGACGTTTATGTATGGCTCTTGCGGCATCCTTAGCCCCGTCTTCGGACATGTTTATCATATCACAGATCTCCATATTTAATCCCCAATTCTCCGAAGCCAGAGAGGAATCTGTGGCTTGTTCTGTTATCATTAAAAATATGATGATCAACTCAAGATTGCAATTAGTAATTCATTAAATATTCACGTTTCAAACATTTCTACAAGTATGTCGTACCAATTTTTTGACCGACTGGAGTTGCGAACGGATTTCCAGCAAAAAATGACAGTATGTCATCCAAAGGTTTCTTCGCAGCTTCCATTTTACGTTATGTTTAAGGTACAACAAACAATAACTTTTCACAAAAATTGACGACGGCAGGATATTTTGATCAAATGTTAGTTTTGATTTATCCTCCAACTGAGATAGTTTTATTCACACACCAGAAACACATTATGCAAAAGTACTGCTGTAATTTATGGTTCTTTCGAATCAACCAAGTATTCACAGTTGAGTATTTACATGTAATTACAACTTATCTTTTTGAATCAATTATCAGTTATTATGAAGGAAGAATGAAATTATGGCTAGTTCCTCAATCCGCAATTACGCGCGTCAGATAATACGCGTCAAAATATCTTGGACTGGAGGGCCGTACATAAATGACGTCATGGAGTACGGGTAGTTAGGGGTTCTACAAACATGACGCCGAATGACCAGAGGGAGTAGGGGTACTATAAACATGGTGTCAAATTAATTCACACAATGTTCTATAACCGACCCATATTGTCCACAGTGCCCCCCAAAGCATAACTTGGGGTCACTTAACGTGTTTCGGTCAAAACTAGGTTTCAAAATATTTTTTTTCGAATGCAGTTTTGGAAATAATATCTTTGAAAAAGGTATTCCTGTAAAATATTTTTGCTCTAATAAATTTTCTAATTCGCTGCTATGGAATTCTGAAGCATGAGTTAAAGTGGGTAACATCTCTCACAGGATTGCTATGCCATCTCGACAAATTTGGTCAAAGTTAAATTTGACCATATTAACGAAAATCATTAAATTTTCGTAAGGGAGTCCCAAATACCATCGCTTTGTGTTATTTCATGGAAAAAATAATTCTTAATCCAGAATGTAAATGTTTTTTACCGCGATGGTTTTCAGTTTCTTGATCCAGCGAAAGATGTTTTTCGCGGTTTGTTACGTGAACGCATCGGCAGAATAAAGCGTTAGTACTGAGCGGGCTACGGATCCTGCATGGTTGCCGACCTGTCACAACGTTTACTTGTGCCACTCCTGCTTGCGGCACACGCACTCAACACACCCCTGCAACGTTTATTTTTTATGGCTGAAGCGAAGCTGAGAGTCCCTATTGTGAATGTCGGGGCGTCCGCTTGTCTATCGCCACGATAACTGCTGAACCAATCAACCAAAGACACCAAGCAATTCAAATTTTTTCTAGAAGTAGATTTTGTAGACCTCGTAAAATTAAATAAAATCATGTATAAACACATGCAAATACATACGTATAGAAACCGGAATTTCATATCGACCGGTAGATGTCATTCGAACTTGCACAAGCGTAATTTGCATATGAGTGTTAAAGTTATTTCAATATTTGTATACGCATACTACTAACGAATATACGCCGGAATTTTAATTAATCGTTAGATCAATATAAAACGAATGTAATATGTAATAAACGAATGTATTTGTATGTACGTATCTGATATCAGCAATCATTTTAATCCGCAACGGTGTGCATAAGCGTTTTAATGACTAATAGTCAACGCTCACTGGTATAATTATAAACATTTTAAGGTATTTATAAGGAAGAGTGTAGTTTTACCAGCTTAAGCGATTACAACACGCACTGTTGCTTCGCCCCTTAGGGAATTATCCCGTAGCACTGAGCACAGATAAGTTTTAAACATTACATGTACACAAGGAAAGCCGGGCTCGGTTTTAATTATTTTTCGGGTGGCTATTTTGATAGTCATTTGAGTCTTCTATGTAATAGTTTGGAGAATCATTGATAATAATGTTGGAAATATTCAGCGCCGACAGCAAAAAAATTAGTTAAGCAATTAGTTATGAAGTTTTCCGGATTTTAATTTGTTAAGCATGGGAGAGATTTTGTCTTCAAAAAATTACCACAAATTTCCTTTAATCCCTGAAGCAATTTGAGATATGCCATTTTCCGAAAATCCGGGAAAAAATGTCTAACTAAAAACATTTCCGGTTTTTCTCACGAATTTATGCACGAATTTCAAAGCTGCAGCGCCAATATTTTTTCGTATGCCCGCATGTGGGAGAAGTTGACAATGCTTAACTACGGCATATGGCGGTGGATACTACAAAGATTCACTAAAATGAACCCCCTTTACGTTGAGAATTATTGGGGGATTATCGGTAAGAACAGATAGCTACGTTGCAGAAATTTAACTTCAGCAGCGCGATAATGACGCGGGAAACTTCGTTTCTCTGATCTTGTCATTGTTTCATAAAGAGCCATTATTATGGATCATTTGTAAAAACATTTCATAATCCTGTAATAATTGTAGGAAATTTCCAAAGGTATTTTATAATATTCCTCTGTCGAAAATTTAGGCCTCAGAGCTTAAAAATGTGAAGCAAGGTGAATTGCTTTAAACAGCTGCAATAAAATAAATATTGTTTTATTTAAACAGTTTCTGCTGAAACTATTGAAGTAACAACCACTGAATTTAAAATCTGTAAAAATTAGATCACGTTCGTGACCCGTGACAGCAATACTCGAACGACGTCATTGAAACTTTTCGAAAATCTGGAAATCACAAATTTGGGAATCACATAATTTATGAGTTACTTGTATACTTGGGATATGAGAATATGACAAGAGATGGTAAAGGGGGTACAGGTAAAATTTCCCAATTTTTACATGACGTTAATAAATCACGGCCCCAAACCAAATTGAACTCAACGAAGGGCAAGTAACCAGCCCAGCAGGCGAACTGTCGAATTATAAAATTACGAGGTAAACGTATTATAATAAATGAATCAATGTCATCAAATAAGTACAAATCTTGATATGAATGTTTATTAAAATCCATTTTATTTTAGATTTATCACGGTAAATTAGGAACAAGAACTGTTGCCAAAAATATGAAACCTAGTCATTAAAACAAGCAAATCATTTTTGATTTAGAAATTTTGCGTAAATATTTTTCTCAGACAATATTTCTTCCAACATCAGTAGTTTTGAGACATCAAGCAATTGCTTACTTAGCAGTTTACCAATAGATGGCCATATTGGAGATCAATCCTTGTCAAACCAGAAAGAATTGATAAGAAGTGACTATTTAATGTTATATTGCCACGAAAACAATCTGTAGCCTCAGCCCGTAATTACTAATTATAGAACGAACAACATTCCTTATATTTTTTCCAGACTTGAGTTGCAGCAATTCATTTCTGGATTTCCAATTTTCTACAATCCTGTGGATTGTATCACCGCCACCATAAGCTATATATATGGAGATGGCAAATAATTTTACATCGATCAAAGATCTACGTTAAAAATTGTAGACAAGGCGTCAAGAGGTGCGCAAATTCAGGCAAGGTTAAAAGAGGATTTGTCGAAAATGTTCTGAGGTACTCCAAAAACTCATGCATTTGTCAGATACTGGGTGTTTCGCCATCAATTTTGGCTCGATTGTATTACTGAGTTTTACCTACCAGAAATGCAGAATATTCCCGACTGAAAATCTTAAAATGTCGAATATGCCCAAAATTCCCAAATTTAGGGCATTCTCCCAATGTGCCAATATGCCCAAAAATATGGCACGATGGCGGGCATTTTGGGCATATTCAGCTTGCCAGGCCTATATGCGAGGGCATTTTCAATCGACATTCCCTAGGAACAGGTGTATGAGGAATGTAGGGTTTGTACAACTCGGCGTGAGTGATTACTGGATACTAGATTAGGAACTGGAGTCTCGGAAAAGATAATCAAGTACTCCAATCATTATAATGTCAAATCAAGAATTTTAAGTTATTAAAAGGTGTCAAACCAAATAAAGAAAGCATCTAAGTACCTATACTCGTGGATAAAAACCAAAACAATTGAACTAAAAAACAATCAATTCAGGACATTAGGCCAAATTGCACCCTATAAGTAAATAAATAGTACGCAGTACGATATCAGAATTATAACATAAATGCAATCCATTATAGTAAAATAAACTCCACTTACAATGCCAAAAAATTCTTCAAATCATAAAAAAATCAAATATAAAATTATCTCAATACAAATCAAACCAATAATCAAAATCAGTAAGCACAATCGAAATCAAACCAATAATCAAAATCAGTAGCACAATCGAAATCAATAATCTAAATCAATAATTTAAATCAAAATCAATAATTTAAATCAAAATCAATAATTTAAATCAAAATCAATAATTTAAATCAAAATCAATAATTTAAATCAAAATCAATAATTTAAATCAAAATCAATAATTTAAATCAAAATCAATAATTTAAATCAAAATCAATAATTTAAATCAAAATCAATAATTTAAATCAAAATCAATAATTTAAATCAAAATCAATAATTTAAATCAAAATCAATAATCTAAATCAAAATCAATAATCTAAATTAAAATCAATAATCTAAATCAAAATCAATAGTTTCAATCAAAATCAATAGTTTAAATCAAATTCAATAATTTAAATCAAAATCAATAATTTAAATCAAAATCAATAATTTAAATCAAAATCAATAATTTAAATCAAAATCAATAATTTAAATCAAAATCAATAATTTAAATCAAAATCAATAATTTAAATCAAAATCAATAATCTAAATCAAAATCAATAATCTAAATTAAAATCAATAATCTAAATCAAAATCAATAGTTTAAATCAAAATCAATAGTTTAAATCAAAATCAATAGTTTAAATCAAAATCAATAATCTAAATCAAAATCAATAATCTAAATCAAAATCAATAATCTAAATCAAAATCAATAATCTAAATCAAAATCAATAATCTAAATCAAAATCAATAATCTAAATCAAAATCAATAATCTAAATCAAAATCAAAATCAATAATCTAAATCAAAATCAATAATCTAAATCAAAACCAATAATCAAAATCAGTAGCACAATCGAAATCAATAATCTAAATCAATAATTTAAATCAAAATCAATAATTTAAATCAAAATCAATAATTTAAATCAAAATCAATAATTTAAATCAAAATCAATAATTTAAATCAAAATCAATAATTTAAATCAAAATCAATAATTTAAATCAAAATCAATAATTTAAATCAAAATCAATAATTTAAATCAAAATCAATAATTTAAATCAAAATCAATAATTTAAATCAAAATCAATAATTTAAATCAAAATCAATAATTTAAATCAAAATCAATAATCTAAATCAAAATCAATAATTTAAATCAAAATCAATAATTTAAATCAAAATCAATAATCTAAATCAAAATCAATAATCTAAATCAAAATCAATAATCTAAATCAAAATCAATAATCTAAATCAAAATCAATAATCTAAATCAAAATCAATAATCTAAATCAAAATCAATAATCTAAATCAAAACCAATAATCAAAATCAGTAGCACAATCGAAATCAATAATCTAAATCAATAATTTAAATCAAAATCAATAATTTAAATCAAAATCAATAATTTAAATCAAAATCAATAATTTAAATCAAAATCAATAATTTAAATCAAAATCAATAATTTAAATCAAAATCAATAATTTAAATCAAAATCAATAATTTAAATCAAAATCAATAATTTAAATCAAAATCAATAATTTAAATCAAAATCAATAATTTAAATCAAAATCAATAATTTAAATCAAAATCAATAATTTAAATCAAAATCAATAATTTAAATCAAAATCAATAATTTAAATCAAAATCAATAATTTAAATCAAAATCAATAATTTAAATCAAAATCAATAATTTAAATCAAAATCAATAATCTAAATCAAAATCAATAATTTAAATCAAAATCAATAATTTAAATCAAAATCAATAATCTAAATCAAAATCAATAATCTAAATCAAAATCAATAATCTAAATCAAAATCAATAATCTAAATCAAAATCAATAATCTAAATCAAAATCAATAATCTAAATCAAAATCAATAATCTAAATCAAAATCAATAATCTAAATCAAAATCAATAATCTAAATCAAAATCAATAATCTAAATCAAAATCAATAATCTAAATCAAAATCAATAATCTAAATCAAAATCAATAATCTAAATCAAAATCAATAATCTAAATCAAAATCAATAATCTAAATCAAAATCAATAATCTAAATCAAAATCAATAATCTAAATCAAAATCAATAATCTAAATCAAAATCAATAATCTAAATCAAAATCAATAATCTAAATCAAAATCAATAATCTAAATCAAAATCAATAATCTAAATCAAAATCAATAATCTAAATCAAAATCAATAATCTAAATCAAAATCAATAATCTAAATCAAAATCAATAATCTAAATCAAAATCAATAATCTAAATCAAAATCAATAATCTAAATCAAAATCAATAATCTAAATCAAAATCAATAATTTAAATCAAAATCAATAATCTAAATCAAAATCAATAATCTAAATCAAAATCAATAATCTAAATCAAAATCAATAATCTAAATCAAAATCAATAATCTAAATCAAAATCAATAATCTAAATCAAAATCAATAATCTAAATCAAAATCAATAATCTAAATCAAAATCAATAATCTAAATCAAAATCAATAATCTAAATCAAAATCAATAATCTAAATCAAAATCAATAATCTAAATCAAAATCAATAATCTAAATCAAAATCAATAATCTAAATCAAAATCAATAATCTAAATCAAAATCAATAATCTAAATCAAAATCAATAATCTAAATCAAAATCAATAATCTAAATCAAAATCAATAATCTAAATCAAAATCAATAATCTAAATCAAAATCAATAATCTAAATCAAAATCAATAATCTAAATCAAAATCAATAATCTAAATCATTAATCCAAATCAAAATCAATATTTCATAGTCACTTAGGTTGAGGAAGGTTGTTGGTACTTGGTTTGCAGCCTGGTGTCACATGGGTACTTCTGCTGTAGTCATGTTTTATGTATTTGGCTGATAAATACTTGGGTGGTTAACCATTGCGTGGTAGACACATGGGTGAAAAATTATTGGGCGGTAGTCAAAAATTAGATGAATACATTTATTTGGTGAGGCGTTTCCTTCCATGTACTGATACTCATGTACTACTCAAATACTTCTGATTACAGAAGCCATTGGAATTAAAGTTTACTTGATTCGGAATGCGTGCGAAAATATTTAAATGCGAATTCAAATACCCGTTTAGTTCAATTCCGAATACAAATATTCCAAATTTTATGCTATTTCAATAAGGATTCAGATACGCCAATGTTTTACACAATTCCAATTCGAAATGCCGTTTCTTTACTGATGATTTTTAACTTAATGCATAAAATTAGTTACTCTATCCCATGTATTACGTAATAATTATAACGAATATCATTTCGTCCATTTTAGACTGGTATTTGAGTGTTTGCCAGCAATCAATATACCATATCACTATACCATAATTTCAAGATCAAAGGATTTTAAATCTTCGCGAGTTCAAATTACCATAAAACCTTAATGTCCTAATGGTATACCAAATCATTATACAGTACCAAGGGCGGGGATATTGTCACGGGCTACATTTAAAATAACATAATCGGTGACTACCCATTAAAATTAAAGTGGAGACAATTTCCTATTAGAGTATGCTTTGCAAATACAGTTAATAAATGTAGGGATCAAAGTTTTGGTAAAGTTGGCATTTATTTTACTATAGACAACTAACTGCATGTTGGTTTTCGGGAGATACGTCTACAGAAAATATCAAGGTCGTTGTAACTGATACTGCCAAACAGTGCAACGCATGGGTGCGGGTAGTACCTGAGTATTTGGGTACAGCTACATGTCCGAAATGGGTACTCTGTTTAAGTACCCAAACTTAATGGGTATTTTATGGATACTAGCTATATGTATGTACCCAAATTTTGGGTACAAAGCCAGTTGTTGAGTACAGCTACAAACTTGGAAGTTTTTGACTTATACCTGACAGGAACAGGTACAAGCTTCCAATATACCTGGACCTGATAAATTAGTACCTGAAAATGTGGGTACTTTTACGAATAGAAATCCATCTTACGAGGCATCTAGTATAGCATGTGGCTCTCTGTCCTAAAGATTTATTTTGCTATTCAGCGCGTTTTCAGGAGTGCATCGTAATTTTCGAAAAAGCGTATGTTTAAGCAATAGAGATTGGTTGATCAGCTTAGAACAATGTGCCAGCAATAAAACGTTTGTGAAATTACAAATTCCACTCGTGATTCAGTCAAAATGACGTTAAATGATATTGTGGTTATGGAGCATGACCTAGAAGTGGAAGTGAAGTCGGCAATACCTTAGATGTATAGAAGTTATAGTTCCATTAAGATGTATTGTATTGCAAAAATTATGCATAGGCAGAATTGTGTATAGCTTGTACGGTGCGGGTAAAATTCAGGTACAGATACGCACTACTTGCAAAATAATCAGGTCCAGGTATCAACATCTATTTAATGGGTACTTATAATCAGGTACGGGTCTCGGTACGATTTATGCCGGTACCCACCATTTGGATTCAGGTCCAGGTACAACATTTTTGTACCCATGCGATGCACTGCTGCCAAACAAGGTGAAATAATGGGCAAAGGAGAAGGTACATATATGCATGCGCAAGTTATTGTTTTTAAAGTTTTGTAATTTGTTGTAATTAAAAAGGTTTTGCTGATGTTCTGTAATGTTAGATTATAACCTTACAAAATTGTATTTCAGAAGCAAAGGTCATTTAAGAAATATTTGATTAAAAAGAAAACTTATTCCGACAATAGAATTTTAATACTGGCGATCAAGCCACTAGACTGCGTCGGTGTTATTTTTGGAAAATGGGGGTTACCCATCGACACAGGCGGTGGCTTCATCCGCTATCTGTTAAAATAATTTTACGGTGATAAACATTAAATCTTCGCTCTCCCAGGGGTCAGATTTTTGTGGGAAGACGGGAAGATTCTTCCAAGGGAAAAAGTATGTTTAGCAGGGAAATATCAAAGTAAAGGGATTAATTTTTGCGAACAAGTGCTTTTTAATTTGTCAACTTTTTTTGGCTGGGATTTTTTAACTTGTTGACGTGTTTGAGGGAAATTTGTTATACAAACAGGTATTTTTTGATTGGTTGACCTTATTTGGCAGGGATTTGACGGCTTTTAGGTAAATAATATTTTCCAACAGGGATATTGAAAATCGTTGACCTTTTTTTGAACATATATTTTTGAAATTGTTGAGGACTCCTTGCAGGGACTAAAGATTCAGCAGGGATATTTAGACATGATCTTCCAGGGAGATTTGCAAAAATCCGACCCATGCGCTGTCCCTCTTGAGGGGTAAAAGCTACTGGTTTGCGATTGCAATTAAAAATTACCGCAAAGGCTAGCTAACCGGCTTATTTGCGGCATGTAATATGCACGTATTTACAATTGGCGTGTATATATTTTCCACTGGCGAAACTGATGCCTGATTATTCATCTCATTATCAGCATCATTTTGACTAGATTATTTTAAAACTAGCTGATTTTTCCATTAGCCCTTTCTCTGCATCGTACGTTAATGTTTATACATATCTACTACCACTGCTCAGTCAGCTATTTCTAAGGAATATGCTATCCGACTGAACCAAATAACTATGAAACCTTTCGAAGCCAGCAGTAGCTGGCTGAGCAGTTCTAGTGATTGTTAGCGCTAATTACCTCATTAAATGTTAAATACTCCCTGGTAGTACTAGCCATAGAGTTCATATGCGTATGAATTGAACATATATTCTGTTATCTGTTACATTACTCCATTACCCATGCTTCACACATTACTCTATGTGAGAAGAACTGGTCTCATGGTTATGCAGTCTTTAGTTTGATCAGTCCTAGTCCTCTATGAGCCACAAATCGCATTCTTTCAGTCCGAAGACTTCCAGTTTGCATGTATCAGTCACTATCAGTCTCAGTCCTGCTAAGTCCTTAGCAAAGACCTCAGTCAGTTCCTCATTCATATCACTGCATTAAGACCACGATAGTGCCCATACGTTGAGCACACATTAAAATGGTCTGCATTTCAACAATTTAACTGATTTTGTAACGTGTGTTAAGTTAACAGAATGATTTTTTTCATTCACCGTACGAGTATTTTAACAAGCAGTCAGGAATAGAAACTCGCTATTCTGTTTGAACCAAATGTCATATATTAAATTAGATTAAAGGAAATTATTCAAAGAACGTTACTCTGGAGATTTTAAGGAGATAATAATGTACAGGGTGTATCATATTCTATACTCCAAGCAGATATGTTATTCTCCCATTTTCAAACAAATTATTTTTTAAATTTAAAAAATGTATTTCATGAAGTTATTTCGATCACAAAGGACAAAAACGTGAAGCTAAGTCGCAATTCGTTGGGATTTTCAATATTACAAATTTTTGGTTCGAGTAAACATTTGTGATAAAATGTCTTTTGAAGCGAATTTGTAAAAGAACCCTGGGATTTCTAGGGAGCTATACTGCATACCCCACGATGCGAATTGTGGCAACGACCCTTGGAATTAGAGAGCAACGTTAGAAAAATAATTATGTTTCAAGAGTGTTGTATAAGCAATGAAGTCACAGAAAAGGAGGAATTTATGGTTTTTTCATTTTTCATGGACCTGAAGTGTATAAAAATATTTTAGTTGATTTAAACATTTTATGGGAATTCAGTTGAGCTTAAAATCATCTTCCTAAGGCAACAATTGCGGTCACAAAACCTATATATGTAAAGCAAAGTTTATGAATCGTTTTAAAGAGTTGCTGTAAAAATGTATTTACTCTTTGTTTGAAACTTCAAGCCTCACAATAATATTTTGCCCCATGAAATTTGCTATACAAAAAGCGTTATGAAATATTTTAATGAACGTTAGACCGTCCATGAAAAAAATGTCATAAAATCATAAATTTCGCCTCCTCCGCACGTTTCCACGTTAGCCAATCTGAAGTTTCTCGGCCTTGCTCTCTCACTGTTCTCAACATAGGAACCAAAGTGATTGCTCCGTAATAATCCCATAAAATTTCCTGCAAACGAGAACTAAAATATATTCTGGAAACATTTTTGTGAAAATGAAAAAACGATAATTTTAATATGTAGAAAAATCTTGATTTTGCATAACTTTTGTGAGTAAGTATTACCCCAAACATTGATAATGAAACTTGTAGAAAATCTGAAAACATTTGGCTACAAATTAGGAAATGTAATATTCTATAAACCATTTCCAGAAATGAACTAAGTGGGATTGTAGGTACTGCAGTAATACTATAATATAATGCATACTCCGATATCTGTATACCCGAGGGCCTTACAGTTTTCCATACCTCCTTCATTCTTTATGATTTTTGTGATCCTTCTACGAGGTTTAATGATACATTAGATTAAATTAATGACATCTGCTACAAACCCAGTACTCTAAAATATTTGTGTTTATTATTTTTATTTCAATCCCAATTTCTTTACTTCATCTACTCTAGCAAATAATCTTGCAACCTGCATTTTCCCATCATGCCTACAATTTTCAACACAGAAATGCCAAATAGTTCTTTAGAGCGTCCATGAAATTTGCATACAAATACGCTTCAAACCATATCATGAAAATAAAGGAAATGAAGAAATTTACATTCTGAGAAGAACCGATTTGGTTCACTCTTCTGAACACTGGCCTGATATATTGATACAGGTCAACAGGGTTGCTGATTTTTTTGATTTTTTTGAAAAAAATCAAAATAATCGGATTTATTTGATTTAAATCGGATTTTTTTGATTTAAATCGGATTTTTTTGATTTAAATCAATCTTTTCTGATTTAAATTCAAAATTTTATTGTACAATAGAATTACCGTACAAATTTTTGGATTTTAATTTTCCTAATAATATTGTACACTGTTGCACACCTAATGATACTTGAACAATTCAGAAAATATATTGAGAGAAAATTACAAAAGCAAGTTAACTACCTAATGAAATAAAAAGCTGGTTAAAGGCCAATTCCAAATATCAACAGAATTGTTTGTAAATTGTACCAATTTCGAATTCAGTTTTGTATTTGAAGCCAAACGCTGTATAGTACAAATACCAGCTCTCATTTGGATTTTTATTGATATATACACTATATACACATTTCATAAAATGTGCATCTCAGTTGTGTTTCGGGAAGGGATGGTAGAGTATGTTGGGCAGAAAAATTATTTGTAAATTGGGAATATTCCATTTAAAATGTGAATATCTCTCCGTACAACATTTAAATTATGTATAAAATTTATAAAGTATAGAGTATAACGTTTAAAAAATGCAAAATTCATAGTCAAATCTTGTCACTTGAAATGGTACTCTTTTAGAAAGATTGGATGTTGGGACGCTTTTGTAGATACTGAGTTTCTGTTAGGGACGAGACAATTTTGGGACATAAATATTGTCCCGTGTTATTTCGGGACGAGATCGGGATACTTATTTTTGTCCCTGGATTTTGAAACGAGACGGAATCTTTTGAGACATAACCCCAGCAGAGGCTCTATTAATATACAATATTTTAAAACTCACTCACATCTAAATTTTATGGCACTGTGACAGCATGACAGATAATCAATATGGTTGCGTACGCAAATTATCCTGAAAATTATCAAAATCCAAAATGGTCTCATGACCAAAATTCGTAAAAACACAAAAATGCACGTTTTACAACGTTTCGAGGCGTACAATTACATTTTACCTAACCGCAAAAGTCGAATAGTCAATATTGATTTAAATCAGTGATTTATTTGAAAAAAATCAAGTGATTTAAATCTTGATTTAAATCACGATTTAAATCAACGTGATTTAAATCAAGCCACCCTGCAGGTCAATGAAGTAAACTATTGTAGACAATCTGGAAAATCATTTGAAACTGGAGAATTCAAATATTCTTATGAGTAACTCTCTCATGTTGGCTAGGGGGTGGCAATTAATTATAGTCACCCTGTTCAGTCCTTCCCAGTAGCATAAAAATTATCATAATAATTGTTGGATTGGAACAAGGTCGGTTTTTATGAATCATGTCTTATTCTTTAAACTAAAGTATAACATTTACTAAAATCTCCACTCCGTGCACAAATTGTGCAACTAATTATGTGCTATGCCTGAACATTAGTTTGATTTTGGTTCAAGTTTGTTGAACATTTGTTTTTCTTATGACAATTAACATGTGAAGATTAAAGTAAGTAAGGACCATCTTGTGAAAATTTTCAAAATCTGAAACCTTTCAGATGTCCTGGTGCCCAAACCGAGGGGCGGTGGGATGAAGCTTGAGGTGCATGTCAACACTATTACTAATACCTACAAACCCACCAAGTTTCATTCAGTTCTGGAGTTTACATCGGAAGATCTTGCTCGACAATTTTGATGGTGTCGTCAACCCCCTTATGAAATAGTGTAGTCCATGTCGGGGGACTGAATCGTTTCCTCCGAAACTACTTAGCTGATTTCGTTCAACATTTTAGTTAACATTGTTTACTGTCGGATGATTTTGGTTATTTTTTAAAATCGGTAGGCGTGTTCGTGCATAGAAAAATAAAAACCAATAAAATCTGTACGTCCCGAACTTTTCCTCCGAAACTACGCGACCGATTTTGTTGAATTTTTTTAACCATTCTTTAGGCCACTTCCTCGGATAAGTTGGTGATTGGTTGAAACGATCCGCGTGTTCGTAGGTAAAAAATAAAACCGAATGAAGTCTTTGTTTTTTCCCGAACTGTTCCACCGTTTTCAATGATTTTTGTTTATACATGCCAGTCAGTACTATTTTTTCAAAAATTTCCAAAATTTTTCATTTTTTGAAAAAAATTGTAAGGTATATTTTTGAAATGAGCTGAACATACAATCAAGGGAGAAATGTCCGTAGCGGACACCGCCCTACGCGACAGCCTTAAATAATAGCTGAGCGATGCTTTTAAAAATAGAGCTGTGTGCCAGTCCCGTGAGTCCCAGTGTTAAGTTGAGTTCAGTTTTCTGTGTTTTTCCTTCCGCAAGTCGAAGACTGTTTAACCTTGTGTTGAAGAGGTCTCACTCACAGACTCTCAGAAGAGGCATCCTAATCCTAGTATAGTCCTAGTAAGTGAACCGGGCCGGACCGTGCTACAATGAACTACATATAGGCTAAACAATAACGGCAATTCTAATGCCTATAGTGAGACCTGGAACTTGGAACACTAAAAGGAAATGTAAAACGATAGAGTAAGTAGTGAGTCCAGCAGAGAGCGGTGACCGTGACCACGATTATTGAAATGCAACAAACAATTTCAGAATTTTAATTCCTGTTTTCAGTTTTATCTATTTTGAAAGTGTCAGACTCAAATAACATCAGTTTCTGCAAAGGATGTGACAAACAAGGTGTCACTTACAGCATTGCGTACAGCGGTAGAAACCATTGTGTATCTACTGGGCATGTATTCACTTCTAACGTTTTAAGCAATAGTTTAAATTGTTGTTTACAGATTTCACTTTTTCACATTTGTCGGAAGTGACTTAAAAGGGTTACCGTTAAAAATACTACTACAGCAGCTTTTCCATTCACTGTTCCAGTAAAGTAAATATGTGGAGTGGTGGAACTGGAGGTTCAGGTAATAACAGCCAGTGGAGTCATAATCAATGGTCCTTCAATGCAAGTAGCTATGCTCATTTACCCGCTGACCAAGGTGAGTATAATGGTTCTGGAACCCAGCCTGATTTTTCTATTGCTATTACTATATTATTTGTACTTGTGTAGATTTGAACATTTTGGAAATGACCGGGTAATTTCCAGTTGTCGAGAGGTCAAATGTCATTAGTTAAGATGTAATACTTAATTTGCTTCCATTAAGTGAAGATGAGGTTAAGCATTGTTTATGTATCTTTTACTAAATTCGAATAGGTCACGTGTCTTGAATTTTTCTACGAATAGTGAAATAGTGTCAAGACAACGGGCTTGATTTTGATGAGATATTCGTGGATTATTGCTTACGTAACCATTCCAACTAAAATCAACCCTCGGTGTGTGTACACGATTCAGGATTCATAATTTTAAATTCGACAGTGTCACCAACTTTTGGAATGCAGTGTTGGAGCATTACTGCAAATTTTATAAAGTAGCGCTTAGTTGCATTTGTTATGTAAGTTGAAGTACGAAATCGCCCTGGAGCGAGCACGAAAGCAGGTTTAAGAGTTCGTATAATAGAAGCGATAATTTATAATAGAGAAAATTCGTATAATAGTTTACAATTGACACGCTCATGACAAAAGGGCAGTATACCAATATTACCCTTTGAAGTTCCAGGTCCACCAGAAACGTGTAACAACGAAGAGCAGTGCTGTATAATATTTACGAGGTTGGGTGAGGTAATTTTATTACACAGTAGAATTGTGATGAACGAAATGAATAGACCTTTAGAATATGACAACGGAAACATTCAGTTAATATTATGAAGCTAGCTAAAAATTGCTCAGTTATGAATTTTAATGGGTAATAGATTCCAGGTGTGTCAATGTTGTATCATTACATGCAGAAACCAAATGTGCTTCATATTTGTTCTAATTAGACGTACTTAATTTTATAATTACGCAGTCGATTGGGCAGCTTTAGCTCAACAATGGATTCAGATGAAAGATACTCAGCAGCATCACCATCAGGTAGCGCAATTTCCAGATCCGGGTCATCAGCTTTTTCTGAATGCACCCCAGTTCTCAACTATACCAACACCAAATGCGGGCTTTCGTATTGACAATAATGCAGTTCCTCAACCAGGTTAGCTTCCATTTTTGACCCATTGGTATTGAGTTTGAGTTAAGTAATTTATTTTGATCAATATTCTTAAATCATTTGGTGAAATGATTTGATTTTAAGTTGACCCATGGACAACCGCAATTCAAGAGCAACAGCATATAGTTGCAGAAGTTCCTCTAAAGGAAGAGTGGTCAGCCCCCACGGATTCATTTCCGCCAACAGATTTCAGTTTTCAGGTAGCTACAACACTATTTTTATGTTGTTAATCGATGATTTATGCACAGTGATGTTTAATCTGAATTATTCGAAATTCCTAGCACGGATCATACGGCCATCATGAGCAGCAACCTCCTCCACATCATCACCATCAAACTGATGAGTACGGGGAATATTGGAATGGACCACATATGTCAGGTGGCGGAAAGAAGTTACATCACCCCAAGCGTGAGTACAACAGCCATCAGCAGCAGCATGACGTGACCCGAACTACTCAGGAACTAGGTTTGTTAGCGTATGCCTTCGATTTTCAGTTGCACTGCTGTACAAATTGTGCATTTTGAATTATTACAGACCATAAGCTCGAGATAAAATGTTATGCGAACTTAGTTTTAAGTTGCTTCGAAATGTAAAAGTCTAGCTTCCGGCATTGTCATGCTCTGCTCTGAGAAATGATTACGTGTACTATAGGATCTGTACTACACTTAATTTCCGCAGATGCTATTCGGCGCAAATCGTTGCCAGCCTGGATACGTGAGGGTTTAGAAAAGGTCGAGCGTGAAAAAAGAAAGAAGCAGGAGAAGGAAGAGCAGGATGCATTAAAAGCGCAAATTTTGGAAGCACAAAAGTCTAGGCTGGAAAAGGAGTCACTGGAGAACCATACAGCTAGCAAATGGACAGTCCCCCCAACAAGGAATGACTTACTAGTTGATGATAAAATTGACGATGAAAAAGTTCACAAGGTTGCCACTCCGTCTGAAACGCTGAAAGATAAATTGCGGCTATTTCTTACTGAACTTAACAAGGAAGAACACTTTGACCAGCTGGTTACTAGCTTACAATGAATTAAATTATTAATGTGATAGGTTTCACTAATCAGAATCAAAAGGCATGTCTGTGCCAACAAATTCCTGCGCATTTTGAATTTGATTTGTGCATTTGCAGATGTTGTGTGTACGGAGGCAGCTGACTGCAATTTTATTAGATGGCACTAATGAGGTGATGGCGACATTGGCTAACGCAATGCTGGATAAGTACAAGCGGAAAGGTTATTTATTAATAAGATTATCCGTATATTGTAAATGTATTACCATATTAAATATTTTGACGAATCGAGTTGTGAATCATAAAATATTGGACGTAGATAATTTTCATACTTTTCGTTTGACTATGTATTTACATGAAGTTTGAATAAGAGTAACAATTTATGCAAATCAGTATGTTTGTCTGCTATTTTTAAATTCAAAATTAAATTAAATATTGAAGCGTCTCAAGTGAAGAAAATCAAAGCAGTTGCTTCATTGAAAAGTGAGCTTGGAGGATTCGGTGAGTTTCTAATTGCATTTTGTGTATCTATATTTTCATAGTAGGTGTTCCATTTGCCTTTCCTTTTCCGAACTCCTAGAATTCTTATTTGGTGCAAAATGACGTTTTCCACCTTCAGTCTCTGGACCTGGCTTCTGTATTAATAAACATCTGTTTCACGTTTAATATTATATTCTCGTGTGTAGGCTTGACAAGCTACGATGGTTCGGATTCAGAGGATGATTCTGCCTTAGATTCAGGAAGCGATGACACTGGTGGTGACACTGAAGAAGAAATTTCGGTTTGTACTTTTGAGCGCTTTGCTAAATTCGTGCTATTGACACAGTTACTATTTGTAAATATAATAATTAATTATGTTTCCTCCAAACCATTTGTAGAATGAAATTGAAAGGAAGAAACAAATTTTTCTGTATGTACAAAATCTCCGGCTTCTTGGTTCGGAGCCTAAAAGCCCAGAATCGCCCGATAGACACAAAACAGAGAATTCAGCAGATGGAACGGCAGGTGACAGTAGTAAAGTTCAGGAAAAAGGTAACCAGTTTCATGCAACGGTAAAACGTCAAGATTTTATGCCGCGATTTTGTTCAACTCCTGCTTTTGCTTCACCAAAGATGTTGCAATTGAGATTTGAGCATTCATATTTTATTCTTTTTGATTGTGTTAATGAGAATCTGTGTTATCGACGTTTTAAAATTTATTTATTCACCAAGTATGCTTGAATAATGGAACTGAATAAGTTCACCATTCCCGTGATACTTTAGAGGAACTTGATGTGTCAAAAAACGCCGCTACTTCTTTAGCAAACACACTAACAATCAGCATCATAATGTGGAAAGTGAAACTTTTTTTTTCAGATTCATCAACATCTCCTTCCAATGGAGATAGTATCGAGGAAAGGGAAGGTACTGTAGATGAAGGGTCAGCTCAAGCTCCGATCGAACTAAAGAAGGAGAAAGTATCGAAAAACATTGTTAAGTCGCACTCTCCGTCTTCTCATGAGCGTAGCAGATCCAGATCTGTTTCTTGTGACCGAGTTAAAAGAAATAGAAAATCTAGATCGAAATCACGTGAGAAAAGACGTTTCAAGAGGTCTAGAAGTTCTTCTAGAGATCGGAAGAAATCTAAGAAGTCTAGGTCAAGATCAAAATCACGGGAAGGAAAACGATCAAAACGATCTCGTTCCAAGTCTCGTGAGAGAAAAAGGTCTAAAAAATCAAAATCTAGGTCCAAATCCCGAGAGAAAAGAAGGCATAAGCGGTCAAGATCTAGGTCGACTGAGAAAAAAAAGACGTGTAAATCCCATTCACGTTCAAAGTCCCGAGAACGTGAACGTCGCAATCCAAAACGATCATCATCATCTGAGCGAAAATCGTCGAAAAGATCCAGGTCCACTTCCCGTTCACGAAAAAGTAGTAAGAAATCAAGATCTAAATCTCGTGAACGACGAGTGTCCAAACGTTCCAGGCCACACTCACGTAGTCGAGATGTATCAAGTAGGGTTTCTAAGTCTAGATCTGTTTCCAGTGACGGGTGGGAGCATAAACGTAGTGGGTCAAAGGATCGTAAGAGAAATAATAAGAAGTCCGATTCTAGATCGAAGTCCCATGAACGGAAATCTGGCAACGGTTCCAAATCAAGGGACAGTAAAAAGAGGAAAAAATCCAGATCTCGATCCGAATCCTCAGATAAAACATCTAAGTATGATTGATAAATAAGGTCAGCAAATGTAATCAAGCAATTGTTGCCAATCTTGAAGAATTAACGCTAACTTAGTTATACTGTTTATTGTTTCTCTATAACTATAATTTCATGTGTACAGTCATTTCATATTTCACTCATGAATAAAATGCTTACATTATTTAATATGTACTATTGTATTCTACTGCTGGTTCTTTGTTAACTGGTGTCATTACACAAAAGAATTTAGTAGCAAGATCATTAGAATTTAGAACTCATAGAAGAAACTAGGAAACTAAATGATGACAAAGTGCATATAGTTCATCTACAATCATGTTGACAGCAGGACTGCTAAAGGAAAGCAGCGGTTAATTTATATCACGAGATCACAATATAACATTACCACAACATCAAACACAAGTAAGCCGGCAATCCACAATATCACACGAGTGGCCCGATAACCCACAATTTCACACTATCCCACACGAATGTCCCGACAA
This sequence comes from Allacma fusca, assembly GCA_947179485.1. Lineage (NCBI taxonomy): Eukaryota > Metazoa > Arthropoda > Collembola > Symphypleona > Sminthuridae > Allacma > Allacma fusca. The sequence goes on along the minus strand of OX359249.1, from coordinate 50,120,518 downwards.
CCCACAATATCCCACACGAGTGACCCGACAACCCAAAATATCACAAACTACCCCACACGAGTGCCCCGACAACCCACAATATCACAAACTATCCCAGACGAGTGCCCCGACAACCCTCAATATCACAAACTATCCCAGACGAGTGCCCCGACAACCCTCAATATCACAAACTAACCCACACGAGTGACCCGACAACCCACAATATCACATTATCACACACGAGTGAGTCAACAACCCACAATATCACACACGAGTGACCTGACAACCCACAATATCACAAACTATCCCAAACGAGTGACCCGACAACCCACAATATCACACACGAGTGATCCGTGAACCAGCAATACCACACGATCACACACGAGTGACCCCACAACCGACAAGATCATGCTATCACACGAGTGACCCGACAACCCACAATATCACACACGAGTGAGCCGACAACCCAAAGTTTCACATCAGAAATACAAAAAACAATATCACACGAGCAACCCGACAACCCACAATACCACACAAGTGAACCGACAACCCGCAATATCACTGGAGTGACCCGACTACCCACAGTAAAGTACAACAAAAGTACAAACAACGTAACCTAAGTAAAGGCAGCAGCGCAAAAAATAACCATGTCAGGGGAAAATGAATTTGGTGCACGTATGCATGTAAAAGGAGTCATAAACGTGTCGTTTACATCTAATCCGAGCGTACTGTAACAGGCTACGTATTTGTTCCTGTTCCCATTCAAGAAAAATTAGTTACCACAGACCAATTACCCTATAAGTACAAAACTTCGGGCCGACGCATATTATGTGCACGTCAAAACTGCTGGGTGGATGTAAGAGTATGCCCGCTCGACAAACTGCATATGTGCCCTTGCACCTGGGTTACGTCGCGCCACCAGCGATATAGTAGTTAATACTGTTTAGCGCGCAAACTCCATCTCAGAGCGAGTTATAACTATTAACTAATAGATACGCCAGATTAATGTTTTATTTAAGGTATTTTTATTTGAACAGTGTCATTAAGCAAACTCGAATAAGGAATGCATACAAAAATTTCACATCAGTCATTGGTATCATAACTAATGTTTGCTTTAAGCATTCAATACAATCTTCAGTTAGAGTCGAATAATGATTTTCCGTGACAAAAATATTTAAGCTTGTGCTATTAATGGAATAATTACGTAGTGTATGTACACACAAATTACTAAAACTGCAACGTTGCATTAGAACCGGTTTTCAAGATATTAGCCCAATTATTTTTCCAGAGTAAGTTAAAAACAATTGTCTCGGCACAGGAGCTAGCAATAACGCTTTAACTTATTTTTTGTAACAATCTTATTAATATTTTCAATATAATCAAAATTCGAATCTATGCAGTCCCGTTCACTTATTCGCTTTACAATGTGCAAAATGCAATGATGATTTTTCATAACTATCTATTTTAATCCCTACAACTAATTCTTAAGCGGAAAACAGGAAGAGCTGCCTCAATTATATTAAGCTAAGCAATCGTCGGGTAAATGAACAATTGAGTGAAAATCATAAACAATCAATTCGGTCCACACACTTTCTTTCATCCATTCAGCATCGGATATTAGCCTAGCCAGCGAGTTCAATTTTAAATAACAGTGAATTTTGAGAAAACTTGATTAGACAGGCGCAAAGCAATTACGATGAAGTAGAGAGGCGACAAATGTCAAAATCAGCGCAGATAAATCCTAGAATGCCCAGACACAAGCCAATGTTTGACAATGGATTTGGTTTGATTGTAAAATACAAAGTAAAATCATTCGTAAATATCTGAAACAAAAGGTACGCAGCTCGAATCACCACTCCTCAACAATAAGTACATACTGCACCCAGATATCACTGTATCTGTCTCCCAAAACGTATGAAATTTATATACTTTCAAAACGTCCGCATAACTTTCAGACCTGTTAAATCTGTAACTTCGTTTTCGAGTACAATAAAATAAAAACTCTGCGGTAATTGACGGCGCACCAAATAAGTTCTGGAAGGTTACACCGGCTGAATGTTGACCAGTGTTACTCATTTTTCTAAACTGGGTATTCAATTCGGGAATAACCATTTATTCCTGGTCACTAAATCAAATTATTTATGCTCCATAAAAGGAAAAACCCCTTATCCTAGTAATTACAGAGGTATAGCACTAATCATCACAATTATATATTTAATCATACTTGCAGTCGTTCAGTTCATAAAGTGGTGAACTGAACTAGCCCATATATCCATTGTTTTTGAATGAACTTAAACGAACTAGCTAAACGCAAAATTTTGATTGAATGAATTTAAATTGAACTCAGCAGAACTTAATATGAATGTGAACGAACGTTCATCATACGTTCAAATAACACATACTGACCTGAATTGAACTTAACAGTCCAGGTTTGAATATAAACATTTATATTCGTGAACACCACACGAATATGATCTATATCTAAATTGCATCTATATATTTTATAGTTGTAATCTCAAAAACTAGTATTCTGGTTTTTGACTTCATTACAATGACATTAAATTACAAATCAAAGAAATAGTTATTTACAAGAAGGCGGTACTTTACATTTAATAACGCATATTTGTCACATTTTGGACTAAATCGTATGAATTAAAACGCGCAATAATAGCAAGCATATTTGATATATATGATTTATTAACTTGGAGTAACTTGGTTTTCATTAGTGTTTCTTATCGAGACAAAAAACCGTCCTGACATCCTTACCGTTCCGAACCGAATGAAATCTTGCAAATCAGAAACCGGTACCGTTCCGATACCGGAAATTTCGGTTCGGGAAATTATTATCCCGAAACGGGAACCTTTTTTTTGTCCCGGTACCGATAGTATCTCGAAACCGAATGACCCGATATTGGTTTTTCCCGAAACGTTTCGAATCAGTACCGATAAGAGATTTTAAGTATCAGTTCACATTTTGTATATTAGGTTTACGCTCAAGTCCTTATTGCACAAACAAAAACGCAATTCACACTTTCCACACACTAGTCTAATCTACAATTCCCAGGTGCTTTAAGCAACTTATTTTACACGGTCGAATCCTCGTTTTTCGACCCAGCCATGCTTTCAAATAATACCTTGGTATCGGTAACATGTTAGACCTGGTTTTGTAATTGGTTTCCTAGGTTTTCGACGTCCAATATTCTTTCGTAGGGTTTTGGGTTTCTATGACAAAGCAGAATTTGCTTCATCTTAATTAAAATCCTAATTTATGAACCATGCAAAAAAATACTAGACAAGAGGAATTAAAGAAGAGTTCACATCTCTGCTGAACGCGAAGCACACATGGTAAGTAATTACAGTAGAACGGAACCATGCACATTTTGGTTTCACATTTTCTGCTAGAAATTTTTTCAGCCAAGCTATGTTACTTTTTTGGGTCTATCGGGACGAGCACTTCGGTTTCGGGAAATTTAGCTTGTCATACCTTTCCCGATCGGTACTACATTGCCGGTTCCATTTTCGGTACCGAAACCTAAAACGAATACGCTCCGATTTTATCGGATCTGTTTCAGTTTTCCCGTTTCCGTCCCGGTAATGGAAACGGAACATTTTTGCGGTACCGGTAACGTACCGGCGGTATTCCCGTCCCGATAAGAAACTAGTTATCTAATCAGTCATTTAAATCGCGAAAAATCGTGCTTGAGTCAAAGTTCAAAGTCAGCTATAAAAATATAAGTAAATGTCACTTAAATACAGATATACCATAAATGACTTGAACTAATTGGCTCGCTAATGACAGATAAAGCAAACTGAACTGAACGACCGAAAAGTTAATCATGAATTGAATTGAACTTTGAAAAAATACTGCAAGGGTGAACTGAACTGAACGTAACGATTGGAAAGTACGCAGTGTATTGAACTGAACTACGACAGGCTTTGGACAAGGGGAACTGAACTTAACTGAATGTCACACAAAATTTGAGGATGTGAATGTAACTGAAAGTGAACTTTGGACCAAAACTGCAAGTATGTACTTAATTATTATAACTCGTTGGAACGAAGAGCGTGGAATTCGGCTAGAAACTCAAGCGGGATTTAGAAAGCAGATGGGATATTTTGACCAGATCTTCTGCTTAATGTCAATCATTCAAATCATTTTGAGAATGCAAGGGGATACTATTTTCGATTTTTGTTAATTTTGCTCGAACCTTCGACTGACTTAAGCATGTAATTTTTTGACACAAACTGCGGTCAATTGGTTAGTGCAACTATTTGGAAGGCACAATCTCCAGAAATACTTAATACAGAGATAAAAGATATTATATCAAAGATATTATATCAAATATATATGAACACAATGGGTATATTGATGCTTAGCGTGACCTTTTGTAACCTTTTGACAACTCAGATTAGATTAATAAAAAGTCTTCTCTACTCCTCAATATTTCATTTCGAGGATATCAATTAACTGCTTAAGAACGGCGTGTAATTTTAGACTCAACTCTGAATGTATCAATTTGAAATTCTTTAAAGATATATTTAACTTTAATAACGGTGTGTATTGTAACTTGAATGAAACAAATGATATCTTCTACTTCATTTTTAAATGTCCAGTGCTATCTGTATATAGAAATAAGTTCATTTCTAAATATAATCTCATTTAGTCGCACAAAATTATTCTTATTAACTTTAGTCACCGGACACTGTGCAGGACCTTCATAAATTTGTATAGTTCTTAGATTACAGAGCTACTTATATGTTGAAGCTTGTTTTAACTGTACTGTACTTTTACCAGGAAGATATGGGCCTGCCCGACTGGATTCCTGAATAAATATTTGATTGATTGATATTCAAGCTGTGATAAACGCAAAGTGTTAGGGGAATGGAGTAATAGGTTTATAGTTTTCAATATAGCATTATGGAGGAATTCTTCAACTCTTATGAGCTTCGTGCTTCAAGACTTGATTTATAAATACGTCACATGTAGCTATTTGAATTTTCTAAATTAAACGTTCACAAGAACCACATGTGCTGTGAATTGCATCGAGTGATGTATTGAGTTCCATGTGTATTAAAGGTTATGTTAGACTCTGGAGTAGGCCCACAGCTTTTGTATTCACGGAAGTAGAAGAATTGAAGCGTTTTCTCAATGAATCATCAATTTGGCTTATAGACTGACACAATCAATTAATCCACCGGTCATTGATGTCACGCATTACCCCAAGTACCTTAAAATGTTTAAAACACGTCATTCCGGTTAAAATAACGTGGTAGCATATACTCGGCATAAAAATATTAATTTGCACAAACAAATATATCCCCCAGAACTAAGGTTTATACCATGAATTGCAGAAACACTCCTTGGTATTGAATTGACGACTTGAAAATGTAATTTGTGGTTTGAAAATTTTGGTCATATCGATAATATGGTTATCTACAATTTAGGACATTTGCCAGTATCCGGTCTTGTTAGGTTGAAACTTGTTACAGAAAGAGTCACCCAGTGTAGGATAAACTTACTATCCTCCCTGTATTAAACCATAATGAATGTAGCTGTATATTCACGAAGACGCGTTATTACTGGTTCGCAAAAAATAGAATTTTCAAATTTGGAAAATTTGTCAGAATTTGTACAACGTCCATTACTTAACTCACCCCTTTAGCTTGTATAGGTTACGAAATCTGAAGATGTTTGTTCCCAACTTTTCCCTTGAGTCAACGTAATAACCTAACCTAATACGGCGTAATTTTTTAAAGATCTGCCTCTAGCGATTTTGATAAAAATTTTCACATGTCTGATTAATTATTGCAATCAATTGTTGTGACAAGGGCGGATGTTTCGTCAACCATATGCTCGGTAAACTTTTGTTTTTGTGCAGAAATACTGGAATCATAAAAAACAATTCCAGTTGTAATTCACTGGATGTTATACCCAAATTGCAATCTATCGAACAATGTCATGGTGTAATGATCGACAAGTTCAGTATCAAAACCTGTCCCACCATAATAAATAAAAATGACAAACTGTCCTTACAAATTAATGCCTTTCAACCGTCAAGGTTATTAAAATTAAATTTTCCAGGCTATCAAGGAGATAGTATTGGAGAACATTTCAAAAGATGCGTTAAGAAACCAGATGGGCAGGTTGAATAAGATGTATCACAGCATTGTCCAAGTATTAACTATAATACAGACCCATGGGGTCGAATTTTTGTAAATCTCCCTGGAAGATTTTTTCATTTTCCCTGCTGGTCATGATGTCCCTGTTCAAAGCAAGTTTAAAACTCCCTGTTCACAAAACAATTTTCGTAATACACCCCTTCAAATTCAAAAATCCCTGCTGAAAAAAGGTCAACAAATTTGAAATTCCTGCTGACGAAAAATTATTTTCGTAAATCACCTCAACGCTTTCAAAAATCTCTGTTGACAAAATTCATTTTCAGTAAAACACCTCAACAATTTCAATAAATTAATAGCTAAAAAAAGCTAAAGTAGAAGTTGCTTTTGCGCCCTCAAAAGTTAAAAACAAGTTTTTTGGTTGGGTTTGTCAAAGGAATCAATATTCTGTTACTGAAAATGATGAAAACGCTTGAAACGACGAAAAGCAACGCTACGATGTGTGTGTAGTTTGTATAGTCCCCATAATGTAGCCGAGTAGCAGCACCATGCCTTTGTGTCAAAATGAGGTTTGTTCTAACTTTATGCAATCCTAATATTCTAAAATACGAAATTCCGTCGTAGTTTTCAACAGTATTTACATGTGAGAATTACTGAATTTCCTGGAATTGTAATAATTAAGTAATCAATGGATAATAAATGCAGCATATTGTGGGATTGCAAAAAGTTGAAGTATAGTGCTGCTTCTCGGCTACTATAGTTTATAGTCCCCATAAAGTAGTACTTTATGGGGACTATAAACTACACACACATCGTAGCGTTGCTTTTCGTCGTTTCAATCGTTTTCATCATTTTCAGTAACAGAATATTGATTCCTTTGACAAACCCAACCAAAAAACTTGTTTTTAACTTTTGAGGGCGCAAAAGCAACTTCTACTTTAGCTTTTTTTAGCTATTAATTTATTTCCAACTTTTTGATACAAAAGCACAGATTACAATGGTATCCAATGTTAAGGGGGAAAATGATATTCACGTCCAGTAATGTTAAAAACACAGGAAAACATTATTTATTTCAACCATCAACAATATTAAACTAAAATATCCCCTAATCTCTGGATATCTTTCGTAGCCTGTATAGTTATCTATATTAGTTGTTCAATATCAATTGCATATCTGCACTTTCAGTTTGAGGGAAAGGGAACTATTGTGGTTTGCTTAGATTGCAGCATATTATGCAAAAACGTCTGCTTAGCTGAATAGTATTAAGCTTAAGATTTTAATAATTTAATAGCCGAATATACATTATAAATTTTTTTATCGCTTGGATTGCAAGAATAGTTTTTATTAATTTTCATTTTTATTGTACAAAAAGTTAAAAATCTTGTTGACAACAGGCTTAAGGAAAACTATGTTTAAGGGCTGATCCCTTAAAGATCACAGTACCAAATTTTTATACTAAGGTCCTAGTTACTCAAGGCACCCTCCTGAAAAATTTCATGTAGTTCCAAGGGGTGGAACGCACTTTTCTAGCTCGCAATGCTAAATGAACGGAGGCCATGGATATTTTTTTATGAAATTGGGACCAATTTTTGTTTATATTTGCAAAGGAATGCCAAACCTTAAGGGATATGCGATTGTAAAAATTCATGGAGATTCGACTTGCATTCCCATTGACTTTAAGCCTTTGACATTACAAGTACGATTTTTGGTTCAAGAGTTATCTGAGAAAGTCACTTTTTGAGTTATGGGTAAAAGCATATAGGTTGCTTTTTTTAGGGGACAAACCTGGGCACGTACACAGACCTGGGCACATCTCCTTTAAAAGCAACTTCTTAAAAATCCCTGCTGACAAAAATTGTGTTCCATAAAACCCCTCAACAATTTCGAAAATCCTTGCCATAAAAGGTCAACAGATTTGAAAATTCCTGTTTGCAATCCCGTTTGAAAATTTGCCTGCTGATTTTTTTTTCTCCTACATAAACTCGACTCCTTATGGGTGGCTGTGAGAGTAACGTTTTCTGGTGACTACCACATTATTAGTAGTAGGTAAATTGGTGATTTAAATTGTTGTGTTAGGGAGTGCTGAATGTGAGAATTTAAAAAGCACTCGATTTGATAAATAATGATTACACCGACTGTAGTGAGTTACACACCATTTGAACCTGTTTTGAATTAAGTCCGGAATTCGTTATTTAATTATAATGCGGTTACACTTTCCCAGCAGGGAAATTGATTGTGAATGGGGAGACAGAGATTTATGGAATTAAAAAGCCGAATTTCTCAATCAAAATTGCATAAGATGTAAAGCTTAACCATCGTACTTAAGCTGACTAAGGACCTGGTGAACTGAGCGGTATGTTATGGATCTGAATTGAGATTAAGAACGTACTATTAATCCCTTTGATTTACTTTCGTTTCTTCAAAACCTGAAGATTTTTATTAACCTTTGACGAGTATAAATAATTGAATCTAGGAAAGGAATATCTTTGTTTGGTTCCCTAAACAAAATATAACAATTAGATTTAAATTCTAAAGTGAGTAATGATTCTAATAAGATCTTCCTTAAATCTAAATACTAAAATTATAAAGTTCTACAATATTGTATAAAAGTACAAGCTAGATCTGAATACAAGTTTACGAAAGGGTTACCAAAAGGTTTCCCAAAATTCTATCAAAATTTCTAACTATTTCCTCAAAATACTGAATAAAACCCACCAGCCAGTAGGGCTGTGGTAATTCCTTTCTCTTCTGAGAGTAAAGGCTATGGTCAAAAACTATTTGGTTTCTGAGATTGAAATCTTTCGTAAAAGGTAGAGTTTTCGACTGTACGAAAATGAATAAAGGAGAGCCCAAGAGGACAGTATCTATAGATCGGCGTGTTCAAATCGACTGTAAATCTCTCGATTTTTCCAGGGGTATTTTTACTCGACCGCAGCCGCACTCTCAAAATCCAGAAGTTAATTGGTTAGATTTTACGACCGGACCATCTGGCCGAATCCAATTTCTAACCTCTGCAGCGGGGCGCCGGTTTTTTGTCCCTTTACGTTTAAACACATTACAATACATACATGGACCATCTCAGCCTTGATTACTTTTCTAATCTTAGATCCTATCGTATCTTACTTTTATTACGATCGTAAAGACCGAGCCAATTATCTGATAAAGATCCAATTATTTGATAAGAGTCCAATTATCAGCCAAGAGTTTTATAGCCATCGTAAAAGAATCCTATTTACTCCGGAACGAAATAACTTTGTTTCTCCTATCCACAAAACAACCTCATCCGAACTTTATAGTTATACGACCCTAACTATGGTTACACTTACGCACTAACATGGTTTAAAATATAATCAATACTTGTTCTCCTTGGGAAAAACGTCTTAGACTAAAAGACAATAGTCTCAAGTAGATACGCACTAGTACCTTATACACCTATACATCTTACGCATGGGGAGAATTTCTCCCCCTCCTCATCCACTCGGGCCGAGAGGAGTCAAAGTACATTTTCTACACACAGGCAGGACCTTTCTAACTATGACCATTTTTACTTAAGACAACGGTCAGGCGATCGATAATGGCTTCTACGCATGTGTTGCACATTCACACATTCTTACTTTTATTCCTACTCCTTATTTTGACTCTGGATTCTTATTTTTATCCTTAGGGAGCGGACACAAATGATGTCATACAAAATAGAGGCTTTTTATGACTCACTGACTAAGCAATCATTCACTGTCATATCCACCAGAGCTTCTATTGGGGACAAAATTATTGTCCCGTCCCCGTCCCGTCCCGTCCCGATATTTTTTAAAAACGTTTGTCCCCAGTCCCGTCCCGTCAATCGGGACACGGGGACAAAAACCATGTCCCCGTCCCGTCCCCAAAATTTTTTAAAAACCTTGTCCCCGGTCCCGTCCCGAAAGTCGGGACATGGGGACAAAAATCTTGTCCCCGTCCCGTCCCCAAAATTAAAAAAAATATTGTCCCCGGTCCTGAAAATCGTGGCATGTGAACAAAATTTCTGTACCGTCCCGATAATTACTGAAAACAGTTGTCGACATTCTCATACCGAAAATCCGAACATGAGGAAAATTTCGTACAAACAATATTTATACCAAACACATAAAAACACATTTATAGAATCGTGGCTTCAAGATTCTTCCTGAATTTTTTGAGCTACAAGCCTCATTTTCTACAACCTAAAATCGAATGTCTTACATTCGGTGAAATAGTGTTCACAGAATAGTTTACTCATGAGCATTAAAGCTGAAACGTTATCCTTGTTCTGCTATGCTTGCTCGTCCCGTCACGTTATATACACGACCAAAAAGCATGTCGCGAATATAATGGGAACAATTGTTTTTGTCCCCGTCCCGTCCCGAATATAGTGGGGACAATTTGTTTTGTCCCCGTCCCGTCCCTGATATAATGGGGACAATTTGTTTTGTCCCCGTCCCGTCCCTGATATAATGGGGACAATTGTTTTTGTCCCCGTCCCGTCCCGATTACGACATGGGGACAATTATTTTGTCCCCGGGGACGTCCCGTCCCGGTCCGTCCAGTGTCCCGACGTCCCGTAGCCGTCCCCGGCAGAAGCTCTGATATCCACACATGACTGACTGTATATGACATCATTCGTATGTCAGAGGTCGGATTTTTGTGGGAAGACGGGAAGATTCTTCCCAGGGAAAAAATATTTCTGGCAGGGAAAAAATATTTCCGGCAGGGAAAAATTTTGCGAACAAGGATTTTAAAATATTTTCAAATTTGTTGACGTGTTTCAGGGAAATTTGTTAGGCTAACAGGGATTTTTAGATTGGTTTACCGTATTTGGCAGGAATTTGACGACTTGCTGGGAAATTATTTTTTCCAACAGGGATTTTGAAAATCGTTTACCTTTTCTTCAGCAGGGATTTTTGAAATCTTTGATGACCTTCCTGCAAGGACATTTGATTCAGCAGGGAAATTCTGAAATAATCTTCCAGGGAGATTTACAGAAATCCGACCTCTGGTATGTACTTATGTAATGTTAGGTAAGACGAAGTTGGCGACATCCAAAAAATTTAATCGTTTACGATTTTATGCTCCGTCGTTGGCTAGTATTTAAAGTATATGGTAGTTTTAAGTATTAAAGCCATATTTATTATTTAAAATGAAACTACATAGGTGTCTGAGAGTAAGATTAATGTGAGGACGTAAATAAGGCGCTAAAATGAATGACGTCAGTTTGCCGTAACAAGACTGACTCAGTCTGTCATTCTGCGTCATGTAATTCAGTAACTGACTGACTGCCTCAACACATGACATCATTTGTGTCCGCTCCCTTACCTCTTATTTTTAGACCTTAGCATTACCTTAACTCCTCCGCTAATATATACGTACCAAATACTTATCTCCACGCTAATATGTACGTATGAAATACTTATCTCCACGCTAATATGTACGTATGAAATACTTATCTCCACGCTAATATGTACGTATGAAATACTTATTTCTACGCTAATATGTACGTATCAGGTAGGTACTGGAATTTTGAATTCTCACGATATTACTGAAGGATAATTTAAGAATATTAAAATTCTGGCATGGAAGGGAGGGGTAGTCTAATCAAGGAATCTAAGGTCTCTAGGTTATTTAATAAAGGAATGGGGAAGGGAAGTTGTCGCCTCACCAGAGTGAGCGCGGCTTGAGACATCTGGAATTGGGGTTGGATTTGGATCACTACAATATTGTCCACGTTAATTTTATGCCGGTAAATACTTATTCTAATAAACAAGCTGTTGTATGACCGTAGATGTTAAATAGAACAGCTCCTGCATTTCCAGCTTCCTCGCTGACGTTACTCCAACGTCACAGGTGTTGCAAAATACACGACAAATTTGAATTAAAATATTTGTTTTAAAGGGAAAAGATATTTGTCTCCCTCCTTCCATTTATAAAAATAAAACAAAACTGCCAAATACAAATTGATCCTCCTAGAAGATCTTCCAGTGCTTTCATTGGTTCAAGTCGTTCAGATCCTGGAAAGAGGTCTGAAGTTCCACCAGCCCTATAAAAGCTTGCAAATCATTCTTGAGCTGCTAGGAATGCATTTGATCTCATACCTCAAATGTTGGTACAAAAAGTAGCCAGCTAAACATCCACCGTGTTCCACCAGCCTGCAAAAGCAGAATTAGGCAAGTAATTAGTTTAGGTAGTGATCCATTCGCACCACAATTTTCACAATCACTCAAATATAAAAATTACACACTCGGAATAATTTCGATCCTGGAAATCGTAAACCACATGTGCGAGATAAGCAACCAGACTCCTAACTTGAATTGGTCTTAGGAAGCCAACGAAGTCTGAGACTGGGCTTTGACGTCATAAATTAGACTGGGCCGCAGTAATTTAACGTCATTGATCTCATGTCCACCACCAGGACTTCAATCATGTCGACATATGTACCTGGTGTAAACAGTGTGAAGACCAATTTCTCATGATCATAGTGTATGTCGCTCGCTAAGATCTTTCACAATATACCTTCCAGCTCCAATGAGGAGTCTAACTGTACCGGAAGGTAGTGTGGAAAGTATTTGCTTGAACCAGACAAACAACTTCTCCCACGGGCTTCAATCACTGCTCCAGTATCTGAATAGAGTATTCACATGATATTCCACGATCACGGCACCTGACTGGTAACTTGGGAATGTTTTATCAACAGATTCAATTTAATCGCACGGACAATGTGCCACTGCTTTAAATGTTTCCTGCGCGCGGCCAGCAATGGGTAGCCATTGTTGACCAGTACAGTGATAATCACATCCTTTCCAAATAAGTCTTTATAAATTTACAGGGGATGCTTTGTCTTAAGTACATTCGTGTATTAGACTTACAGCTGAATTTATAAAACTATTAATAACCAAGTTAATTGCAATTGAGTTTTAATTGAATCTAGTAATATTAGTTCTACTAACAAATTCGAATTGAGGAGTCACATTTATCCAATCTATCGCCAAAATTAATCATAACTACTTATTGCATATTTATGGCAATGAGCGAGAAGTTTCGACTCAACAAATTGCAGGAAATTGCTAGACCAGTGTTTCCTGAGTTTCGGGAGGGTGCATGTGCAAGTAATTATGGATTATTAATGTTAATCACGATTAAATTTAGGAAGCCCATAAATTATATATATAAAAGTATTAAATGCATAACATATGACAACTAATTAAACGTTTTGATTAATAATAGTTCGAAACTACATCATTTTATTGATTAATTCAATGCAATATGCTCATGATTAAGCAATTTTAACCAAAAGTCATTACGATTTGTTTCATGCCAGGTAATGATTAAACAAAGCTAGTCGGGATCATTGCGGCGTACCATGATGTGGTAGTGGACGAAACGAGAACACGCAACACGAGAACGCAAACTGAAATAACCCTACCCGTCTTTGCCTGTGAATCTGTCCGCAAATCTAACGATCCTCGTGTCGGCAGATTCTTCAATGGTACTAGGTAAAGTAAAATTAAACAAACTTATAAAATTTTGTATTCATTATTTCATACATTCGAAAACCTTCCTAAAATTGACATTAAAACTTGCATATGATCTGATGAAAGAAATAATCCAAACGAACTCTATAAGGGACACCAGTAATAACCATTTCCGTGTAAATCCTCTAAAATCTTGAAATAGGTTGAACTATGCGATGTCTAGAAGAGGGGTCAGTTTGGGGTATTCCAATGACATCTACACGTAGTTTTAAACATGAATTAAACAGAATTGTACTAAATAAGACATCGTTAAGTAGCTTTGATTCCAAGGAATATTGTATAAGTAAATACAATAGTGTCCTTTGGCCATAAGGATACGTCTATGTTTAATGCACTCCATAACATAGAAATATAGCAATACTGTAAATACTTCAATTCTCTATTACTAATAATTCTGTTGTATTTTGAAGGTCCTAATGTGGTAACATGTTGCTATTGTTGCTGAGATAATTGTAGGTGTAAAATTTAAATGTAAAAAGACACTAAATCACTGAATTGGTACGTGGCAACGAGTTTGATTATAAGCTAAATGCGACGGTAAATTTAATTTTTGCCGGACCTTCGTAATTTGGATAATCAGTCCTAGTCTCACAAATAATTAAAAGACGAAATCAAATATACCATTTAAAGGTCGAAAGAATAATGCACTGTTATTCCGAATACCAACCGGCTTTATTCGGAGAAATGGAAAGTAATTCAAACAATAAAATCGAGTTTGTCCGTGTACAAGAATATGATTTGGGTGAAGGGAGCACATTTCCAATACTTGTAATAATTGATGAATTGATGACCGAATCAATAATGAGAGGAAAGGTAGAATGCCTATGCCATGAAAGCCATCAACGTAATATGTTTATATATTTGATTCTAATAATTCTTAAGAATTTCTACCAAAAAGAGCCACAGTGCTAACAAGAAACGCAAAATACATACATGATTTAAGTTTGTCAAAGATTCAACCCTTATTAACATTTTGGGAAGACAAATAAATTTTGGGAATGAGGATGAAGTTTTGGAATCTTCATAACAAAATTCAACTTCAAAACTACATGGGTATGTTGTGATTAATACAAGCGCTACGCAAAAAGATTCTTACACATAGAGCATGTGTTTTTCTAGGCAAACTATCTGGAGATTCTTCACAGAGTATTCCATTTACTGTCTCTTTCAGATTTTCTAGGTTCTCTTTTGGATCATCATGTATTCCTGAGATCAGTGAGTTGTTTCTGCGTATCATTTTTTAGGTTCTCGTTCTCGTTCTCCAATCTATATACCTTTTCTTAGAGTACATGACATTTCGCTTCCAACACGTTGACTTTCGGTGTGGTGTCTGCAATTTGGTCTACTTTGTCGTTTATATTTTGTAGATATTCTTTGATGTCCGTGATGTTATCGGCGAGTGTTTGAGCAATTAAGGTTCTCTTAGTAACTGCGTCCATGCTTGTACTTACTATTGGGGCGTACATATCTTTTGACTTTCTCGATCTATTTCCTCGTCTCCTTGATATTGCCTCTTTCTGTTGCTAGCTTCATCAAAGTGACTTGCTTCCCGGGTGGCTGAGTTTACGCTTGACGCTTCAGTTTGGTTCGTCTTCGTCAAGTCAGGTGAGTCTCTCGGTGAGTTTACTACGCTCAAAAAATTTGTCCAGTTCATACTCCTGAAGAGCAGGTACACGTGAGTTCACGTATATTTCTCGATTTTTAATGTTTTAAATAAATAAACTAGTTAACTACAGGTAATTAGGTACAATGTAGGTTCGTGGGATTATTCAAAGTATGTTCACAGGTTTAAGTATTACCGAAGGGCATTAGTACAATTCATGTGTCAGCTTTGTGGGTTTTTAGTGGGGCTTACGAGTTCCTTTGGGTAGTTGGCAGAGAGCGTGCAGAGAGCGTGTTGGCACTAGATGAAGCTGTTCTCTTTGACCAGATTTTTCCCTTGCTTTTCAAGTCGTAAGGTCTCTCTGTATGCTATAACCGTAAGGTCTCTCCTATTTGCGTCACATATGCTACACGATTTCAACTGTGTATAACATTGCTGTGTGGAACAGTGTTATTAACTCGAGCAGCTCCTGCCCAATTATTAACACGAGCAATTCACGATCATTTAATTGTATGTGTGTGCATGTGTTGAGATGCTGAGTTGCCACAAGTTTAAATAATTGTGCATAATAAACAATCACTGACGTAGGAGATGCTGAAACTTACATGAGCATCTACTGCCATATAATTAACATGAACAATTTTTTAGCATGGGTATCTACTCGTGTACTTTAATTGGTTAACATGGGGAAATTAGCATGGATACCTCCAGCATAACCATGACGTAATTATTCAATTAAAAGTATAAGCTTAAATGTTTGCCACAGAAAATCATTATTCACCTCTAACTGAAGATTGTATTATTCTTGAAGCAAAAATTAGTTACGATACCAATGACACTTGTGAAATGTTTCCTTATTCGAGTTTGCTTCAATGATACAGGTGAGATAAAAAACCTTCATTAATATATTAATCTGGCGTATCTATTAAATTGTAGCGCATGTTTTGAGAGGTTTTGCGCGCTAAACAACATTCAGGGCACACATGCAATTTTTATGTACGGGTCATGCGGTGCATATAATATACGTCAGCCCGAATTTTTGTACTGTTGGATCCTTGGTCTGTAGTAACTATATTTTTGAATTAATGGGAACGGGAAAAAAATACTTAGCCACTTATAGTACGCTCGGCTTAGATGCAATTGACACCTTTTACAGGCATTTTACAGGCATTTTACATTGACATGGGGATTTTTTACGCTGCTGCTTTAACTTAGGTTAAGTGGGTTATATTTATCATTTCTGTGCACTTACTTTGATACATATGAGAGGGTTATTTCCAGGAAGATTTTGTCTCATAAACATCCTAGTTATTTTATTTTTTTCATTTTAAAAGTGCAACGACAAATGGAAACTGCATAGGCATGTGCTTCAAAATGTTGTGCGTACGAGGTTGCTTTATACTAGAATGAAGTAAACCGAAACGTTTAAACTCGAATACTGGCCAAAAGGTGGCGGAAGCTCGCATTCATGTTGAATTACTTGTAGTACTAATAGAAGAATGTCCATACTTGGCGCGAAGGGAAGGAGCTTATGTCCATATCTGGTCGCACTAGCTACCATCGTGCTTTGCTCTCTGTATTAAAAATTACCAGTGAGTGCCAATGTGACTGTCATGCTCTCAACTTTATTAGCGCAGAATGTGGCATTCTGCAATCGGGTAAGATGACTAGTATATTTTCCAAAATGTCGTACAAAGTCAAGTCAATCAATCTGTAATGACCTTGCGTACTCACCGACTGACCACGTTGTTTTGATATTAAGTATAGCTTAACAACCAAAATTGCTTTAATTATATAATCCAGCTATTAAGTCATAGTACTCATTCAGTCGTGCGAGAATGTTATGAGGGTACTTAAGCTTTGAGTGCGAATGCAACAATTTCGGGAAAGTACTTTACGCCTTTTCCCAGGAAGTCACCTTGCTCAGCGGTAATAAACAACTCTTAATTTTGACTTTGAGTTTATCGCGCTAATCTTAACACCAGAGTGCCAGATTTAGACATACATTAAGCATGCTTGATTGTGCTTGAATTGCAACCTCATTTGTGTGTGATATTGTGGCTGTCGGCTCACTCGTGTGATATTGTTTGTTGTCGTTCTCGTGTGAAATTTTGGGTTGTCGGCTCACTCGTGTGTGATATTGTGGGTTGTCGGTCACTCCTGTGTGATAGTGTATGGTATTGTGGGTTGTCGGCTCACTCGCGTGTTATAAGTGTGTGATATTGTGGGTGTTCGGATCACTCGTGTGTGCTAATGTGTGATATTGTGGGTTGTCGGTACACTCGTGTGTGATAGTGATAGAAATTAGGAACCACCACAGTTTGGTCTTTCATTTGTATCCTGTAGCTGAAATCGAGAATTTCACTAAAAATATGCAATGTCACTTATTTCCAGAAATTTGCTTGCGCTCTATATTAAAATTTACAAAAATTAAATTAAACAATTTTGCTCGAAATGTTTTTAAGCAGTGGACAATGATGTGAGGGATATTGGGAATGCGTTGTAAAATTTGAATATTAATTATTTTCTACCCAAATTTCAAAATAAAATATTATAATAAATTAGATTGTAAAGAAATTACATGGCTTTCTGGAAAGCACAGGAGATTCAAAGCAATAGCGTAATTGTGTTAGATAATTAACCTAGGGGATTAATCTGATAAACAGGTAAACGCGTAATGATTCCCCCATTAGCCAAAATAAGTATATATACAAATAAATAACGGTAAAAAAATATTCAGTTCCCCTGGTCTATAGCACATTTTCTTCCAGATATTGAATTGGAAATGTAATTGTGTGAATTGTTCGTGTAAAATGACGTTTCAAAGATTGTCAGGTCCCTTGGTGGGTTTCATTGGTGCTAGGATTGAGTAGTTGTTAAAAGCATTCAAGACAAAATAGAAGGGAGAAAGGGTAGCCGGCAGTGTTACTGTGGACGTTGAGTTTGATTCATGAGTTGACATAGAGTTGTGGGCTACACACAGCAGCTCGAGCGTCCTATTAAACACAAACATAAGTTACAAGCAAATGAACGGATTGAAGGGGGGGGGGGGTAATATGAGTGCAGGGCAGAGAAAAAATATATTCCTAAAGTCCGAGCTACCACTCGAGCAACCAAGCGCTGTTTTACGTCCTAGTGAACACGTAGTGGGTCCAAGCAACACATTTTTCAAGTAAGGCTTTAGTTGGGCGAAGACCTTCGTGTGAGTAGTATCAGCGTTCAAGGGGGATGGAAAAAGGTGACTTGTTTTTTGTGAGGCTCGGAAAGGCAACTTTGTATTATAATATACCTTGTCTATACCATCATTGGCTGAACTGCATTCTCAGAAGAAGTGAATGCTCCTTACATACACTCCCGAGGGGTGACAATTAGTTCGCTGTTACAAAAAAAAAAACAAATAATAACGGTTTTTTCCAGGAACTGTCATTTCCAGAATTCCAACCACTTGTTCCACAGTTACCTTTCAATGTTTGTGAATACTATTTTGTTCAACATAATTTTTTAGAAATAACAACTCTCTCGTTTATATTTTCCCTGTGCATATCTGTTTTCCCTTTGTATGACATGGGGGTGGTAAAATGTGTGAAATATGACCAGTATAGTTAAAGAATGTGATATCGAACTTGAATGTGCAACTAAAACAAGTTTCACTTGAGTGTGCTAATTGCTCTAGCTTGGAGAAAAGGAAGCTGCGGGGATTTTTTCAGCACATACATACGTAAAGTAAGCTCGGGCCACATTTACCTTTTGAACCTTTTTAGACTATATAGGAAATTCAATTTTGATAGCAAAAATGTATTTTTTTTAAATTAAAAACTGAGCAAAGTAAAAGACCAGTCTCGTAGGTAGCATACGGAGGAAAGTGAATCCCTACACTCTCTCAGGATTAGAGTTGTACATATAATGTGGTAAGAATTGATACAAGAAGTATTTAGTTTGAGCTCATAGGCACTGTCACTACTTTTAATAATAATGATTTAAACTATAGTCACTACTGACAGTAACTATTAGTTTATAGTAATGCGACAAAGAGTCGTAATAACATTTACTAATCTTTATGAAAAATGTTCATTGTTTTTTATAATAATAATAATTTATTATTGTTGTTTAATTTAAACTCAATTGTCTTCAATGACAGGAATTAATTAATATTATTTAATATTACGTAACAATATTAATTATTGATGATGCCTGACTGAGCACGGATGGCATTTCATTCATTCCAAAGACGTTGAATATTCTCACGAAGATGTGCAAAAACTACAGGAATTTTTGAGCCTTAAAATTTGACTCCATACTTGTACTATACTTGTACGATATGCTTCTAGTGACTTAATCTCGGTTTGGTCTCTGATTGTAGGTGATTGTACATGATTTTGCTACGATTCGTAAGTTACTTGGCGTGGGGGAATAAGAAAAATCGTAACCTACGAATTCTATTGTGCGTGTAGTAAGTTACTTCTGTTTTGAATGAGCTTCCTGGTGTTCGTCGTGTATCCTTTTTGGGAAACTGTTGGGTAGCGTATTGCAGACATATACATAGTGCAAAAGGTATGTACTATATCTGCAGTAGTAGTATTCGACATTTTCACATACAATATGTAGGAAAACTATTGTCTGTGTGTATCATTGTTTGTTTAAGTTTGCAATTTGTAATCCTATTAGGAAGTTACTTTTTGAATCTTAATGAAACAAATCTTAGCTATTAAATGAGCTTCGGAGCCTGGTATCTGTCCTACAAAGTTTTCACATATACAAGGGATGAAACGAACTTTTGAATACAGAATCTCTTTGATTCTATCGTTTTATGACCGTTCCAATTTCAATTTTATCCTTGTTGTGCTTAATGACATTAAAAATGCCATTGAAGCTCATCTAACTGAAACATTAGAAAGTTACTCGTTATTGTATAGGACGCCACGGGGAATGATTATCAGTTTCCTTGATTTCGATGAAATGGAGCTTTAACTCACTACATTATTCATGAGCCTCATCTTCATCCCCATTGAAATCCTCGTTGAGCGAGTGTTGAGCGGCACAAACTCTTCTCTGATGGAAAATACTTGTTGTTACGAAATCATTGAAGTTCCATTGTTTATTTCATTGTCCTATCCATATGTATGTACATATATCGCAGGCAGAGATCACAGATTCTTTATCAAATTCTACAGATTATATGAGATTCTCCATTTCCCCCCTCATCCTCTCATCAATCGACTTCTTCAAGCAATAGTTACTGTCACAAACTATAGTTTCTGTTATTTACCTTAATTTTGCAATCATGGCTTCCGTCTGTCTGTAATGAGCAATGGATACTCAATTTTTCACAGGCAGCTTTTCCTACGCCCATTTAACAAGGAGAGGTTTTTTTGGGTGAAGAGAAGCGAAAGTCCCTATTGTGGATGTCATCATGTTTGCTATTATGGATGGCTTGAGTCCAAGTTACACTATTGTGAACGTTATTTCATCTGTTTATTCCTTCAACACGATAGTTTCCGAACCAACGACACAACATTTGTCTCAAATATCATTTTGTGGGAAATTCTAAGGGTTTTCCAGCGAGCCATCACAAGGTCTCTAAATTAAGAAAATCCTCAGAAGCAAAGCCGACAAAGATAAGGGGAAAAGATTTTTGTGGTCACAGTTGGTCGTCAAAACCATGAAGCAAAGTCGTTTGTTGAGGATTTTAAACACATGACATTTGTTTTTCCAGTTAAATTTTAGTAAAATATGTCTATTTGATCACCTGTCTGCTCAAACTTGTATGGGCTTTCCAAGGGGGAAGGGCATCCGAAAGGTACCTACATATGTACGTTTAGAATTATGATCCGTAAAAAGAGTCAGCTTAAAAATGCGGATTGTGAGTTGCTAATGAGAGTAAGCCCATCTTTATAAAAAATATCATTTATTTTCTAAACGTCAATCGCTTGCTCAAATCAATTTTTTTTGGTTTGGGAATGACAGCTGCTTTCAATTTTTTTGGAAATTCAAGTTTGGCCAAGAGTAATTACTGGAAAGAAGTTTTGTGGGTGTTTGGATATTGGGCTAATGTCTTATATTCCCGATAGTCGGCATCTCTGAAGCAGCCCCTCCTTGTCAGTTGGGAGAACAGAACGTGGATCTTTCATGCTCTTTCATTCATTGAAATACTACAAATTAAATTAAGAAAACGTTTTTCCTCATCATGGGATGTTTTCCTTTTGGAACCATAATAAATTCTGCAGGTAAATCGTATAATAGTTGAGAAAACAAGTTTATGGGGTTAAAACTTATGTCTAACAACAAGGAAAAGAACAGACATTCTCTTAATTTTTCATTTTCATGTTTGGCTTACTTCTGGGGAAATATGTGAGTTGAGTGTCCCATTTTTCTACTACCAGAAACGTGGCAAATCTCCACAAGTTATTATGACGCCAAGACAAGCTCAGGCAGAAAATATTATTATTGTATTTTCTTCATTAAAGCCTCACACATCTTCAGTGTTGCTTTTCTTGTTTGGCTTTTACAATCAACCATGTTTAAAGATAATGACTACAATAACAACTGGCCCTTTAAAAAAACTTTGTTCAAGTAGTGCTTTATTTTATTTTGTGCGTGCGTAAACATTTTAATGTCCTCTATCGGATTCAACTCGAAAAATTACTTTCCCGTTTATGTGTACGTAGATGTAACAACGAAATTATTCAAGCAAGGCCAAGGAACTTTTAATTCCTTCCTGCTGTTAATAGTTTACTAATAACTCATGCTAATTATATGATGATAATTTACAGTGATTTAAAAAATGATGGATTTTCTCAGTGAATTATTATTATTGTTTCTCCCTTTGACATTACTCCTTTTGACAGGAGGTAAGAGCTAAGGCCAAATCCACCAATAAATTATCTATCTTTATGATTACTTTTATGTTACACTCTGCAAGACTTGACTTATGACCACCAACCACTACAGTATACAGGTGATCATAATCATTTGTCGACACCCTTTTAATAATTCATAGCCTTCCGTATTGTAGCCGCAAGAGGCCAAAATCGGATGGAAGGTAAGTTCAAAAAATTGTCATCAAGAGCAATATGTCCCCTTTATTTAGACAGTATGAATGATTCCCCATATTTGGTACAAATTCATGCAATTTTTTGACATTTTTATAACGACCATGTCTTGGATTAAAAAAATGCATAATCAGATATTCACTGCCCCTGTGCATCCTCAACGTTTTTTTTGCTGAGGTTGAAGTTCTTCCTACCTTTTCTGTCTAATTTTACCTCAGTTCTTCATGGGGATACTAATGAAGTAAACTTACTGGAAAACCCATACACAGTTTGACGGAAAAGACAATAGGGAGTTTGTACAACAATTGCCGCGCCAATACTTATAGAACTTATGTAACTTATAGCATCAAAGTGACGTCAATTTCGCTGGTCACGTGACAGCTACGTCACTTTGCCTCACGTATAAAACTTATAAGCTTGCTCTATAAGTTTCAGCCACTTCGTGCGGAGTGAGTCCCTCCAATGTTTAAAGTCTGCCTGGACGTATATTTGGCGCTAACTCTTACACGCATCGAGTAGAAATTATGGAGTTAAACTTATAAATGTGCGTATAAGTTTTATAAGTTTGGAGCGCAGAAGTTTGTACAAACTCCCTAATATACATATAATGGCCCAAGTTTTACCGTCCAGTCTCGGAATACAATGCTTTTGATTATCTTTGTACGTGACCTCATTTAGTTTTTTGAGGTCGAAAGGTATACCCCAGACCCCATCTCCTTAAACATCTTAAGCCTCTTACTTTTTACCTAATCTACCAGTTTAAAAAAATCCAATTGCCTGGTGTCATTGGTTTCGAAGGGATATCTTGGTGTGACATACAACCCAGATATCTTGAAAACCAAAATTAGGTTTTCAGCTTGTATTATTTGTCCCTGGAAATTGTCGGAAATTTTGAAATCTAAAAAATTGTCTTCACATTTTTGGTCCAAATAGTGGTCCATGTCATTGGAGTAAATATTTTTAACGACTTTTAGATAAAAATACAAGATAAACAGTGTTTTAT
The DNA here is from genome assembly GCA_947179485.1 of Allacma fusca. Lineage (NCBI taxonomy): Eukaryota > Metazoa > Arthropoda > Collembola > Symphypleona > Sminthuridae > Allacma > Allacma fusca. The sequence continues at coordinate 50,097,226 of OX359249.1, read as the reverse complement.
AAAACCAAACACTACATCAAATTATGTTTGTACTCTCAAACATTTCTAGCATAAAAGGTAAAAATTCAGGGAGTGAAATCTGTATATAAGTAAGAAATCCGATGCGGTAGCTTACATAGTAAGTAATTTGTTTTCACTTCACTTTTTAGCCGTAGCGTTGCGAAACCAAGCTTTCTCTGTGGAATTCACATCAGCTTCTTTCATGACTGGATCTGTGGTTAAGTACATAGTTTATTATTCGTAGCTGTCGGACAAAATTAAGACAAAGATTTCTGTGACTTACGTTTTTCATGTCTGCAGTATCATGGTATGAGTGACTGGAAACTTGTTTTCCTTATTGTTATACTTCCTATGGACTCATATTATCAAGAATAAGAATTTAAATGCTAATTATTGCTAACTCGTTCGGCATCAACATACAAAGAAACCGATTGCTGCAAAATGATTGTACATTTTTTTAAAAAGCCTAAAATATAACTGATTCCACCAATTATTATACGACTGCTCTCGGCTATCATTTTTATTTTATCAACGAATACACAATCCAAACTCTTCAGTCAATTTCATCTTCCATCACTCCTTTTTCAACAGTGTATTTTATTTTCTTGCGCTCTGCCGTTTACTTTAGCCTAGTTTTATACGTTCTGTCAGATGGAATAGAGACACGACGTTTACATTCACTAACCTGCGAATGAGCAGTGTAATTAAAGAATATCATTAATGCTAGATGTAAACTCCTCTGTAATCAAGCAAATTCAAACTGTGTTGTTGAGACGGGGTTGACTGCTCAAGTGCTCACTCATGATGGTCGTTCCATACTGCAGTGACATACAAAACATTCCCGCCTATTGGAATCCCTCACGGCTGCTGATAAAAATCACTGTCCGACATAGCACCAAATTATAAACTTTTTAGTCTGTCTAGGACCCCCTGAAGAAATTTTTCAGGGGGTCAAGGACCCCACTATTTCTTCTTTTGGAAAGGATGGGTCCGCAGTTAAAACAACGATGGGTCCCCCAGTTGTTTAGATAGAAAAAGGGATTCTTTTAAAAATGCTACGAGGTTTTGAATTTCAAAGGGTCCCCTACTAAAAACATGGTTTTTTCCTGGTAAGGGAACCCTCTGATGTATTTTGCTAAAAGAAGGAAGGGAACCCCAATAAAACATTTTTATTCTCGGCTGGGAGGGGGTATTGTTATTAGCTATAATTAAGTATAGGGAAATGTTTAAATTATAAATGTAGAGGATATTTTAGATCCTTTGTCTCCTCCCCCTGGTCCATAAATGGGTCGAGGACGTAAAATACAGATATGTGATCCCCCTTTTTCGAGAAAATTCTTTACCACATTTTTCAAAATTTAGTTCACCTGACCTAGGTTAAGAATTATTATAGCCACTATCATCAAAAACGTGAAACAAAACGAAGATTTTTCGAAGATATTGGACAAATCCAAATTCTGTCCCAATAAAAGTAAATATTTTGTATGCGTAATCGTTTTATATTTTTCCTCTTTTATCCTCTCGTACCATATAAAGTTTATGAAACTACACAGGACATAAACTGGTCCTTGTTTTATTATTTACTTTTTGAAAGTGATTGTGTAAATTGAGAAATTAGTTTTTCGGAAATGTGAAAAATTGTATTTCAATTACAAGCTAAAGTAAAAGACATTACATACTACATACATATTGTATGCGAAAAAAATAAAGTTCACAATCAGAAATAATTTCATTGAAGATTGGATTGTTGAGTTGAAATAACGATTATTGAACCCCCTTTATGTGCACATACATAAATACATCCTATGCTACATGGTAGTACGTAAAAAAACATTTATGCAGTGACTATGACTGTACATATATAATTATTATATGATATTTATGTAACACATCCACCCACACCCACATCTACATAATGGATATATACTACGGTTGTAGTATACTTAATAGTCTGACTTCTCTGACGTAATGGTGCTTCGCTCACAGTCGAAGGTTGCCTGTGAAATAACCCCAAGCAATGGTGATGGGGTTGTGCGGAGTTGTGCATGCCAAGTAAGTAAATGAAGTCACTGAAGCGTACTTCCCATGTTCTTTTTGTTGTACATTCTGTGGTACAGTACAGGACCAGGGTTGTCAGACTTTTTCCGTTGTTTACATACAAGTCTCTCCCATTGAGTCAATGTTTCATCATCATACCTCAGACCTCAGGCATTAAAATTCAATCTCAATCCATGGCTTACAGGATTTGATTGTAACGTTCTTCGGATTAACTAAACGGAGTTAAATCCTACTATTAGGATTACTAAAGCTTTCGTGCAGCATAGTACACATTTTAATGGTCTTGGGCATTGGTTAATACACTATTAATATAATTTTGGATGCATAGCCATATAGTGTTGCTTAAACTTTAATGCCAACATGGTTTTCAGGGATACATACATAAGTATCTACGTGTATGGTATATATGTATGTACATATAATATGCATACTCTTGATAATACATTTGCGTGGAATGCTCAGGGTGGCCCAGAAGGACTGTCATCCCCCTCTAGCTCATATAAGAGATCTGTAACTCAGAAAGTATTTCATTCCTCCTGTTTGTAGGAAAATCTTTTCCAGATTTTCTAAAATTCAATGACCTCGGTCCATCTTTGCCGTCACAGGGGTCGTCCCAAACGTGAAGGGAATTTTTTTACGGAATTGGAATTCAGTAATAATTGCTTATTTCAACACAAGTTTTTCACGATTTCATTTTCAGATCATTCGTTTCTATGAAATTTGATGAGCTTCCCAGGGAGCTTTGTAGTACATAACTCTCTACGTTAAGAATTGTTGACATGAGCAGTTTTGAACCCCTGTTATCGGAAATATTGAGCGAGGTCTATGAAACGAATTTTGGACAATCCGGAAAAGAATTTGCTGTAAGCTGGGGAATCAAACATTTTTATAATATTGATTCTCTTGTGTGGGCTAGAGGGGGATGGGAGTCGGTTTGTGCCACCCTTCACTTGAAATGTCAAGTAAAAACAGTGTAAAAAGTGGGTTACAGAGCAGTTGAAAATAATAGGCTGCAGGAGAGGCCACGGTATACAAAAGCCTCAACATGCGTCTACCTGTATCAACTTACAGTAGTCACAGTTTTTCGTAATGTACTCAACTCGGAAGTGGAATATTGAAAGGATTGTTGAGATCTGCAGCATTCATATATTATGAAATCCATGCTCACTGACGAGAGTTTCCAGCTCAACTCATCTGGATGACTATATGTTACGGTGTGTGATTTCATTTCCGTCCGGTGGCTCTTATTCTCCCCTCATATACCTTTTAAAGTTTTAAACATCCCTTGGCTTTTGTTCGTTACAAAATCTAATAATTAGTTTCCCATCCAAACGATCCAATGCAGAATAATATGCTAAAATGTCTGGTCTGACCTGATGTGGGTCTTCCTGCTGCTTCCATGACGTGTATCCTAAGACCCAAACGTGTCTATTCATGGCAGTATTTATTTTTAAATGCTCATCGTCTACGTCTACACCAAATCCAGCATGCACAGTCTGTTTATCATAACATGACCCCTTTTCTCGCCTAATAGTTTCTATAATAATAATAATTGTTATACTTTACAAAATAAGTTGATATTTTGTAACTGATGCAAGAAAATGTTATATTACAGATTTAACAAAAAACATGGAAAGTTACAGTCGGATCCGTTCCGTCAAGCTTAAAAGAGAAATCCCCGAAGAGCCCTTTGGTTTTTCCGTTCGAGGAGGACATGAGCATGGAACTGGAATTTTCGTCTCGCATGTAGAGCCAAGGTCTTGGGCTCATAAAGCCAGGTTGAAGGTAAATATATCTAATATTATGTTCTTTGCGTATTGTTTCGCTGGCATTTCCTTCCTCAACTCTTTGATTTTAAATCAGTATTTATAAGCATATTAATCTGTAATTTGATATGAAATGCACACACATTATTTCAGGTGGGTGATCAAATACTCCGCCTCAATGGTTTTCCTGTTTCTGCGGCTGTTCACAATGAGTGCTTGGCCCTCATGAGATTTCGTACAAGCCTTCGATTAAAAGTTAGAAGTAAGTAAATATTTAATTTAGTTATTTATATATAATTACATTTAATAATAATATTATTGTTTTAATTCATAGTAACTTGCAACATTTGTAAAAACATTTTCCGATGGAATTCTGATCCGTATCTCTCCATTTGATATGTAGTTACTGTAGTTATGAACCAGTATTGGGCTAAGACAGACACAAGCTGGTATCGTACCCGTAGGTGCTCTGAGTATTAGTGAGTAACAGTGCGGCTGATGATTGCTCAATTAAAAGCAACTGTTTACATGAATAATTACATCAAGCTCTGGGACATCACACTATTGATTGTATAGTAAGTATTTGTACATGTAAACTTACCCACGCGATACACACTTCTGATCTTAATGAGAGAGTTCGACTTGAATTATTCTTGAACTGTTGTTTTTATATTGCAGCCTGTTTTTTTAATGTTCTCAAGTTTGTTGTAATTTATAAATATCAACTATAGAAACATTAGAATTGACAAACGAATATATGTAACGGTAGCGGTCCCTTCAGCTGGGATTATTTTCTGCTTAATGCTTATGTTTCAAGGTAAATACGCAAAAATAATTCTGTGGTTTACATCGCAGTCATTCTTCAACAGTAAAGTAAATATATCTTTTCATTATGCAAGTTTCTAAAGTTACTTGTGGGGAATCCACGGGCAATTAAATTTCTATTTACAGTGTATATGCTGAAAGTGTAGATACTTGTGCTACTATCGTGTAACTTTTCCTCCTTACTTAACTTTCAAGTATGAAAGAATCATTGAGGACATGTCTTGGGGTTTTCATCATCATTCACAACATTTGCTTCCTTTTAGTTCCATTGAACACAGTTGGCATAAAAGTAATATATACACAATATCTGTAGGAGCAAACACTTTCAGAAGTATCAGGGGATGAAAGCTATCTAGAATGAGTATGCTTATGTAAACAGAGTGAAATCAAAAAATTATGAATGTATTGTCGTTCACGTTGTAAGTACATGTGTATCTACATATATAATATAACCACATATTCGAGCATAATTCTGTGACGATATTAGAAAACACGAGAAGTACAAGTGTGTAATTATTAGAAATAATGCAGTAATGTAAAAATTAGTCCTGACGCTTTTTCTCACTGTCATCCTACAGTCACATATGCGAGTTTGCTTTACTCTTTGGGATAGATTAGAGTTTCATCATACCTTTGTACACTGTATTATAATGCTAAGAAGTCATAGGAACGACGATTGGGGAATAGTTTCTCTGTTTACAACCGTTCTAAGATTCTGTGAGGAGATAGGCGATAATTTTCTGACATTTTGTGCATGTGAAAATTTCCTTGAAATGATGTGGTTTTCAGTTTCAACATAAATTATATCATCAGTCCAGTCCATAATTACATTGAAACGATTGGCAAGGCGCGTAGATTTACATTTTTGCATGGAAAATACAGGAAAGTAGATTTCTTGTATATCTGTATAATAATACGCGTGAGAAAAGTTCAATCAAGTATGAAATTCAGTCCCCCCATGAGAACAAAGAAAGGCTGTCTTCCTATTCATCCCTCATGTAATGTTCCATTACGCATGTATATATATATATATATATATATACTTATGTACATACAAGGGATTCACACACAAGTTCTTACAGAAATAGACAAGGGAATTGTGATTTGGAATCTATGAACCAATGATGTGCGCTGGTAAATTAGGAAATAAAAAATGAAATGGGTAAAGATGGCTACTGGTAGGAACTGAAGTCTGTAGATTTAGTACATAGTGCATATACCCCATTACTCACGATTCTAAACCCATCTGGTTCTGGTTGATTTTGAAAGAGTTCCGTTAAGCAATTTACAGAGTACAGTACACATGGAACTGATATAAATCGTAGATTTTACGCATACTTGGTTTTGACTCCGTGTAATTAACTTGAACGAAGGTGGGTGATAGTCTCGGGCTTTATGAACAAGTGCCCATCAGTAGATATATTTTTATTTTGCCAGGCTTTCGGGAAAGTACATGAATCCACTCATAGTGCAGTAACAGCTGAGGGAGAGTTTATGAAGAAATCACCTCATCATCAGTAGTGTGTACATTACATATGTACATACATATGAAATTATATCTATACCTATAGATACGATTCTGAGTCTGAAGTTACATATTGCGATGTGTGTACTCTCCACCTCAACTTCCATCTCCCAACAAGGCGTTGTTTATCCTCATCGTGTAGTATTAAGTGTAGTTGATGCACCAGTACTTAACGGTCACAAGCCTGGATGATGGCAGTCCGTCAGAACTCAGAACTGTGGAAAAATTTCACTCACTGAAGCAGTAAGCGAAACAAGATTGCTTCTCATCTGCTCAAAACGTTGAGGGCTATAATGAAACGTGCGTTAATGGTCATCTATGTGATGGCTCATTAATATGCGTGATTATTTCTTATTATTGCATCTCTTACTAGGTAGTCAATGCAAGTTGTGAGTTTTCCTTCCCTACTACCACCTGTGTCTGTGCCTACAGGGTGACTTATATCCTATTGCCCTGCTCAAACCAATAACGTGAGGAAACTTATTTCTTCCTCAATGCTATTTTATTACACATCTCTAGAATCCATTAGAATTTTAATCTTCAAGTATTTGATCGGATTTCAATAACAGCATCAATCGCAGAATCAAAGAGGCCGATAAAAGTTTTTTTTCAACGGTATACAATGTAATGTGATCATTGATTGTGCTCGTACTCGCACCTCATCTGCTTTAGCCGTTACATGTAATTATATTTGGTAAAACGTCTCAAAACGATTTCTAGTAGTTGTTAGGCAAAAAGTGTGTACCGAGGGGGAAATTAAAAATACATATGTTTGACCAAAATATTTAAGGCTGAACTAGTGCGTGCTACTTTGTTATACTTTGAGAATTTGGTCTGGAATTTTGGCTTTTGAAAGATTACCGCTCATTGTTAATTTCCTGAAAATCGGATATTAGTCGTTTTTAATACAAAATATTTTGGTAAATTTTACTTCAGATTGCATGTTCAAAACGGACAAATTGTAACCGTCCCTTCCCCGTTAAAAAAACCCTGGGTTTAACTCCAGTCCAAAAAAGTTCATTCCCTAGAACTCGGTCATCTGTGAATTATCTCTTATAAATTGATGCATAATATGGTTCAGGAGAGGCCATTCATCAGTCACTACTATAGACATTCAGTGCAGTACATTTGTTCCATTTAAATTATTGTACTTAGTTGTTTCTAGAATGTTTCTCATTTTTAAGGAATTTAGTTCTCCAATGAGCTCACTTATTGGAAAAAGTAATCCTCTCTAATTTTGGATAAGAGAATGAGACGCTTGTATTGCATTGATTGCCTTGGTTTTGAGGTCAGTTGAAGCCCCTTCTTCTACAGTGTTTGCACAATATACATACCATGCCGACCCAATGCTTGTTTTTGGCATTATTTCGATTGTTATGGAAAAATTGTGTAAGACATGTTCTGTACCACCCTGTACATACAGAATACCGAGACGCGGTGAATACTGTATAATTTCACGAACTCCCGTACAATATAATATTACTACGGCATGCTGATGCGCTCAAAAACTCTTATTAGCAAGTCATTCATGCGTCGAGAAATCCATTTGTGCATCCTTCTTTGAAAGTATGCTCATTACGAAGAAACCTTTGATGGTTGTGAGGAACAAAACTTGTATGTACGATCGTATGAAGACTTCTATTTACTTTTTACTTCTAGACTTTTTCAAGAAAAAAAAACAAATTCCAGTTCATTAGTGACTTGAAATCATTATTCAAAACCTAAGCGTGTTATTGTCACAAGGAATGTTTTAAAAATGGAACATCACCTACCTACAGCGTACCAACTACCTACATATCCACCAAGTTACATTAAACATGATATTTGAAACATCTGACACTAGTGCTAACTAAACTTTATTTGTTTTGTTTAGCACTCTTCATTGTAATGTTAGAAGTGTCACATGCTCTTGTAGTTTTTATTGGAAATTATAATTTTGCACGTGGTGGTTATTTCAAATGGTTATACTTTATATAATTATAAAAAGCTCTTTCGTGTATCATTTTTAACCAAGTGCCACATTCACCACCAGTAAATAGAATATTAATAAGTAATATATAAGTTACCCTGTCAAGGTAGTACGTGGGGCCTGGGGTTACAGAGCACTAAAATACTTATATGTGATAAAAACGAAGGGCAATTAGGAAAGAAAATAATGTCATCTAGTCTTTCACAAATAAAACCCGGTGAAAAGTGGTGAGTTAAGAATGTAGGCGGGCCGTAAAGGTGTGAACATCACGGTGTCATCCAGAATGTATGTATATACAAGGTCGAATATTTTCTATTTTATGCAAATAAACTAATGTTATAACGTAGCATAAATAATTTTGACACTATGTATAAATGAGCATCGAATTACAACTATTCTAAGGAAAAGTCCTTACCTTAACTTACTAGTAGAAAGCCCTGTTTCATAAGGACAGTTACTTACTTCGGGGCAGTAGGCTAATATGCACGTCATGTTGAGATGTGACGTGATTTAAATTACTAGAATGGAGTAAATATGCCTGGTTAAATAAAACTATTAGCAAGTCATATTAAATTTAAAGTAAAGCTTAAGGGTATCTAGGATCTATCTCTCTTAGGACATCTAGATGCAGTTCATTTTACTTTTAGTCGAAATTGCACGTAATCATTTTGTCTCTTCACGAATTATATGTACATAATAATTTATGCTCTCACAATCAGCCGAGAGTCCGTACTAACAGTAAGTCTTGTATGTAAATAAAAATATAATTAATTGGGGTTTATATTCCGATTTTTCTTTTTGGCCTTGTAGGGTTTCCTTATCTTCTTTATTTCCTTTCTTTATTCACAACTTGGGACCATTCTGGCCCTGAAGCTGCGTATTGCGTAGTGGGACTGCTCTTCATTCTACACTCACTCAACTACAGGCCTGTTTGCCAACTTGCCAATGCATGGCGAATGGCCGAGGTATGTTTGCAGTCCGCCGTTTGAGCTCATACAGTTTTCAAGTAAATATCCGATATAGTTACACAGTAGTCTGTATAATAAACACGGACGCATATACATAGCATTAGCTACAGGTAGAAACAGAAATGTGAACAATGTGAAGCTAACAGATAGAGAGGAAAAAGGATATGTAGATGCCCGAGATAAGGAGATAAGGGCTTTTACGCCACGGCGCATTCATATTCAAATTCCAATAGTTGTAGTATACATATACGGACTCATCTAACTGAGGAATCACTGTTAGCATATACGCCTCGCACTACCACTATTGACACTTCAAGATAGTGCAACATACCTCCCACGCCGCTGAAGATGCATAATGGTTTACGTGCGCGTCCCTTTGTACAGCACTTAGATCGTTTTGCCTCTTCATCAGCGACGTCCCAGTCTCATTCAATCACATACCTTAGGGGATAGATGCAGACAGAAACACGTAGGTTGACTAGAGTCCAGGACCGAATTTTGTGCAAGAGTACGGACGCAATACATCAGCAAGCTGCCTAGGCCAACGTAGCTTCCATCAATACCCCACCCACAACACAGAAATGGTTGTATGGATTTGAGTAATGTCATAACACTGGTAGTATTGTTTACAGCTAAAAAAATTTTTAGCAGAACTGACGCTTTTCTGGCTCGCTCGCGCGCGGTTAAATGAGTGGTGCAGGGAATCACATATCTTTTTTCTCCTTTCCCCCCTCAGTCCATAGAAGTTCCTAAACATCTTAGGCAAGATTTAGCCACGTTTAGATGTACATACGTACTGGTTGCACAAGATGTGCTGGTACTTTTTAAAATCAATCATTGTCAGGTCAGATTCTAGTTCGGATCATTGATTTTGGTATTGCGGATTTATTTAAAAATTATGATTTTCCCCTAATCAATAAACTTATGTGAAATCGTGGCTACTACAACCATAATTTTGAACTTTGATGCAAACGAATCCCTGTGAAATTTACTACAAACAGCTTGGATGAACAATAATTATTGTAGCATTGCAAATTTTAGTAATTGAGTTCTTATGCCAAAGGACCAATGAGTATGCGTAAATACCAGGTAAATTGTATGAAGGACAGTGGGTGAAGGCACATTTTTTGTGTCACCAAAGAGTCCATACGACGGGCGATGCAATGCCCAACCTTGATAATAGAACAAACGTACCTATGACTTAAGTGAGTGAAGGAATGCTGACGATAGAAGAGTACAGTTGCAGTGAAAGAGAGGTAAAATATTCTGTTTGCTGGTACTTTTTGAGTAACCAAAACCTCTTCACGTCCTAGTGGCCATCAACCTAGCTAATTCACAATTACTCAGTGAATACTATGTATGTAGCTGTTTAATCAAAACAACGTGTTGTGTATAGTCCCAGGATATTTTTCCGTGATGACTGTATACACTTAACACTTAAACTTACTATACCGTTCTGAGTAAATAGTTTTCCCCCAAATCTAAGTATTATTCTCTAGAGAGTCTCTTTATTCCTCTGGAAGTAAATCAAGTCAAACGAATCATCGCAGATTGCAGTAATAACTGTTCTAATCAAACGTCTCATTAACTTTAATGACTAGCTACTGTACAGTCCCTGAAGACTGAAGAGACGAAGCGTTTTCAAAATTCGACGTTCCTTGCAATTAGTGAAAAATGCTCGTAAAGGCTACAACTACAACCATGACATGGGCTCTACAGTTTGTAGCACAATGTCAAAGTTACCAACATGAAAACATATTTACATACATACCTGGATGGGGAAAGGTGAGAAAGCCGTCCCAACCCCCTCATTTGGTGGTGTTGCGTTAATACAGGGGAACAAATTAGCACATACAGAAAAATACTACAACACTAATGAGTATACAGATGATGATACAGGATCAGAATACGTCTTCGTTGCATTAAATTAAACATGTACTTCCAACTACTCTGACTATTACAAACTAATTCTTTATTTGTTTTTTACAGGCGTCGGCATGATTCCTGTCCGAGAGTAAGTATTTAATGTTGGAACATTTTTGAGTATGTCACATGCGTCTTGTATAATGTACCATAGAACCTTCCCCAGACCATACAATGTAAATATTATTCGATTTGTTGCACCTCCCGGTTTGTAGCAAATGTTATTCCTGATTTTTTAAACTTCGTTTCATTCTTGTGGCTCGAAACCTCTGAATATAGCGGTGAAGGAAGTCAAGCAGTGTCAGGATTTTGTTTAAAGTATTTTAAACTAAAAATATTTTGTTTTCTTATTTCCCATCTTATCTGACGCTCCTCGTTCTCACGGGCGCATATGCTGATTGATGAAAAAATGTGATGTTATTGGACTCAAAATAGTCCATATAAAATTTGCTACAGAAGCAACGCTTTGAAAAATTTTTTACCCCAAGGTGGTTGATATAAAAAATGGAAAGATCAGAAACTCGGATTGTCCGATCTTTGCTCCAGAAAATGAATTTACCCAACTTGATCTTTCGTCTTAAAGGGGCATGCCCACAATTCTCAACCTAAAGAACTGTGTGATGACTCCCCGGAAATCCAATGAAATTTACAGCACCGTGTTCAAATATATATTTGGGGAAACAAATGAATTTGGAGTAAATAATTTAAAACTTTGAAAGTGTTAGTTTTTCCGAAATAATCCTAACTTGACTCCGTTTCATTGGTGGCTGTATCCAGAGTTTTTGAGTTACAAGAATAGAACAAATTTTAGAAATCTTGAAGAGAATTTACTACAAACTGGGAGAACGGAATAATATTTACCGTTGCCTTTAATATGAGCCCCTGGGAGGAAGGTTTGACTTTGATGACCCTGTAGATCATTTCTGAAATGCACCTTCTGTAGGAAAACTGGCGATCCTCTAACTTGGAAACTGGTGGAAGAGCCTCCTTTACTTCCCATAGAAGAAGTAGGAGGGAACCCTCACCGAAGCCGAAATCAGGGAAAGTCATCACATTTCGGTCACTCCAAACATTCTGGCTCTGACTCCTCATCGCATCTTGACTCCCGATTACTGGAAGCACACGGAAATGAAAGCAAGGTTTTCATTGACATCAGTGGTCATGCTGGATTGGGCTGCTGGTAAGTGGCTTTATTCTAATGGTTTTAATTTGTAAGGGCAAAGTGAAACGAAGTTCCCTGTTGTTATCTTTTTGATATTTGGTTGTCTGGTTGTCAGCTTGTCCGTCTTCACGACAACTGTCGAACCAATGTCACCACACAATTCTAACTTTTTACAGTCACACGTTACCCAATGAGTCAGAATCCTATTGATTTTGGAGAATAAGGGACCATCCAATTGACTTCAGAAAATAAAAACAAGTCACATTGAAATACATGCTAATACGCACATCTCCAAGAGAGACGTTCTCCCAGATACAAAAAAGGTCCCTGGACAAAACGCTTATAGACTTAACAATATCGACACTCAGATGTCGCTTCACTTTGTCCCCTTGGCGACTTTGCCAGTATTTCATTGATTTATCATCTGGTTGATGTTATGGAATACTGTGGGGATGGAATAGTTTCCTTTTAGATGATTACACATATATAATAGATTTTCGGCCAAGGAATAACGATCGTATTGGGCAGTTCCTTATCTAATGTATCAACTTTTATGGTGCTAAACGTTTGTAACATTTGTTTATTATTGAAGCCCGTACACTTCACACATTGAAAATAGATCTACAGCAGAATTCCGACATTCATTTATTTTCATGCTCCATGCCAAAACTATATGCACGAGATGATGTTTAACTCTCTACTGTGACTTGGTTGATTAAATATTTTGTCAGTACGTAGTAAGCGTAGTGTGATTCATATATGTACCTGCTGTTAATAGCACGTCTGATGAAGTAGCATCCTGTTCCTACCGTCTAGTCGTAACTCACACACACACAAGTTCAAAGTATTTATAATTACCAGCCACTCACAATCAACGGTGACATGTGCTAGTTCATCTTGTCATTTGGCACGTTTGAGCGGTTGTTGGCATTGAGAAGGGTTGACATTAGGATACCGGATGTGTGTTTACAGGTATTTTTAATAACCATCATTTTGGTCTTCATTTTGTCAGTCCATCATTTTGGTTAGAAAATGTGTTCCAATTTATTCGCTTCAAGCACATTACGGCAGACGTGTATATGTATGAGCATGGGAGAAACCGTGAGGCACCACCTATTATTTAATGCATAACGGCATGAATGGGGGAGTCACGAGTTGTAAAACTACACAAAGTTAATCTGATCGTTAGGCAGTGCCCGTCTGCTCTTCAATGTACGAATAACAAACACGTCCAGTTCTTTCGGAAGTTGTTCCCTTTTATTCTGTCAAACCTCGAACTGTCGATTTCTTCATAGTTTTCTTACCTCAGAGATCTTTAGAGTTTATTCTCGGATCCATCCATACGGACACTGCCTACATATGGTTGCAAAATAATGAGAATTCTTAACTTATCTAGATACATACATATGTGAATATCAAATATAAGCATGCTTAAAATTAACTTACGCTTGCGGCGTTAAATACACGGGAGTAATTACATATAGTACCAGATGTACGAGAGCAAGACATGAATTAACTTCATAGTGACGTAGGAATCCGAAGAAAGCAAGTATTATTTGAAATATATAGCATTATAGATAACAGTAAGGGAGGCGTAATGTCTTTTTTTTTGAATGTCACATAAATGAGCTCTCTTTTGCATCTCGTGGGGAACTACCTGTAAAACTTGTCGTCAGTCATGATGTCAGCAAAAAGTAGTAATTCATAATGATCAAATCTTGTATCTACTGTAAGTACTTAATGTGACTGGTTTCATCTTTTTATCGTTTTCGAGCAACGCCCAGGGCCCATACCAATGTCTATTTCATGGCGTTTCGTTTGTAGTAATCATCAACGTTTGGTATTAATCTTAATGTTATTCCAAGTCCTGTAATCATCTACATGAGTCTGGGTCAATAAATAATTGGTCGATTCGGAGAGCATTAAAGGTTCCATTAATGGTTTTGTGACATGATTGCAAAATCTAATGTTTACATTAGCCTTGGCTCGTGCCATCTTCACGTATTTTTAGCATTGGGTCTACACTCTGAACTTGTAGTGTATTTCTTGGCTTTTTGTCTGGTCTAGTGTAGTGTATGAGTTGATGACTTGGAAAATTGGAAATGATTCACAACGGCACGAGTCACACCATAAATTTTTCAACAGTATTTACTTCTCATTAACTTTCACTTTTACGATACTTACAATAATTATTAGCGAGGATTTTTGTAAGTAATCCAGTGGATGACGGAAGATATAAACGAATATTCGAGATAGAGAATCAAAGAACATTTGGGTATAACTTGGGAACATGTACCTACATACATATGTATGTACTTATATTAAAAATAGCCTCTAGCATTGGCCATCGCACGATTGCCCGACAGTTGTGTCGATATAATGATTTAATCAAGAGGTTATTCTTACAATTAGTTGCTACGAATAAATAATTAACCAAATCCTTGACGTTACTCACGACACGACTTGAAATAATAGAAATTACTGTACAAAACGACAATGGAGAAGCTTTAATGAGATGCTCAGTGCTTAACAATTGCACCCATCACTCATGTTTACAGCTACCCTGGAAATAAGCGGACACAATAAATGTCAAAAGGGGTCAGATATTTCTCTAAACAATAGGCAATTTTGGGAATCATGTGTTTCAAAATCAAATTGAGAAACCAACCTGTTCGTCTACAGTATGTTTGACTCTTGTTGGGTTTTGCGAAAGTACTTATTTACAATTTGGCCATAGATATTGATATTCCCATTGACAGTTTTTGAAACATTTTAACTTCTCTGGTACACGGAATACTGTACATAATGGTACTAACTGTAACTGGTGAAACATTTGACTGGCAATTGTAATTAACTTGTTTGCATTCCAGAGATTGGGCTGTCATTTACAAATAGTTGAAAACTTTACCAAAACAATGTGCTAGTACTCTACCTATATACGTACATACGTGTAATTATGTCCTTATTGTTTACTTGCAAATCGTTGTAAAGCTATAGTGCAAGTACAGGATGTCCCATATTCCTTTTCTCCTCCCTATATCACATATACGGGACAATGACAAAACACGTGATTCCCCAATTTTGAAGCCAATTCCTTTCTAGATTTTTCATGTATTCCATTGACCTAAGTCAACAATTGCGGTCACAATCTTCAAGTACGTGAAGCAAAGTCAAGATTTTTTAAGGATTTTTGGTTCGTGAGATATGGTGATGAGATATGTGGTGGCCAAATATTTTCTGAAATTTCTTTTGATATTCTTTTGTAGGAACTTTATAAGCTTTCCGTGGAGCTATCCAAGACATCCCTACGTTGAAAATTATGGACACGACCCATAAAAACAGAGAGCAAGGTTGGGGAAATGGGAAGTAAGATCTTGAGAAGCAAAGATGTGGAAAAGAAGTTTCTGTCTTGTCATTTTTTCATTGATGGTTTGTCGATTCTAAAAATACTGTATTTCCGAACACTGAATTTGTAATAAATTTAATGGGGATTCATTTGAGGCCAGTATCACTAATAAGTTAAAAATTAATGTCTCAGGACGTAACAATATGAGGAAAGATTGAAGGAAAGAAAAAAGCTTATTTTTATGGCAACGTTTTAAACTAATTCATAAACTTTAAATCTTGCCTCAGTCTGAATCCCCATCAAATTTACTGCAAATTCAGCTTCTTGAAATGTTTTTACGTTCGACAGACCGTCTGTGAAAATATGATGAGATCAGAAACACCTTTTCCGCATTTTTGCTCTTGAAGATGAATTTCCACAACCTTGCTCTCTATTCTTGAGGGTCAAGTTCACAATTCTCAACGTAGGGAAGTCTTGGAAAGCTGAATTGCAAAATCTGGAAAAGAATTTGCTTCGAAATGGGGGTCTCATATATTTTGTGCTGTTATAGCCCCTATATGGGATTATATGGGCTAGGGGAAGGAAAGGGATGTAGGAAACCCTGTACACACAACCCCCTCATTGCAATATGTACGTACTATGAGAATGTTAGCAGCATGATATATTAATATAATTTGAATTAAATGGCTGATTAACTTTCTAACAATACATAATTAAGACATCTTGTCATCTTCTTAGTTGTATGTACAATAGCTGAAGAGTCAAATTCAGGTGTGGGCTTTAATTGTGGCACTTGGTGCAGGATATCCTTTGAACTTGTAATAAGTTCAAATATATTATTGATATAAAAAGAACAAATTCATTTCAAAGACTCATGGACTGGCTCGCTCAATAATGACCCTAATACTCAATCGATGCTCTGATTACTAGTGGGATTTGAAGGAATAGAAAAGGAGTTTTATTTTTTAGTGAAATAGAAAAATTCTGTGTATTTGTGAGCTTGGGATCTGCCTACGCATTTTTATGAGCTTCAATTAATATTTCATGGTGCCCTTCTAGGTGAAATCAATTCTCACGCACTTGAATAATTGATTGCAGGGATTTTCGACTTTAAACAATTTTTTATTCAGTCATGTAGCAGTACATCAGCATATGTAAGTAGTTATCTGTGTCATATATTTTAATTGTGGAGAGTGTTGACGAGAATTACCCTAACACTTAATTAAATTATTCAATAGTTATTGTATCTGCTTCCCTTAAAATTGTCCACTCCACAACAAATCATAATCTACTTACAAAGTTGTATTCAAAATAAAATTTACTCGGATGCTATAATTAAGCTGGAACTAGTGGCATAAGGTTGAGGAGCGCTTTGTATTTACAATGTCTTACAAAAGCATCTCCAATCTCCACTGCGTGTGCATAAGTAAGAAGGCAAGGAGTTGTCAAGACAATTACTCTCTGCATTTTTCAACCTTATAAAAGAATGTCAGGTACCTATTTACACGTTTTAATTCTTACTTGTACAAGGATGATAAAATGAGGAACACTGTAAAAATCAACGTTGTGTTAATTAGGCATTGCGTTAATAAGGGTAAAGGGAACATCTTTTAATTGGTATGGCATTATAGGTTAGATTCATTGTAAAGTAATTGACCCAGAAGATGATATGATGGATGATCTCCACACAGCGTGGCTATCAATCAAACAGCTTTTGCTTCCTCCTTCCTCATTATTTGTTTTTCTCATCGAAAATACCTTCATGCTTTTTAAGGCCTGATTCTGAGTTTTGCTTTTCCATTTAGTAAAAGTTCATATTATAAATTGTAAATCCGAATATATGCTGGCATGCTAAACGATTCTTTAAATTTGATTGCAGTATTTGTAAAGGACCTCCTGAGCGCCCAGGAATATTTGTCCAGTCAACCAAATCTAACGGGGTAGCTCGAGAAGCTGGCCTTCGACCTGGAGATCAAATCATTCAGTGCAACGGTCATTCATTTCTAAATATTCCGTTTGCCGAAGTAAGATATATTTTTTCATTCAGCTATTTCTCATGTATATATTTGCTACCCTTTGCATTCAACTACTCTTAAGGGCATGCCCATGAATGAATGTAAGATTTCATTGTTTTCCGCATCTCTTCTTCCTCTGCAAAAACATGCCGTCACGCCTCGTGAAAACACTGGTCTTCACAATAATAATTATCAGGGAAAAACTAATTTTTTTTCTAATGTTGGCTCCCACATGTAACTTGTTCCGCTACTGGTTATAATTCTTACAATTGATTTGCTCTGTTTTTATCTTCCTCATTTTTAATTACTTTTATCACATGGGCCTTTTAGGGTTTGAAACAAATTGAAGGCCTGAAAAAATAACCGTACAGATGCTAACGTGTAATCTGTAGGAACAAACTACATACGCCGCTTGGAATTTTGACCTTTAGCCAAATTGTTACTAGATCATTAAGTCATTACAATTTTCAGAGTTCGTTAAATAATGAAAACTCACTTTGTCTTGATTTGGTTGTTTTCATTCCATTTTTACGAAGAATTAGTAACGAGTTACAACTCAACTCATTTCATGATCGATACCCCAGGATTTTAAAACTATGAAGTAGTACTTTAAAGAGGGCTTATCAGTGCATACGGGAGCCATTAAAGTCAGAGGCTAAACAACGTCTAGCGCTTTTAAAATTTATGTACACATGAATACCAAAAGACTGGGCGACCCCTCCTCATTCCTCAGGAGCCCTCAGCAGGGTGTACTCACATGAATCGTCCTTTCCGTCAAATCATAAATAAAATCCCTGATCCGGAAGAATTTTTTCTCGAATTTAATAAAATTAAAGTGATTGGCGGCTGGAAATTTTCTTCTGTAAGAAGGGGTTTATAGTGATTGGTTCTTCCGTAACGGGCAGCAAATTTATGCTTATGGGCGGAACAATCTTTATGTGAGTACAGCCTGAGAGAATAACCCATTGCTTACTTTGTTGAAGATTTTCTTGAGGTAGCTGTCATGATTACATTAATTGTTCAGTTTCCCAGTGGTAACCCGGCAAAATATATGATTTTTCCCGTGCCGGCGCCCATGAGTCCCTAAAATTTATATTAAGAGATTAATTAATATAAAAATATGAAAACCATGTGTATACATGTACATATTCTATAGAAAATAGTAACGCTGTCACAGGGGGCTAAATGCTTCACGTGGGTTCATAAAAGTAGATTAGACAACGACTTTGCATGTTTGAATAATGGCGAAGCTTTCAATTTTTCTTGAAGATATTACACAGCTGAGAGGTCCCTGGAAATCCAATATAAAATTCCCCTGTAAATATCCCCATTTGGGGTAAGCTAAGGTAGAGTGTCGGCCGCGGGTATATCTGGGGTATGTCGATATGAAAATGCATTTTGGACATTCAAGGCAAAATAGCACATTTTGAACAGTTTCAGTCGAGAGCATTTTAGGGAATAATCGTAGAATCGAATAGAATAATTTATGTAGTTTCACAGTCAATTTGAAAAAATGGATTGGTACTTTTAGAGGACAAACCTTCGGAAAATCCATGGCAGTCATTTTCATTGCTGAGCGATATTATTTCCGATTTATGTCGCAGTGTCATTCATAACAGTTATTTTGAAGTCTTCATTTTCATTGATTCTAATTGTAAATTTAAAATCATCACCGAGTTTGGAGCTAATAATTAGTGATATGAATCGAGGTATGAAAACAGTTTACGAAATTCTGCATTATTTAATAATTTTTAAAGTTTGTGTATGTCACGATTCACGATGTTGTCGAATGCAAGTTAATTCAGTCGTTTAGAGGAAATATGCTTTGCTTGCGCAACTCCTATTGAACATTACATTTTGTTAAACTTGTACACGTTTGTGTGATATGACAACGCAATTAATTAAATTCTAGATTTTTTTTCAAACTATAGACGACGTAATTCCTCCATTCTGTACATATGCATATAAACCTATGAATATATTGCATATTTACAGAGATTAATTTTCACGAAGGTAATAAATTATCTCGTACCCCCTGTCATTGAGAAAAAATTTAATAGTCAGCCATTGTTTCCGCAGTTATAACATATTAACGAACATAAGTAGGGAACCGGACTTTCACATTTGCTTCTTTTCCTTCCCTGCTCCCCTACACATTTGATTGAATATGCTGAATTAAGCTATTAATTCAATTTCTGTGCTCAGAGTAATGTTTTTCATTATCTATTAAAAAGAATTTGAACCATGATAATTTCCTAAATGTCCAGCTTGTGCTGCCCAGAATGCCCAAAGACAGGGCATTTTCAAAAGCTGTGATAACATTGGGCAAGTAAGCTGAGCAGGCATTTTCAGCTGAGCGGGAAAAAATTTCAGGGTATTTTCAGTGGACATTTCCCAGCCATATCTCCACTCTTTGAAGTCTGTTTGAGATGGGAATTATGTGGAGGAATCCCCAACAATCTACAGGGTGTCTCATACCCTTTTTCTTCCCCCGCCACCCATCCCCCGCTATTCCATAACGGACAACAACATAAAATATGGGATTCCATTCCCCCAATTTTGAAGCAAATTCTTGTCTAGATTTTTCCAAATTTGTTTTATAGTCATAGGTCAAAAAATGAGGTCACAATCCTCCAGAACGTGAAGCAAAGTCGAGATTTTTTGAGGATTGTCGGCATCACAAATTTTTGGTCACAGGGAAAATATTTTCTGAAATTTTATTGCAGGCCGTGTATCATTTGAAAGTAAGCAAGCATCTGGATTTGGTGGTGATCAAGGGAGCCGCATCTGACCTTTTCCCGGGTGAATCTAGTGGTTACAACAGTTCAGCTAGCAGTCTGAATGGAGATACGCATATTTCGGTGTCCAGCATCTCTTCTAGTTCTAATAATCCCATAGAAATTAACGGAGAGGAAGATCACCGACAAGGCCGTCTCCCTTTGGTATCTGAAGAAAGACGTCCGTCATCCAAAGAGTATACACATAAAACTTATTTGACGACTATGAGATTGAATTACAGTGGATATTTAGGGTATTTTCGTATAAAATGTGCCCTTGTATCATGTACGGGATTTTTTTTAAATACTCAGGTCCATCAATAGCGATGGAGACGGCATTGTCCTCGACCGTCATATTGAATGGAATGAAGTTGAAGAATCCTGGAAAGAAGCCGAAAATGAAAGACTTGTAATTCAGATCCGAGCGGAAGAAGAGACTGTAAAATCCAATACCATTGTTTCCTCAAGTCGGATCGCAGAAAACCAAGAAGAGAAGAGGCTTTTGGAGGAGCGAAAGAAATTGTTAAACGACCAACGTCGTCTTCTCGAGGAAGCTGTTAAGTTCGAGGAAGAGAAGAGGCGTTTTCAAGTAATTTCATTTAAATCAATTTCTATTTGTTTATGGCAATAACCCCCCCCCCCAAATAATTCTGCTTAGAATTTTTGTTTGCATAGGTGGTCACTGCTACAGGTCTGCTATCACAGCATCTAATGAGTTCTAGTCTATGCATTACAACAAATCAATCGTTAAAACAATATAATAATCTTTTAGGCTGAGAAGCGACAACTAGAAATGCTGAAAACCAGTTTGAAACCTGTGACGATAACTGAGAAGTCGACATCCGAGCCACCTGCCCCCGAGATTACCCACAATCCTATGAATACATTGGCTGGGGCATTACATAAAGAGATTTTAAAAAGAGTTGAGGTGAAAAACAGCTTTTGCACTCAAAAAATATTTAATTAATATGTGATCCGTGCTGTGAATGAATGTTGTGATTTGTGGTTATGAATAAATGTATGGTGAATTATCCCTGATTGTAGCGTCGTGAGAATGGTGGAGGTCCGGAAAAATCTGAGGATGAGAAACCAAAACCAGGAACGGTTGATCAGAAGATAAGTTTATTCGCCAATACTGCGGATGTTGAAAAGAGGCAACAACATGAACAAGTAATGCTCAATATGTTTTGAGAGAATGTATGAGATTAGATTGGGAAAATATTAATGTTGCAACAATACCAATCTGTTTTCACAGCAAATTTTCTTTTAGCAAAATTATAAATTCTTGAAGCATAATATCTGAATCTGTAACAGAATAACTGAATCCGTAGCAGAATAACTTAATCTGTAGCAAATAATCTGATTTTGCAGCAGATTACTCTCACCGTGATTTAAGATTGTCCTAGTCCATTCCTTCCCAGGTGTTGTTTTTTGTATTATAAACGGTATCAAAATTGTGAAGTATCTGAATTATTTGCAGCCAAGCGTAGTAACACGTGTATGTTTTACGTTGTCAAATATGCAACTACATATTTTGCACTTGCATAATAATTGTTTCGTCGTAACCTTGCCGTTTTCTTACGGAAAGAAATAACCACACATATTGAGCATCTTACGGAAAAACATTTACATGCTGCAAAGCTTTTTTAACTTTTCCAAAATTCATAACAAAAATTCTTTTATTATGATGCAAATTCAGTTAAAATTGCCACGAGAAGGTGCAAATTTGCTACAACATTAATAATTATTACAATCCTATGAGATTATGGAATCCTTTGTACGGTGGCCTCAAAATATTCCTTACTTAGCCCATGGATGGGACAGAGGTAAAAAGTACTTCATTCCCCCATTTTGTAGGAAATTTTCTTCCCGATTTTTTAAAATCTGTTCCTCCCCTAACTTAAAAAAACGTTTAAGGGTCCGGATTTTTTTTGAAAAACAGAAACTGTGAAAGTTTGTATTTTGTAATACTCAAATTTAACAAAAGAAACTTTAATTTCGAATGTGAATTTAACAGTCTAATTTAAACCTGCATTTAAGCTCACATTCGAGTTGCAATCTGAAACTTAAATTTTGAACTTATACCTTTTTAACTTGAAACTCAGTGCGACTTGAAATTTAAGTTTGAACACGAGTAAGCTTGAAACTTGAGCTTACCTTGTGGCCTGTGTACAAAATATTCAACATCGGGATCTTATGTTGCGTTTGTTTGAAAGTCCTTTCAATCTGGAACAAACAAGCATCAAATTTTTGTTAAATTTGAATACATAATATAAAACTTTCACAATTTCAGTTTTTCAAAAAAATCTTGACTTTGATCCACTTTCTTGAACGCTTTGTCGAGAGTATTTTTTAAGTTACGGGATAGAACAGATTTTGAAAAATCGCGAAGAAAACTTTCTACAGAATGGGAGAGATTCAAGTAATTACTTTTTACCACTGCCCCTTCATGGGCTTCATGGACGGCACTTTACAAAGCTCAGGGGTGGATTTACGGGGTGGCTCACCCTGGCCCGGCCAGGGTAAAAAAAAGGTTGACTAAGGCCCTCAGATTGCAGATATCATGTGTAAAGGCCCATAAATATATTTTCATGGTTGGGGCCAGGGTAAAATTATTTTATTAATCCACCCCTGCTCCCTGTACTTAATTATATCATTCAGGTGGAATGATAGTAACTCTGTTTGACTATTTTTTCTCTAATTAGCTCATCAAGGAATTCAAACGTGCGCATCGGAAAATGTTCGCTCACTCGTTAGAACAAATAGAAGTAGTTGGAGAAGAAACCAATCAGGTTTGTTTACACTTCATTTAATTACGAAAGTATCTACTCCGTGACTGCTGAATTAGCTTCAATGATAAATAAATTAGTGCGTCGACTGCTAAAAGTGTTACTTGCCATCTTGAATAATTTGAAGAAATATTACAGTTGTGCTTTCTTGTCTCAATATTTTCATTTTGGAGTGACTGTAATTTTAGGGTACTAGTAAATCGTACGGAGCTAAAAGAATTCAGAAGGAAACGGAGCACGAAAGAAAAATGGTGCAGCAGCAAGTTCAAGGAATAGTACGTCAACGTCAGCTCCGGATTGAGCGACAACATCAGGAGTGTCAAGAGACTGAGAGAGAAGTGGTTCATAAGAAGACTGTCTTGAGGTCAACTAAATCTCCTCCACCGCCTCCTCCAGTAAATTTCAATTTATTATGTTCCTCATGTACATTGCAATTTAAATTTGAAATGACTTTCATTAAATTCTTGTTTTCTCTTTCCTTTGCTTTTTTGTATTTTGTTAACAGCTGCCTTGTTGATTATATGTACATTTGTAATTTTTAAGTTTTTTTTTGTAAATTTTATATACCATCGAATTAATTTTTTTAATAGCCTAATGTAGTTGAGTTGTTTTATTCGGAATTTATAGCCTACGTTTAGTTGTATTTACGTTGATTTTGGTATTGGTTTCGTTTTTTGTTCCGCCTTAATTGTACATAAAGGTAAACGCCGTAGAAGCTAAAACGTCAGCTGGTTCTTCAAAATGGACTACCCTCAGTATCAAGGCAAGCTTCCATTTGAATTTCCTGTTCTTTTTCATAACTTTACTAATACCCCTTGATCCTTTTACTTTAGCATGCGGACTGACAGTAACAATATTGATTGGTATAGAATTTAATACTTATGATCTTTTGAACAGGAAAACAGTACAATAGAAATAATTCATAACATCATAGAGCATTATTTTTACAACTTTGTAAAATTCTCTTCAGTTTCTGTCTGTTATATTCGTACATCTGTATCTATTAAAGTTTTTAGTCTGTATTAAAAGACGACATGATCTGTCATGTTGTTTACCCCTTCCTGTAATCTGTCGATACTGTAAATCTTATTTATATTAAGCGGACAAGTTCAAAGACATGTGGACCATTTAAGAAACCTAAACATGTTTTTGGATTTTTGTCACTAGTGTAAATTACACGAAACTCGGTTTGTTAAAAAATAAATACTTGAATGCGTATAGCTTCCTTCTGGCAATGGAGTTTTACCGGTTCAGATCAATGACAACTCGTCAAAAGCAGATGCAAGTCAGGCAACAAATGGAGTACATTCATCGCAGGGTACCAATAAGAAAGCTTCAAACGCTGTCAAAATTCAACAAAAGGAAGAGCTAGACATTCCTGATAGTCCTTCGCCAGACTATTCCAATAGTCCTAGCCCTACCCCTACTGGAGAGAATCATTGGGTACTTCATTCGCACTTTCTTTTCTTGTAACAGTGTAACACTAACAAACTTGAAACGTATTAAATCAGCCAATATGTTGTGAATTTTTTACATGTAATTGTGTCAACAGGAAGAGCGAGTTTCCGCAAATGGGAAAATGTATAATCGTAACGGACCAACTAAATTTGGCTTTCCTCCAACTGCAAATGCCTTGCAGCGTCAACAGCAGCAGCAAAAAGAAATCATGCACGGAAATAAATTTCATACCTCATCATCCAAAGAGCATCCACATAAAAACAATATGTCGAAGCGGGATAGCATGTCAAATAATAAGGATAGTGAAATTACAACAAGTGGGAACGGGAAAGTAACAATTATTGTGGGTGATCCAAATCATATATATAACGTGGGTTCGATCAACACTCCGAGCAGTCATAGTTCCAGAGGTGTCAAAGCCAATGGAGGCATTCTGAAGATGGCGAACGGAAACTGTAATGTAAACGATCACTCGGTTGGTAACATGCCCCAAAAAACTATCTCTTTTGGGGAATTTTAATCAGGGCTCTCCAAAATGTATCCATGCCCTTTCTCACTGCTACTAATATTAGTAGTTCCGAATACTGAATCTTGCTTTCATGCTACTTGATTTCTAGTATCTAATTATTTTCTTGATTGGAATGCCTAGATACTTAAATTGTAGTCGGGCGCTCTGGAATTTCACAGTATTCGGGGAGTATATTGGTTAAAAAGATTATTTAATTTTTTCAACTTACATTTAGAAGAGTACTCTTGTGGAGTTGCTTACGCGTACGGTACGTACATATATATGTATGTGTGCATATAAAATCAAAATTCTTACAACAAACTTAAACTTGTGCAGCAACACACACACTGAAAAAGTTGCAGACGATTATAATTACTCGGTTTTGCTCCAGTTTTGTTAAAATATTATATGATTGTTACGTTTTCTGGAGGCATTTATTTCACGAACTTTTAACTTGAACGAATTTCCAAAACAAGACCTGCTATTTCCTGGATGCCAGAGATGATCCCTTTTCGGAGTGCCTTGTCTGTATGTAATGTTTAATATATTGTAAGCACGTATGAACGTGTAATGTTTTGTAATACATCGTACTATTTTTGCTTTTAAACTATTATTGTCAGTCTGTTGTATGGACCAATGTGCTAACATCCTCTCCATTGAAACAAGTTTTAAATTGTAATGTCTATATAACAAAGTATATGAATAATAATTAAAGCTTCAGTTAAAAACAAACTATGGTTCTAATATAAAGTTTGGTTACTGTCGACGCATTTACTAAACTCGCTTTGTTAGTAATTAGGGCTTCCCCAAGGGTGACTTCGCCATGCCGTCGGAGAACTCATTGTGCACTACAAGGGAATAAAAAATTCGTGGAATTATTGATAGCAGTTGTTCTGTTTCTATAAACGTAGACTGAGATGACTTGTTCGTAATGATTAAGTTAGGATTACAAATTGCTATGCATACATGTGTAGAATCTGCCCTGCAGTAACTATTTGTAAATTCACATGAATTGTAGGAACACCTGGAGTTAATTTACTAAACTTTATGCGGTTTAATGAATACCTCGACAGTAATCATTCACAAACGAGCGAGATATTAATGAACGTCAACAAAGTTTATTATTAAATGAATCTTGGAAACCTCTTATTTCTATAATAAGATTTTAATTTATAATATCATGTAAGAAAATTCGATTATCACGAAAAGAATAATTTATTTTAGAAAAGTATACTGCTATCACTTGCTTTTTGTGCCTGAAGATGCCAGACTGTTAGCTGTCGAAAGCTTGCAAATTGATAAAGCTTATCAATTTATTCTCCACGTAATTCAAAGATGTGGATAACGCATAACATACGTATTTTTTAAAATTCTCTATGCCACTTCTAGAAACTTTTTGTTCCCAATGTGAAATAAATAAACAATTTTTTATTCACACAAGTTATGTTCTCATTTTTCATTCATCTTCCTTTCCATCCAAGAAATCTATCTCTATAAACGGAGAGAGGTTGTGAGATCATGGTCATTGTCGTTATCCAAAAAAAAACAAACAATTGTGTGACATTAATAATACAAAATAAAATACTCTCAAAACTGCAAGTTTTTTTGCAAGGTATGGATAGAACGGTGTACATTGCCTAGTAAATCAAAACTACTTGGTATCCCACCCCAACGCAATACTATATACATTCTTTCCAGCGCTAGGGCAACATAGATTAATTTTCTCTGTTTGGTCTTTGGACCTTGCAGGAATTATGTCGGTTGACATAAAATTTGGCATAAAAAATAATAGACGTAGGTAGGACCTGTGAGATGGAGTTACATATCTGTAAAAGATTACTGTAGCCTATTTTCCATGAACCAACGACTCACTCTTCAGTAAATATTTTTGTGCAACAAGGTTCATGTTCTAACAAACCAGCAAACGCAAGAAGTTTTGACATCCAACATTGTGCAACCATTGTCATTGTGACTTTTAGTCAAACTTTGTCATAACCAGACCTGAGCAACTGCTGGCAGGATTGAGCCCCATTGACGTCCCGAGATGAAGGGAGGTGGTACGCCCCAGGCTATTTCTTAAATACGGGCTTTAGAGGCTCGGAATTGTTGCAAACTTGTTCACTGGCATATTAGGAGCTTAAAATAATTTTTTTAAACCGATCGGGTAACATGATACCAGACCTGGTTTTGGCCGCTTAGAAATGCATTACTAGAGTTGTTTTATGCCGATTTGTACCAAATAAAATGCGTTTGTGCTTAAAATCAAATCCCAAATCGAATTTTGGTAACTAATGTTTCACCCCGGCATCCAAAACGGGCACCACGATGCCCGGAATGACCAAGCGGTTAAAATTTGTACCATGTGGCATACATATAATCCCTAGTTTACTAAGTGTATATAATAACCTGCTTATTGTTACTCGCCACCTCATAATCTTACTCCCTCGCTACCCGCTCCTCGTAGGTAACACACTGGGTATATAAACCCAGCTCACAGCTGAATCCTCAGTCTGTGTCCTCGCCCTAGTGTAAATATCAACTCTCAAGTGTTACATAATAAATACTAACATCATAAACTACTCTGCATAAGATATCACTTATTACGGATTTCCCCTCTCGTAGCTCCCTGATCTACGTACATACTTAATTATTGACACACAGGCTCATATGTGCACATACCATAATACCCCCGAAAGTGGCATGTCACATTGGTGGAGGCGCCGGGTATTTTTTAGCAACTTTTTTACAACTAAGGTATGCAATAGCCCGCTCCTCTCCAGAAGACATTGGGAAAGAGGACCAACTAATACAGCATACAGTTGGTGGTAACATCTCGCTATTCGCTGATAAACAGAAACAAGACCCGAAACTACTCAAAATAATTCAAGACCTGCACAAAAACGGAGATACGTCAGAACACCCGCATATTTTCGGAACTAATTACTGCCTACTACATGGTTTATTATATCGTATTGATGCAAACATGAGCGCCTCTCCATACAAGCTTGTGGTACCTTTGCCTTTACGCCGTGAAATTCTGAAACTTATGCACGACGACCCCGCTGCAGGTCACGGAGGCTTTTATAAGACCTGCTCGCTCATCCGAACAAGATACTATTGGCCTCGCATGAGTGATGATATTTTTAAATATACAAAATGCTGTGACATTTGCCAGCGTGAAAATGCCCGCAATAAATTCCCGCTGGGCAAACGCCAAACAATTCCAACACCCACCAAGCTATTTGACACTATAGCTATGGATTATATTGGCCCGCTATTTAAAACTCCCCGAGGTAATCAATACGCACTAGTCATTATTGATTACGCGTCCCGCTACTTGATTATAATACCCACTAAGACAGCCACCGCTATGAACTCTTGGGAACTTCTCCAAGAACACGTCCTTTACAACCACGGATGGCCCCGAAAAATAGTTACGGACGGAGGTACCCATTTTGCAGGTGCCTCATTCAAGGCCAGCTTAAAAGAACATGGCATTCCACATGTCGTGGTGATGCCCCATTCCCCTCAATCCAACGGAATAGTAGAGCGCAGTAACCGCGACATCAAGACCTACGTGAGAAAATTCCTCGATGTCCCGAGTAAACACTATATTTGGGACTCACTCGCTCACCACGCAGCTTTCTCGCATAACATCAAAATACATGAGGCTACCCGTTATTCACCATATTATTTGGTGCACGGAAGACAACCTGTCCTTAAGGCTGACTTAATTTCTCCAGTCGCCAACCCAATACTTCCTAAATCTCCAGAGGACAATCAAGATGCAATTAACGAAGCCCTTAAAATTGCAGCGGAACTCTCCCGAAAGAAGCAGCTCCAGAGGGATGCAGCCTTCAACCAGAAACGAACTAGCTACTCGTATCAAATTGGTGACTGGGTCCTCGAAGAAGAACTTGATACTTTCGTACACAATTGTACGGAAATGTATAAATTCCCTTATGACAAAATTGAAACTTACCGTTGCACAGATGAGGACTGCGAAGGATACATGCACCCTCACTGCTTTATATATGACCCGCAAAATGGACTTCCACGAGAGTTGGAGGAACCCGAATGTTCACCAAAAGATTTTGTGGAAGCCAGAATATCCCGAGCAACAGAATGGGAATGGAACTTCTTCCGCGAATTTATTAGAAATCGCCCTGGCACATCAACAACTGTATATTGTCAAGTCCCAAGATGTGCCTGCCTAGGCTTATTTCACCCATTTTGTCATTATTATAAAGAACCTGCTATCACTGAATGGAAAAATTCAGAGAACTATGCAATAATGTCAAATATTGCCCCGCTGATGAAAGAAATTCAAACCATGGACACCCTTGTACAAGAATATTCTGATGTACACATCACCCAAGCATTTAGGAACATCAATGCTATGTTGGGTCAAATCCAGATAAGTTTGGACAAAATATCCATTCACCCCGATAATACCGACATGCGAAAACACCGTCAACAAGCAATAATGTACACGGAGACATTAGCAAATCGTTTGATGGACAAAATTCATTCCAAAGACCACCATACCTGCCCCGACTGTTTAATGTTAGCTACCTCACAACCCGAGAAACGAACAGTTCCTGAGAAAATCCCTTCACCTGATTTATTTGCTGAAAATATCATCGACAGCATCTCTGCATTACTCGATTCCCCGAGCTCTGCAGAATCCCGCTCACCTAGAAAAGATATCTCCCAAGATACCCTAGATTTTGAGTCTACACTGGTTACGACTCCAGAAGGTGCGTCTCCCAGTGCCCCTTATAATGACTCAATTCCCCCTTTTGAATCTCCCATAGGTCCTGCTAGAGACCATGAAATGCTCTCCCCGGAGGCACCCGAAATTTAAGTACAACCTCCAGTCTCCGATCCTAACCCGCCTAACATTCCCAAGGAGGAGGAGATGGCTACAGAAAGTGTACTACCTCCGGTAGAGTCCACGCTATTAACACAGCCAAATATTAGTGCAAATTTTTCTAATATTCAAACTTATTCAGCTAAAAAGACACCCGCCAGATCCACTCCCATCAGAAGTAGACTTCGCCCTAGAGGTGAAATTCGAAAAGACTATAAACAATTTTTCGAAACCCGCAAAAGACAAATAAAACAACCTGCAGACAGTCATTTACCTGCTAAACAGAAAAAGTTAAAATCTACTATTAGTGAATTTCCTACTGATAGTACACAACCATCAACAAGTGCTACAGTAAAAACAGCAGCGCCGGTCAAAACTACCGAAAGTAAATTACCCGCCAAAAAGACATTACCCGCAACATCAAAACCCGCTCCACGGTAGTGACGTCCCGCCGTGACTTATGAACGCTACCAATACAAAGTCAAGCCATCAAAGGATAATGAACTGGAGATAGTCACATGGCCCGTTGGAGATGCCCTGTCTATGCAATTCCAGGACTACTCAGTAGTCCCCCCGAAAGCCTTCACACTGCCGAAAGTTATACCTGCAAAACCCCAAACCTTGTTAAAGGAAATACATCTTCCTCCTGCAGTGTTTTCTATACCCACTCCAACTCCAAAGCCCTGGTTAGCTATACAGCCCATGGAGCACACTCCACAGCAATGTGTGGATGAACCCCTCTTCACAGTTGGGTCACGTCAAGTGTCCCCTCCTGACCAGCCAATGGAGTCCAGCTCAACAGAAGCTTCCCCTTCTGTCCCACCCGAAGAGTTCATGGACACAGAAGCCACTATTTTTTCTCCAGAACATGGAGAAGATACACCAGAAGAAGCTCCCAGAAGTACTCGCAGACTCTCCGCCCAGATGCACGCTTCCCTGCTAAGACGGCAAAGCCGAACCTTCAGTGCAACTGAGCCGGAATTTATCACCGGTCATTCTTCCACTGACAGTGACCAAGAATAGTGAAAACTGACTTCACGAAGCCTGCCAAAAGGTTTTTGTTAAATTTTGTAGAATTTTTGATTTATATTTGCTTACATTAGTAGTTTAACTCGCTGTAGTTAACTCGCTTAAATAATTCCTAGTGGTAATTAAGGTATTCTCGCTTAACTGTAGTGCCGAACCTGATACAATAGTAAGTACATTATTTCTTAATTTTAAGGATCGTAGCTATGTATATAAGTAAATAATATTTTTTTTATATATTCCTTTTGATATTTAATTACTTAGTTCCTTGCTAACCCTACTCCTCAAATTATAGTTACTTACCTTTATTTTTGTTTATATATCACACGCTAATATTAATTCCTGTCTATAGTTAGCCTACTTTAGAGATTTTACACTTTTTATTTCATTTTTTTACCCGCATTATTTCAGTACATTCCATGTATTATTCAAAGTTACGTTTTGGAAATGTACGGATTCATCTTCAAGATGGGTCCACCAAGGCAGACAGATGCGTCCTTGCCGCGGCATCGAACTATTTCCACGAAATTCTTCAAGTCCCGAGCACTGACCTCGCCTTTCCAGAATACACTCTCCAGAATATTTTCTCGCTATTTTTAGAGTTAATTTATGAAGGAAAAGTCAATGTCCTGAAAACTCGCCTTAGTTTATTTTTAGAACTACTTGATAGGTTTAAGCTTAAATGTCCTACAGTAGTCATAGAATAGTCACTTAATTTAAATAATTTAGCCAGATAACTAAAGTCAGTCAACCCCTGTTTCCATAAATTATATTATCTTGCCAGAGCTCACTATCACACCTACAAAAATTACCTATATTTGCTTAAAATTGAATGTTTTAAATTCAAAGTGTCGGACCCCAGAGAAAACTTTCTACAGAAGCTCAGTGAATTTACCAGCCGATTTGCCGAACTCCTACTCATCCTGCTGTTCACCACAGAGATCAATGACATCGCTCAAATCGCCATCCGAATCACTCGCTGGGCTGAAGAAATGCTCGACATGTATAACATGGCCAACATGTTACTTGAATCTAGTTACAACATACCAGATCGCAGTAACATCGCCACCAGAATTGCTTCAGACATCTACCACAGAATAAGTGATCGTTTGTCCAACTCCTCAAGGTCTTCCGTATCAACCGTAATTACACCTCGGTCTGATCTTTTCAATCCAACCCCGCCAGCAATACCTGCTCCTACAACGGCTTCCGCTGTCACAACTACAGCGCCTACGACAACTTCAACTGCCCCGGCAGTTCCGGTGATTTTAACACCCCCGCCATCAACTAAATCTGATGAGACGGAAAGCAAGCCGGTTGTAGCTCGACCAAAGGATAACGGAATGACCCGTAAATCCAATGGCACGTCTGGGAAAGCACAGACTTCGAAGTTACCCCCGCCTACAACAAGAGCGACGACTCAGAAGCGTACTTCAACTGTATCAGCGACGGTAAACAAACCCGCTAAACAACCGTGCAAAAGCCCGCCTACTCCTAATCCTCGAGTAGTTATGGAACCATTGGATACTAAACTCGTTACAAGCCCGCTCCTCGAGTGACGACCACCACTACTTCAATCTCTATTGTGCAATTACCTGCTTTACAAGATCTGGAACCACCCGCTCATTCCCCGACATTATCTACAGGTTCTCAGTCCAGCCGACACTCACCTGTTCAGCCGCCGAGACCTGGACCATCATATCAAAACCCAACATTCGTGCAACGCACCTATTTATCCCACTCCGGAAGAACATTGCCAGTCTTTGAAAATTCTTATTGCATGACCCTCGATGACAACATGGTAATCTGGGTCAACTTCAAAATTCCATCCCCGCTAGTTGGACCCTTGGAAGGATACCAAGGCTGCAACGTCCAAACTGCTCAAAGTGAGTACCACGTTCAAATTCACATAGATGGAATCATGTCCGAACCCCGCCATCACGAACGCCTAGTCCATTTCCATGGAACTCAATTTGGCATTGCAAATGCTTTGCTACGACTACAAAATTTCGTCTATGAAAATTCAGCAGCCCGTGATTATTTTGAATCCGACTATGACATTCCAGATGTCCCAGTATTACACACCTCGCTCATAGAATCAGTACAACCGAGACCAATTCGGTGCCGGCTCGATCTAACTCACGTTGGACATATGGCCAGCAACTCTGAGGGTCGCCGTTGCTACAACTGTGGAAGCCGATAACACATGAAGAATCATTGCCCTTACCCGAAACGCCGCTAAAATTAATTAGTATTTTGTACGTGAGTAAAGTGATTTGCTCTTTTTCTTGTTAACTTATGACCCGATATAATTAATTAATCCCAATTGACTCGACATTAATTATCTCGCTTTAGAACTTTAGAATTTTAGAAATATAGATTTACTTTAACATTACTCATTCATATTATCTCGCTGATGTATTCTTCCAGCTAATGAATTATTACTTAATTATACTTAAAATACATTGAATTTATTTACTTATAAACTTACTCAATAGTAATATTTGTTAAAATTAGATTATACCTGCTCAATAGAGTTTATAAATATTTAACGCTATATTATAAATGTTATATTTCATACTTATTAATTATCTCACGAGGACGTGAGTATTATGTAAGTGTGGGGGTGTGGCATACATGTAATCCCTAGTTTACTAAGTGTATATAATAACCTGCTTATTGTTACTCGCCACCTCATAATCTTACTCCCTCGCTACCCGCTCCTCGTAGGTAACACACTGGGTATATAAACCCAGCTCACAGCTGAATCCTGAGTCTGTGTGTCCTTGCTCTAGTGTAAACATCAACTCTCAAGTGTTACATAATAAATACTTACATCATAAACTACCCTGCATAAAATATCACTTATTACGGATTTCCCCTCTCGTAGCTCCCTGATCTACGTACATACTTAATTATTGACACACAGGCTCATATGTGCACATACCATAATTCCCCCGAAAGGGGCATGTCACGACCAAATTAACGCATTTATTTATTTTGGAGCACGATTTTAATATAAATATGTTATTATTCCTGTGTCGCTATGTCTGTACCCGGGTGGCATGATACCCGGACCTTGAAAAAAACATCAAAAATCTTCAGTAAATTAAAAAAAGGAAGTTGTAACTCCGCAGTAAATGAACTTCTAAAGTCTTGAAGCGTTGTTACATGAAGTACAACATTACATAAATTAGATGATTTGAAAGTTGAAACAAGTTTACAGTTACATTCTATTGACAAAGTTTTGTGTGTACAATGTATGTACAGTGTATATACAGTGTATATAATGTCTGTACAATGAGGCTGTATGTGTTTGGGATTGTGAGGAATTGAAACATTTTTGGAGCTCTTGGTGATCCAAATTCCCTTTTTTTTAATTTACTGAAGATTTTTGATGGCGACACAGGAATAATAACATATTTATATTAAAATCGTGCTCCAAAATAAATAAATGCGTTAATTTGGTACAAATTTTAACCGCTTGGTCATTCCGGGCATCGTGGTGCCCGTTTTGGATGCCGGGGTGAAACATTAGTTACCAAAATTCGATTTGATTTTAAGCACAAACGCATTTTATTTGGTACATATCGGCATACAACAACTCTAGTAATGCATTTCTAAGCGGCCAAAACCAGGTCTGGTATCATGTTACCCGATCGGTTTAAAAAAATTAATTTAAGCTAATATGCCAGTGAACAAGTTTGCAACAATTCCGAGCCTCTAAAGCCCGTATTTAAGAAATAGTCTGAGGCGTACCACCTCCCTTCATCTCGGGACGTCAATGAGGCTCAATCCTGCCAGCAGTTGCTCAGGTCTGGTCATAACTGTTATCGGCAAGGGAAGCTCCACGGTGCATTTACCTGTGCAGTTACACTACCCTGACGTTTGGTTAATTATTAGGGTTCCCACTTTTTTGAAACGTCATTCCGGGACAAAATAATTTTAAATTTTGTTTACGTATACACGATTAATAATTCTATTTTTCAGCCTTTTTGGCATCGAATAACATTTTTTTTGTTTTCCGGTTTGTTCAAAAAAGAAACCAATTCACAACATGAAAAGGGCACATTAAGCCTGACTTGATGCTCTGCCTTCACAAGTTTTGTTGACATAAGTTTCTCTCAGCTGTCCAAACTTTCTTCATTAGGCTGAAATAACTTTCTGCGAAATCGTTGCTAAATGGAATTAATAGCACGAACGATAGAAGCTTGAATAGTTCAGGACATTGATATATCTTCAAAACTCAGCCCACTTTGCACCGACTGATCTCACGATCACCGATCACAATGAAAAATTTAAGTTTGACGAAGTAAGCAAAATTCATTGTACAGTTGGTCCTCGTTTAATTTAATACGTAGTGCAATGGCAATATTTAGTAAATAAGCCATAGATACTAAGAATTCCTCTGATTTCAAATTTAGTAGTTCCATTTTCAAAAAAAAATTAGTACCACTGAAATTAAAATGTCTGCTAAAATAGGTCTGCAGGGATTTCAAAAAAATCCAAACCATCCTATTCAAAGCGCTCTTGTTTTGTTACTGGGGTAAATGTTTCAGAATTGCATTAGCGCTGCTTCCGTAAAATTTATCGTATCGGTTTACAGAACTTTCCAGAAGAGATTTCGCTATGGAGTAAACTTCCGTAGAGGTACAATCATTACACTCCAACAAGCAAAGATGCTAGCCTATCCTATATGTAGGCCTATTTATAGGGTGCAAGCTTTTTGCAGAAAAAATTATAGGCAAAATAGGGTGCATTGGTTTTGCAGAAAAAATGCCTATAAAATAGGAAATGCACGCCTGCATACACGCCGTCTTATAGGCATATAGGTAGGCAGCACGAGAACACACTTGTATGAAGGCAAATAAATAGGATGTACTGTAGCATGAATAGTTATATGGCTCAATATACATTCAATGCCACTCTTCATATACTTTCCAACTCTTTATTCATAATTGAAACACTATTACATCAATTCTAATTAGACTTGACAGGGAATCCCCATCTTTAGTCAGCTCTCAATACAGTCGGAGACAACTCCAACTCTCAGGAGAGACTAATCTAAAAACCGTAGAACTCTCCCTTTTATACTTTTGGAAACACATACTGATTGGTGGATTAAATTAATTTAATGATAATCACAATTTAGGAAAGTGATTTAACAATTATTTAAGTTATTTACACCAATCATCTTAATCTACTAGTAGCCAGGGAAAAGTAACTACGTTACAGTACATATAAACATAACTATTTTCACATTACGGAATAAGTCTTATCTCAATATTTACTTCCACTCTGACTGCTGAGCAGAATGGTCACTAAGCTCTCTGGGTCCTAAGCCATGCACTCTGTGCACAACAGTTAAAGTAGTTTCTGGCGATCCTTAAGCCACGGTGAATTGGAATTCATCCAGCTGTAACGGTTGCTAGGTTCGGTGAACCTTGACATCTGGGCCTCAACCCCTTGGATGACCTGGTAATACATATAACCATGCAGCCTTTTCCAGTCGTGGACTCTACTACCTTCATTCAACATCTCGTTCTGAAACCAGCCGATCTCTAGTTCTTAAAACTGAATACTTACATATATACACGCTACTTTAACTTTGTAAGTGATGACAATAAGTCAAGTCTTTAAATTTGTAATTAATTTAATTTAAAAATCTAAGTTTATCTATTTTCTTTCTTTAATTCAATTTTGAGTAAACCTAAGTCAGTCGTTAGACTAAAAGTCAGGGAGGAATGTACTAAAAAGCAGGGACTGGTGAAATTTGTATTATATGCAAAAAAGCAAATCGTACGAAATTAGCAATTCACTGTAGCTCTTGTAATGCAGTCTATCATAATACAGGATGCTTAAAACTATTCCAAGACAATAAGAAGTTTAAAGCCCTTGCTGATACAGGGAAATGGAAATGTCCCAACTGTTCAAATAGAAGTGATGAAGATACTCCTACTCCTGCCTTGTCTGCATTTCTAAAAGACATTGCTAATAACAATGACTCCTTCTTTGAATTCAACACTACCTTTTGTAAGAATTTACAATCGTACGAATTTCAAATACTTCCAAAAGGGGTTTGTCATTATGCACTTAAACATATGTAGCCTCAGATTAAAAGTTGAGGAACTTAGTGTGCTAATGAATGATTACAATGTAGATATTATGTGTATCACTGAAAGCTGGTTGAATGAAAACACTCTTGATGGAGAAATAGCTATTCCTGGTTATAGTTTTATCAGAAAAGACAGAGGTGCCAAGAATGGTGGCGGAGTTCTTATGTATACATTAAACTTAACTTTGTTATTGAAGTGCTTTCCATTGATACGATCTCAGCTGAAAATATTACCATATTAGTGAAATTGCCTTGTAGCAAACCGTTTGTGCTTATTAATGTTTACCGACCCCCTGGTCATTTGGTTTATGAAGATAATTTTCTAGTTGAAATAACTAAACTTATAAATGCTTTGTACACACAGTATAATGAGATTATCGTAGCTTGCGATTTGAATATTGACCTGCTTAAGAACTGCAATTCCACCTCTTATCTCTCTCACTGTATGAATAGACTGAATATGGTACAAGTAATTACTAGCCCTATTCGTATTACACTATCTTCGCGCACACTTATCGATCATATTTATAGCAATAATAGGCAATATGTATGTGATTCGGGTGTAATTCAGTGTGGGCTATCTGATCATGATGTTGTGTATGTCATAAGAAAGAAACCTAAATTCCATTTTGCCCCGTTACCATTATGACAAGAAATTATAATTGATGTTGAAGAGTTAAGAACAGAGCTTAGCAATACTAAATGGTGTATTATAGAAGACTTTCATGATGCTTGTGAACAACTTGCAGTAATGGAAAACTTAACATTAAGTATATTGGACAACGTTGCTCCCATTGTAAAAAGACGTATTACAACCAGACCAAATGAATGGATTACTGCTGAAATTAAAAAGTTAATTCATCGCAAGAATCATTTAAAGAAAATTGCTTGTAAATTCAAGACACCTGCTGCATGGATTGACTATAAGAAATATAGAAATATTGTAACCCAATTAATTCGTGCCACTAAAATTAAATATTATGAAAATAAGTTTAAGAAATGTAATACATCAAAAGAGTCATGGGATACTTTCAAATCGCTCATTGGAACAAAAATTGCTTCCACTAACATTACTGAGCTAAAGTTAAATAATACTCTTGTTAGTGATAATGAAACTATAGCTGATGAACTGGCAAAAGCTTTTGTGTTAGACCATGGCAATGAAGACGGTGTTCTCTCAAATACATATGTATGAGGCTATAGGTATTGATGAAATTGTTACCACTATTAGGAAAACCAAAGGAAGTTCGTGTGCAGGTCTAAAGAGAGTTCCAACTAGAATATTTAAAGCTTATCCAGACATTTTTGCTCCCATCTTATGCACTATATATAACAATGCCTTAACAACTGGTATATACCCTAAGGAATGGAAGTGTGCTATTGTTACACCGTTACTAAAACCTAACTGTAAAAAACATGCCCCGAATTCCTATAGACCTATTTCAGTGTTACCGTTCTTGTCCAAAGTATTTGAGTCACTTATTGCAAAGCGCATTATTAAGTTTATGGAGCTGAATAATCTACTTTCAAAAAACCAGTTTGGGTTTCGTAAACTAAAATCGACTTTGCATGCACTGATAGAGCTAAAAACCAAAATATATAGCGCTCTTGAGAATAACAAGTATGTTGCGGCTATATTCGTTGATCTGAGAAAGGCTTTTGACAGTGTTATATACAGCAAACTGATTCATAAACTTATACATACATACAACTTACCAGGTTATCTAATACAAATGTTCTGCAATTACTTGAGTGAACGTGAATTTTGTATTAAATTGGGATCATTTATCTCCAAACCTTATAAGCTAAATGGAGGAGTACCACAAGGTAGTGTTTTAGGCCCGATTTTGTTCATAATATTTTTTAATGATCTCAGCAAAATATTGGATAATTCTGCAATCTATGCTGATGACATAGGATCCGTATGCTCTGGGGTTACTCCTGTGGCCTTACAGTCTGCTCTCGAAAGTAATTTATCTATTATTAATGACTGGTGTGAAACTAATTCTATGGAAGTCAATTTTTCTAAAACTTATTTCATGGAATTCTTTAAAAAAGATCTAGACGTAGAGCAAATATTGCTCATATTAATTGTAACAACCAAAAGGTTGAGAAAGTAGCATTATTCAAATACCTTGGAATTTATATTGATAGCAATCTCGCTTTTGACAAACACTACACAAATGTCAACAAGAAAATTACATTTAAATGCTCTCAACTTGTTAAGTACAAACGTTTCATAAATGAAAAGCTTATGAATATTGTATTCAAATCGCTTGTGTTTTCACACATTGACTATGGACTACCTGTATGGGGAGCTGTATCTGACATATTGTTACAGAAATGTCAAAATACGATTGATCACTTCTTAAAATGCTTATTGTGTAAAGGTTACAGTTTTCACTACGGTTTTCCAACTCGGCCATTATTAAAATGTAAAACTAGAAAGACTAATACTGATACTAATAGATACCTCATGTATGAAACATTTAGCTTATTAACTGTCTTTGAACGCTATACCTACATTACAGCGTCAATGACAAAAACACTTCTTAACCAACCTGAAAAACTGGACTGTCTCGTAGTAAGGTTTCCATCCGATCGGATGATCCGCGGATTCGGATCGGATTTGGAAACGACTTTATCCGATCGGTTCGGATCACAAATAATAAATATAGGATAATCCGACGGATATCCGAAAATCAAATTTTTAGCGCGGTCGAGCGACCAATAAGAACGAAATGTACGGCAACAATTTGTCCAACGAGTAACTGTGCGGCTTTTTACTTGTTTTCTCATTAATTCCGTGCTTCTTTACAGCTGTGTTTGTAATATTTTCATTCAGTTTGTAATGTATGCAAAATGATTAATATTTTGATGTAGTAAAAAGCTGACGCTTTTTTTTAGTGAAAATTCCTAATATTTTTTTCCATTATCATCCAATGGTATCAATTTGGATAATTTCGGATATCCGCGGATCGGATCGGATAGCAGCACTTATCCGATCCGAAATTTTCGGACCGGATACGGATGAATACAATTTTTATCCGATCCGTAACGGTCGGATCGGATGATAAGAAAATTTATCCGAAAATTTCGGTTCGGATCGGATTCGGATCGGATATTCGATTTATCCGGTCGGATGGAAGCCTTATCTCGTAGAAATACTAAAACCTGAATCAGAGAGAAATTCCAGACAACCATTTCCTCCAAATAACCCTTTCCTCTTCATTTTATCACTCGTCTTACCAGTACAGATGTGCTAAAATATAGAATATGATTCCACTTATGGTTCATTCGAAATTTAATATGAAAGATTTTCAATTTGAATTGTGCAGATGGATCATAAACAAGAGATATTGTAAAAATGGAAAATATGTAATTATTACAAACTGATATGTGACGGTATGATGAATTGTAATAAAAAAAACCATATGTTATATAAATATTTATCTTATGTCTGTTTCTGAAAAGCAGTGCTTGCACTGTGTAAACTTGACAATAAAGCCTTTACATTACATTACAATGCTAACCAAAACGATTTTTGAACGTTGGCTATGTTGGAATATCACATGAAGGGACATCTGAGATTTCCCATTCAAAATAATATCCATACATAATTAAGTACATATAAGTACATATATTGTATGTGATTGCTCAATGGCTTATATACTTACTGTAACG
The DNA here is from genome assembly GCA_947179485.1 of Allacma fusca. Classification (NCBI taxonomy): domain Eukaryota; kingdom Metazoa; phylum Arthropoda; class Collembola; order Symphypleona; family Sminthuridae; genus Allacma; species Allacma fusca. Next base: position 50,056,439 of record OX359249.1, on the reverse strand, counting down.
TGCAATACGACAAATGAATACGAGTTTTCACACAATGCATGAGTAACGTTAATTCTGAAGAAGTACTCACAATCAGTTTGTTTAAAAATATGATACATATGATAGTAACAAACAATTGTGAGTGTTTGCTGAATAATTTTTGCATATGAGGGATAGCCTAATTTTTTTCTAAACTAATGCTATATGTCCAAAATAAATTTGTTAAAATAAAAACAGCAAAATGTAATTATTAATTTTAATAAAAATATAATTTAATTCTACAGTATAGGGTCCCATGTAGGAAGGGGCCAACACTTTCCGTTACCCTATATAGGCAGAAATGTAGGCAGCGTCAAATGCCTACTTGTAGGCAAGGATATAGGCCTAGCAATTGCACAAATAGGCAAGAAGGAAGGCCCCTCCTAAACTGGATGTTTAGGGAGGATGCAGGATAGGCAAAATCAGTTTACCATCTTTGGTTGGAAGTAAGGAAAGCCACATCCACAAATTCCCAAAACTGTTTTAAAGAGTCCAGTCTCTGCGCAGACGAGCTAGATTCGCTAAAAACCTTTAAAACTAAGTCTTCAACATCCATTGATAATTTATTGCATGCATTTTTACAGCGTTGTGTAAAATGTGATATTTGCAATTAGCAGCAACAATTGACGGATTTTCTTCCTGGAATTTCTAAAACACATAATTTTGGCGACCATAATTTACGGTCGCATTGTTTGCACTGTAACAGCAAATATGTTGATTTTTTAATCGTCTACAGATTTTTCGGTTTAAAAAATCTAAACTTTTTTAGTTTCAGCACCTGCTTTCTCTAGGTTTTTAGGAACTTTACATGTGAGATTTAACATACCAAAATTCTTCATGTTTCACAGAGAGTCACTTTACACAATAAAATCCTAGCAGGGGTCTGGTTATCTTTGCCATTTCAACGTAACCAATTTTTTGAATTGACAACCTCTTCGCACATAGAATTGTATAACCTAGGCCTTTTTAATTATTACCTGATTATTAAGTGATGTTGTTACTCTTGTAATCACATTTTTACGATTTTATTAGTTTTATGTAGATGGCACATGAAGCTCTCGTTTGAATCGAGCTCCTCTTGAACAAAATATTTTATTTTTATCTTAAAAACTCTAATAACTTCCACAACCTTTTGAGCTCGACGTTTCCGGGACATTTACGTGTCCCGGAATACACCCTTGCGGGACACAGGACAGCGACTGTCATTCCGGGACTGTCCCGGGCATTCCGGGACGTCTAGGAACCCTATATAATTATTCATGTCACAGTTGGACCATGTTTCATGATCCTGCGCATAGACCAGACCAGATTAAAATTCAAAGAACAGGCTGGACTATTTTTATTCCGCAGCTCACAATCAGTAAAATTATGGTAGAAATCTCATTTTGAAGTCCATATATACATCTGCTAGATCTTACTGGATGCATTAAATAATTTCCAACATATTCGCTTCATTTGCTGCCTGTTTTCGAAAACATTCTATAAAGACGGGATGATCGGTACCACATTTTATGATATACCCAGAAAAAAATATGTATGTAACCCTGTATGTGTTAATGTCCCATTTTCATTTCTAATTATATTTGACCACCAGTGACTTCATTACCTTTAGCGATAAGAAATTAGGCGCTACTTCTAACTGTCAATTCACACCTGCAGCAATTGATCTATTTATGGAATGTTTAAATTAGTGGTAACAATAATAATTACTGCAAATACTACTCTAGTGCTTTAAAATACAAAGATTATCTTGATTCGAACACTCTTCTCAGCTACTCTCAAAACAACAACCCTGATTTTTAATTGAAGTATTTTGTCATCCTCACATTTCCCTTTGAAACGGATTAGGTTTTTGTCCTTTAATTGTTCTGCGTTAATGATGCACTTTAATCTGTAACAATAATAATTATGAGCCAGTATTAATTAGAGTGAGCACTCGCTCTCAGCAATGAGAGGTTGACTCCGAGGAGTCCTACGGTGGGAGAGGGTTACTTCCAAGATGCACTTATAGTTTTCCCAAAATGATTCCTTCCGAGCACACTTTTCTAATTATACTTTAATAATGATTTTAGGCCTTTTATTCCGAATTCAACCAGGATTACAACTCCAATTAATTCTCTAGTTATTTCTGATATTTATTCTAATTATAAGCACTATCTTTCTAATCTTTATCAATCCGTGCCCTATTTTTCTACCAACGCCAGACTTCCTTCCTTCCTCACTCACTTCCGATTCCCTGACCTATATACTCAATCCTGTCTCTCTAGCGTGGCTCTCTATCCTCTACTGACGCTTCCTCAATATCTCGCTCGTGCCGTCATTTTCTAAAGGTCACTCGCTCCTTATCTTATCTTCCTTTTTATTCTTAGTATTATTTTATCATATTACGCTATACTTATATGTCTCACCTTCAACTTAGACGTTCTTGCCTAATTGCATCAAAGCATACAGTTGCATCGGTAAAATATATTGCTAATTTTAAGAGTGGTAACCCAAGAGAATTACTCTTCTCTCTCATAACTTACATCTTACTTCCGCTTTACCTATGCTAAAACCTATAAAATATATAGAGAGTACCTATAAAAGGTAGCACGTGGCTGTCTAGGATACTCTGTGTCATAGCTCTAGTACCTCCAACAACTCCTAAGTGCTCCTAAATAAAACCCAACCATATACACGCAGAATAGTCCAGTTCATTGCATTCATCGCTGAGTTCATTGAGCTTTTACCAGTTTTCTTTCACAGCCTTTTCTCTTCTGGTCCATTTCTGCTCTTTTTCAGTTGAAATCTTGATTTTAAAATCTTTAGTTCTGAGTATATTAACTATGCAAACCAAATTGGTGCTTCGATTGACTGCAATATCGTTGACCCCATCCAGGCAATATTGAAATTCTCGAGTTGTTGGTTTTTTGTATTGGGTAGCTCCAACACTAGGACATGTATAATGCTGAAAACATTGATTTCTTCGACCTTTCTTGCACACGGAATGGTCTCTATTTCGGCCACCCGTCTACAGATTTGCTGAAGCGGGTGAATAAATGCTCTGATAACATCCTGCATCATCTGCAGACTATTTTCAAATAGGAATGTTGACCATGAGTCTAGGCATTCCAACTTTTGTATCCTTACATATGTGAAGTAGATTGTGTACATTGTACGAAAGTGTATGATCTCCGTAGAGTAATGGAAATTCCGGCACAAACTTGTTCAGACACTGACTTGCAAAAGCGTAAAAAGTCGCATAATTTTTAGAATTAACCAGTATAGAAATTTACAACTTGTTTCAATAAAAAAATGCTTATATTAATCCAGCTTTAAAACATTTTGTAGGACAAAGGGCCCGGTTTGCAGAAGAAATTAATGAAATTCAGTCGTCTTCCAGCGATGTAGTTCAGCAAGAGCTCGCGCTTGGTGGGGAAATTATTTTGGAAGTCTTAAGCGACGAGTCTTAAGGAAGCCAATTTCAATGAACTCTTAAAAAGTTTGTACTCAGAACGTTTCTCTTTACACCACATCCGCAACAACTTTCGAATGACAGCAAGGCAAACGAAGTGCTGTTATTCGACTTAAAATGTGGTCACTAGGCTCACATTTAATTAAGCGAGAATTGTTTCTCCGACATAATGTTCTGGGTAGCAATAACAAGTATAGGTATTGTCTACATGTTTCCGGTACATCAAAATTGGGAATGTTTAATATGGTTACTATTATTTCATCCAGCTACCTATTATTTTTAAAATCTTAATCCGTTCTTTTCTTACACTTATTAGAAAACGTGACTCGGCCTAGAATACTAGGACCTTTTGGGTACATTTAGAACAACCATAATATCTACTGTGGCTTTCGTGGCTAGTAATGAACTTCTTGCAGGTGAGTCGCATATAAACGCACAAACAGTGGAAGGTACATTGTTAATCTCGTAACTAATGCCATTAACCCAAGTTTGCTGTAGCTCGGTAACAAACTGCTCTAAAAAGTAGTTGAAATCAGTTGGGTTTGAAGTACCTTCCCAAATTCCAATAACTATTGGACATTTGTCGCGTAGCTCAAAGATTTGAATCTGTATTGGCCATAGGCTACGAGAACTGAACTTGCTTAACGGGATGCCTACAACGTTAATTAAAATAGCAATGTGTTCCAGATTTGTCTGATGAATTGCATCTTCAGTTCTATGAGTCATGCCAAGATGAGCATATCGGCCCCTGCCAATTCAATTTTTGTTGATGCACAAGTTTTTAGACATGTTATTGAATAAACCGGAATAATCACAAAGCATTTATGCTTCTTCAAAATCTTTGATAATGCAAAGAGTGAAGTATGTGTTATAAGTGAGACTCGAATTTGATAATTCCGAGCCTACATTCATTGAAGGAATTCGTGAGATCCTTGTTGGTTGATAATTTGGAACTAGATGCAATTGCAACTTCATTTATTTGATTACCTTCAGGCTCCTGATCTGTAATTGTGTGAATCGCTGGGTTGAGGTGATTCTAAGCTCTCAGAAATTAAAACTCTTGTATTATCATTAGCTGTCTCACCATTATTTACAATACCCAAAATGCTTTAACTTTAGAGACCTCAGTATTTATTGTACGATTTAGGTGTCTCCTCGAAAGTTATGTTTTTATCCTTTTATGATACTCGCCTATGTTGGTTACTACATACATATATGTCAGTTCAAATTTCTTTAACCGAAGTTAGTTCAAATTCTTTATTTAATTTAGTCACAGATACACAATTCTTATTGCTAGTTAATATTCACATTGAACAAATTTAAATTAGTGCGCTCACTTTATTTTCTATTCGTTTTTATAATTTGATTCTTCTGATGACCAGAGAAATTTCCACTTTCCAGCAATGCTATCGTCCGAAATATACTCCCTTAAAAACTAATTGCAATATGTTCCCGCGTATGTTCCCTTTCTCGCACGTTTCTTTCCAATCCGCTTAAGAACTGCACCTGAAATATCAATCGCTTGTTTACATAGTACACGCTTAATGGAACGCGTGACTTTTCAATCTTGGAATTGTTGGCCCATTGTAGTAGTGTACTTTGAGTGTACGCTGCAGCTAGTAAATATTTGACAAGATTTTCAGAGTTTTCTGAAATATACTTAAAAATGTCCAAGGGCAGTGAAAACGTTTTGAGTCGGCGAATGCCCATTTTTTATGTTGTATGTACCGAAATGATTGAGGAAAATGTTTACATTCCAACAATAACACGCCATTTGATACGATTTGTATGGTTGTTACACATCACGCTGTCGTGTTGTTGTTATAGAACGACTATAAGCATTTTGCTGGTTAATATAGAACTGCCATCTTCGGTCGTCGATTGATAGCACGCGAATTTTACATTGGCACTACATAACATTAGCAGTTGGTCGAGCTCGAATATTGATTTTACGGTAACTCACCGCTTATTATTTCCTACTGCTTCCGTATGTCGAAGCAGCGGATTTTAGCAATCGTGGCCGGCTTTCAACTCTGAATACCTTCATGTGATGGTCCACGGACGAGCTCGCTATATTTTGGGGATCCTACAGAACTGCAAATCATAAAAACAAGCCAAAGGAATTTTCGGCTTCCACAACTTCCAGAGTTAAACAGGAGTGGTATTCTTTAGGATAATATTTAACCCAACAAACTGGGGCCTCTACAATTTTTTGTTGTAAAAAGCCCCGCTGTAGATGCTCAAGTGTCGTACATCAATTTTGGAATTACTAGACATAACACGATATTGGAATCATATAACGGGCGTTGTCGGATATAAAGACGACTAGATTATCGAGAGGTCGGTCCAGTGTAGCTCCGATAGCTACCTGTTCTATAACAGAGGAATCAACTTTGTCTAAAAATTTGTGGACAGAAGCCTAAACCTTGTTTTAAGTTCCAAAGGTTGAACCAATATGTTCAGAACTTTCCGGGCCATTGCATCCGTCGTCTCGTCAATAACCATGAATGTCCTTGTTTCTATGCAATTCAAGATATTAGTTTGAAATACTGTTTATTAATAAATTGCTAAGTCACGCAAATATTTAGTTTCGGAATTTTGATATAAGACATGAATTTTATAAAAATGGATAATGGCAACTGTTTTAAATATAAATGAAAGTTTTACTTGCAAATGTCCTTAGTTTCAATCAGATCGATATTTTCTAAACCTTGAGTGTTTTCTGTCAAACCAGACGCTGACAATTGTTTGCATATTTGTTAATCCACGTCATCTATAGTTTCGTTTTATAATACATTGTGGGGAATTCCGGATTTCACAGTAGCTTGAGCTAGTTCCTCCCACTAGGTTGTAAGGTTTTGTGTACTACCATCTGGATTCAGAGTTGAATTTAATGCTGTTCCTTCTGAAATTAAAATACATTTAATTTTTAGCATGGAATTTTAGAAGAGCAGAGAAGAATTTTAGAAGCAGAAAGAGACCTATGTTGTGTCATAACTTTTGAGCTTGTCGACCGATTTTATTTCTGAGTTCTGATTCTGAAAGAGCAACTGAAACTCCACTCCGACAACCACTCACCTTGCCGAAATTTTGAATTTTGGATTTTTTTAAAAAGTTTGAATAATTTCTGGGACCGATGAGAGACCTATACTATGTTGTGTCATAACTTTTGAGCTTGTGGTCGGATATTATTCACATTATGGTATATTCACTTAAAGAATGGTTGAGCGTGTTGAGACTCGGTGGAAAAATCTTCCGCCGGATGGAATTGCTGCAGCTATGACTGGCGTTTTCCAGCGTGCGGAACGTTGGTTGACCGATCGCAATGACAAGTCCACTTCACTTTGGGACGACCTGGCGCAGTCCGTGTGGCCTCGTCGGCGTATTGATAAATGCGACCGAACATGGCTTCGAACAATTTTCGTTGATAATAGGAGGAATGTGCAGGTACATCTACGGTCAGCGAGTGTTTTGTGTTAGTTTGATAGATGTTTCATTTCAGCGAATTTCATTTTTGCAGGGATTGTTTCGTGAGCAAGTAGATTCTGTTTTATTCGAACCGGTGACAGCTCTAGCCAAATCAATCCCACGGCCTAAGCAGCAGAAGTATTGCGTTTGCCAGAAACTTTATAATGCCGCGATTCCTTGATTACATGCAATGGGTTGTTGATGCAGTCTGCATCAACACAGATTTCACTTCTGCCGCTACTGATTCTTATTGGCGCTGCCCACGTTGTCTGGGTCTGCCACAGGCCAGATTTGCTGATGGGTGGGAACAATCGATTCAACGTAGTCATTCATTTGTTAGTTTTCTTTATGTGTTTTCCGCTTCTTTGTATCTCTGATTGAATGTTTTTTGTCTGTAGAACCTAGACAACAGTTAAGTTTTTTCAGCATTCCATTGACGCTTGATCAGGGCAATTCGATTCAGGAAACCAAGATTGAGATCAGGTCGGTTGATCTTTCAGTTTATTATGACAAAAATTTAGGTTTTAGACGTTTTTTGGACAGCTGCAAAAACAATGATTGCTCAGTCAGTGATGCTGTTATTGAGTCAGTAAACCTTGTGGAACTTGGCAAGTTTACGAATGCAAGAATAACATGGGTCGGTGAAGTCATGAAGAAGAATCCTTTAGAATTCTTAGATCTGAAAGGTCATGAGGACTTTAATGGTATTTTCCCGTTGAATCCCGTTTTAAACAAACTTCAGGAAGTGCAGAAGTGTCCATTGCATGGGGAATAGAAGATAGGTAAAGGCTGTTTTAAAGCTACTTTTCCCCCGCGAAACCTTTGTGGTGATAATGTAAAATATAGTACTTTGGCTATAGGTTGCACATAAGAAACTATGGCTCGAAGTTTCAAATTAATTATTATTAACCTCAAACCTAAAATGTTAAATTAAAACGTTCAGTTTAAATATAGCATCTTTCAAAAGTTTGATTAAGTCTGTGTGTAAAAATATTTACACGTTTACACACCACATACACGGAGAGGTAACATTAGCATAACAAAATTACAGCCGCGATGGAGGGTCGTCGGGAAGGGGTTGTGTGCAGTTCACAGCTGCAAAGGCAAGCCCTCGTAATTTGTTACAATTTTTCCTTTTCAGAATTTCAACGCAATAATTATGTGCAGGTAATTTCTTAAACGTACTGTAAGTGTTCCTTCTGATTTTTTTCCCGAGTTGTCAACACGTTTAGTTTTTTGTTCTCGACTAGATTCTTTTTTCCGTTAAATAATTCGAGTTTTCTTTATTCTTTTGTCTATTCGCTTGTTTATAGATAGCAAAATGAATAATTGTTAATCCATAGGTGTGCATTAATTTAGGCATTAATATTAATTGTGTCCGTGTTGTGCATTTAAGTTTTATATTTTTATTTATAGTGTGCTCACTATTGAGCTCGTGACGGGATTTTGTCCTCAACCCGGATTGTAATTGGGGGATTTTTTTCCAACGAGCAGGACAGTGTGTGCAGGACATTGCACAACTGGGAGAGAAAGTTCTTAGCGTTGCAAGACCTACAGTGGATTGTAGTGACCCACGCTGTGCCACAACACTTGTTCGGACGGTTGCTACCATCGACTGGTCCGTCTCAGGTAAATTCATTTCAAATCATATTTGTTTTTGTTACAATTTATTTAGAGCTAATCATACGTGCTAATATTTAATGCTCTCAAATAATTGTTCAGCATTCTCGAGCATGCTCTCAAATAATTGTTCAGCATTCTCGAGCATGCTCTCTAATAACTGTTCAGCATTCTTGAGCATGCTCTCAAATTATTGTTGAGCATGCTCTAAAATAATTATTGAGCATTTTTGAGCATGCTCTCAAATTAGTGTTGAGCATTGTTGAGCATTTTTGAGCATTGAGCATTGTTGAGCATTTTTGAGCATGCTCTCAAATTATTGTTGAGCATTATTGAGCATGCTCTCAAATTATTGTTGAGCATTGTTGAGCATGCTCTCAAATTAGTGTTGAGCCATTATCATTTACGTCAATGGTTTTAATTCTTATAGTTAATGTTCCAGGCTTGCTGAGCGTTGTCGGTTCTGTGTTTCTGGGAGCAATTGGGTACGCAGCGTTTTGGACCCTTCAACGACGCTACTGGCCAAACCAGCCACTACCTAATGAGCCGGAAGTTTTCGTCCCTGCAGTCGTGAGGTATGGTCGTCGTCGTGTTGTCGATGCTTGGTTGGACGAACTAATGCGTCAGGAAGGAGACACTGAGGATGTCGCTCTGGGACAAGCAGGTAATATTATTGTTATAGTTTAATAATAATTTTGATTGATTTGAATACACGAATGTAAAAATAATTCAAGTAATTTATGTAATTGGTACAATGTCATATCGTTTTTCCAGTCCTCATTCAACTTCGAGCTGGAGGTGAAGCTGCCATCAAAGCAAATGAAGCACTAGTCATGCTTCATGACGTCAATGCCATCGAACATTTGCCACCCCAACCCAACCAAGTGCATGTCCTTCCTAACCCTCTACTACACGCAGGAAATAATTTTGACCCCTTGGACCATGATGGGGAACCTGCATTATTGCACTTGGACGACCGTGATGGGAATGAGGAGATTGCCTTTCAAATAGAGATGGACTTGATGAAGAGTGAAGAACCAGGTCCTGTCATTGGAGTGGATGGAGATCAAGCTCCACCCCTAGACGTTCGTCGCAACCCCAGACGAAATGTAAAGATGTTGCAATTGTTCGGTTGCGGCAGTTCTTTGCGAGTCAATGTTTTGTTTATTTATTTGTTGAATTGTTTCTTCTATGAACCGTGCCAACTCCTTGTGCTTTAATTTTTGATGGTCTCAGTAATCTGTTTGTATTTTATAAATTACGAGCAGCATAGCCACCGCCTGCGTCGGTGGAAGTATGCTATTTCATGTAAGGGGAGAGGACGCGGAGCGGCAATTCTAGCTAAAGCCAAAGCGTGTGCTTGTACATTGCATTACTTATAGCAAAAGCGCTTTATGGCATTGTGTACTCGCAAGCCTAAAAAGCGCGCTGAGGAGGGAGCGAAGATTTAAAAATGCCCCTCTTCCCTCATCATCTTCAAATTATAGTATTTAGATTAGATAATGTATTGGTGCTACAGTAAATATTTTGTTGAATTTACAAAATTGTTGTTAAATAAGTGTTTAAAAACGACAAAACCCAATCAACATACATTATTTTTAAAAAGTAACATCTTGCTCTGCCAGTCGTGTAAAGTAGTTGAAGCAAAGTAGCTCCTGTGTGTTTGGTTGCATTTAGTTAACATAAGACAGTAAAAAAAACTAAAATGAAAGTTAAGGAACTACAGTGTCATTCATGCCGTTTCGGCCACCTATACAGAAGTAAATCTACAAGTACGATTAAACTACAAGTACACGATTCCAAAAGGTTTTGCAAACGTTGTGCAGTTATTTACTTGACGAGAAAAACTATTTGTAAAATTGAAAGCTCTGGTAATTTGAATAACAGTAGTAGTCAGGCGACGGCAACGACTACGGAGAGTAATGTATTGTCAAAATTAGAAAAGATCTTTGACAGAGGGTTGTGGATAAAAACATACACTTCATTTTGAAATTACAAGTGTGATTTTTGCAAATCTGACAGTTTGGAAGAAGAAATTGTGGAGAGGCAGTTTCACCTCGACACATTTAGCGACTACAAGGAATTTTGTAAAGGAATTCCAATATACGAGTTTGCACTGTTGGACAGGATTAGACTTGCGAAATTTGCTTTTCTACCTTATTCAATATCCACGAGATTGCGAGTTCATTTAAAAAATTGATGCTGTCATCGCATCTAGTAGTGACATGAACCCGGGAGAGGTTAGACGAAGCTATGTGAATCAGCGCTTGTCAGGATCATTTTCAGGCTTGAATGGATTTTTGACCCAGCGTAAAAAGAGGATTGATAAACAAGCAGTGGAGAATAAATTGCAAAAAATTGAAAGTTACTCTATACACAAGCCAATTCGGCGGAAATTCCAGAGACGTAAAGTTCAAGTTGGGCTTCCAAATTCAACGTGGTGTGCCGATCTGAAAATTCTGTCAGACAAGTGGGCCCCCTATAATAATTGTAAAACTTGCGTTCTGGTTTGCTTTGATTTTTTAAGTAAATATGCCTATGCACGTATGTTAAAGTCGACGATTTTTTCATTTAATTTTGCTTTAAATTTTTTAAAATGACTCTCTTCTAATTTGAAAGAGTGAGTGAGCCGTCTTGGTTGTGGACGGCTGCCCGTGAAATGTCGCCGCCCTTGCTTTTGTATAATGCTTTTAATTTTTTTAGAATAATTTTCATTATTTAATTAGTCAGCTATTGCTGGCTCAGCAAATAAAAAAGCTCGCTTTTTGGATCTCTAATCCGCAAAAAAAATAATAAAAAATTAAATTTTTAATTATTTCGAGTTATTAAGACTTTTTAACATCCTTTTTTCATTTGAGCAACTTTTTTTTCATTCAAAATAAAGAAAAAGTGCACAACAGTATAACGCTTTAATATTTTTTTTTAATTTAAAAAAAATAATTTTAATAATTTATTTAGCCAGTTATTGTTGGCTCAGCCAATAAAAAAAGTGCGCGAATATTTGAATCTTACCATCACGGAGACGGAGACTATCCACTCTTTCAACTTAGAAGAGAGGATTTAAATTAGAATGTTAGGCTACAAAAATATTTGACAATTTTCTGAAACTTTACCTGGAACTCCAGAAAAATTTTAATACATCATCTCCACATGCGAGCGTGGGAAACGAAGTGTGTACAAAACATTTGAAGTTTGCGGGGTATTCTGAGAATCCAAGTATTGAAGTTTCCCATTCCCACGTGTTTTTAGAGTGTCTAAGGAAAACATTAAACTTAATTAAAAGCTTAAAACTCCTTATTCCTGCGCAAATTTTTTTCTTAAACATGACGCTATTTAGTAGGAAATGTTATGGGCTTTACATTTCGCTATAAATCACACAGGTCAGACTATGTTGAGAATTGTGAGCATAGAACAGAGAACAAGGTTGGGTAAAATCTGTAGGACCAAAGATGCTTGAAAGGAGAGTTTTTGCACTTGCCACTTTTTCATGGACGGTCTTATTAGGTTTCTAAAAATATTTTAAAGCGGCGCATTTGTCTAGCGTTGTATGGGCATTCACTTAAATCCCATATCATTGTTCTACGTCCAAAATTGTGGTCTCTGGAACTGATAGTACTACAAGAAAAGGTTAATGAATTGATTTAGAAAATCAACTTTTTTTTCTTTACCACTGCCTTGTCTCTAATCTAACAAAACAATACTAGGCCTTACGATACGATTTTGTTTTCATAATGTACGTTGTAACATACTTTTGGATTTTCTTTCATTCTGTAATGTTAACAATGATTGTATAGTTACATATTTCCAAAATATTACATGTATAGCGCGCGTAAAATTATATAAAATTATTTGAGCTTCTTGAAAATTTTAACAATACGTCATCCTCTCTACTAAGTTGAAAGAGTGGGACGTCTTCGTCATCGTCTTCGTCTTGGTGTAATACGAATTTGAGATTCAAATTTCCGCGCGCTGCTTTTTATTGGCTGAGCCAGAAATTTTAATAAAAGTAATAAGAGCAAATATTAAAAATTCTTAATAAAAATTATTCAAAAAGATTTTTTTAATTTTTTTTCGCGCTTTATTTTTTGAATGAACTAGCGGTACAGCCACCGCCTGCTTCGGTGGTTTGCAGGGTTTCTCTTAAAAAGAGTACGGCGCATGCTAGTGACTTTACCGCTAGTATTAATAAAACTAGCATTCAAGCCATCCACCAAGGTGGATGGGAAAACTGGGATTGCAATGATTTGTAATTCATAAAGAACATTAAACTTAACATTATATAATTCGGCCGTTTTTACATAGGCTGTTCTTCGTTTAAATAAATGCAACGGATCCTTTAAACCTCCAATCCGTTTCGATTGGGTAAAATCTGTAATAGAAACCAACTTCGTCGCTTATTAATGGCTTTATATATTAATTTTTTAAATTACTTTCCTTGCAAAAACCTGAATTTAAAAAATTTAAAAGGGGTCAACTCTGGACCGGTCAGGGTCCAAAAAAATAACAAAGGCCCTCAGATTCCATGCAGAAAGACCTTTGTATTTATTTGACTATTTATGTTATTCAAAGTTCCCCGTCACTGACCTACATAAGCAATGTCTTAATTTTACCTACATTTCGTATATAGGTTTTTAAAGTGACTTTACTGTTGTATTGAGTTTATCTGTAGTCACAATTAAACATCGAATGGAACTGGCATAGTAGCTAGATAAAACACCTACTCTTAGGAAAACTAAAATATTTGTGTTAGCAACATTGCCACAGACTTTGGTCAAAATAGGATTAGCTGATTTTTAAAAACTGAAGCTTGTTCTTTTACTATACGTGAAGTCGTTACTCAAAGAATAAGTTTTAGAATTGTTCTCAAACTTTTCCGTGGCGTAAATGTGTTTTGAAAATATTTAAATGCTATTTAGTAAATAGATGCTGTACATGGTACTTATAAAATGGTAGTTAAATAATTTAAATTAAACTGATCGAATGTTTGCAATTTGAAATTGCCCTTGTTTGTATTCATTTTTGCTGGAACCCATTATTAAAATTATAAGAATGACCACAAAATGTTATCTATTAAAGACAATAATTTTTTACCACGAAAGTGGCAATGTTTTTAGTAATCCAGAACGCTGTCAATCCATGATAGCTACATACATCATTTTAATTAATTTTACGTCTGACATGTTTTGATGGGCCCCAAAGTTACTCTTATACTCTACTTACTCTCATATTCAAAGTTAGAATTTAATCGTGGTAGTTAAAAGATAGTGAATGATCATATTAGCCAAACTGTACTAAATATTCAAAGGCGTGCACAATAAGCAAGTGGTAGTTGATTCGAATTAACCATTCACAATTCCAAGATGCAAGATTAAGTTGTAGTAACACTTGGTTACTATAACTTAAGTCTGCCCAAGTAAACAAAATAGAAATGTTAAAAATAATAGAAGTTCATTTTTTTCATTCGTACAAAAAAGTGATTAAAAATAAAAAACGAAGTATTTTTTTCTTTTAAAAATAAAAATATTTTTAAGTTTTTAATATAAAAATTAAAGCATTTTTTCATGAATAAAAAAATGAACCGCTATGCTTCAACATGTCATGTACATAAGTGACGACTGGCACCATCATCATCATCAAGACAATCACTTTCAAATTAGTATAAAGGATTCTTGCTTGGAAATGTTTTCAAATTGAACTCTCGTGAGATATTCCTCATGATTTTGAATACATTGTATTTTTATTAAAAATGTAACGTCACACGTTACAAAAGTTCACCAAATACACAATTGCTGATGTATGTTCCTTCACCTTTGCCCATCATTTCGCCTTGTTCTGCCATATCCGTTACAGCTACCTTTATATTTTCTTTTGAATTACCCCTGGACTTTCTCAAAACTTTGTCCATGAAATTTGTTAACGGTCATAGCAAAGTTTGCTCTAATAGGAAACTCCCTTCGCTTTAATACAAATGAGTAGTCACCATCACTTGAGGCTTGAGGTAAGCGCGATCCGGGGAATATATAATGCTTCTCCAGCAGCTCTGGCTGTCAGAACAGTCGCGAAAATTAAATTTTGTTGTAGTTGGGTAATAATTAGACGGGTTCCATTGCATCAACCCCGCGTTGTACTAAGGTTTAGTAATAGCATTACAATTGCGCTTACTTTAAGTTTCAAAATATGATTCGGTAGTTCTGCCGGTTTTATTGTATTTAGATATAGCGGTATATCCACCACCTGCCTCCACTCGGTGGTAGAGACGGTTTCTCTTAAAAATAATACAACGCAGGCTAGTGGATTTACACCTAGTAATAAAAACTTCGTGCTTGAAAATTTTTTTATAATTGAACTCTCGTTATATTCCTCATGATTTTGAAAACATTTTTTTATTATTAAAAATGTAACGTTACAACGCTTCCTTAAATACACAATTACTTGTGTACGTACCTTCACCTATACCTATAATTTTACATTGTTCTGCCATGTCCGTTACAATAACCTTCATATTTTCTTTTGGCTTATCAATATTACAATTGTGCCGAACTTAAGTTTCAAAATATGATTGGGCATTCCAGCTGGTGTTATTAAATTTAGATATTCAATAGGATGATAGCTGGAATCATCCCGGGTTGCACACGCACAGTCAATGCGCATTTGTAAACTGTTCCGACACTCGGAAGTAATTAAACGGTAATCAATGAGCATACCGTATATGAGCCATGTTGTCTTTACTTTACTGCAATTTGTACTCCTGAACCTATAGCGCGCGTTAGGAGCGAGAGCGTTTTGAGCCTGCCACATATGAACCTACAACATATAAAGCTACCACATATGAGGCTACCGCATATGTGCCTTTATGGCAATGTGTACTCGCAATTCTAAAAAGTGCGTTTAGGAGAGAGCAAAGTTTCCGCTCGTTGAGCCGAGTTTATGACAGACAACGCTCAGCTGAGGTTGGACGCGCTGAGCTTCGGCCCAGTGGATGAATAATAAAATTCTTTTAAAAAATTATAATTATTAGAAAATTATAATTAGAAAATTTAAAAAACTCTATTACGCTATAGTCAAATTATTGTAAAGAGATTTTTTTATTTTTGCAAAGTACTCGCAAACCTAAAAAGCGCGTTTAGGAGACAGCGAAGATTTAAAAAATTCTTATGCCACGGTCAAATTATGGTATAAGATATTAAAAAATTTAAATAAAAAATATTTAAAAAAATAATAAAGTTATATTATTTCATTATATTATTATCTATAAAAATTTCATTCAAATAGAAAAAGAAGGATGCTAAAAATAATTCGAAATTATTAAATCTTTTTACATAATGGATTTGAGTTTCAAATTTCGCTTTTTTATTTGCCGAGCCAGAAATAGCTTAATATATTAAATAAGGGTAGAGGTTCAATTTTTAACACAAGGTTTATATTTTATTCGCAGCAACGTTTCGAGCTTTTACTCTTCGTCAGGCAAATGATATACTAGTAGTAACATTCAATATATTGCATATTACAATCAATAAAAATTGAAATTAGTGATTTTTCGATTATTTAAAATAATCATTACTGTTATTTTTAAAAATATGAATTAGTTAAGCCATTTAAAAAAAAATTTGGCTAAGATAACCCCGGGATTGCCACACCCGTCGAACTTTCGTCCTGAGGTTTCGATGTTTCCTTAATATGTAAATTTGATATTCAGTCCAGGAAATGCATTAGATTTGAAGAAATGGATCATTCGGTTTTCGGTCTCAATTCTGACTTTTTCATCTCTTGATGCGTACTTCAATCCAGTAACTAGCATATCATCCACACTATGCCCAGTTAGATTAAAATGTTGGGAAACATTTTTATATTGTTTATTCAACACATCCCTCCTGTGTTCCGCAAATCTATCCCCAAGATGTCTTTCCGTTTGCCCTACAAATATTACATCAGGGCATTTGTTGCATTTAATAGCATATATCAACGACTTTGATTCACATGTAAATTCTTGTTTGAGATGTATTGTTCTCTTCAAGTTTGTCACCGTAGATAGTTTCAAAGTATGTTTGCAGGTGACGCATCGTTTACCCCTTTTGCATGGAAATGTGCCTGGTGTTGTTGGTATAGGTGTTTTGGTAATTGATGTGCGGACAAGTAATTGTTTTAAGTTGGGGGCCCGGCGAAAAGATTTCAAAGGTGGCAGTGGAATAATTTGAGAACCGGTAGAATTAGGGATTATTGACTTGTTTAGCATAATAGCATCAGAGGCTAACACACGTGCAAGTGGAGAATAGTTAAGTACTAACTGAATTCGTTCTGTTGTTACATTTTGGCGTGGGTTGGTTTTGTTGATTAATTCTTCTCTCGAAATTGATCTGCATTTGTTTATAGCTTCTTTAATAAGGTTTTCGGGATAATGTCGATTAAGAAAGTGTGTTGACATTATTTTAGCTTGGTTTTCAAACTCATCATTTCGGCTACATATTCTTCTTAAACGTAGAAACTGAATATGGAATTGCATTCAAAAATAGATTTTGGATGATATGAATAGTAAGACACATACGTGTGTGAATCTGTGGGCTTCGTAAAGATGGTTGTTTGAATAGTGTCTTTTAATTGGTCCGGAATAATCAACACATCAAGAAACGGAGCTGATGTCTCATATATTTTAAATTCAAATTTTATAGAATCATGTGAAGTTGTAAACTCTTGAATATACAAATGAAGTTCGTCTTTGGAGCATGAAAATAATTTGAGCAAATCATCAATATATCTTAAATCCAAGTCCAGTTTAGCTCCATGATACGTCTGATTGAATTGTTCCTCCAAATATGCCATGAATAAGCAAGCAACAACTGGGCCCATCTTAGTGCCCATTGGAACACCCTTGGTTTGTTTGAAATACATGGAGTTGAATTCAAATTCAGTAAGGTCAAGGACAAGTTCTGTGAGGCGTATTATTACTGAAGTTGGAATATCAGTATTAGGAGTTTGATCCAAAAAATATTTAATGGAAGTCAGTATATCTTGGTGTGGTATATTTGTATATAGTGCTACTACATCCATAATTACAATATATCGTCCATGTCCTTGAAATTTAAGTTTTCTGAGTAAATCATTAGTATCTTTTAGATAAGTCGGCGTTGATTTCAGTATAGGTTGTAAAATAGTATCAAGAAATGAAGAAATTAATTCTGTTGTACTATTTACTGATGAGATGATTGGTCTACCTGGATTATTTGGTTTATGGATTTTTGGGAGACAGTAAAACTTCGGACACCGTGGCTTCTTGCTAATCAGATTGATTGCTTCCCTTGGAAGTTGTCCATTACGAATCATTTCAGAAATTGTTTCCGTTACGATGTCTTGGCTTTCTGTTGTCGGTTCTTCTGTCAATGGAATGTAATATACCTGGTCAGATAACTGTCTAATTATTATTATTATTATTAGATGAAATTACTACAAATAGATATTTACAAAATGTTGTACTGTAACAGTAATTATTTAATATTAGGAAATTTCTGAAATAGCTTAATAGCTTGATAAATACTTTATTTTTTTAAAATAAAAAAAAATAAAGCAATACACCATAGAAAGGGTGGCGACATCGCACGGGCAGCCGTCCACCACCAAGACGGCCTACTCTTTCAAATTAGGAGAGAATTATTTTTTTAAAATCGTAAAGCAAAATTAAATTAAAAAATCATGTTACCGTACGTTAGTCTACACGTTTACTAGGGTTGTGCAGCTAGCTATTGCGTACAACTATGAAACACGTCTTTTCCTTGAATCGTTCATTCAAAAAAATGTGTGGCCAGTTCTAATAATTTTAGTAAAGTTGTCCAGCATAATGCATATTAACTAAGATAATTTTAAAACAAGGCTGGCTGACAAACATTTGGTCTGCTTAAATAGTTTAATTTAATATTTTAAAAGCACCATATCGTTAGCTAAATTCTAAAAAGTATCATTTTCATTGGAGATCCAATTTAACAAGGCCAATAGGTTACGGAATGAAAATGATACAATTTAAAATGTATCCACCGATATAAAGCCTTTATTAATCACAACATTTAACTTTTTTAGAAAACAATTATGCCGCGCAACATCAGATTAACTTAAAAACAGTTCTGAAACTTCTTTTTTGTCAACCAACCTGCAGGCATCCTAACGTAATTTGAAAAATTGCTGATCTGATATTGACCCAGAATTGCGCTAACGTTGCTTTCACAAATTGAATAAAGACACTCCAGCGATGAAATTACTACAGATAGATATTTACAAAATGTTGTACTGTAACAGTAATTATTTAATATTAGGAAATTTCTGAAATAGGCTACAGACGGGGTAAATTGGATAGTTAAACTCATTTCGTGTTAGGATTATTTAGCTGTGTTGGTTTTTTATATAATAACTATGTAACTTCTAGGGTATTTGTATATAAAATATTATTATTGCATGCAAATTATTACAATAATAATAATAATTAAAATTCATTGCTGCCAGACATCCCACCCGCTTCGGCGGATGGCCTGATTGCTTGTTACTATTATATATGGACTCATAAAGTCAAAAAAAAATTTAAAAACAATAATTGAATAAAAAATGAGGTTTTAAAAAACCAAAACGAAGATGCTTTTACGATTCTAAAAACTGAAATACTAGCATTATTTGTTACGGGAGGAATTAGTGCAATAATGAACGAAACAAAGCATCTCGGGTGATACCGAATAATATATTTCGTATAATTATGTACATATGTGTTTGCACCCGAAATTCTTTGGTTCGTTAATTATTGCACTAATTACTCTCTTAAAAAATGCTAGTTTTTCACTTTTTAGAATCGTAAAAGCATCTTCGTTTTGGTTTTTTAAAACCTCATTTTTTTCAGAATATTCCTTGCCTTGATTCAGAAAACAATGTTCCATTATTCTGACAGATTTTATTACCAAGTAGTGCTATAAATTGTTGTACAACAATTCATTGTATTGTCTGAATATATCTTTTTTACGAATTGTAAATGTAAACAATCGTTGTTATCACGACTTACAATTATTACGTCAACAAAATGTGAAGTACTATTGCAATAATGTTTGTTTCATGTCATCCTTCAGATGATTTCCAACTCGTACTCGAATCATTTTGATCTGTAATAATTATTATAAACATGTTTTATTGGTATGATGTTATTCTATTGTGCGTCCTTGCAGGTAAAATATGCGTTATTTATAATCATTATGTAATTCTTTTTAAATACGAAAACTGGTATTTTAACAATATACTAAACTAAATTATATAAAAATAAATATTATTATACATAATTATATTTATAAAAAAATTACTTGTGGTCTGGTCAAAACCACCCATAGTTTTACTAGGGTGCATTTATTAACTTTACTTTAATTATTAAAGTTACTGTGTGAGATATACACGTTTTTGCACACGAAATGTGGAATTCGTTAAATATGAATCTTCTTGTCGAGGCTAAGGGGCCATAATTGTTCGATTATGTACATATGCATTTTTGAGGCTTAAACATTTGAAGTACATATAAACGTAAATAAGGCCAGAAAACAATCAATTGCAGCTCCATAGTTTATTCGTGAATTTATTCAACGCTCAGATCTAAACCCGTAACCAATTTGAGACACTAAAAATAAATAAATATTTTTCTTAACAAGGTACAAATCCATGTTGGGGTCTGGTCAAGGTTGCAAGAATTTCTTTGGGTCTATCCAATGAGCTGTGCCGGCAATACTCGGAATTCAATGCTAGTAAATTAGTACCACATTCTCCAAGTAAATCAGCTTTAGGACCAAGCAAGAACTTGGATGTTGAATTACGATGGGCAAGATGTGGTATGTAAATGCTTTTTTATTCATTGGTGGATTCTTCGCTCACTTGCAATCGTATGAAGGGCACTTCCCTTCATGCAAATGTTGTTACATTCTGAGAGATGTCCAGATTCAACGGGCTTTATTGCGTTCTTTAAATAAATGGGTGTGTATATCAGTTCACGGACAGCTAATTAAGTATGGATCATTTGTTTAAAGATATACAGGGAATTTCAGCGGTACCCGCATCCTGGGTTACCATTATATATGTATCTACACTTTTACAGCCTTGCTCTTTGCGGATGGAATGAGAAAAAGGACAACGATCAGAAGGCATGATCGCTTGGTTGTGATACAGAGAATAAGTTCTTTTGGATTTGTCTCTCATTTCAAACTGGTTGAGTGCAAATGTGGAAACAGAAACTTTGCTACATATACACTGTTACAGATATTATCTACGTGTATAAATTTTTACTTACCGCTCCCTCCCGGCATACTTGCATGAATGCCAAAGCTTTGTTTTCTCATCTCAGTATTATGTCCCAGGAATTAGCTCACACTTAATTAATGCATGTACTTGAGCGCAATTATGATTTATTTTAACTTGTTAACCAGGTTGTAAACATATTCCCGAGTTTGGGATGACCCTATACCTTCGTTCCACATCCACAGGTCTTGCTCGCAGCTTTCGGTTCCCATCATCGTAGAGATTATATTAAATCGTTTTTACAGGATGAATCCTATCAGTTATTTTGTTTCGTGCTCTGAATTTCCTGATTGAAATTCTGTTTGGAGGAAATACTTGGTTAAATAGAATAACCGGGTGTTTCATCTTTTTCCCCGTCCCTAACCCGTATATGTATAAAGGAGTAATTCATAAAATATTCGATTCTCCTAATTTGTTGCAATTTCTTGTCCAGAATTTCTAACATTTATTTTATTGGTCTCAGTCCATTTTTGCGGTCATAGGAGCCAGGGCTGTGTACCACAGGCGGGAATTTTTGTCGTTTATTTCCGCAAAAATTTATACATTGTAGAAGAAGTGGGCTTTACTGGGAATGTTGTGCGGACTGCTGTAAAGTCGTATAACAATAATTATTACCAAGCCAAGCTAAAGCCAAGGTCTTATGTATCATTCCAGCCAATAAGTAGGAATAATAATATATTTAAGAAATATAAAATAATAATGTGAGTTGCGGATGAGGGAACCAAAGCGATGTCAATGCCAATAATAAGGGAACTCCAACCAGAGGTTCAAACCAAAGGTGTCCGCCTATCCTACATATAGGCCTATTTGTAGGCTATTTATAGGGTGCGAGGATTTTATTAAAGAGGCTTGTAGGCAAAATAGGGTGCAAGAATTTACGCTTAAAGCCTAGCCTACAAAATAGGTAGGCTCAGGCATCATAGAATTATAGGCATATATGTAGGCTATTGATACACGTCATTTTCATTTAATGGTATATGGAACGGGCAAAATAAAAATTAAAGAAAATCCGACACTGGTACTTGCAGATTGTGGTATAAGCTCGACCACGGAAACGAAAAATTTCGTTTGAATACAATTCAAATTTCAAACAGGTTTTACTGAGATATGTTGTCGTAGAATTAGAGTAGAATGCCCTTATATAGTCTGCCAGTAGCAGCATATAAAATGTAGGAAGGGTGTAGAATTGGTTGATCGAATTTGCCAATGAAATATAGGCTAATATGTAGGCTTGGTGCTCCCCATATAGGAAGGATGTAGGATAGGCTGGCCTATTCGGCGGTTAAAATGTAGGCATATATGTAGGCTCGGTTCAAATTTTATAAATATGAAGGATGTAGGATAGGCTGAGCCATTTGGACACCTTTGGTTCAAACTATTAACAAGTAGAGTTTATTAATTAGGATCAGGACGCTCCTTTGGAACGGAAGAGAGTTCTTTACCTCTCGCAGCTCCAGATTGCACTGAAGCTCTCCTCAGTATACATGTCAGAGGAAGACTGACAATGAGAGGAGACCTTCTCGTTACAACATTTCCCAACATTTCCTTTTACTTTGAGAAAATACGGGTTTTACAGGGGGCCCCCACAGTCCTATTACTTTGAGCATTGCGGTATTCCACTGGATATGGAACTCTCTTGAACCAATTTAGTATTTCAATATTGATATTCAACAAATAAAAAAAATCATACTTTTTAAATCCATTCATAAACCTTATCTGACATTTTAATCTTAATGGTGCATTGGAAAGACAGTGTTAGACTCAAGGGAATTCTAATTTGTCACAAACAATATTCTGAAATAATCCCAAGACCGGTGGAATCAAATATTACGGATGATATATACGTCACATATCATACATAACGGATATCAAGCGCCATGCACACTGTACGTAACAAAATACTGGTAATTTTGAATAGTCATATACTGTAAAAGGATTTAAAGGTTGAAATTCTAAGCAAAGGTCAAAAACTCAAAAATACAGCTACTGAAATATCAAACGCAAATTTAACCGAAAGTGTATGAATTTCTACAAATTTTGGTCAAATTCCCGTGTAATTTGGAGTCATTTGGAGCTTGCATGAAAATGTCACCGTCAATTAGCTCTCTTTTAGTCTCACAGAATTTAATTTTCATGTCGATTCTAAGCTTACGTAATTCATTCAAGTTCATAAACGACCTTGGAGTAATGCAGTCGCGTTTTAAGTATGATTAAGTTTAATGCTGGAAGAAACTATATCTATAGAATCTTTAATATTTAATTCATGAATGATTTTATGGGCCTGCTTTACATTTTTACCCTGCCGTAGACTATGGTGGCCAGCCTAAGGTGGTATCCCTGGATGTAACAATATTTGATATAACTAATTACTTTAATGACTATAATGACTGCACTCCCGAACTTATGGGATACTGGATTTTCATGTTATACAGATCCTCCTGGAGAATGTTTACCTTTTAGGTTACACGTAAATGCAGGACCACCTGGTAAGAAAATAGTCTTTACTTCACGCCGCTGAACTTTGTAATCTATGTATGTATATATTTGTTCATACACATACATAAGTCTCGGGCTTTGTCAGGCTGCGAAAGCAGGCTCCCAATAGCTCGTAATGATTTTAGTCATTAATCTTTACATTATAAAATTGATTTTTTCCTGGATGCACTGATACATAATAACAAATCAAACAGTTGCAGTAATTATACTATACAAGCTAAAATACAGTTTACAGCTCTGTCAGAACTGAGGGTATGATTCGGAGATTACAAACAATTTAAGTTTTTGGAAGTACATTTACCCTGCTCTGACAATACTCATTACATTGGAATCTCTCTATAATGACTCTCCTCTCATATACAGTAGCAATAGCAACATTCTTCCTATAGCGACACCCCGGAGCAGTGCTGCGCTCAAGTCAAGTAAATTCCAGACTTGACCATGAACTTGACTTGACCATGAAAGTCAAGTATTTTTTTATACGATCTTGAACCATAGCGACTCATGTTCAGGTAATTACTTGAAATTTCATGGTCAAGTAATCAAGTACTTTTTACGTCACTTGAACATGATCATGTACAACCAAAATTTCACTTGACTTGACCATGCCTTGACCCGAACAATACATATATATGCTCATGTACACGAATTTCTTACATAGTGGTTCCCAAGGGATGACAAAATACCTGCCCATGTATGGAGATGCCATTGTATTCTACTACTACATAATGAAAATGTAATACAAGGGAATATTTAACGATGTTAATCTAAAGGATATACTGTCCGAGAGGAAACCACTATATAGGAAATTCACTGTATATACATATATACATGTATATGGTTAAACTAATTCAATATATTGTTTTCACATGGTCTCAAAATTGTAAATAGTACGTAAGATAATTATTAACAAAAGGAAATTCCATCTGAAAAAGATTTATCAAAGAATCTTATTCATTGAAGCAAATGCTGTTAACGCCAGATGTTAAATCAGGTAACAAATTTGATTGCAGTCAAATTTGCCTGCCGAGCATGAGTTGAAACTTGTTGAAAAATAGAACAATAATTTGCGAAATGTTATTTTGAGAGTTTATGCGCCGTGTCTTTGACATGCGCGACTTTATTTTACTTGAATCTGTACATGAAATACTCATGGTTCATGGTCAAGTTGTTACATTATCAGACTTGACCATGAACATGACTTGACACTCAAGTAATATTCTCCAACCTGACCATGACGCTTACTTGACTTCAAGTATCATGGTCAAGTTTATACATTTCCTGGCCATGACTTGAATGCTCAAGTTACAATTATTTTTTAAATTGACCATGACCCGAACTTGACCATGACTTGAAATACTCATGGTCTACTTGAACTTGTGCGCAGCACTGCCCCGGAATACTGCCTGTCATGGGATCGTACGAAGTCGGGTGCGATTCGGGTTCAACATTTTGAGATCGGGTTCGGGAACAGAAGGTTTTGAACCCGAACTTTGAGATTGGGAACGTGTTAGAGGTTATATTACAGACGCTGTAGGGAAAGTTGACTGTAGTAGGATTGCTAATTTTTATTGCTAGATTTATTTCGGCATGTAAAAAATCTTAGCTAGCCATTGGTATTTTGAAGCGATTTAAGTGTCATACTAACGATAATAAATATTAGACGGATAGAGTATAGTATATACGATGAGATAATAGCACTTTGCTGTTCGCTGTACGAGTGTTCATTGCATAGGTGGGCAGGAAACGATATGCCCTCACTCTAGCCCATGCAAGGTGTAATAGGGTCATTTTTCAAATCTCTTATGATTGATCAAAATCAAAACTTTTTCTAGATTTTTCAAAATTTGTTCCAAATCCAGAGCTTCTGAACTATGAGTATAGCGGCCAAGAAATTGGAATGAAGTCAGGATATTTTAGAGAGGATCAGATTTTGAAAGTTTCAAATTGTTTTCTCACAAATCAAAATCCGTTTCCAAATATGTTTTTGACACTGACAAGGTAAGATTTTCGGATGGTAGAAGTGGATTCAAACAAAACTTGATTTTTCTTTTAATAGTCGAAATTAAAATTTCATTGACTTTCAAAAATTGAAAATCCTTATGGGATTTAACAGGCCAGAAATATCATTTTCCGCATCTTTGCTTCTAAAGATCCAAAGTTTTTTGCTCTCTAGTTTTACAGGCCATTCTCAACGTAGGGATTTGTGTGATAGCGCCCTGACAATATATAACAACACCCATATAAAATGAGCCTCCAAATAAATTTCGAAGCAGCTTGAACAAACAATTTAAATTAAAAATTTTATTACCTTTTCCAAACAAACTTATGGTTCAACTTTCCCCTACCTTGACCACTGTACGGAGTGTTTCTGGCAAGTAGAATAAAGCAAACTGAAAGCCCTTTAGTTGCTAAAGCACATGGATAAATTACACAGTTTTTAGTGTTGCCCCAAATGTAAGCTAAAGTGGGGGGACAATCATTTCTTTGAACATTGTATATCGAACAGAGACTAGTGAACCTATACATATAATAGTGTGTCGTATACGGATAGGAGCTCCAAGCTAAACCCGTTAATAAACGGTTTCTTTATAATTACATAGGTATAAGCGCCCCAAGCTATAAAACTTCGATAGTATCACCTAACCAGGGGGGAAAATTTTGGTTAAAAATGTATTTAGAATTATTTTTAGGTAAACGTAAAAAAGTAGAAGAGAATTGTTTTGAACAGAAAACATGGATTGATCCACAATAACTGTAATATCAGTATAATGCACTAAACAAAGAAATTTGTTATTAATTTAATAGGGGGCGACTACGAGCGCATTGTGAGGCATCCTGTGGTCGAGTATACTTACCCAGCTCTTGTGGCCATGGAAAGGGCGCCTTTTGGTATACCCAGATTCCTACTTCAAGGCCATGGGATTTTACTCGACAACGTTACTATCCTTACATCCGCATCAAGCCTTTTTAGTGGTCGTTGGTATCATAATGAAGATTACGCGAGATTTAAAATGGGCGGTAGCGATCGGAAAATGACGAAATCCAACGCTTGGTGGTGCACCCAAGAGGCTCATCCAAATTGGGATCAGTTAGTTATTTAATAGAACTTTGCTTTCATATTATTTAGCCGTGCAACATAATCAGCTCGTCACTCGCGTTCTTCAGGGAGAGTAACGCCTACAATTTTGGAGTAGTTCAGTTCACTAAGGCCATCCTCCTTACTGAAACAAATCAGCCCATGAAATTTGCCCAACCAGGTCAAGAAATCAAAGGACCTTGTAGGTACGCTTCATGGACTAAATATAATGTTGCAAAGGGACTATATCTCTACACATCAGATCTAATGGAAGCTTCGGTGCGGATTTTGCCGGATGATGTGTGTCAAAATGCAGGATTTCCCAAAACTCATATTTGTACACCTCCGTTACTCTGCGGGCGTGTAAGACCTCTTTGATTTAAAATCTCTTAATGGCTTATTGGCTGTAGACGATGAATGGATTTTTATTGAATATAATTGTGATTTCAATAGCAAGACAGCGGGGCTCCACTGATCTGTTCAGACAATAACGTTGACTATGTATACACACTTTCAAGTCACTACATCCAGGACTACAAGAATCCCAAATTGTGTGAAGGTCAGAGTCTTTCGTCCTTTTCTAAAATATCAGAATTGGATTGGGCTTGGGTTGAGGAATCGAAATTGAAAGCAAGTTGGAAGGAAGAGTGTATTCGCTAGTTTTACAGACAGTTAATACTTTCTTATGTCCAGTAAAACTCGTGTTCGGACTGTTTGTATAAACACCCAATAAAATTAAGCTCACTATGGCAACCGAATTTAACAACAACCCTCAAATAATTAAGTGTGGTATGAATTGTCCGAATTCCTTTTTAAAAAGTAGCTACACCAAATGAAACACCAGACCAGTCAAATTGCTGTAACGTATGTTTTTGCATTTGTAAATAACATTTCCGTAAAGAATCGTCTTTGTTAAAGAGAAGAGTTCTAGACGAGAGTTTTCGTCAACAATGAATGAATTGCTACTATGTCAACTAGAGCTTCCTTCGGGTTTCCGAAATCCCGAAGTTCCGTGTTCGGAAACGGAACGGAACAATTTCGGAACATTCTTTTTGGTTGCGTCATTGAATCGGGACAAAACCGGAACATGAGCACCCACCAGAAATGCAGAATATTCCCGGCTGAAAATGTCTAAAATGTCGAATATGCCCAAAATGCCGAATATGCCCTGCCGAAAATGCCCAAATTCAGGGCATTTTCCCAATGTGCCAATATGCCCAAAAATAGGGCACGTTGGCGGGCATTTTGGGCATATTCAGCTTGGCAGGCATATATGCGAGGGCATTTTCAATCGACATTCCCTAGTGTCAAGCTTGACGAACATGAACTAATTACTTCATTTTTATTATCAATATTGGGGATGTAAATGGCCAGGGCTTCTGTTCGGGACGGGACTTCCCGAGGTTTTCGGGACGGGAAATGGACAGTTTCGTTTTTTTTTCATTTTTGTCCCTGTTATTTCAGGGTGGATTCGGGGTGAACGTTTTTTCTCCCGAGGATTTCGGGACGTGACGTAATTGTCTGCGGGGCAAAAAAATTGTGCCCAGTAGGAAGCTTATAAATGGAGTCGACAAATCTTGGAACAAAAAAGGACTGATGTACATTTAGTCCATAAACTGATGGTTAAGGAAAGTGATGGACTACATACCGGAGTAATTTTGTACATATATTTCAGGATGAAACTGGAAGTGTACAATTGCGGAAGATTTTCCATACATTATTAGTTTTAATATTTTTGGGCACACATTTCCAATTTACATAGTCCGGATTAGTAAGTGTACATTTTACTTCTTGTATTCTGTAGTAAGTTTCGGGTTGTAACGGCTGTGGCCTAAGTATCGACCAATAAAACCATTATTATTATTATTCTGTAGTAAGGCATCTACGGATGAAATATAATTACTGTTGAGCCGAGCTGCCGTAAACCTAGCAATCGGTATTGTCATTTTGGGAATCAAAAAAGAGCAGAGATGGCATTAAATTTACATCGTCACTGTTTCAATCCTTTCTGAAATTCCTTATTGATAATTACCGTAACAATAATAATTGTCAAACAATAGTAAAAAATCTTTAATGACAACAATAATCGTTGTACAGTTACCTCCATGCGTTAAAATCATTAAGAAAGTGAATGAGTGAGTGAGCTTTGAATTGGAGAAAAATCCGACAATTGGAATCATATACAGAAACGTTCATTGAATTGTTAGTCAACGACACTCGTTAAAACACAAATACAATTTAATTCTGTAAAATATTATTACAATAAGAATGATATTACTATTTTTAGTATAATTTTTCAATTCAATACATGCTAATTCTAATCATAGTGAAATTTCGTAGTGTATGCATGATAATATCAAAGGATTTCAAAGATGATAAGTGCTATCAAAATGTTAGTAGCAATTACTACAGATAGTATTTTTCATGTAAAAGGAATTTGTATCAGGGGCGGCAAAGTTGAAGTTTCTCGATGTGGTACAAAAATGGTGGTTTGGAGGAAATTTTATTTATTTGTCTGGAAAGTGTTTGTTAGAGTGGTGTCAGCCCCCTATTAAAATAGCCTTGTCCGTACGTCCGTGTGTCCTTCCGCACGATTACGCAAAACCTACTGGTCCGATTTCAATGAAATTTTTTATGGACATTACTTGTGTCAAAAGTATGGCTGAGTTCGTATTTCGTTGAAATCGGGCAGATACGTTTCGAGGAAAAATTGTTTGAAATTTTGGGCTAGTCAAATGACAATTATTTTCAAAACTACTGAATGTATTTCAACGAAATGATTTTTAATATTGCTTATGTAAATAGCAATAGCTGTTGGTCATATTGTTGTAATCGGGCTTGTAGTTTTTTCGACAAAAATTATTGAAATTTTGAACTTCAAGTCAAATTGCATCCATCTCTAAAACGACTGAATCGATTCAATGAAATTTTGTGTGAATATTGCTTGTGTAAATCGGAAGTGCTACTGCTTATGTGATGGAAATCGACCCGATAGTTCTTTTGAACAAAATTCAGAAATTTTGAAAAAATCTCAAAATTCATCCTACTTTGACGGCGGTGGCTGACACCACCCTTCGTACAGCCTCAAACTATCGCATAGCAATGATTTTTATTCTAATGTGGACCTGGTGGATGCCGGGAGAGGGCATTAACCTCGAGAATAATGAATCCAAGAGATAGAGTGGCACATATACAATATATATTGTATCTGTATGCATATATTATATATATTTAATGTAATAAATTGTAATAAGATATAAAAGTCAGTAAATAGGAATATTATCTATTTCTTCAAAAAAGGAACATTGTTGATTGCCTTTAAAGCATTGATGATTCCATGACCGGCTCTATTGTTAGGAAACTGTGTGTTCGGAATATCTCCACACATTCCCAGGATAGCTGTGGCTGGTTCAGTTGATTTGATTAAGATGCGCCTTATTTCTTCTTGGGTCAAGGTCGGATTTTTTTCCAACATTAGAGCAATTATTCCAGACACAATCGGTGTAGCAACACTGGATCCACTACCTTGATGATAGTAAGAATCCGAGTTTGATTCGGGAACTATCAGTATCTCACCTGGTGCAACAAGGTCAGGTTTGATAACACCGGATGGACCTGGACCAGCGCCAGACTTTTCCATCACTTCGTCCGCCTGGTTAGTATACCCGACGCTTATAAACTCATCGTAACTCCCTGGAGCTCCGGCAGATTTGCAAGAGACCTCACCCAAATTCCCAATGCAGAATATGAAATTGATACCTGATTCAACTAGTATAGGGGCCACTTCTCTCATTGCAGTGTCATCTTCATACATAAGGTAATACCAACTATTATTAACAACACGGGGTGCCTTTGAGCAATCCTTATGTTTCCCTTGATAATCCGTTGGACATATCATGAACTGGAGGCAGAGCAATATCCAGTCTTCTCGATAATTAGTATGCACAGATGCTAGACATGCCATCCATTTCACTCCAGGAGCCACGCCAAGACCGTAACTACCGGCCATTGGACCCAAGCAAGGAGTACCGTGCCCCAAACTACTAAGGTCCCTTGGCCTATCCGTCAAGTTTTGTGGATCAAACCAGCCGTAGTTGTCTGTTCCGACATAGGAATCTTGAAGAGAATCCTGGCTCCATCGAACTCCAGTATCAATAATTCCCACGCGTACGCCTGTCCCATCATAGCCGAGTTCCCAAACTGCTGGTGCTTGAACTCGTTTCACTCCCCATTGATGGAGATCGTCATCCCCAAGCCCCAAGTGTTTCTCTGACAAAGACATATTTGCCTCTAAAGGTTTTGTTTGATTTTCTGCAGTCCTATTTTCACTGATTTCTTGAGAGAACCTGGTCAAAATATTCACTTGTTTGATTTTTATCACCTCAGGGATAGAACCCAGTTTTTCCACAAATTCTAAAGACGCTCCACTGACGGACAGCTGGTTGGATATCCACAATTGATAAAAACGTCTTACTGACTTTTCTTTCTTCACAAGTTCGAGGACAGACTTCTGGGACGATATTGCAAGATTTTCTAATTCATCTGAGAGTAGCGACAGTTTTTGGACTCTATCCTGGGCGGATTTCAACTTTTGAGACAGAGTTTTCACGAAGTCTTTCGGTCGGATTTTAAATGTAACTGTTATGTCAGCGAGTGTATTGTTTGTGAAGAAGGATTTCAGTTCGGAAGAAATAATTTCATCTCCGGCAATGACATTTGAAACTTTTAGTAAATTAATTGGATTTATAATGAGACCCAGAACAAAACCGATAAACCTGCAATAGTTGGACTGGTTCATTTTGACAAACTTAAAGATCAGGTTGAATATAGTATAAACTTTTGTAGATAGTATACTCTATTTCTTGAACGCGTCGTTTGTACGACAAAATATTGTTATTAAATATTTTTTACTATTGTTTGTCAATTTTTATAGCTAAGGCAAGTATCAATAAGGGTTTTCACAAAGGATTGGCACAGTGACAGTATTGTAAACCCAATACCATATCCTTTTCAATTCCCAAGACGGCAAACTCGATTTCTATCTGTAGAATTATCCCAGCTCGCTTCAACAATATGATTCATCCGTTGAAGCCTTACTGCAGAATGCACACAAAAAATGACATCAGTAAAATTTAGCCCCCGGTTTATAGACTAAATATACATTTACTAACACAAATAATAATAACGTCTACAAGAATTGTCGTCATTTAATCCCCCAATATTAATAATAAAAACTAAGTAAATAGTACCACGTAATGAATTTTAATAGCCTCATTTAGTTTTAATTAAAAGCAAAGTTCAAGAGGGTTCCAAACTCCAAGTGTCATCGAATATGTATTAATTTCACGGAAAAATTGTTTCACAAATGGTATAACCTACAAGACTTTGGTCATAAATACTCTTGAAATAGCAATTACTACTTTTCAGGTACACAAACAT
Source organism: Allacma fusca (assembly GCA_947179485.1). Taxonomy (NCBI): domain Eukaryota; kingdom Metazoa; phylum Arthropoda; class Collembola; order Symphypleona; family Sminthuridae; genus Allacma; species Allacma fusca. Next base: position 50,024,565 of record OX359249.1, on the reverse strand, counting down.
TTATCTTTTATGATAATGCTTTGTTACCAAAAACAAGAAATTCATATTTTTGGACTTTTAAGGGCTTAGTCATATATTTACAACTTAAATGTTTCTCTGGCTGATAGCTCCTTGTGTGTACGAGTCAAATTTCGGTAAATAAGGAGAACTTGCAAAGTACTGCACTTTATATGCGTAGGGTCTTATATGTTGCTAACCATAAATACTAATTTTTTGACAATGCAAGATCCCTCCGAAGAGGCAATCTTCTCTGTGGAAGCAAACTATGGATATGCATACGTGGATTTATATAATTACATTGGAGTTTTCTCTTGGACATTAACTATTATTATCACCAGCATATCTACATACGTGTGTAAAATCATTACGAGAGGAAAGGTTTTGCTCATTTCATTGTCAGAGCTACTTCAATATATAGTTCTGAACACGCAGTTAAATATATCGCCTTTTGCACTTCCGAACAAAATCGTTAAATATTATAATACATTCATGCTGTGAAGGCTGCTGTAAAACTTGATATTACTTTGGTAATAAACTTGGGATTAAATTATTTGTACATTTCGAGTAAGCAAATCATAAGGGTAATAACATACCATCCATGTGAGAACACAGCGGGAAAACGGTTCAGCAAAGCAGTAAAACTATACAAGTAAATATTTAAACTTTTGGACTTATCATAGCAAATTGGGTTTCCACAATCTTATAATAATCCTGGGTATTTATGACGACTGACGACGAATTCATTCTCCATAAGGAATGCATGTCCTTGACAAAATACACAATTATATGGAAATCATTAATACAATCAAAATAATAAGCTGATAGCTTCAGCAGATATTCGAATGAAATGAAATGTGAGAAAGTAATTGCAGGTAGACGCATTTTTCAGTTCTAATTCCGATATTACAATATTGAGAACAGATTTTTAGTAAGCTGCGCTACAAGTGGTTTCAACATTGGGTACATAATGTGTCTTTTTAGATTAAAACAACCACGCAAAATGTTCTGAATTATTTTCAGCTTTCTTTCTTTAGTTACTCAAGATCAGTTTTGCATTTCAGAACAGAACAGGTTAAATTGGTTTACAAGAAATGGTTCATATTTTTAGCTGTTGCAAAACTTATAGCTAGTGAGCCGGAATGGCTCCAAGTTGTATTGGGTGAAGTTAAACGGGCTGCGTCCCAATCAATAAAATGGAATAACATGCAATGTAAAAACTAGCAGATTGTTATAGGCAAGACCTGAAAGAAAATAAAGAAAGATATTCAGTGCAAAACTTAGGTACTGTCCAAGAAAGCTGTAATACAAAACAAGTAAATATTTACACATTTGGCCCCTTCGAAGCAAATCGGATTATTTCAATCAAGTTGTAATAATGCTGCTTATTTTCATTTTTTCCATTGAAGTATCAAAAGCAGATTTCAATATAACACATTTCCATGTTATCTGTTAATAAGTAACCCAGTAATACTCAAATCGTGTATTTCTAAATGCAGCTTACTGCAAAAGTATTAATAGCAAATGGGGACGGATGACGACAAATACAGCCCTCAGAAAGAATGTATCTCTGGGACAAAATATGCGGATATTATTACCACTTACCACAATAAAAGTAGCAATAAAATCAGCAGCTGTTGTAATGAAATAAAATTAAAAATGAAATGTTGGGGAAAATTCTTTTGTGTACATTTTCCAATTTTAAAGCTATCCGAAATGTCAAAACTATAATATTGAACTTTGTCTCACCATTTCTTGACATGCTCCAGCAATATCAAGATTGTCTTCCTTAAGGATTAGGATTTGCAGTTCCGATTCCTATTTACTCAATGTAAAAGATTATGCTTAGGGGATAATATGTATAAGGGATACATTTTTTCAGTCCCTTAAGCATCCTTTATAGCAAGAGTTGACTGTATACCTGAGATTGATTTTAAATTAAGGTACCGGTACCTGAAATATATCTGTACCCGAAAATTGAACCCGTGGGTATACGTACTTCTCTTTACCTGGACCTGTACCCTGGTCTTTGTTGTAAGTTTCTTATTTGATGTATGTAAATAAGAAATACCCGTAACGTACGAGTCCCAGTCAGTCCCAGTCCTTATCAGAGTCACTGGAATCAGTCACAGTCTCAGAGGGCAGCGTGAAAGTTTCAAAAATGTCTATTTTTGTGATTTTCTTGTGCTGCATTTTAATACGATTGATGAATTGGAATCTGCTTTTGTAAAATACTACGGAAATCTTCAATATTTTCTCTTTGATGCTTCGAAATATCTCGCTCAGTAACAATTTTTTCGAAGCTTATAAGCTAATCGAAGAAATGAAATGTAGATTTTTGTTCCGCTTTATGTTTTTCTTGATTCCTACATTAGTTTCATCATAATATTATAATAATCATCATAATATAATTATTAGTTGCTTTGCAAGACATCAAATGATAATTATTTGATTTTTTTATTATTAGTAATGGTATGATTGAAGTTACGCAAAGTTCTCACTCTCTCTCAGAAACTTACAATATTGAAAGTATTGAAAATCTCAGAGTGAGCTTGTTGAAGAGCTAAAAATGCCAAAAAATTAGCGATTATTTTAAAAAGGTGTAAAATAACTGATTTTCAATAACGTACATAAGTACTTGGTGGTATGCCTGTACATGTATTTATATAGTGACCCGTGACCACTATTTACTTACTTAGTGGTCCCTGTCTATAGTGGTCAAATTTTGGCGTCCCTAGGAAAACCATTATATACAGGTTTTACTGTACATGGATGGGGAAAGGTGAGAAAGCCGTCCCAACCCTCTCATTGTTTTTTTGGGGGTGTTGAGTTAATACATGGGAACAAATTAGCACACAAAAAAATACTACAACACTAATGAGTATACAGATGATGATACAGGATCAGAATACGTCTTCGTTGCATTAAATTAAACATGTACTTCCAACTACTCTGACTATTACAAACAAATTTTTTATTTGTTTTTTACAGGCGGCGGTATGATTCCCGTCCGAGAGTAAGTATTTGATTCAATGTTGGAATATTTTTGATAATGCCACATGCGTTTTGTATAAAGTACCATAGAACCTTCCCCAGCCCATACAATGGTAAATATTAATCGATTCCCCGGTTTGTAGCAAACGTTATTCCAGATATTTTAAACTTTGTTTCATTCTTGTGGCTCGAAACCTCTGAATGTAGCAGTGAAGGAAGTCAAGCATTGTCAGGATTTTGTTTAAATTATTTTAAATTAAAAATATTTTGTTTTCTTCTTTCCCTTCTTATCTGACGCTCCTCGCTCTCACGGGCGCATGTGCTGATTGATGAAAAAATGTGATGATATTGGACTCAAAATAACCCATACAAAATTTGCTACAGAAGCAATAGTTCGAAATATTTTTTACCCCAAGGTGGTTGATATAAAAAATGGAAAGATCAGAAACTCTGATTGTCCGATCTTTGCTCCAGAAAATGAATTTACCCAACTTGATCTTTCGTCTTAAAGTGGCATGCCATTAATTCTCAACGTAACGACCTGTGTGATGACTCCCAGGAAATCCAATGAAATTTAAAGCCCCGCGTCCAAACATATTTGGGGAAACAAATGAATTTGGAGTAAATAATTTAAAACTTTGAAAGTTTTAGTTTTTCCAAAATAATCCTAACTTGACTCCGTTTCATTGGTGGCTGTATCCAGAGTTTTTGAGCTACAAGAATGGAACAAATTTTAGAAATCTTGAAGAGAATTTGCTGCAAACTGAGAGAACTGAATAATATTTACCGTTGCCTTTAATATGAGCCCCTGGGAGGAAGGTTTGACTTTGATGACCCTGTAGATCATTTCTGAAATGCACCTTCTGTAGGAAAACTGGCGATCCTCTAACTTGGAAACTGGTGGAAGAGCCTCCTTTACTTCCCATAGAAGAAGTAGGAGGGAACCCTCACCGAAGCCGAAATCAGGGAAAGTCATCACATTTCGGTCACTCCAAACATTCTGGCTCTGACTCCTCATCGCATCTTGACTCCCGATTACTGGAAGCACACGGAAATGAAAGCAAGGTTTTCATTGACATCAGTGGTCATGCTGGATTGGGCTGCTGGTAAGTGGCTTTATTCTAATGGTTTTAATTTGTAAGGGCAAAGTGAAACGAAGTTCCCTGTTGTTATCTTTTTGATATTTGGTTGTCTGGTTGTCAGCTTGTCCGTCTTCACGACAACTGTCGAACCAATGTCACCACACAATTCTAACTTTTTACAGTCACACGTTACCCAATGAGTCAGAATCCTATTGATTTTGGAGAGTAAGGGATCATCCAATTGACTTCAGGAAATGAAAACAAGTCACGTTGAAATGCATGCTAATACACTCACGTCTCCAACAGAGACGCTCTCCCAGGTACAAAAAGGTCCCTTAACAAAACGCTTATAGACGTTGTGACAATATCGACACTCAGATGTCGCTTCACTTTGCCCCCTTGTCGACTTTGCCAGTATTTCATGGATTTATCATCTGGTTGATGTTATGGAATACTGTGAGGATTAAATAGTTCCCTGTTAGATGATTATACATGTATATATTAGATTTTCGGTCAAGGAATAACTATCGTATTGGACAGTTCCTTATCTAATGTATTAACTTTTATGGTGCTAAACTTTTGTAACATTTGTTTATTATTGAAGCCCGTACACTTCACACATTGAAAATAAATCTATAGCAGAATTCCGACATTCATTTATTTTCATGCTCCATGCCAAAACTATATGCACGAGATGATGTTTAACTCTCTACTGTGACTTGGTTGATTAAATATTTTGTCAGTACGTAGTAAGCGTAGTGTGATTCATATATGTACCTGCTGTGACTTGTGCTGCTGTGATGTACCTGCTGTTAATAGTAGGAGTGGGACTGTTCCGGAATGTTCCAGGATTTCTTGGAATGGTCTGGTCCTTGACCCTGGACCAGACCATTTTATCTGTTCTCAGTGTAGGACCAGGCCCATAAGGTCATTTAGACTAGGACCGGAACCCTCTGGTCGGTACAAATTTCTGGAACAGGAACATATGTTCTGTTCCTCAAAATAACGCAAAAAAATTTATTTGATTATTTGAAACATAGTGTAAAATTGTTAGCAAAATGATAATGAATGAAGCACTGAAAATTGCAATTTTTAAATATTTTTACAACAGGAATTTTCACAAATGTTTTCCTTGCTACCCAATACTAAATATTAACGTCTCTCGGACACAATGAATCATTCAGGAGGCAAGAATGTTCTCCAGGGCACGTTGAATGATAACTATCTTTTGTTTTTTATATTTTTTATGTATCGTCTCTCGATCGTATCATGCTGTACAATCTAGCAATGCTATTCTATTCGCGGGAATTGGAAATACTTAAATGGTCATCTATCGAATCTGCTCCGATCATTTGAAATGTTTGATGGAACGTTCCAAATGGTCCGGGCCAAACAAAGGACCAAGCATTCTGGTCTGTTCTTTGAGCTGGACCAGGTTTAATTGGTCTATCAAGGTTCTTGGACCAGATGCATTTGGTCCTTTCGTAACCAGGGAACAGACCGGAACGGACCATGGAACAGACCAGAAGGGACCAAAATTTCTTGTCCGGACCAGAACAGTCCCATTCCTAGTTAATAGCACGTCTGATGAAGTAGCATCCTGTTCCTACCGTCTAGTCGTAACTCACACACACACAAGTTCAAAGTATTTATAATTACCAGCCACTCACAATCAACGGTGACATGTGCTAGTTCATCTTGTCATTTGGCACGTTTGAGCGGTTGTTGGCATTGAAAAGGGTTGACATTAGGATACCGGATGTGTGTTTACAGGTATTTTTAATAACCATCATTTTGGTTAGAAAATGTGTTCCAATTTATTCGCTTCAAGCACATTACGGCAGACGTGCATATGTATGAGCATGGGAGAAACCGTGAGGCACCACCTATTATTTAATGCATAACGGCATGAATGGGGGAGTCACGAGTTGTAAAACTACACAAAGTTAATCTGATCGTTAGGCAGTGCCCGTCTGCTCTTCAATGTACGAATAACAAACACGTCCAGTTCTTTCGGAAGTTGTTCCCTTTTATTCTGTCAAACCTCGAACTGTCGATTTCTTCATAGTTTTCTTACCTCAGAGATCTTTAGAGTTTATTCTCGGATCCATCCATACGGACACTGCCTACATATGGTTGCAAAATAATGAGAATTCTTAACTTATCTAGATACATACATATGTGAATATCAAATATAAGCATGCTTAAAATTAACTTACGCTTGCGGCGTTAAATACACGGGAGTAATTACATATAGTACCAGATGTACGAGAGCAAGACATGAATTAACTTCATAGTGACGTAGGAATCCGAAGAAAGCAAGTATTATTTGAAATATATAGCATTATAGATAACAGTAAGGGAGGCGTAATGTCTTTTTTTTTGAATGTCACATAAATGAGCTCTCTTTTGCATCTCGTGGGGAACTACCTGTAAAACTTGTCGTCAGTCATGATGTCAGCAAAAAGTAGTAATTCATAATGATCAAATCTTGTATCTACTGTAAGTACTTAATGTGACTGGTTTCATCTTTTTATCGTTTTCGAGCAACGCCCAGGGCCCATACCAATGTCTATTTCATGGCGTTTCGTTTGTAGTAATCATCAACGTTTGGTATTAATCTTAATGTTATTCCAAGTCCTGTAATCATCTACATGAGTCTGGGTCAATAAATAATTGGTCGATTCGGAGAGCATTAAAGGTTCCATTAATGGTTTTGTGACATGATTGCAAAATCTAATGTTTATATTAGCCTTGGCTCGTGCCATCTTCACGTATTTTTAGCATTGGGTCTACACTCTGAACTTGTAGTGTATTTCTTGGCTTTTTGTCTGGTCTAGTGTAGTGTATGAGTTGATGACTTGGAAAATTGGAAATGATTCACAACGGCACGAGTCACACTAGTGTTTCTGTTCGGTATCGGGAATTCCCGAGGTTCCGGTTCCGGTACGGTTTCGGGTCAACGATTTAAAGAACCGTTAAATTTCGGTCCGGTTTCGGGTCAACGGTTTAAAGAACCGTTACTTTCGGTCCGGTTTCGGGTACAAAAATCAAAACCGAAAGTTTTCGGGAAGCGTTTGTTAAAGCTGCCTTTTTGGATGAAAACGCACAACATGCATTTGCCAAGCATTTGTCAACTATAATTTGAAAACGCGACACAATTTTGACTTCCATGAAAATGAATCCTATGCATTTTCTGCCTGTTCGGGAAGGAACCGGAACCGATCCGGGAACCGATTTTATTTTCCGGATCGGTTCCGGGAAGGCAAAAATGTCCCGGACTCGAACATATCGGTTCCGGTTTCGGGAACAGCAAAGGGATTTTTTTCGGTTCGGGAAAACGAGTCGGTTCGAGTCCATGTTTTTGGACCGTTCAGAAACACTAAGTCACACCATAAATTTTTCAACAGTATTTACTTCTCATTAACTTTCACTTTTACGATACTTACAATAATTGTTAGCGAGGATTTTTGTAAGTAATCCATTGGATGACGGAAGATATAACTAATATTCGAGGTAGAGAATCAAAGAACATTTGGGTATAACTTGGGAGCATGTACCTACATACATATGTATCATGTACATCTGTACTTATATTAAAAATAGCCTCTAGCAGTGGCCATCGCACGATTTCCCGGACAGTTGTGTCGATATAATGATTTAATCAAGAGGTTATTCTTACAATTAGTTGCTACGAATAAATAATTAACCAAATCCTTGACGTTACTCAGGACACGTGTTATGGGGGGCTGAGTAATAGAGAGATGGGATGATAAATGAGTGCTATGGGGAATGGGGATCGCTGGCTGTGAGATGAGTACGGGATCAAATGATGTACTGTATGTGAGAGATGAGGCTAACGCTCATCTCTCCGTAGCTTGTTCTCATTCAAGAGTTAGCTTTATTATCTCGGATCTGATTCTTAATTCCTCTCATACAAGTTCACTCTCGTTTATATATGATTCTAATTATGCAGAGTAAGCACAATATTACTTACTTACATGATTACACAATATCAGATGTATCATACCAAATAATATTCGATTACCATGCACATTACAAAGAATGACTTCATGTCAGTGTCTCAACATCATTATGTCGTAACACACGACTTGAAACAATAGAAATTACTGTACAAAACGACAATGGAGAAGCTTTAATGAGATGCTCAGTGCTTAACAATTGCACCCATCACTCATGTTTACAGCTACCCTGGAAATAAGCGGACACAATAAATGTCAAAAGGGGTCAGATATTTCTCTAAACAATAGGCAATTTTGGGAATCATGTGTTTCAAAATCAAATTGAGAAACCAACCTGTTCGTTTACAGTCCGTTTGACTCTTGCTGGGTTTTGCGAAAGTACTTATTTACAATTTGGTCATAGATATTGATACTCCCATTGACAGTTTTTGAAACATTTTAACTTCTCTGGTACACGGAATACTGTACATAATGGTACTAACTGTAACTGGTGAAACATTTGACTGGCAATTGTAATTAACTTGTTTGCATTCCAGAGATTGGGCTGTCATTTACAAATAGTTGAAAACTTTACCAAAACAATGTGCTAGTACTCTACCTATATACGTACATACGTGTAATTATGTCCTTATTGTTCACTTGCAAATCGTTGTAAAGCTATAGTGCATGTACAGGATATCCATATTCCTTTTCTTCACTCTATATCCCATACACGGGACAACGACAAAACACATGATTCCCAATTTTGAAGCCAATTATGTACTTTCTAGATTTTTCATGTATTCCATTGGCTTAAGCCAAAAATTGCGGTCACAATCTGCAAGTACGTGAAGCAAAGTCAAGATTTTTTAAGGGTTTTTGGTGATGGTGATCAAAGATGGGCACCTCGCCTAAAACTAGGGCTTGTAAATAGGCAACTAGGAAGGAAGGAAAGCAAAACGGATAGGTTTTTAGGAAAGGAACTAGGAAGGTTGTAGAATTCATGTCAAAACTAGGAAATAGAATAGGAAGGCTGAGAATATGTAAAATAATAGGCAAGTTCATAGGAAGGGTGAGGGAATTGGAAGGATCCTAGGAAGGACTACCGGGAAGACATCTTTGATGCAACCAGCTGCAAGAGATGGCACTGGTTTGTATGATTTCTGCTAGTTATTTGTATTGGACCATATAACGTTGAATAAACGACAAAGTCAAAAACAAACTGTGAAGAAATTCCACACATATGGACCCCACTAATAGTTAGACGTCTAGATTCGGTGTTTCCGTAGATTTCATGGTGTGCTGTGAACAGGGTTTATTTTCAGTACATTAATATTCTGAATGCTGCTAAAGTTAAAATATATCTTCCAGAAAATCAATCCAAACTTGGAACTTATCATGTGTTCGTCTAACAATATACATTTTAAATGATGACAATTATCATATTTACCCGCTTATGTTAATGTATATTGTTTCTCAACGCTATTCGTAAAGAAATGTACAATTTCGACCAAACCGGCAAAGGCATACCCAACCAACTAAGGCTGAACAAAGGCAATTCAGACTGAACTAGGCATTTTAGGCCCTACTAGGCAATTTAATAATCTGACAAGGAAATAGGAAGGGCAATTATATGCCTATTTTAGGAAAAAGGAAATCAGCAAAAGTCCGGTTTAGGAAGGGTATTAGGAAGGACAATCGAGATAACATTGTAGAGGTAAGGTTTCAGGCGAGGAAAACCAGTTGCCCATCTTTGATGGTGATGATATATCTGGTGGCCAAATATTTTCTGAAATTTCTTTTGATATTCTTTTGTAGGAACTTTGTAAGCTTTCCGTGGAGCTAACCAAGAGATCCGTACGTTGAAAATTATGGACACGACCCATAAAAACAGAGAGCAAGGTTGGGGAAATGGGAAGTAAGATCTTGAGAAGCAAAGATGTGGAAAAGAAGTTTCTGTCTTGTCATTTTTTCATTGATGGTTTGTCGATTCTAAAAATACTGTATTTCCAAACACTGAATTTGTAATAAATTTAATGGGGATTCATTTGAGGCCAGTATCACTAATAAGTTAAAAATTAATGTCTCAGGACGTAACAATATGAGGAAAGATTGAAGGAAAGAAAAAAGCTTATTTTTATGGAAACGTTTTAAACTAATTCATAAACTTTAAATCTTGCCTCAGTCTGAATCCCCATCAAATTTACTGCAAATTCAGCTTCTTGAAATTTTTTTTACGTTCGACAGACCGTCTGTGAAAATATGATGAGATCAGAAACACCTTTTCCGCATTTTTGCTCTTGAAGGTGAATTTCCACAACCTTGCTCTCTATTCTTGCGGGTCAAGTTCACAATTCTCAACGTAGGGAAGTCTTGGAAAGCTGAATTGCAAAATCTGGAAAAGAATTTGCTTCGAAATGGGGGTCTCATATATTTTGTGCTGTTATAGTCCCTATATGGGATTATATGGGCTAGGGGAAGGAAAGGGATGTAGGAAACCCTGTACACACAACCCCCTCATTGCAATATGTACATACGTACTATGAGAATGTTAGCAGCATGATATATTAATATAATTTGAATTAAATGGCTGATTAACTTTCTAACAATACATAATTAAGACATCTTGTCATCTTCTTAGTTGTATGTACAATAGCTGAAGAATCAAATTCAGGTGTAGGCTTTAATTGTGGCACTTGGTGCAGGATATCCTTTGCACTTGTAATAAGTTCAAATATATTATTGATATAAAAAGAACAAATTCATTTCAAAGATTCATGGGCTGGCTGGCTCAATAATGACCCTAATACTCAATCGATGCTCTGATTACTAGTGGGATTCGAGGGAATTGAAAAGGAGTTTTATTTTTTAGTGAAATAGAAACATTCTGTGTATTTGTGAGCTTGGGATCTACCTACGCATTTTTATGAGCTTCAATTAATATGTCATGGTGCCCTTCTAGGTGAAATCAATTCTCACACAGTTGAAGAATTGATTGCAGGGATTTTCGACTTTAAACAATTTTTTATTCAGTCATGTAGCAGTTCATCAGCACGTGTAAGTAGTAATCTGTATCATTTATTTTAATTGTGGAAAGTGTTGACGAGAATTGCCTTAACACTTAATTAATTTATTCAATAGTTATTGTATCTGCTTCCCTTAAAATTGTCCACTCCACAATAAATCATAATCTGCTTACAAAGTTGCATTCAAAATAAAATATACTCGAATGCTATACATAATTGAGCTGGAACTAGTGGCATAAAGTTGAGCGCTTTGTATTTACATTGTCTTACAAAAGCATCTTGTTATGGGGGGAATGGGGATGAGGGATGATTTGTGTGAATGCCTCGTTGATAACTATGTATGTATGTATAGAGGGGGAAGGGGACTCAAGCTTGGAGTGAGAGTGTACGAGATCAAATAAATATATGGGAAGTAGATATTGGATGAATGAAAGTTTACTAATTATGAGTTAAGAGATCAATCAGAACTGAGGATTGGACGGAAGTTCAATCCTTTCCCACTAACCTAATGTAACCTAAACCTAAAGACTAATGTTATGTGTCCTCATACGAGTTCACTCTCGTTTATATATCATTCCAACAATGCAGAGTCAGCTTATTCTTACTTACATGATTACACAATATCAGATGTATCATACCAAATAATATTCGATTATCATGCACATTACAAAGAGTGACTTCATGTCAGTTTCTCAACAGTATTATGTCGTAACAATCTCCAATCTCCACTGCGTGTGCATAAGTAAGAAAGCAAGGAGTTGTCAAGACAATTACTCTCTGCGTACCCCCTAACTTAAAAAAACGTTTAAGGGTCCGGATGTTTTATGAAAAACGGAGTATTTTGTAATACTCAAATTTAACAAAAGAAACTTTAATTTCGAATGTGAATTTAACAGTCTAATTTAAACCTGCATTTAAGCTCACATTGGAGTTGCAACCTGAAACTTAAATTTTGAACTTATACCTTTTTAACTTGAAACTCAGTGCGACTTGAAATTTAAGTTTGAACCTTTGAACACGAGTAAGCTTGAAACTTGAGCTTACCTTGTGGCCTGTGTACAAAATATTCAACATCGGGATCTTATGTTGCGTTTGTTTGAAAGTCCTTTCAATCTGGAACAAACAAGCATCAAATTTTTGTTAAATTTGAATACATAATATAAAACTTTCACAATTTCAGTTTTTCAAAAAACATTTGACTTTGATCCACTTTCTTGAACGCTTTGTCGAGAGTATTTTTTAAGTTACGGGATAGAACAGATTTTGAAAAATCGCGAAGAAAATTGTCTACAGAATGGGAGAGATTCAAGTACTTTTTACCACTGCCCCTTCATGGGCTTCATGGATGGCACTTTACACAGCTCCCTGTACTTAATTATATCATTTAAGTGGAGTGTTGGTAACTTTGTTTGGCTATTTTTTCTCTAATTAGCTCATCAAGGAATTCAAACGTGCGCATCGGAAAATGTTCGCTCACTCGTTAGAACAAATAGAAGTACACATACACTAAGTAATATACATACACTACACGATATGTATTTGCAGCCACATCCAAGACTCATACTGCCAAAGATTCTCAGAGACTTCTGGAAAATACAATTATAAAGGAACATCATTTTCCTAGGGAAATAGTGACAGATGGTGGGACGCACTTCGCACATGGAGAATTTCGACTATGGTTAAAGTCTCAAGGAATTAAACACATAATTGTCATGCCAAATAGTCCTCAAAGTATGGGTATTGTCGAAAGACAAAATAAAACTATTAAAACCTTTATCAAAAAATACGTAGATAAAAAATACAGCCAATGGGACTCTTTATTATCCTTAGCAGTTCGCGCACATAATTTTCATGTTAACGAAGGCACAAACTATTCTCCGTATTTTCTATTTCATGGCAGAGAACCACTGACCAGACTAGATCTTATAACACCAGTTTTAAATCCGCATGAAAGAAATTCTCCTGAGGAACAAGCTCAAAAAGCACAAAAAGCTACTGAAAATGCAGTCATACTCACTACACAACAGCAAAAGCATAGAGACGACATATTCAATGCGAAGAGGAAAGAACATATTTATTTACAAGGAGATTTAGTCAAGCTAAAGGCACAAAACCAACATCAACTCGGACCAAAATGGCTTGGACCATATGAAATTGTCAAGGTAATTTCAGACCAAGCATTCCAAGTAAAACCATTATTACTTCATATGGGAACCAATTTGCGTAATGTACATATACATAACATCGCACCATATGTAAGACCCGTGCAATGGGAAGAAGAATATCCATATGTAATTCCAGGAGGAAAATATACTGATAATAATTTTAGTATGACTCCCTCCTTTGGCTCAAGAATTATACAAACCCAGAATTACTATCGCAGAGAATCGTACATACCAAACAGACAAGACAGTCAAGGGAATAGTAACAGTTCCACAGAAAGTTATTCAGCTCAAGACGATAATGAAGATTTGAGGGAAAGATTGATCACCTTTTCAACTCAAGCTCAGGATTTAGCATCAAGAGACAATAATTTTCCACGTTCGGTTGAGGAAGCAGAATTCACTTCAACAACGGGACTACAGAACGAAAGAAATTCCACTTCATATGATTCCTCACATTTCAGTACAATCCCAGCAAGGATTACGATTCTTCCATCACGACAAAGTTATATTCAATCGACTATAACTCCATTTACATTAGGTAATGCACATACATTACATAATACAAATAACCAAGATGAAGAGATGCGCACTCCTCATCGAGGTCAAACAACTTTTCATCAACCTGAAAATGATGACTCCGATAATAGTCAACCCGGCGATAATTCCGGCCCGTATAGAAATACCAGAAGTAGAAGACCAGTGCGAGAAGTCATAGCATTGCCTCACGTCACTAGGTCTACACGAAGGAGACTGGATGAAATCATAATAGCTCCGCCACAGTTGTTCCAACCAGAACCTGTCGTTGTTAGAGATTTCAACAATTCCATCCCTCAAGCACCTGAAATTAATTTTAATTTTAATTTCAATCCTAATTCACAAATAATGAATGAATTTAACATGAACCCAAATGATGAAATCATGAATACAAATAATTATTATCCTGAGGAAGTAGCTAGCACTTCAAGAATCAGTGAAAATTTAAATGAACTCATAAATTTAGAGTTACATAATATTACAAATAATAATACCATAATTCAAAATACAATCATAGAAGAACAAGAACCTGTTAATAATCGCATAGAAATTCAAGAGTTACATAATGAAAGTGACTCTGATCAGATGCAGCAATCAGAATTTGATATGTTCGGGAATTTTCAACCCGTAGTTCCAGAAATAAGGGAAATTGAACAATTTACCCCTGGAGAACGTTTCTTTAATAATTCTAACTACAGAACTGAAATAATAAATTCAACTCCGAATTCCTCAGAGGAAAGTGCAGCGAGCTCATTCTTAAGTGATATAGTTGCAATCAGGGATGGGAAATTTACACAGACTACCTGTAGGATTGGATTACCGGATTAAAGGGAAAACTCTCGATCCCTTGGATTGGATTAACGGATTAAAGGTAAAAATTCCGATCACCTGGATTGGATTAACGGATTAAAGCAAAAATCTCTCATCACCTGGATTGGATTAACGGATTAAAGATAAAAATTCCGATCACCTGGATTGGATTAACGGATTAAAGCAAAAATCTCTCATCACCTGGATTGGATTTAGGGATTGAGGGGAAAAATTCCGATCAGTTGGATTGGATTAAGGGATTGAAGGAAAAAATTCCGATCACTTGGATTGGATTAAGGGATTGACGGGGAAACTCCAAACGTTTACACTCGATTAGAGGTTTGATGAATAAAATTTTCATTGGATTTCCAATAAAGATGCAGATATTAAGGATTGATGAACAAAATCAAAAAATCTCTAATAGGTTAGTACATAGACCAATTTAAATCTTATATAAATGAGGTTTACGGACTAACATTTCTTAATACATACTTGGATCGTTTGCGCTATTGGCCATCATATATTCGGTAATTCATATTGGGATAATGCTATAATAGTAGATAATAATAGTCTGCTTAAAATAGAAAGATATAGGCCAAATCGCAATTCCAACCTACACATTTATGATACACATTTAAATTATTATATTAAACAGCTGAAATACTAGTAATCAAAATATGCACATATTTGAGGCAAACCTAAAGAAAATTTGTTGCTCCATAATTAATACAAAAAAGCTTACAGCTCTTACTATGCTCCCACGTTCTTTTCTCAGATTTATATTTCTACAAACTGTAACGGCATGATTCCTGTTTGAAATCGCTAGCCTTGGAACTGGAACATGTCAACAAATACAAGCTACATGCTCAATATGAAACCGCTAGATGTTGAAAAACGTGAACAAAATGTAGCAATGACAGCAGGAGAAAGAATCCAATCCACACTACTGACAGCAGTGGATTTTGGGATTAGGATTGACCAAATAATTCACCAAGTTTTGGATTCGGATTGGGGATTAATTCGTCGCCATGTAAATAATTGGATTAAACTAATAGATTAAAATGAAAACCTTGAACCGGGATTGAGGATTAAGGATTATATTCAAGTTTCCCCAACACTTGGATTCGGATTGGGATTAATTATTTTTTATAAATTTTGTAATCCGGGATTAAATTAATCCCGGATTAATAATCCATTCCCATCCCTGGTTGCAATAAATAACCCTCATTCTTCTAGATTTGATAATGAGGAAGAAGTTAATATAAATGTACAAGAATTACAAATTAATGAAGCAGTTAATGAATTTTTATTTCATACAAATACCTCACGTCTATCTATGATTTCCACAATCAGTCGCACACAAATAAGTTCCACTGACACTTCAGAACAAAACATTAGTCAAGAATTATTAAACCTATCTAAAAATAATATGTTTGAAGATAGCAACGAAGTTTTCGAACGTGAACAGTCAATTTTCCTAGAGGAAAATCAAAATGATAAAGAAAATGAACTAAATGACTTAATTAGTTTTACAGACTTACCTGAAAGTCCTGCGAGTTCCAATTTTGAGACTCCAAAAATTTCCGAGGCTTTTCCACATGTACTCATAGATACTATAGAAACTCGTATCAAAACTCGTAAAACATTAGAAAACCTAAAGGAAATAGACTTATGTTCGGATTATTTAGAACAGTTTCAAAACACAAAGACATTAATTACATACCCAAAATGGGAAATCAGATTGTCTAAACTCTTAAAATTAGAATCCAGAGACATAACAAGAACTAATACGAACATAGAGATTACTCCAGTCATTAGTGATATCCGTAATGAAAACACACAAGAGAAAGACCTTACGAGTGATAATAATGTACATGAACACACACGGACGGAAATCCTTACCAGTGAAGACACAGTGTTCCTTCCTTTTAATAACCCTACAATTGTATTCCAAAATACAATCCCAAAAGATTTACAAGTAAAATCCTTAAGGAAGGTTTCCTGTCAAACTCCTAGACCGAAATTAAAAACTCCTAAGATTAATTTAAATAAACCTGCCCTAAAGTCCAAAATTTCCAAAGCCAAACTTAAAACTCCAAGGAAAATAATACCTGAAATCCCTAAGAGTATACCTGTAAGTTACACTTATAAAGGTATTCCTAAGAAGGCTAAAATTAAAATCCCACAGTCAGCCGTAACACAACCTATCACTGTAAATATACATGACTTAGGAATTACCAGCAAAGATAAAGTAAATGTTAAGAAAGTAGCCACTAAGCATGTACATGTTGGTACTGAAGATATGCCTAGTGTAAGTAAACGTCAACGTATCGTTAGTGATCCCACAGGGACAAACGCATATACGTACATAGCTCCCTCTCTCTCTAGTCCGCCCGTAAGCTTGGGTGAGGAGGAAATTTTTGAGGCTGAGTCATCAGCACAGACGGGACAGCCAAGAGCCAAGCGGCGTCTGTCTGCCAGTGGAGTCTTTAGCACTCCTCCGGCAGGCAGTGCGTTTTGATCCGTCCGAGGCTCTGCGCCGACCAAAAAGACTCGCCGCACGGCCTCCTGGATTCTACAAGGAATAATCCATGCCGTGGACATTTTAGTTAATCTTTGATGAGTGATTACAATATTATTAGTGCTGTGCTTCATAGTAATAGTGTTAAATTATTTAGAAACTTAGTGAATTCAAACTATTATTTCCTAAAGGAAAATAAGAAACCATCTATTTGGTAACAATATTGTACATGATATTGAATTGAGTTTTCAGTACATAGAAGTATTCTAAGTATTTTAATAAATACTTACATAAACATATGAAGTCCTATAAAAATGGAAAAATATGTGACTTTGTTTTTCCACAGTTGTAAATTAATGTGAATATATTTATGAAATTGTGATGTGAAATTAATTTTGTTTGTATATTTACTACTACAGGAAGAGCACGAGACTCAGTTCGAGACTTTTCCTGGCTTTGCAGTTAATTTTTGCTTGCTTACATCCAGTAGTTATTTAATAATAACTTCGGTAATTTTAATTTACAATAATATAAAAATCATGATGTCACATGAATAGATTTAAAGTTAAGGATGATGAAATGCCTAGAGAAAATGGTTAGATGTACTTAAAATTCTTTATTATAATTATGCACTTCGGATTCGAAACATGCTATATTCGTTTCAGTATTTATGTTATGGTTATTGTGATCTCAACCAAAGTAGCGAATCCTACAACATACTCCAACACCTGAAGAAACGAAGATCATGAAGTCTGATGACCTTACATATAGTGTTTTCGATAGAATCAAGAGAAGATATCGTAAAGATGATATAATTCAACATTATATTGTTATCAGAGTTACATCATCATTTTTTTCTCAATTCCTAAGGAATTGCACATTAATCAATTAATATAATATACTTATTATATTTCCTTATACATTTCGTTAGACTTATTGTTAAGTCTGATTTTTTTTGTTTTGTTTATGATGTATGTACGTACACACTCCTATTAAATTAATGAATTTATTGTTTGAATTCGAGACGAATTCTTTTTCGGGAAGGGGGTGTGTCACGGATAGAAATATATTAGAAATATAGAATAAGAGTTCAAAGTTAAAATGTTCCTAAGGAACAACATTTGAATAAGATCAAAGATTAGATTTACAAATGTACCTTAAATGCAAAGGTAAAATAAGAGACTCTAAGGAATGAGATGTGATGAGTTGGAAGAAGATAAGAAGGGACGCCAAGCCAATTTGAGAGGTTTGGAAAGAGATAGAAGTTAGTTGGAAAAGAGAGACTCAAGGAATAAGATCTAATAAATATACACATGTTAAGTATATTATCAGAATATAATACACAGTTCCAATCATATTTTATTACCACATCTTTTACCCATCTTACACTTACAGAATACCCGTGTCACCCAGACAGTACCCCCTTACTTGCGAGTATTTTGTATATCTGAGTTTAGGTGTGAGTGAAACCACTCCTTGTTGCATAAAATCCTAAGGACCATTTATAAACCCTATTTAAAAATAAGCAGCAGCAAAACATAATGTTTCAATACCAAATAATATTCGATTATCATGCACATTACAAAGAGTGACTTCATGTCAGTTTCTCAACAGTATTATGTCGTAACAATCTCCAATCTCCACTGCGTGTGCATAAGTAAGAAAGCAAGGAGTTGTCAAGACAATTACTCTCTGCGTACCCCCTAACTTAAAAAAACGTTTAAGGGTCCGGATGTTTTATGAAAAACGGAGTATTTTGTAATACTCAAATTTAACAAAAGAAACTTTAATTTCGAATGTGAATTTAACAGTCTAATTTAAACCTGCATTTAAGCTCACATTCGAGTTATCGAGTTGCAACCTGAAACTTAAATTTTGAACTTATACCTTTTTAACTTGAAACTCAGTGCGACTTGAAATTTAAGTTTGAACCTTTGAACACGAGTAAGCTTGAAACTTGAGCTTACCTTGTGGCCTGTGTACAAAATATTCAACATCGGGATCTTATGTTGCGTTTGTTTGAAAGTCCTTTCAATCTGGAACAAACAAGCATCAAATTTTTGTTAAATTTGAATACATAATATAAAACTTTCACAATTTCAGTTTTTCAAAAAACATTTGACTTTGATCCACTTTCTTGAACGCTTTGTCGAGAGTATTTTTTAAGTTACGGGATAGAACAGATTTTGAAAAATCGCGAAGAAAATTGTCTACAGAATGGGAGAGATTCAAGTACTTTTTACCACTGCCCCTTCATGGGCTTCATGGATGGCACTTTACACAGCTCCCTGTACTTAATTATATCATTTAAGTGGAGTGTTGGTAACTTTGTTTGGCTATTTTTTCTCTAATTAGCTCATCAAGGAATTCAAACGTGCGCATCGGAAAATGTTCGCTCACTCGTTAGAACAAATAGAAGTAGTTGGAGAAGAAACCAATCAGGTTTGTTTACACTTCATTTAATTACGAAAGTATCTACTCCGGGACTGCTGAATTAGCTTCAATGATAAATAAATTAGTGCGTCGACTGCTAAAAGTGTTACTTGCCATCTTGAATAATTTGAAGAAATATTACAATTGTGCTATCTTGTCTCAATATTTTCATTTTGGGGTGACTGTAATTTTAGGGTACTAGTAAATCGTACGGAGCTAAAAGAATTCAGAAGGAAACGGAGCACGAAAGAAAAATGGTGCAGCAGCAAGTTCAAGGAATAGTACGTCAACGTCAGCTCCGGATTGAGCGACAACATCAGGAGTGTCAAGAGACTGAGAGAGAAGTGGTTCATAAGAAGACTGTCTTGAGGTCAACTAAATCTCCTCCACCGCCTCCTCCAGTAAATTTCAATTTATTATGTTCCTCATGTACATTGCAATTTAAATTTGAAATGACTTTCATTAAATTCTTGTTTTCTCTTTCCTTTGCTTTTTTGTATTTTGTTAACAGCTGCCTTGTTGATTATATGTACATTTGTAATTTTTAAGTTTTTTTTTGTAAATTTTATATACCATCGAATTAATTTTTTTAATAGCCTAATGTAGTTGAGTTGTTTTATTCGGAATTTATAGCCTACGTTTAGTTGTATTTACGTTGATTTTGGTATTGGTTTCGTTTTTTGTTCCGCCTTAATTGTACATAAAGGTAAACGCCGTAGAAGCTAAAACGTCAGCTGGTTCTTCAAAATGGACTACCCTCAGTATCAAGGCAAGCTTCCATTTGAATTTCCTGTTCTTTTTCATAACTTTACTAATACCCCTTGATCCTTTTACTTTAGCATGCGGACTGACAGTAACAATATTGATTGGTATAGAATTTAATACTTATGATCTTTTGAACAGGAAAACAGTACAATAGAAATAATTCATAACATCATAGAGCATTATTTTTACAACTTTGTAAAATTCTCTTCAGTTTCTGTCTGTTATATTCGTACATCTGTATCTATTAAAGTTTTTAGTCTGTATTAAAAGACGACATGATCTGTCATGTTGTTTACCCCTTCCTGTAATCTGTCGATACTGTAAATCTTATTTATATTAAGCGGACAAGTTCAAAGACATGTGGACCATTTAAGAAACCTAAACATGTTTTTGGATTTTTGTCACTAGTGTAAATTGCACGAAACTCGGTTTGTTAAAAAATAAATACTTGAATGCGTATAGCTTCCTTCTGGCAATGGGGTTTTACCGGTTCAGAACAATGACAGCTCGTCAAAAGCAGATGCAAGTCAGGCAACAAATGGAGTACATTCATCGCAGGGTACCAATAAGAAAGCTTCAAACGCTGTCAAAAATCAACAAAAGGAAGAGCTAGACATTCCTGATAGTCCTTCGCCAGACTATTCCAATAGTCCTAGCCCTACCCCTACTGGAGAGAATCATTGGGTACTTCATTCGTACTTTCTTTTCTTGTAACAGTGTAACACTAGCAAACTTGAAAAGTATTAAATCAGCCACAAGCAATGTTGTTAATTTTTTTTACATGTAATTAACCGATATAAAGTGTTTGTGTGTACTGTATATTTTACTTTCCTTAGGTCAATTATTTGGACAAAGGAATAGTTTAGTGTTTTTCTTTATGAAAGGAAAAATTAACAGACGGAATTGATAGTTTTTCCTGTGGCTTAGAAATAAAGTACGTTTTCTGAGTGAATTTTCGTGATGCGTTTAACGCGCGGAAATTTCTTTACAAATCTTTATAAATTATTCTTCACTCAACAAGCAAAGGATAGCTGTTCGAGCATTTGGAATTTTTTTCCGAAATTTTAGTTAGGGTTTAGGAGCTGAAATCTAAACTCAATAAGGATTCTATCATTTTTCATTTACTCTCAACTCCACCCGTATCAAAGTACTGATACGGCGTGATTCGCAATTTAATGTCGAAGTACTGACATATTAGGACTAAAATTTTACTGAATGAACCGAAGTACTGTGTTCAGGAGGCATTTGTTTATTCTTCGATTTTGAAAATTATAATCCGAAGTACTGGATTCAATAAGGTTTTAGAATTTATTCCAAAGGTTTTTGTAGTTTTAGGGTTGGAAGGGCCGCATATGAGCGCCAACATTGTCGTGTTAATTCTAGCGTCTGGTAAGGTATCTCCAGTAGGAACGATTTTTACTATAGGTAAAAATTAGAAGGAACAATGTTGTGATATAAAGGAATTTATTATAGCATATCTTTTAACAATTTTTATTGGAATATCGGATTTTTCTGAAACGCCGACAGCAAGCAACAATACGCCTAGATCCTGTTAGAGGTAATTGTAGAGGCTACAAGTGAGCGCAGAATTTTAGGTTTTTGTTTTTGCCCAACCTAAGGCGAGTTGGTAACATAGTTCAATACCCGAAGGTTTGGAGGGCTAGGAAACTAGCTAGGATAACAGGGGCCGCGGATCCAAGTCACGGAGACGCCTCTTTAAAACCATAACTAACCATGCTAGGTCATGAATGGTATTTATGGGACTTTCATTTTTCTATATGTTCTTCTAACATAACCGGTAATTGGTTATATAAGTTAGCCACCACGAAGGAACTCGCAGTAGTAGAAGTGAGTAGGCATAAGCAACCACGGAGCTGGTTTAGGGAAAACTTATGACACCATTAATTAGTGACTTTAATTTTTGGGAGATCGCGTATGCTTATAGTCTTTGGTAAGAGCAGGCTTATTTCAAGGAATAGCTTAGGGTTTTAGAACACAATTTTGTCTAAAGGACCCGACAAATTTGGAGCGGATACAGTCCTGATTGAAATAGAGAGATTTCATTTTAGGAGTATTAGGGACAACTTAGGCTACATCCAATCAAGTGACTGGAGAAGGTGTAGATAGAGTTTAAGGAGAAAAAGGACTTAGGATTTAATAGAGTTTCAGCAAGTATTAGGTTAAATAAAGGTAATTTAGAGTAGGTATATCCTTCGCTGGGTTATGCGTAGGGATACCACAACACGGTTTGAGTTCATGTAAAAGCAAGTAAAGACAGATTTTTTCAGAAAACCCTCTCAATTCTGAGAAAAACAAATTTTACAAAGGTACTACATTTTGCGCACCTCTCTCACCAACATCTTAGGGAAAGGCAAGCGCATACATTCCCACACACCATCACCAGGGAATAAAAGCTAAATTTTCCATAACAACATCTCAGGAAAATACAAGCTCATACTTTCAGCTTAGACCACCAGAAGCATTGAAAGTTTATTTCAGAGGTCATGCCCAACAAAGGTAAGAATGACCCCCAGGAGCGACATCCCAATACGCTCCAGGCTAGGACCAACACAAGATCAGCATGTCCAGTCGCCGAAAATGAGGAGACTTTGGATGAATTAAATGCAAGAATACGGAGAGAACGAAGAGAAGAAAGAAGAAGGGATCGTGAGAATAGATCCAATACTCACGATTCCGAACTTTCAACTCTACCATCTGAAAACTCCAGCAGTTTTTCCCAGTCCGTTATAGTTGGTGAAAATACCGACACTAGACCGCGTGGACATAATGGGAACGAAGAGTCAATCCAGCCAGAGGCAACATCCTCAACCCATAATGACCTAACAGATCGCGACCATGTTATCATGGAAGAAATTCATTCGGCGGAAAACGCAAAAGAAGAGGGAGATTCCGAAGAAGAAGTCCTAGGAGAATTTATGAAGAATGCTGCAGGAGAAGTAATTTTCGTTACTAGTCAAGCGGGTTCAATTATTAAGGAATTACTGTCACAGAATACGGAGGAAAGAGCAGGGTCTGCAAGTAGCCAAGTCACGTCATCTTTCGAAATAGTGACGGACAAAGATAGCCCAACCACTAGTTCGGACATGGAAAGGATCCCGGACAACGTGGACAAAACTACGGACAGCGATGATGAGCTGGAAGAAGACACAAGAGAACTTACACCGGATGTCATACCACAAGATACATTGACAAATCCAGTCAATACTACGGAGAATGACTTACAGCAAGTAACAGAAAACATCCCATCTCCAGAGAGACCAGCTGATCCAACAAACGAGACTACTCAACCTTTATCACCTGAGAAGACAAAATCGCCGAACGCACCAGCAACCCCACAAGAAGACATAGGGGATGAGCACACAAGCGAAATAAGTGCAGAAGATAACCAAGCAAGTGGTAGCAGTCCATATACAGAACAGCGTAGACCAAGCCTATGGGATGAAGTAGCACAAGCAGAATATTTTGCAGACACCGGAAATCAAGTTCCAGTACCACCGACCGACCATAGCCAGCAATCATCAGCTGTTGACCAGCATTCCAGCACCGACATTCCACCGGTAACAACCACGCAGACTAGACGGAGAAGTCCAGACAGACTCGAAAATTTGGAAGCATTGACAGAATCGCAATTTATCTTGACAGACCTTGGAACTCACAATCTAGAAGCTTTTTCAGGTATAACAGACGGTGTTAATAATTCCGAAGAGACCGTAACGGAAGTATACACAAATACCAGGACTTCGGAAACATCCCAACAACAACGAACCGAGCGTAGAGAGAGCGAGAACGCAATACGAGGACTAGCTGAAGAAGGACGATTCGAATTTAAAGCTGACATATCAGTCATACATGACATTTTGGCAAGAATTTCTGATTCAAGAAGGAATTCACGGACAAATGTTTTAGAAATCGACCGACTAGACGCCCAGTGGCTAAGGGTACGACACATTACTGCCAACACAAGACACATAGGAAGAGTACAGTGGTCACACCTTTTCTTTAGGATTGCCCTAGGAATCTACGAAAGAGAAACTAATCGTAGACCAGGCGAACAAACAATAACCACCCTATGGGAAAGAGCTGAGGAACAAGCAAGAGACCTTGAACAAAACGTGGAAGTCTCAACTGACGTAATACAAAATTTATTGGAAAGAAGATTCTTATCAATTCGCAGTAGGTCAGGAGTTACGGATGAACAGATATTTTTCAACGATAGAAGACCTTACATCACGGTAGTCAACCCCAGAAATCCAGACAGGGATTGGAGATCACGACTTCGAAGACGAAGAAGGAATAGTCCCGAAGACGTACAACAACCCGAACAATCAGAACGCCAAGGTACAGAAGGTACTGCAAACACAACCTTACAAACCTCAACAACTGAAGAAAATTCAAGACCAAGATTTTTGAGACCAATCTATAGCAACTCACCTACGGCAGGTCACCGAATATTAACTGACCACGTGCGACGATATTTAGAAAGTCAGCAACAACTTAGACACTTAACGAGCAGAGGCTCACGTTTGGAACAAGACCTATCACAATTACCAAGGTTACGACCCACCAT
This sequence comes from Allacma fusca, assembly GCA_947179485.1. Classification (NCBI taxonomy): domain Eukaryota; kingdom Metazoa; phylum Arthropoda; class Collembola; order Symphypleona; family Sminthuridae; genus Allacma; species Allacma fusca. The sequence continues at coordinate 49,999,688 of OX359249.1, read as the reverse complement.
TTCCCGGAGGGAAATTACATCCACTAACAGCACTCCAACTCTTTCAGAAGCTAGTAGTACAAGACCCTCACCTACTAATAGCACTCCAAGTAAAGCACCGGCAGTTACGCCACGCAAAAATACTTCACAAAAAAATCAACAGAATTCTCAGCCAAGTCCAGACACTCAACAACCGTCAACGTCAACTCAAGGGACATCTAGAATACAACGGACATTAGAAACAACTCCAGAACACCAACCCGTAGTCAGACCTACCAATTTACAGACCAGATTAGCTACTCATCAAGAAGTAGAAACTCCGGATGAGACACAACCATCTACGGTTACAATAGGAACTTCACCAATCAGAACAGCTCGAAAAGAAGCGGTAGCAACAAGACTCTATAGAGAACGAGAAGTTGTTCAAGATAACACTCATACTATCATACCACAACAAGTCTACCAATCACCAGGAGGTCGAGTATACATACATCCACCTTTACATAATTTACAGGCCGAAGAACGAACTGTTACATTCCCGGAACTACAACGACTTGTGGAAACCGGAAGAAATACCCGACGACGGGCAGGTTCAGAGACAACGGTCAGAACCCTCCGAAACGCAGATACTGGAACATATTTTCAAGCTCCTACTAATTCAGAACAGATCACTATCTATCAATCGCCAAACGGATCAGTATTCAACAGTCCACCAACAGGAAGAAGAGGTATCTATAGGGTACTAGCAAATGCAAGAGAATTATTAAGAAGATTAGCCCGAGGGGATAGAACGCGGATACCCGGAGGGACGTTAGTCACCGAACCGGAAGAAGAGCAGCAACCACCCGAGAACGAAACTGAAGCACAGGTTGCACCGGTAAGCCAGCCGATACCAATTCCCGCACCAACTAACATACTACCGTCAACAAGAATCAATACCAGACCATTTACTAATTTAATTGGAGCCACCGCAAGACAACCCGTGCAGGTTTTTCCATCAAGTAACCTTGAAAGTGAATTCCCGGAAAATTCACCAAGACGAGCGGGACCATCTAGAGTCAATAGCTGGGCCAATTCAAGAGTAACAATTCGAGTTGCGCCAGACGGAACCATTCATACCCCAACCTCACCATCAACACGTGAAAATCTTGAAGAACGATCAGTCTCCATAAGAGACTTTATAAATTTATCCCGGAACAACCAAAGGATTATCGACAATCAAAGACAGGCAGCCATAGATGCAATTTGGGTAAATAACGTGAGAAGGTTAATCTGGTTAGATATTGAAACAGGACTAGTTCACAGAGAACCACCTACACACGCACAACGCCAATTCACTGCAAGCCCAGTAACAAGGATCGAATACGAAAACATCGTTACCAGTGCCAACCAAAGCGCAGCTTTTTATCGATTATTAGGAAGTAGACTAGGAGATCCAGATTTTATAACAATCTTCTATAATAACGGTAGAAGAATCAGATATAGGAACGTCAATTACGCTCACGGCATTCGTAACGTACAACCGTCAGCACAACAATTAACTAATATATTGGAAGCAGAAGATCAATACGAAGCTCTTCTACGACTACTCCAAGAAGAAGCACCATATGACCAAAGTTTTGACGATACGGGAAGCGACGACAGCTTAGCAGAAGATAATCATCCATCTCCAGATTCATCAAGATCACCAGGACCAATATTAGACTCACGCTTTAGCGACGATAGCCTAAATCCGGAACTCAGCCATTTTTACGTAGTAATAGACAACGAGGGATTCTTTTCACAAGAATTTACGGCAGACCGATACATTTTTCCGTTAAGCCATAACGACGTTATTCAAGCTACAGCTAACGTTATTCAGAGACTTGGACTAAACCAAGGTTACATCCACCTAAGAGACGATAGGAGAGTTGGATATCGAATACCCAGATTTCAAGTACAGGATTTACCTGAAGAAGTCCGAGAACAAGTACAGAAACATATTGACAGACTAGCAGAAATACGAGCAGGAGATAGCGGCAATAACCGACCCAACAATTCATCCTCTAGAAGGGACCCACCCACTGGAGGAGCAGGAGCAGGTGCAAGTCCGAGAGGTCAACAAAGTAGAGGAGGTTCTAATTCTTCCCGAGGAAGGCAACCTACCAACAGAGGAGGCAGCCGAGGAGGAAGAGCGGGAAGAGCAGGAAGTAGACAACGTGCTAGTAAAGATCCCGAAGACCCATCATCATCATCATCTTCATCATCCACTTCTTCAACATCATCTTCATCATTAAGCAATAACTCCAACGCACGTGAAGAACCACGTCGAGACAATTACAGATTTAACAGAAACCAACAAAGAAATAATCAACAAAACAACCAAGTGGGAAATCCACAAAGACCCCCAGGCAGACAAAGTGTACGAGTGCAATTTGTAGCACAAATTGAGTACGAACCATTAGACGACATGGCAGCCCTATTCATGACGAAAGTCGAATTTAAGCCAGCACAAGATGACCCAGTACTGGCAATAGAACAGGCAGAACTCCAAGCAATTAGATTTGGAGCAGCTCAAACACCTGAGGCAAAGTTGAGATACATAACTTTGATCTTTGACTCACCAGTACGGGACTGGATTACAAATTGGATAGCCGATAGACGAGTAGACGAAGAAGCTCCCTATGAGAATATAGAATGGGAGGATTTCAGAGCAGATTTCATCCGACGGTACCAAATTACACCACAGGTATTACGGACTATAATGGAAAAACGAGTGATGAAATTGGAAGAAGATCCATCCACATATATTGATGCAAAGCTCAGTTTAATTAATAGAGTAGACATAAACATGCCAGAGGAAGAAAAATTGAGACTCATTCGCATAGGATTTTCAAAGGAATACCAAGTACAGTGCAGAGGATGGGAGTTATACACGGTCCCAGCACTACAGGAATGGGCAAAGAAGTACAATGACGACAGAAGAGCGGATGGAGGAGAGTCGATGGAAGCAAGATTAGAGAAGATGCAGAATATGATGGAAGAAATGATGAAGAAATCAACAGCAGTAGCTACTTTTGAGAAACTAGCAGTGATGAACACCACTTCAGAATTCAAGCAACCAGAATCGAGATCTCAAGACTATAGAGGACAGAGTCCAGGAAGAAGAAATTTCGACAATAACAGACCACCAAGTCCGGGGAACCAAAATAGAGACTACAACGGAAGTAGCAGGGATTTTAGAAACCAAAGTAGGAACCCTACGCCAGATAGAAACCAAGGGTACAACAATAACGGATATAGAGGAAGATCTCCGACACCCGACCGAGGATACAATAATCAAGGCCAAGACAGAGGACGCCAACAATATCGGAATGATTATAGACCCAATAATAATCAACAGTACGATAACAGAGGCAGAAGTCCAGGCCGAGGTTACAATCAAGGATTCAACAACTATCAGAATCAAGGCCAATACAATAACGGATTTAATCCAGGACCTAACCAGGGCTACAATAATAATCCAGGTTGGAACCAACAAGGCTATAATCAACAAAATTACAATCAAGGTTACAACCAACAAGGCTACAATCAAGGGTACAATCAACAAGGATTCAACCCTGGATACAATAACAACCAGGGATACTACAATAACCAAGGATACAATAACAACCAAGGATACAATAACAATCAAGGATACAACCAAGGCTACAACAATAATGGCCGAAGTAGGAGTAACTCCAGAGACGGAAACCAGAGGAACAGATCTGGAGGAAGAGGCTACAATAATGACTACCGTCAAAATAATCAACAACAACAAATCCAGCCAAATAATGAAGGTCAATTGGCCATCGAACCTCCACAAAGGGACCAAACATGCTTTAATTGTGGAGAGCCGGGACATCAGGCACGAAATTGCCAAAAGAAACGCCGGGCAAGTCCACATCCTTCGGGAAACCAACAGAGGGGGACGCACCCCCAATAACACTCGATGTCCAACAACAAGTACAGATGTTCATAGACAAACAACTACTAATGGAAGAATTATACGAAGAATTAGAAATTGTAGACTGTAATCCATGCAGAATAGTTAACGGAAGTAAAGCAACAATCCAAGTTCAGATTTGCAGTATGGTAATGCCAGTACTTTTAGATACTGGAGCAACAAGATCCTGCATACAAAGAAACCTTTTACCAAAATGTGCAGAGATTTCAGAAGCACCTAGCAGACTACGTGTCGCAATAGCATCGGGAGAATTAATCAGGCCAATGTGTGTGACAAAATTTCCTATGACAATTGAAGGAGTAGAACTACAATTTAAAGGATTAGTTTTGGAGACCCTTGAACCAAAGATGATTATAATAGAAGATCTGATGACCAAATACAAAGTTTTGATTGATTATGAGAAGGGAGAGATTCGAAGCCCTTATTTCAACACCATCCCTATGACCAGAGATACCCATCTATACATGGGGCAAAAGAAAGCAGATACCGAATTTGTCAAGTCAATTTTTTCCTTCAATCAAAAGAAGCCTAAAGCTAGCCAGATATGTAGGACAAAGGAAACAGTCACCATTCCAGCAATGACTCATATGAAAGTACCTATCCACATTCCAAGAAAAATCAAGAAGGACTTCCTACTCAATCCCTTGGAGCAACTTTATACCAGCAACAGGCTATTGGTAGCAGCAGGGATTGTTCCACAAGAAGACCCATATGCATATGTATTCAACCCGTCAGCAGGAGCTCAGACTATGTATGGAAGGACGGCAGTTGGATATGCAGAAGAAGACTTCAAAATCCTAAAAATAAAAAGAGAAAATCTCCGAGACACAAGTTTGAGATTAACACAAGAACAATTAGATTGTTTTGACATCAACCCGGAATTACCAGAACAGGCAAAAGCTCAATACCGAGCGTTACTTGCAAGATACCCGGAATGTTTTGCCTTTAGCAAAGCCGACTTGAAAGAACCAGCATGGGTAGAACCCGTCAGAATCCACACAGGTAACAACCCACCAGTACAATGTAAACCATTTCCTTGCTCGCCAGTAGAACGCGAAAAGGTGAGAGAGGAAATCCAAAAAATGTTGGATGCAAATATCATCAAGGAAGTAAACGGACCATATAGCAGTCCGCTATTTCTCATCAAAAAGAAGGACGGAACCTTCCGATCAGTTGTAGACTACAGAGCACTGAACAAAACAATTACAGATCAAGTTTATCCTATAGCCAGAATTGATGACATACTCATGCAATTCAACAAATCAGCTATCTTCGACACTTTGGACATGGAATCAGGATTTTTCCAATTATTAATTCATGAAGATGATCAAGTGAAAACTTCATTCATTACCCAAGATGGACTTTACTGCTTTTTAAGACTTCCAATGGGAGCAAAGATAGCACCTTCAGCGTTCCAACGTGCAGCAGACCAGATGATAGGTTCCTTAAAATTCCGAGGAGCCATGGTTTACTTAGACGATGTTGTTTCATATGGAATCAACATGGAAGACAAGTTAGCATCATTGGAAGAATTGCTTCTTAGAGCAAGCAACAAAAATTTCAAGTTTAAGCCTTCAAAATGCAAATTTGGGTATTATGAAATTATTGTCTTAGGATTTAAAGTATCAAGAGAAGGTACTTGCCCAGACCCAGGCAAGATAGAAACAATTAAGAAGGTAAAGATTCCAAAGTCAGAGACTGAAGCCAGAAGATTTTACGGAATTTGCAGTTTTTACAGACGATATATAAAGGATTTTGCAAAAATAGCCAACCCAATATCCCAATCATGGATAGGAAGTAAAGGCAAGTCAGAAGGGAAGAAAAGAATTCACGCATTCCATTGGACAGATGAAGCAACAGAAGCTTTTGAGATCCTTAAAGAAAAGCTTACAACATCACCCGTATTAAAGCATTTCAACCCAATATTAAATTGTATCTTACACACGGATGCATCATTAGAAGGATTAGGATGTTGTGTACTCCAAGATGAAGATGGGGAGCATCCAATTGCTTACGCAAGCAGAACCTTATTGCCTTCAGAAAAACGATACTCTGCTACAGAACTCGAATTAGCAGCAGTAGTTTTCGCAGTTAGAAAATTCCGACAATATTTGTATTTACGGAAATTCCACATCAGAAGCGATCATTTAGCACTCAAATACTTGGATATACAGAAATCACCAAATCACAGAATTAGCAGATTTATCCTTAAATTACAGGAATTTGACTATGTCATTACTTACAGAACTGGAAAAACTCATCTTGATGCAGATTTTCTTTCAAGAGCGCCTCTACCACACACAGAGGAAGACAAGGAAGATGAGGAAGACTTCGTAATAGAATACGAACCAGATCCAGTAAGTGATCGAAAAATTCTTTTGAAAAGAGGACCAGCGGTAGCAGCAAGTATGCAAATCTCTGAGCAGACTAGGGAAGTGCTGCGGTTGGATTCACAACTACAGTACTCTCCGAATCAAGCAGAGGATGCAAGTCCTAGTGAAGATTGGGATAAGCCAGTAAAACGAGTGGAACTTTTGATACACCAACCATCACCAGGTGAAGAAACTAAATGGACCGACCATGAAATGTACATACGAGACCTAGTGAAACAAAATACACTTGGGACAGATATGTGCACTAAATGGTCACTATCCGTGGACACTATTGTTACAGCTTGCACCTTTGCTACAGAAATAGAAAACGAACATGACAACACCTCAAAATGGGTTTACTCAAATGAATACATTTACGAGCAGAATATCAATATCATGAGAGAAATTGATTACCATAACTCACACATAGGAGAATCTCCAGAACAATTATTCAAAGGCTCAAATGATGATTCAGAATGCCCCAGCCATGACACGGGAAAAGACGCAGAGAAGACACATTCTCTGGGTTCAAATCACGAGTCCATGGCAAAAGATCAGTCATTCACAAAGGAAATTAATCTGGAATACTTCAAAGATCCTTCGGCAGTATCTTCAGATGAGGAGGATAAAAATCCAGCGGATACGTGGGCCGTTCTGGAAAATGAAGAAACATTTTCCAAAGCCCAGCCCACCGTAACTGCCAAAATTAAGGAAGAACCAAGCTATATGGACCAATTCCAAGATGCTGATGAGGAGCCGGAAGATAACCCAGAACCAACAGATGCGGGAGCGCTCGCGGACGCTGAAATTACAGTGTCCAAGCAAACGCTCGCCGTACCCGTTGGTGGGAAAAGAACGATGACAATAGATGACAAACTAATTCACGAGGAGTTATGTACATCCACGGCGAAGAAAGACCGTATCTTCACAGTGGAGCACATTACTCCCAGCAAATTAAACAAAGAAATTGATGCCAACCCAGATGAGGAGCACCCGGAATCTTCAAATAATTTTCAAGGTAGAGATGAAAATCCAACGAGGAAATTTTCCACAAGACGTTATGCACTGGCCGAGAACCACGAGGAATACAAACAACCTCCGTAGGACCACGGCCAGGTCATAACAACTCAGAGAAGGCAGAGGATTTGGAAGACTCGAACGAAAAGAAAATGAAGAAAATTTACGAAGACATACAGACTTGGTTGAATAAGATTCAAAGAAATCCCGTGCCATTGGTTACGGAGGAGGAAAAAAATACCCCCAGTACCCAATTGTACGTGAATCCTCAAGAATCAGAGCAAGAATGGAAATTACTAGATGAAAATATTGAACAATTACAACAAAGTTTAGACTCAGGAGAGTTAAAATTTACGAATGGAGAAAAATGGAGAGTTGAAACAATAAACCCTCCAAAGGACAATCCAAGAATACTTTCTAGAAATACACCGCAACCCCAGTTTTATGAGGAGCGGCACTCAGAATTAGAACCTGAAAGTGAACCGAAGTTTTATATAGGAGCCTTCGCACTGCAGGGGTGCCAAGGAGAAGGGGAAAAATTTCAGGACCTAGCCATAACATTGGACGAAGAACCACAAGTACTACCATTAAAAGAACATAATTTGGAAGAAATGCAAAACAAAGACCCAGACTGTATTCATATAAAGGACATGATGACTCATTTGAACTCACTCAAGTGGAGAGAGAAACAAAAATACGAGAAGTATTTTTATGATGACCATGGCATTTTATATGTCCAACATAAAGATGGACCAAAACTCATAGTGCCTAGAGTTTTGAGAAACTTTTTATTAACTAAGGCCCACGACGGATTATTATGTGGAGGCCATCTCGGATTTCAGAAAACGCTTCATAGACTATGTCGAAAATACCACTGGAAAAAGATCCAAGTTTCAGTGGCTAAATATGTAATGTCATGCGAAAGCTGCCAGCAGCAAAGATCCCACGACAAAATCCCGCCGGACTCTTACACCCTATACGAGTAGAAAATGTAGGCGATGCACTTTGTATAGACCTTATAGGCCCTATACACACAAGTGTAAACGGACACAAATACATCATTATAGCCCAAGACTACGTTTCTAAATACGTAATTGCTCGGCCTATTCCAGATAAAACTGCTGAGAGGATAGCAAATTTTTTACTTCATCATGTAGTTTTAAAATTTGGACTTTTCAAAAACCTGATGAGCGATGCTGGATCAGAATTTCGAGCGGAAGTGACAAAGCAACTTTTAAGAAAATTGAAGATTAATCATACTACAGCAACTGCAATGAGGCATAATAGCGTGGGACAAATTGAAAGAATGGTTCAGACCATAAGTACAATGCTCAGCCACTATGCACAAGAAGAACAAAGTATTTGGTGCATGTGCCTGCCTTATCTCATTCACGCCTATAACACATCAAGACTTGATGTGACGGGAGAGACCCCATTCTTTATGATGTTTAGGAGGGAACATATTAATGACATAGATATGATTATGTCATGTGAAACGGTCAACTACGACTTAATAACAGCCGACGAAGCAAAAGCCCGGCTCCAACAGGCAATAAAGAAGATAACACAAAGACAACAGTATAGTAAAAATTGGTACGATCGGAAGAGAAGACAAGTACAATTTAAGATTGGAGATTCAGTACGAGTCTTCACACCAACCAGAGTGATCGGAAAATCAGAGCGATTCCTACACCCATATAGAGGTCCATTTAAAGTTATTGAAGTTTTATCAAAGGACAACTACATTATTCAGGATTACAAAAATCCAAAGAAAACACAAAAAGTACACGTAGAGCGACTCAAGCCCTGCACACGTCGTGAGGACTTGGAAGAAGAGTTCAGATACGATCTGGATTCAGATTTAGTAGAAATTTTAACAAAAAGAAATTCGAATTTGGTGGAAAAAGAGCAAAGTGATTTTGTGCTAAAATCAATTTTAAAGACTACTACTCAACCTGAGAGTTCAGCTCAGCCTAAGCGGAAGAAACTTACTTTCAAAGATCCATTTGAAAGTGAGGAAGAAGATCAGCATACAGTACAAAAAGATCCTATTTGTACTAATGCCGGAGCACAGCCTTTACCCCGAGGACCAATTTCCAGCGATTCACCACCTTCGCAAACAAATCAAACACCTGCAACAGGCACTTCTACTTCAACAGGAAATCAATCAACTTCTCGAGAGCGAGCTAAAGGACGTCAAGTGGGCACTAGCAAGTATCAAAGATATGCTCGTACTTGCAGTAAGGAAAGACAATTAGATGCAGAGAAACAACCCCCCCATATTACAACCCTTTAGTACAAGAATCACAACAGGCACGGGCCCTCAATATAGAACTGAGGAGAGCACTAGAGAACGCGGAAAGACAACAGGCGGAACTTCAGAGACAACTTCAGGAGCTTCGTCAGCAGGCCCAAAAGTTACGATCGGACCTGCAAACTCTGAGAAACAATCGCTGAAAAATACTTATGACACCTCCACACGCCAACCCTCCACAAATACCCAACCATTCGGAGGCCGAATTGAGAGCACATATAGCCAGAGTGACAACGGAGAACGTGAGACTTTTTGCACAAGCAGAAGTGGTGAGGAGAGCCTTGCCAAGAATTCGGGCAGAGATAGAGAATTTGAGACACGAATTATTGGCCCTCCAGGAGGAGATAGCAGAGGAGAACCGAGCTTTTCAACGCCGGAAGGAACAGAGCAAACGTTGAATGTCAGGCAAAGCAAGTCACACATCACCACCAACATCTCCAGAAGTCACAACGCCAGAGATAAAAGAGGCGGAGGCGACCCAAGCTCAACTCAAAAAACAGTTGGAGGAGACAGCAGAGAAACTGAGACAAGCCCAACACAATCAGAGAGTTTTGAAATTGAGAATATTAGAACCCCAGAGCAAGGGGCAAGAAAAGAAGTAGAAAGCTCTACAGAAGAGGAACCTAATGTCAAAAATAGCTCAACAAAAGTTTGCCAGACAACGAATCAATCAAATCAAGGAGGAAATAACAACTTTCCAACGAATATTGGACATCCAAATTCAACAATTACTGATAACGTCAGAAATAGCTCAGGAGAGGACAAAGATACTACTTCAGGAAGCTCAACAATACAAACTAATTCTCCACATCACACAGTACTCTCAGATACCGTCGACGAGAGTAATTGTGAAAAAGAGAAAGTAACTCAGAATAGATACCCCACCCGCAGGAGGAAGTCACCTCAAAGATTTGGTTTTGAAACCGAGGTATGAACTTCTATTATCTGCACCATATTTTGAAGTGTTCAGATCCGTATCAACTTCAGCCGCGGAAATATTCAGTGGGAGAAGTAATCAGACTTTCAACAACTCGTTATTACGACGGTTCCAGAAGGAAAAGAGTTAAGCATATTGGACCATTTTTTATTGACCAAATTTTCGCCGACAAGATATTCAAAGTCACCCGTCTAGATGGATCCAAACGGTCAGCAATCATCTACATATCAAACAGCAAGGAATGAGTCACATAATTCCTCAGAGGAGGATGACGACTCACGACGACCCTTATACTGGAAACAGTATGTAAGTACCACAGAAATTCCACAACCAACATCAAAACTTATTCCTAACATGGATACTCATCGATTGGAAGCGGTAACCAGTCTAGATGGAAGAATTGGAAATAGAATTATCATCAGAACGGAACAAAAGAATGAAGTCATTTGTCATTCATTTTTTATCGGAGCACTACAAAAAACTGGTGCAATTTCTAACTACGACTACAGAGTTTTGAAAAGAGACCCTTATTATTGCGGCTCCCTAAATTTTGCGGAAGAGGAGAAGGAAATTCGGGAAGGAAAGAGAGTCCCGGATGATATGGTATTTCTATTCAAAGACCAACCTTTTGAGCCCACAAAGATAAACGAAGTGGCAATACCAGCCAGCAATAGAAATCGTCAACCTGAAGACCCATGGAAAATTGTTCCCTTCAAAGGAGAAAGGGAAGTGTCAACAATTATGCCACCTTGTACCGATTTTTTGAGGACTCCATGGGTAACGTCACAAGAATTGGAAGACGAAAGACGACCTTACACTGTGGACTCAGCGAAAAGAATTTTTACAGCCGACCCAGCGTGTAAACTTACGAAGAAACGATTACATGGAGTAAGTGACTGGGGACCGGAAGACAAACCAGCCAAATTACCAGCCACCGTCACATCTGACAAGCTTGACAAAGAACCAGATTTCAAGTTTGTACAGCCTGTGACAACAGGGAGAGGAATAAGGAGAGAGTTGAGGAAAGATAATCACCATGAAGATCGAGAACCTGGCAGCTCTAGATACAGTTCCAGAGACCGCCAAAATTCTAAGGAGGAACGATCTAGAAAGACGGAAGAAGTTTCATCCCACACACCCAAAAGGATGAGATCGAGAGAAAGTACGCCACCCAGAGTAGAAACTGTCACAAGTAGCAGTAGACATAGAGACACTTACTATTATCAAAGACGAAGATCACCTGCAAGACATTATGAACGCAGCGGCCACAGGTCAAATGAGGATGATAGAAGACGTAGCCGAAATTCACCTGTCAGGAGTAGAAGTACGGAAAGACAATCCATACTTACTCCACCCATTGACACAGCCAAGGCCAGCTACAACGCTGTAACCTTTCACACCCAAAAAATCCTGAAGAGGCCCACCACACCTCCACGAAAAGAGAGGCCGTGCAGCCCTCAGGACTCCAACCGTGGGGACGAAAAACCCCTACCACAAAGAGAGGCCAAGGCTGAACAACGGATGAGAGGCGACCAACCCTTCACAGCTAACCCAACCACACCAACAAAGCATAGCAGTATAGGACCAAATACAGCACGAGTGGAGCCAACTATACAATCCACACCTCAAACGCCAATACAGCCAGCCATGGAAGTTAATGTTGTACAGACAGAAGATGCCAAAGGAAAAAAGGCTACTTCCTTGGACATAATATTAACAACACCGGAAAGTCGGAAAGAGCCACAACCACCTCAGGCGATAGTACATCAGCCAGTCTCACCAGAAATCATGATCATTGAAAATAAGTTACCTCAACAGTCAACAACACAAAGCCCAGGGTCCACCACAGATACATCAGCAGTCAGCTCAGAAGCAGAAGTGGAAATTGTGAAGCAGATTAGCTACATCAAATGTACACATGCCAAATGCAAAAGGAACCAACATATCTCCATGAATTTGGCAGATCCTCAACCTAAGAATGGTGAATGCGAGCACCACATGAAAAAGCGCATAAAGACCGAAAAATTGGCTAGAAAGAAAGCCGAGGGACCCAAGACCGAGGCAGAAATGGAAATAATTTTACCAACATTAGACCCATTACAGCGAGCAATCCATATTTTGGATTTGGATTCAAAACGACAATCTCAATATGACGAAATTGTTCGAAATTTACAACGTGACAGCTTGTCTATTTTATTCGCTACCCACAATGGAAAGGACCCAGCCATTTTCAAAGAAATGCGAGATTATGCACAAGAACAATTGCATAAGATACGTATTGATTGGAGAGCGTGGAGAATTAAACATAATTTTCCAGCCGTATGTACGCTACTGGGAATTAACCCCGACTCAAGGAAATTCCCCGATATGCCAATGGAAGCAAACCAACCCCCGGAAATGACCATACCAGAGACATTGCAAGGACCATATCAACGCACGGGAGCGACTGGAACCGAAGTCCAGCTACCCACAGGGGAGAAGGAGTTAACCACCCTGAATAGCAGCGTCAACATGACACAAGTATTTCAAACCCAAACCGAACTGGAGAGAGCTATCACTCCACTTTTAACTGACGAGATAGCAACAGAATTGGAAAAATACTTGGAACCAACTCAATTACACCAACAAATTGAATCTTCATCTTTATCGGATTTTGCTACACCACCTCATGACATTTCCTTAAGTATGGATACGGAAGAGTTACCAATAACTCCCAGCCCACCACGGGATGATCACTCTCCACCCAGAGGAGGAGGAGGACGCGGAGGACCGATTCCAGCCATTGGACACAACTTTTTCACACTTATGTTACTCATGGGAGTAGTAACAATGGGACTAGGAATGACACCAACTACACGTCTGCCAGGACCCGTCACCACCAACAATTATTTACACGGACGGGAAGGATTTAATCGTCTAATGAAATCGTTCAATGAGACCGCGAAACATGACGATTTCACATGCAACAGTATGGAACGACACCGCAGACTTCATACAAGGGATAGTGAGCCGCCACCCCACAATTTTGGAGAAAATGTGAGACCTTTCTTTTCCAATTGGATTCAAAGATTCAAAGAATCCGAGACAGTAAAGGGATGTGCCACTATGGCAGCTATTGCATTAACTTGGACCATTATGACAATGAGTTATGTCTTTCAATACTGGAAGCCAACATGTGGACAGAGAGTAGCAATTCCAGATGATTGGATTATGGTTAAATACGAACTTGAAGATGGAAGACCAATGTGGATTACACTTCCTATTGACACAGCCAGTGTGATGGAACTGGAAAACACCCTAAATATCCAAGTTCCAATCACAACCACCACAACTACCACATCATCACCCTACGTGGGGAAAACCATTTCTGTCAGAGCCAAGAGACAGGCTGAATGGTTAACAAACTCATCCATTTCTCAACTATGGAACAAAGCCATTTATGTACATGGAGAAAATCACAAAGAAAATCAACCCCAGGAAGTTGATGCACCCAGTGGAATTTTGATGTTTTCAAGAGTCATGCGTGACGGATGGAAACTTTCACCCCATAAATTATTCCAATTATTTGACATACTACAACAATACGTTGTACCAGGTATTTTCATTAAGAATAATGCCAATATCTTAGGACAGGCGATCGACAAAGGTATTAACGAACACTTAGGAGCAAGTTTACAAGTCGTATTAGGATACCATCCACACAATAACAGGACAAGAAGAAGTATTATCCCCAGGGAGGATTTGTCAAAGATCCAAAGACGAATCCAAGATGCCCCTCATAGCCTAACCATGGGAAAAGACTTCGAACATCCTGATAGAGAAATTTTGGTCGGAGAATTAGTTTTCTTCAACACCGCCATTACCATCCATGAGGCCAACATGACAGTTGCAATTTTACTTCCCATGATTTACAAGGGAGTAAATCACATCGAAGCAGACACATTCAATAAATGGGAAACTGATGCACAGGTAACAGCATTCAACCAACGCAGACTTTTTCGTCGAACGACCATCGTTGAGGACAACGAGCTTCCCAGAGGGGAGGAGGAGACACATCTACGACGAAAAAGAGAAGCCTTTCTTGGACCAGACAACTCATGGACACGCATTGAATACAACCACAAATTCATCAGAAAACAACTGGAATTATTAAGAGCCATGGAGAAGGAGAGCGGCGAATCATCAGCAGCTCCCAGAAACACAGGCATACTACAAGGCTTTATAAGATTCATCTTTAGAACCTTGTTGTACATAGGTACAGCGTTTGCAATAGATGAGACAAAAAATCCACCAGAAATTCTGAAATAAACTCCACCAAACACTGATGTCGAAGCCACCCAGGAGGAAAGAGAGCTGAATACACATACGCCATCAGCACCTCCAGAAGAGGAACGACCATCATCACCAGCCCTGACACAAGTAAATCAACCTAAACCAAAGAAAGAGAAAGCAAAAGCACGAAAGAAAGCCAAACGACCATCCTTCATAAACTTAGACTGTCCAAGTTTGGATGTTATGAAAAAGGGAGAAGAAATGTTCGGATTCCTTGCCAGAGTGAACAGAGAGGCAGGATGGGATCCACCATTAACACGCGAAATGCTATGTGGAAATCCTACAGAATGCACTGCAGGAACACTTCCAGACGAGGAGAAAGAACAATCTGAGGACGAAATCGAGGAGGAACAACTAAGGAAAGACATAGAGAAAGCTATGAAAGCATCTGAGGAAGAGAGAGAAGTACGAGAACAAGAAAGACTAGTTGAGCTACAAAGGGACACCATCCGAAGATTCAAAAGGGGATACGATTTCGATACAAGATCCAACTCTCGAAACGCTACCCCACCCGAAGAAAGGGACCTCACTATAACACGGATTGACATTTCGCATCCACAATACATCCGAAGTGGAAGCGAGCTTATTGTTCTACATCGACCAGACTCAGTTACACAAGCTACAGTCTTTCAAAATGTCGAATCACCATTCGCAATAGGAAGAGCCGAACGAAGCGCACAAAACGAAAGGGGACTTTCACCAGAGCAAAGACGAAGATGCTTTCGTGACCGAAGTCCAGCAGAGGAAGCACAAAGAGACATAAGGAGACGCAGAGGAGACCTTTCACCTGATTGGAGAAATGATAGCAGACCATATTGGAGCGATAGACCACAATGCAGAGTATGTAAAGGACATGGACTATTGCCAATGATAGACAAATGCAGAAATTGTCAAGATGTACCAAGCAGAGACCCAAAACAGTTTCCATGCATACGTAAACCAGACCATGATGGATTGAGAGCAAATAGTCTTTTCCAATGGACACACCGGATGCACATGGAAACCATAGAGGCCAGAATTGCAAGGAAAAGGTTGAAGGAAAACAAACATCCTAAATTCAAATTGGAACAATTACAAGAAATGTTAAAACAAGCACAGAACTTACCCGAAAGAGAAACTTTCTCTTACGAAGAAAACATGTTCGAAGCTGACACAGAAACTCGACAAGAAACTATCAGAGAAAGACGAATGATAATACAGGAGGCAATGGATCACCCTATGGAATTTCAAGCAGTAGCACCAGCAGAACGAGATCTTGCTATCATCTACCGACAAGCACGAAGACGAATATCTTTTACAGACTCAAGAATGGAGACATTAGCCACGGACTTAACTATTCACCCAGGCGAAATGATAGCACAATTATGGGACACTCTATACCGTTCCCTAAAAGCAAATGAAGGGACGACAATTCCACAACAATTACTATGCCGCGAACATCACGGTACTTTTCAAGGATTAACCGGAACAGAAGTAAGGAGATTACTTATTCACATATGGAATGACATAGGAAATGAACCCAGTTGGGGAGAACAAGCTCTATGGATGGAGTCATTTATTCACCGTGGAGCGCCTATAACAGGACGACCCGAGATAGGATTACAGATGTTAGCAGATTTACCAGCAGACCAACTTTCTTTTGGAGAATTCCAACCCATGGCACAGCGCCTCATCATTCTATACAAGCAAAGAGCGGCTATAGAAAAATGGAAGGAATGGACAGGAGAATCCATAAGATCAGAAGGGGAATCTTCACCCATTGCGGAAATTTTAGATGAGATAGAACAATGGGAAGAATGGATTTTCGACCTATACAGTGCCACCATCAAAATCTACCCAGCTACAATTCACGTAGAAAATCCAGAAGGAATTCTGTTTTCAATCCGAAAACCACAGCATAAATTGTTTATAGAATATCTGAACGAGCTGAACATCATTTACTGTTGGAGACAGGAACGCTTCAACAGGCTAACTCGAGCCGTGGAAGGCTTACACCAAAGCCGAACAACTCCAGCCAGAGTACGCGATCCACACGTCGATTACATACCAGGCACAACGCAACTATCATTAGTCAGGCAGACCATCCAATTGAACCTAGCAGAAACATGGAGTTCAATTGTCATAGAGGTTCCAGCTAACCCTGACGACATACTCAGCACTCTATTTAACATCAAGAGAATACCACAGTCCGAGATAATAATACGAGATCCTGAAAATCAATTATTGGAAGGACGAAGAGAAACTGACCCTATCACCCCAACACAGTTTTATGTTTCACAGCTAGCACTATCCAATGACGAAGAATTCAACAGATTCGTAGAGGAAATGAATCTGAAAAGAAAGTACAACATAAAATCCGGATTAGGAACTTCAGAACCTAGATTGATCATCATCAGTTTCAGAAGACAACCCCAGAAGAAGGGCGACACATCATCCCTGACAAAAGATCCACCTGTCAGGCAATGAAAATTAACACAACAACAAAATTTACGGTCAGGCTATTTAATACAATCTTAATAGTAAGAGTAGGAGAGATAGAAAGAGCAGAGTAAGTTAGAAGTAGGATAACGAACCTTTACGGGGAGCTCTATGAAGGAATGCAAAATTCCAGAGAGCAAGAATTTCGCGTCAGCATTTTATAACAATAGAATGCAGATCACGAAACCAAAACAACTGACATTTACTCCTAATCAGCCATTGGGGATTTCCGGAGGATTAGAGAGGAATGGCAGTATAACAGAACATAAGATAAGCATAAAATCAAATTAAAAGAAATACATAATAAGAAAACAATATAAATGAACAAAGCTAACATAATTTTGTTTATAGTTTACTTTTAGATTACTACCACCGGAAGAGTATGGAGATTAAATTCGGACCAACATCCCTTTATTAAGTAAATCTTGCAAAAGACTCGTAATTGTTTACATTCTCTACTGTTCTAAACAATCAAGACCATCCAGTATAAAAGGCAAGCTCCAGGATCAGGCTGGACACAGTCAACTTACAACCAGTCCCTGGACTTCAAACACTGGAAAACCAAAATCTATTGTTGCCACAACTACCAATTGTCAGAAACTCATAATCAAAGAAAACAGAGATTTGAGTAATGACACTTAGACTTTTCATTTTATACATCACCATAACTCTTGCAGTCGTGGAAACTGAAGGACGTCCAGTTCCGAAACCTGAACACATTGGACCGGTAGTTCAAGCGGGACTCACTACCATCGGAGCATGGATCGCAAAATACGTAGTACCACCCATGTTAGTAGGCTCTACAGCTATAACCGCCACCCATTTGTCACAAAAAGATCCTGTTGTGCATTTATTACATCCAGGCAACAATGGACAAATGGCTGTTGTACCTTACGACCCACAAGATGCAAACGTAATAGCTGCTCAACAACAAAATCAGCTACAACTCCAACAACAAATGAGTCTACAACAACAACAATTACTACAAAGACCGCAAATGAACCAACCAATAAATCCTTCAACAGACGAGATCGATTTCAACAGATATCCACCTTGGTTACAAAAATACGCACAAGACGTAGGAGATACGTGGATTCCACCACCACCAGCTGAAAATAGCAATCTCACTATCATCATCCTTAGCAGCTTTGGAATATTCATCCTAATAACCATCATCAGCCTTAGTGCCTATTATTGTCGAATAATAGCTCGTAGACCAATACCGGAATCAAGACATCAATACCAGGAATTGAAGAGGATCACAGCACCGGATACCGCAACAGTAGTCCAGAACAGTTTCGAACGTTTAGTAGGATGTAAACTAGTACGAGCATCTCCCACACCCGGGCCATCTAACGCCAGGTTACCCGCCCGACCTTAGGAGTCCGAATTTAATGCCCAGAAAACCAAAAGGAAAGAACTTACGCTTAAAACCAAATTGTAAAAAGTAGTATGTAAGAAACACACATCTTGTAATACACATAGCTCACAAGCAAACACAAACATCTACATGTAGTTCACAGATAAGTTTATAGATAATAGGAACCACAATCATACAAAGAATGTAAATATTTGAGAAAAATCTAATCATGTACATAAGTTTAGTTAATCCGCAATCCGTATGCAGTCGAGCAGACGGCTGAGGACAGCCTACCGACAGAAGAGGAATGTTACATCCCAATTCTCACACCTGGAGAACGTGACAAAAGACGGAGGCTACGTGACAAAAGATCGCGTGATGTCACGTTAGCAGAAAATAAAGGGCCACATCCACAGATCTCGAAAGGGAAGATTTAACCTTTTAGATCAATCAGCAATTCCACTCAGCAGTTTCTGAGAAGAGAATGAAGAAGGAGTGGAATGTGAAATCCATTAACACCAATTCAACCTATTGTTATTACAAACAATAATTATGATGATTGTGTTAAATTGTAATTATGTACATACTATGTAAATAGGCTAAGACCAAATCTTTAGATTAAGTTAAGCAAGAAGAGACAGTAAGTTCTTGAGAGGCACTCGTATGGTTCGGATAAAAGCTCGCGTTACAGATCCGTATCCATTACAGCCCCTGCCCAAGGCTTGAAGATTCACAGCCATGCGGAGAATTATATTCGGAAAAGATCCTTGGATCCCAATATAATTCATGGAGACTTCCCATGGAGGAATTTCCACATGGAAGATTTATTTTAAGATCCTTTTATCATTTCAAGTTTATTTTATCTCTGATTTCATTTAGAATAAAGTAATACAAGATTATTATTCAGTATAAACTTATTTTTAGCCAATGATTATTTTATTATCATCAAAAATACTACACATCATTACTCGACTCGTTCCGAACTTGGGCACGAGATTCAACATCCAATAATCTCGTTACAATATACATATTAGAAGCGTAGGACCTTTTGTACGTATGTACTTGTGCATGTGCTTAGTACACGTTGAGTTGTATTGTCATCCATTCCGTAATTTTTAACGCAGCCTTCAGCCGCCATTTCAAGTGAATAGTGAATCCGAAAGTAAACGAATCAAAATAAAAAGCAAAAAATAAAAGCGAACCAATAACGATAATTCTGAACTTCTGAAGAAAAATAAGTTTGTCTTGAAAAATAAATATCTCCGAAGTCCTATGTAATAGCAAGGACGACAAACAATCATTATTTCCCATTTGCTCCACTAAATTTATAGTGTTTTGATGTAGATTTTGACAAACTACTTTGTCCGAAAAAAACGTTTAAAGAATTGACTGTATACGTGGACCATATATGCTAGCCTACCTATATTCCGTCTAGGCAATATAGTTTCCGTTAGGCCTAGCCTACTCTAGGCCCACAATGTTCCATTATTTGGCAACTTCCCTATATCTTCCCTGTACGCCCATCACTTTGTGGAGCCCATCCTAGACGCTGGCCTATATTTTATCTCAATTGTTAGTCAGCCTACCATTTTTGCCTAGATTCCATCCTAGATCTAGGCTGGGGGCCCATCTTTGCTTTGCCCTGAAAATGAATTTCCCCAAACTGGTCGTCTGTTCTGACGGGTCTTGACCACAATTCGCAATGGAGAGACCTGCTGAATAGCTCATCTGAAAGCCAATGAATGTTTCTACATGCCCGCCTTAAAAAATACTTGAGGAAAAATTAGGACTGGGAACAAAACATTTGTCTCTGCATCCCGTTGTTGGTAATTGTGACTCTCGGCTTAAATCAATGAAACAATTGTTGAAAATCTGGACAATTTAATTTTAAATGGGATAATCTCATATTTTGCGTCATCGCTTCTTATACGGCTTGGGTGGAAACAATGTTATGAAGCACACCGTATAAAATTAAAATTAATTAAGACATTTTCACTAATATTGTCCTATTGGTGCAGTTGGCTCGTTAGGCACCCTTATCTGTTTTTAAAAGTTTGGATCGTAAATCCGAGGGCGAGATGGGACAAACCAAGTTTGCAAACATGCGAATATTGTGTTATGAGGGATATTAATGAGATTTATTTTTTTTCGTGAAATTTGAAAATGAAGTTTCCTTATGGGATTTAACATTGGAAAATTTAAGTTGGACAGAAGGGACCCTTTGCTTGCGAATTAGAATTTAAAACTTCCGCGCGATTTCCCGCGCAAACCAGGGCAATATGGCCCAAACTTTTGGTCACCCTGGGACATTGGGCCAGGTACCTAAGCTCACACAAAATTTCATTCCGATCCCGAGTGGGCATGGGGCGAGGGTTACTTGTTAGCATTAGTTTTAAAATGACGCTTAGCATTAGTTTTGTAATGACACTTAGCATAGGATTTTGCCATGACACTTAGCATAGGATTTTGCCATGACACTTAGCATAGGATTTTGCTATGGCACTTAGTATAGGATTTTGCCATGACACTTAGCATAGGATTTTGCTATGACACTTAGCATAGAATTTTGCCATGACACTTAGCATAGGATTTTGCCATGACACTTAGCATAGGATTTTGCCATGACGCTTAGCTTTAGGTGTTTAGTGGGGCATGCTTTTATATGTTACGTATTTTTCATTGGTAGTTAGAACCAAACGCACTCGAGAGTGATTGAGCCGCGTTCTCGTTTATGCTATAGGTGCTAGTGCCCATTGCAACAACGTGAGATTAAGTAATGATCTGTGTGGCAGCAGTGTAGCATGTAGCTTTGTAGTTGTCGGTGCCTATTTTCCATGGTAAGTTTTCAGTGGTGATCTGCAGTGATTTTAATTTATTAGTCTTTTAATGCGAAGTGGAAAAACAAGGAATTACAATAATTAGAGTCAGGAAAACGTGGTAAAAACCATTTGTTGTACGGTGGATACAGGAAATGCCCCAAAAAAGTGGTTGGAGACACTATGTCGTGAGAATGATGCCATAGAAAATCATGTCCTTGTCGGAAAATGTGCTACCACAAATGATCAAGTAACCAATTTGAATGGCGAGCAAACCAAAGCCCGGTGATTGGAAGCAATGTGGCATTTAAACAAATTGCATAAATAAAGAGAAATATGGAGTGTGTAGTGTAAGGAAATTCAACACACTAGAAATCTTGCTCATGCCACGTCAATCATGAGAATCTTGCTCAACATTGCTTGGAACTTGCTGAAAATTGGCTGGAACTAGGTCAACATTGATTGAAACTTGCTGAACATTCGTTAGAACTTGCTCAATATTCTCGTTGGAACGTGCTGAACATTCGTTAGAACTTGCTCAATATTCTCGTTGGAACGTGCTGAACATTGGTTGGAACTTGCTCAACATTCTCGTTGGAACTTGCTCCTTACAAGTTGAATCTTAATTAAGTTAACGCAAACAGCAGGGATTTCAAATGCACTAATTGACCAAAATAATTCGAGTCCAATAACTTGCAAGAAGCAAGTTACAACTTTCAACGAATGTTGAGCATGTTCCAAGAAATGTTGAGCAAGATTCTCATGACTGACGTGACATGAGCAAGATTCATAGTGGGTTGAATTTCCTTACACCACACACTCCATAGAGAAAGGCGATCGAAACAAACGACAGGCCTGTCAACATAATCGCTAATGTACTGGATGGGGTAGAAGAAGGCGCAATAACGCATATGCCGGTAGCTCGAAGCTTGCCTAGAATGATTAGAAAAACGAGGCAAGCCATCGGCAGAAATGAAAGTCTACCAACTTCATTGTTATATCTTATCATGCCTGACTACCTAAAAGCAACAACTGGAGAAATTTTCTACTACATGACAGTGGACCCGGACCGCAAAGAATGGTTGTATTCACAACCGAACGGGATTTAAACATCTTAGCGGAGAACTGAGATTGGTACATGGAATTCAAAACGTGCCCATTTCCGTTTCATCAAATCTATTCCATACATGGGTTTCATTTGTGCTGGTCTTTGCCTACTGTGTTTGCGTTGCTGCCAAACAAAACGGAAGGAACATACGCAGGATTAGCTTCCGCTTTAAAAGAACTGAAGGTAGAGCTTGCACCAAGCTCAATAATGACCAATTTTGAATACGCAGTAATGAACGCCTTTCGACAGGCCTTTCCTGAAACGGAAATACGGGGATGTTTCTTCCACTTCCAGCAATGTCTATGGCGGCAGATCCAAGGAATACGGTCAATACTGGACAGGTATTTTGCATTCATTCGCTTTAAGCATATGGGTTTACAGTAACGCTTAGCATGGGTTTTAAAATGATGCTTAGCATTAGCTTTGCAATGACACTTAGCATTGGTTTTGCTATGGCACTTAGCATTGGTTTTACAAAGACACTTAGCGTTGGTTTTACAAAGACACTTAGCATTGGTTTTACAATGACACTTAGCGTTGGTTTTACAATGACACTTAGCATTGGTTTTACAATGACACTTAGCATTGGTTTTACAATGACACTTAGCATTAGATTTGCAATGACACTAAGCATTGTTTTTATATTGCCTGCTCCTTTATATTCCAGGTACCGAAGCAACGCTGAATTTGCTCTTTTAATGAGACATTTTCCAGCCCTCGTCGCTTTTGTTTCATTGGACCATTTGAGACCTTATTATGTATAAGATATCCGGTCTCTATAGCATAGATTCGTTCATTTTATATGCATCCATGGAGTAAAATTACAAGAAGTCTATTCGTTGATATAGGAAATCAAAACCCACATCGTCAACCAAGATTATTGATGGCATACAAGCATTGATTCAGTACTTCGAAGAAACGTGGATTGGAACTCCTCCGAGACGCGGCCAATGGCGACCAGCCCGGTTCAATCTGTGTGTGAAATGTTCACGATGCAGTATTGCAAGATAACATCGGACAAATTATAACCTCGAGGGATGGCACACGCGCTATGAAACCATGACCGGCGTGAGTCACTCACCTCTGTGGAGGTGTGCTGAAAACTTCATGAAGGAGCAGAATATGACTAGACTCAGGTCATACAATTCTTGGCGGAAAACAACCCACCTCCTCTACAGAAGAGGTATCGTCTGCTGGACAATCACATAAAAAACGTTTTACATGATTTTAACAAACGTTCTATTATTTACTACCTAAGAACAGTTTGGCATATGTGTAGCAATAAGAATGTCAATGTGTCTATGCAACACGAGTAACATCTAAATAAATTGATCTAAACTAAGGTTAAAAAGAAACCTCTACTACTTCATTTTATTTCCCGGCTTCGCATTGGCCTTGTAGTAACACTTACCATTGGTTTTACAATGACACTTAACATTGGTTTTGTAATGTCATTTAGCATAGATTTTGGCAATGGCGCTTAGAAATAATTGTTTTGTAATGATACAGCATAGTTTGTGATGGCACTTAGCATATATTTTGGCAATGGCGATTAGAAAATGGTTTGTAATGGCGCTAAACGCATATTGACTCTTAACGCATGCGCTGCAATGGAATTTAGCAGGAGGTTTTTACAACGCCTCATTTCTTGTCCGTTAATCAGTTCTTGGTAGCGTGGTGGTGTAAATGGTATAGATAAGTAGATTGGAATTTTTCATTATGCCTGAAAACAGTTTAAAATATTGCTTCATTTGCTGTGAGGAGACCGACTGTTTTATATTAACAGGGTGTACTCCAATACGGCACAGGTATGGTTCGGATTGTTCTGATGAGGGGAGGGTAGTAAATGAGCAAGTTATATTTAATTTAGCGTGTTTATAAACAAAATCAGTGTATTCTTTCAATGCAGTATGATTTGATTTGTGCAGGAAACAAACATGCATGGTTTGCTAAAGTTTATTTGACGACACAAGCGTGGATCACATAATTGTGCCTTTGGAAGAGGAAGTTGTCGACCAAGTGGATAATGATGGCGACAATCGTGGCCCAGTGGCAAGGAGAGTACGTCGGCGGGGAGCAATGCGTCGGTTGCCACTTCAAGCACCAGCAATAAGTGGTGACCAAGAGACTCAACTCCATGATGCTGGTCGAGAGCTTGAAGCTGGCGGTCACGAAGCTGGAGTTGGTGCTGCAGACCCGGAGGGACAGCTAGGGTTGGGTGGTCAGGAGACCGAAGTTGTCGCTGCAGAGCCAGTGGCGCAGCTGGATAGTGTTGTCCAGGACACCGAAATTGGAGTTCAGGGTTCGGGAAGAACTTCGGGAGGTGGACAAGCTCCAGGTGGAAGACAGTGGTCGGACTGTACTGCACTTTTTGGTACAATATTGATAAAAGTACAGCATTGTTACAGTAACGCATGCTCATTATGTTTCGCAAATAAAGCAGAGTACAGTATCTACACCTATTCCTAACATAAACTATTGACACAGTATTGAAAAGCCGCTGCAGCAATAAAAACAAGTAAAGCAAAGGAACGTATTGCTATAAATAATACAAAATCATATAAAGTACAGCAAATTAATGATACACGCAAAGGACCACATCTAGTTAATTAACGTCGAACTACTTACGTCAGACTTTTAGCAAGACATTTTAAGTCGACAAACGAAAGCATCATGCCTAAATATAATATAATATTTTTAACCCAAATATTATTTTTCTAACAAAATATTATATAGTTAACAACGAATATATACGTACAGTCATGGGTAAAGCACAGTATTGATAACTATTTATGTACAACTTAGTAGAGTGAAGAAGAGTATTGATGGGCGTTTTTGCACAACAAGTGGAGTACAGCAGAGTATTGAAAAATATTTCGATGTGCTTTTAACAGTAAAGCATTGTATTGAAACAATTATCATATACAGACTACACTAAAGCACAGTACAGGACAAGACAAATGTACAAAAATAGCGCTAAAGTATTGTATTGATGAGTCAAAGTCCGACCACTGGTGGAAGAGCTCTAGGTGAAAAACACCGTGGTAGAAGAGCTCGCGGTGGACAAACTAGAGGTGGAGGAATTGGTTGGGCACGCGCATCCCGTGTTGGAACTCCGGTCTACACATGTGAAGTTTGTGGACGGGATTTTAACAATACGTCCACCAAAACGCAGCACCTCCAAGCCCATGGACCCAGGATTCAGTGTGGAATATGTCATGGGACATTCCGAAACTCCAATATATTGGCGCAGTATCGGCGCAGGTACCAACACAAGAAGCTAGCCGGCGAAATTTAACCAAGAGACCTTTTAAAGGGCACCATATGATTCTAAAAGCGTGTTCAGTTTTCTGAGAAGTGGCAGATGTGCAAGTGGCACAAAGTCCATTCGGCAGTTGTGATTGTAGCAGGGTTTTGTAGCAGTGGGGGTGGCAGTTGGTCTGGAACCAAATTAGTGATAACAATAATGATTATTACTGTAAATACTGCTCTAGTGCTTTAAAATACAAAGACTATCTTGATTCCAGCATTCTCCTTTCAGTCAGCTACTCTCGAAACAACATCTCTGACTTTTTTGAAGTATTTTGTCATCCTCACATTGCCCTTCAACTTAGACGTTCCTGTCTAATTGCATCACGGCATACAGTTGTAGCAGCAAGATATATTGCTACTGTTAAGAGTGGTAATCCAAGAGAGTTACTCTCCTCTCTCATAACTTACTTCTTCCTTCCGCTTTACCTATGCTAAAACGTGTACCTATAAAAGGTAGCTCGTGGTTGTCTAGGATAGTGTTTGTGTTATAGCTCCAGTACCTACAACAACTCCTAGGTGCTCTTAAACAAAACCCAACCATATACATGCAGAATAGTCCAATATTTGCGGATCCCCTCTCAAGGCTCTCATTTGGGGACGATCATATACTCATATTAAGCACACAGGTTCATGTTGTTGATATCATTTTATCCCTAAAATAGCCGTGTCACAATTGGTAGAGGCAACTTAATCGATTAATTCCGAAAAATAGGATTATTACACAGTTTTGTTTCTTTTATTTCATTTTTCGTTCAAAACTATAGTGAAGATTACCATTTTATTTTTATCCATAGCAGAAATTTAACCATTACACCAGGGCTACCTACTTAATTACACGAACAAAGAACCTTGTGTCAGACCTGAGTGACTTTACACTTTCGAATGTTTGAACATTTACGAAATAATTTTACGAGCTATATTAACTACATAACCTACTGAACGTGAACTTTCGGACATTTTAAACGTATTTTTACAAAATTTGGACATTTCTATTATCATCGCTGATAAGGCAACCCTCAAACGATCCGCCAACCCAATAGACGATGGTCTTCAACCGAGGGCTATGATTTTCGAACCATTTGGAATTGCTAAGGACCTTTAAAGACGAGGATCAAAACAGTATAATAGAAATGTTAGCTATGTATGAAATTGGAAACCAAGGTTCATTATTCTTTCTGTTTCCATGATTGACAAGAAAGAAATTGACATTTCTGGTGCAGATCTAGGTGTGACGAGTTTTTATCAGTGTTTCTTGTGAGAAATTGTTTCTCCTTGTATGTAACTTGTTTCTCATTTGGTTGATTCTATGTTCTATGATTTGTTTCCGGTAGGCATTTCTTGTAAGTACTTTGCCGATGTGTAATAATTCAGCTTCCAAATATTTTGGGTGACAGAATTTAGAAGCTTGGTGGACTAAAGCATCTACAACAGAAATTTTTGGGAGGTGTGATGAAAGCATTTAAAAGTAAGCTAAGTAGCTATCTTGGTGTGTATTCTGTCTGTAGACTTTGGTTTCAATGTTGCCATGTGGATTGTGTATAATAAGATCACCTAGGAAAGGAATCTCGTTATGCTGCATTTCTTCTGTTGTTAATTGGATTTGTCGATGATATGAGTTTGAATAGTTAAGAATTTCATTATTGTTTGATTTATCAACTATAGCAATTATGTTGTCTACATACCGTTTCCAGAATAAGATTTTGTAGTTATTTTATTCTACATCAGTGTCTAATTTTTGTAAAAATGTTCACAATTGTTCCAGAAATAGGCGACCCCATAGAGCAGACATCGTCTAGTGAGCAGATTTCATTATTACATTGTAAATTATTATTATTGACACATATTCTTAGCAGATATCTGTCTTCAATTGTAAGTAGCTCAAATTCTTGAATTTTCACTGTGACGATGTTTTCAGTCTTTCTTGACTGCTTGGATACTTTGAGTTAATGGTGTATTTGTATATAAGCTTTTTACATCAAAATATACGAGAATGAATTCCGGGTGAATTTTGGTTTTTTGATCAGATCCATTAATTCGAAACAGTTCTTCACAGTTGTTTGTGGACATTGATTTATTAGAGAAATCTGTTTAATATCCTGTCTATTTTGATGTTTAATGATCGTGTAGTCTTGATTACTCGGAAAGGTGTGTTGTCTTTTTTTTTGAAATTTTTTGAACGACCACGTGTTTTTGAGATTTGTAATAATGCTTTTGTAAAGTTCCTTGATCATTTTTCTGCTATAAGGAATTGTTTCAAAGTACTTAAATTGGTTTCAGTGGGATCAATCAACAATTTTGATTATGGGCCATACGGATTATGTTGAACAGTTTTATTCCTTACCTTTATCTGCTTTCGATATGAAGTTGGTTTCGTTTGCTGGTAAGTTCGTAAATATTTTGATAATGTTATTATAATGTTTAGTTTACTGCCCGTCTTGTTTTATTTTGGTGATATTTCGTCGTATGATTTATTTTTCAATTTCGAGTATGTTTTCATTTTTGAAATGAGATTACAAAGTGACTATGAACTCCAATAGTATATTTTTAAATATGCGTTTGTTTTTTGAAGAGCGTAATTCATTCCTAAAGAAAGAGTCACTTTTCTTCATCTTTAGATTTGTAATTATTTAGAATGATTACATTCCTGTTTGCTTCCTTATTATCAATAATAATTTTTGATTGTTATTGAATTATTGAGATAACATTGTTTGATGATTCGAGTATCAGGCGTAAAAATTCATGGGTACTGAACATTTATATCAAATAAATGCGTTTTAACAATTTTATGAAAACAATAATACGGCATTGGTATACCGGTATAGCCATACGATATTATCGTCCATATAGTAGTTTTCGAAAGGATAATTGAACGATAATTCTCGTAAAATTTAAACGATATACCGGTCAGTTTCCATATCGTAAATACGTGGTTCAATTCCGAAATAATGATTCGCTTCCAACATTTTAATGCACAGTAACTAATTCGAAACATCATGTCAGTCCGCTCATAATAATAACTGTAAATTCTAGGTTTCATGAAAACATACGTATGTAAAAACACGTTAAAACATGTGTAGGTGTAACTTACGTGATTTGCTCATTGTCAGAATCAGTTTTCATGTAATTAATACCTAGTTTGTTTCTGCTGGAATCAAAACACTCGGTGGAACCTGTGATTTCTTATTTTTCTCACCAGTTTCAGAAAAATTAACACCAGTTATGCTGTCAGTGGGGTTAAAATATCATTGGTTTACCTTACGCAAATCCTCATTGTCAGTAGAAGTTCTTATTCAATTAATACCAACTATAGTCTCGGTGTTCCGAATGGGATCAGTAAAACGAATGTATTTTTGTTACACTTTTTGTTATACACTGTAGTAATAAGGTATTTAATTAATCATCAATACTTCGGTGTTATTGGTCGACTATTTTTGTATAATATAATATTGACCGATGCGTTTTGTTAAGTTTGATTTGGATGTGGGGATGTTAGAAGTAGGAAAAATATATCGAAGTGAAATATTGTGTGGATTAAGCACTAAAAGGATTATAGAGACGACTGTATATGTACTTGTTATGAATGGGGATGCGTAGTTGAGGAGAGACTCAATCTTGGCTGCGAGATATTTCCGAGATGTGCTGTAGAAATAAGTGTACGTATGTATATAATTAATATTTCTGTATGTCTCGTTTTATTTACAACTCTCGTTTCTCTTTCTCTCCCGTCGTCTCGAATGAGACGTAACATGAGCTTTTATAAGGAGCTGGATTCATAGAATCCAGCCTCCTTAAACCAATCATATCCTTCACAGGGTTGTCATATGGCATAAATATGTATCTAATACAGTATCATACCTTTAATATTTCTCAAACTCATATATAGCTTAACATTCCAATGGGCATTGAAACGATGCCTCATCGTTTACAAAAGTATACGTGATATACGTGCATATTCATATTCATTTTTGGTGACTTGTCTTGGAAGTGTAACGCCGGAGTTTCTTCTTGTGTGTTGACTTGACTGGAGCTTTTCGAGCTGAAGATTGCTTTTCGCCTTGTTTATTAGGAAGAGAGATTTAGTTCAAATAATATTCGAGTAATTATCTAAGGTTTGTGCTTATTGTTAGGGAACTAAAAATATGGTAATTCTAAATATGTGTATCAACTGGTATTTGAATAACTTCCTCTGGGTGAGAAAATTCGGACCCCGAATTGAAAAGTGCGAATCATCTATAAGGAGACAAGTAAACAACAACAATGGACTTAAACTTAAACTAAGTGTATATAACGTATGATTGCAAAATAAAACCAGGAGTAAAAAGGTTTAAAGTGGATATTGGTGTTTCAGTGGGCCAAATGGGGGAGAACATTAATCCGAGGCCGAGTGATCAGGTCGGTCTGGGATCGGGAAAAATGAAAAATATGGCGGGAGCTCCTCGCGCGTAAACTAATGTGAGTACTCATAAATAAATTCCATGTATTAGTACGGGGGGCATAAACATGGAGTGAGTAGGGTGTCTGTATGTGCTTGAGTGATGAAAAATGGAAACGAAACTAAAAGTATCAAATAACTTACAAAGAAGTGACATAATGGATAAGGGGGAATAACAGTGCACTAAGTATTGGAAGTAATAGCTAGGCTAATTCTAAACATTGACACGCAAATATATTATGAACGAACAAATACTTGTAAAAGAAAATTATATTATTATTATTATTATGACGATGATGATTATTAATATTATTACGATTATTACCAATCTAAACCAGGGGAAATACAATATACATTAATGGGACTGGAATAATATTTATTTTCCTTATGTGTAGAGTCGTACTGGTGTCGATGGAATGGGAGCGGTAGACATGACAACTGAGGTTTGCAGTGAGGAGACTGTCAGTGACAATCATCCAGCCTGGACATCCGAGTGAGTGCCACGATTATTTCCTGAAACTTAATAAATGTGTGTGTTTGCAATGATAATAGGGACATAGTGGACATTTAATCATGTATGTTATTCTTGTCTGTTGTTCTACAGGGTGACGACAATTTAACATCACTTTGGAATCGCATAGCAGCAGTGCTCGGCACGGGTATGGGTAATACTCGGGTAAACGGGTATGGGTACGGGTATGGGTACTACCCGGGTACGGATTTTGTGTACCCGAACAATTCCGGGTACTACCCGGGTACACTTTGGTCGGCTCAAAATCTCGGGTACGGATACGGGTATGGGTACGGGTACAAGGATTTAAAAATGGGTATATACCCACCGGGTACGGGTATAATGGTGTCATTTACCCGTACCCGCGACCATTGTAACCGAGTATTTGGATATGTTGAGATTTGAGACATTTGGATGAATTTTATGAAAATAATGGAACTTCCGTTGGAAAATTCTGTCGGTATTTTTAGTAATTCTGAATACATATAGCTTATTGTTAATACCCTTTTAACCTTACAACATGCAGTAACTGTATTTCAGACTGTGTTGCTAAAATATATATTTATATCTATAATATATATTTTTATGGAAACATGTTTTAGGAAGAATAATTAATAAACAGACGAGGAATAATATCAAAATAGAAGTGGAGAATAGGATTCAACGAAATTTTATACAAAACGTCTTCATAATGTAGTATTTTGTCACTAATTGCATAAATAGTCTGATTGACACGTATGCACATGATACTTCATTAGCCACAATGAATACAATTTAAAAATTAGAGTTCCGCTGAGTTGGATGGCAATATATTTTTTGTAATTGGTAGTTGATTAGGAAAAGGCGGATATTTGTAACAAGATATTAATGAGTTACATAGAACTACTGAGATGAGAAAATTAATGTAAAAGGCCGAATAAATCAAAAAGTGAAAAATCGAGTAGCCAAGTCCCAAGCCAAAAATGCATGTACATATGGACTGGGTGCTATAAAATACTTCGCCCATCAGCCCATAAACAATCAAATGGGGATAATTTTACTTCTAAGGGGGCATGCATAAATTATATAACGCTTAGACGGTCGGTGGTGGTTTTTCTTAACGTTACGCTAACGTTACGCACAGTAGGTAGTACCTGTGTACTCTTTTACGTAACGCAATATTAGATTTGACCCGATTTTAACGCGTAGGCATTCTTGGCATATTTAGAGAAAATATTTGTGTATAATGTGCCCTTTCACAGAATGCGATGTAACTATGTATATTGGAATAAAAGATGGATTAACACAATAAGGTTAATGGGAGTATTCCGATATAATTTTAGCACCTAATTATTTAAGTTATGCATAAATTAATTATCATTGCGTTATGTATGATAGTGGGGGTTAGATGACAGCGTTACGTATGCGTTACTTGGGGTCGGAGGTGGTCAAAAATGTGGCAAATTAGCGTTATATAATTTATGCATGCCCCCTAATCAAAAACGCTTGTAGTTTTCTACTCTTCAATAAAAATTTACAATGTCAAATACCTCTCTAGCTAGTCAAAATTACCCACTCAGGTGTCATACATTATTACATATAACGTACTATGTATTACATTAAAACAAATCTGGATAAAGTACCCGGGTACGAGTACGGGTATGACACTGAGATACCCGAGTATGGGTACAATTTTCGAGTATTTTTCGGGTACGGGTACAATACGGGTACAGGTACATGGATTGAGATTACATTGCGGGTACGGGTACGAAAAATTTGTACCCGGATACTCGGGTATGGGTACGGGTATAGATACCAGTTATTGAAATACCCGCAATTCGGGTACGGATAAGGGTACGGGTACCGATTTTTCGTACCCGTGCCGAGCACTGCATAGCAGGACCGGCTGTCATCAGTGCTAGTGTCAGGGTGATAGGACAGGGCAAACGGGTCTGCGGGGGAATTGACCCTTACCCGCGTAGATCCAGGGAAGGTGTATTTGAGTGGCATCAGTTATGGTCTAATAGTAATTATCCGCATCATTAATACAGGGTGCGTGTGGGATTTTTTGGTTCAAGTGCTCCGTGGGACTCGGGAACCTTTGCCCGTGCATGGTATTCCGGTGTTCAATGATGCGGGTAGTTTCTATTATGCTTGGGGTGTCCGTCGAATTTATAATTTGACCAAGTAACTTCCCGAGGATTGAGTTGGGATTGAGCTCAATGTTTTTAATGCGCATTTTGTATGGATGATGGTAAATGTTATAGTATCTTGAAATAAAGTCATCCATTATAAAGGTTTGAGTCTGTAATGAAATAAATTCTCTACGGTGCGTATGTGACGTCGTGTGGAACGGCGGAATTCGGCGTCGTCTCGTGTATGGAATTGTTGGTCAATAAATCTGGAAGAGTCGGCTTGAAGCAATTGTTGTTGCGTTCGTCGGATCCGTTTATTATTCATTGGAACCACGGGTGGGTTAGGAGGAGGTGTTATTAACGGTTTAGGTGGGGACAATAAGACAGAACATTATGAAGGACGAGTAGGGCTAGTACGCACATCATTAGAAGGGTCGGTACGTAATGGGGGGATGGTACCTCTTGGGGGAGGGGTACCTCCCATAGGGGGTGGGGTGGGGAACCCCCAAACCGGGTGGTTGTATACGGGTTATGCCCGAATTTTTCGTGGAAAAAGAAGATTTTCCGGGGTGGGGAGGTTCAAAAGGTCAGTCGAAGGTTGTGGAGCAGGAGAGGCATTCCCAAGATTTGTAGACGGATCCTGCTGCAGGGCATCATGAGTAGGATTTAATAAAGAAGTGGTAGTAAAGCAGTCGGGCCTTGCATGGAATGGTTTAAGACGGGACACATGAACGGTGAGGGTTTTGGTAGTGCCACCTGTTGAACCACGGATAGTATAGTTGACTGGGGAAGGGATATCGATGACTGAAAATGGGCCTTTCCAACGGGGGAGAAGTTTGGTACTTGTGTCAGGGATGATGGAGGTGTGCTCCAGTAGGACATTGTCACCTATTTCATACCGCACTTCACGGCGGTGTGTATTTACTCTGGCTGCATATTGTTGACGATGGCGGGTTAGAATGTTCTTAGTAAGTTGCCAAAGTTCACCCATCTCATGAATGTTTCTATTATCCGTATGATGCATGGGGAAAGCATTTCGCACGGGTGTGCGTGCATGATATCCATGTAGCAAGTAGAATGGGCTGAAACCATGTGAACTATGTGGTAGAGGAGTGTACACAAAGTTGTTTTTACCTCTGACGTACATTTTCTCGCTCCGTAATTAAACCCAAATAACTGCAGAAGAAAATTGAGTGGAGAGACGAGGTTTGTAACAGTGAATAGATAAACGTACAGTGTGCAAATATATAGTGCTCAAGATCAATCAAACACACACATGTGCAGATTAAACACATGAGAAAATCTCAATAAAACAGTATCACCACAGCCCTATAAACAAAGGAAGAGCGAAGGTTTCCCTCCCAAAGACTGAATATAAGACATACGTGAACCGATATAGTGTAAAAGTATATATCACAAGTGGAGAGAGACTGTGCCATGCAAGTGCATACTACTACCTATACCCACACAAACTCTGAGCAAAGTTTTTACAGTCACGTGACCAAAACTGGGCGGAGATTAAGGATAGTGTCAGCTGAGCCGACAACAAGCACTTGACAACAAATACTGACCGACAACAATAATCTGACGGGCAAAATACACCGATACAAGTCCAAAGCAGAGACTAGACGAATCCAAAGTGAACGGGTCGCGCTGTAACCAGGCATTTGGATCCCACTCACCAACAATACATGGAAACAAAGTGCTAGGGTCGCGCTGAAACCTGGCATATGGTTCCCCTGCACCAACAATAATCCCTCACAATAACCGTTTAAAAGCCCGGGATTGTGAAGAACGTGCCTCTGGCAATTGGAGCTAGGGGTACCCGAGGCTCAGAACGGTAGAAATATATATGTGGAACTCACTTCAGTAACCAAATGCAGCAGGACCAAACTATTCACCACAACGCCGAAGAGCAAATATCCTTTCGGCGATCCGCTATTACTCATCGGTCACCAACGAAAATAGCAGAAATTGCCGATCAAGATCAAACCAAAAATAAGAAAAGCCTAATCCCGCTAACCGAAAAGCAGAAACGACCAAGAAGTGACGACATTGAAGAAGAAACAGTAAAGAAGGTCAAAAGCGCCAACATGACAGATACTGCGAGCCTGATGACAATGTTTCAAGAAATGCTCACAAAATCCCTTCAACCAATAATCACTGGGCAACAAGAAATACTAGAAGGACAACAACAATTCCAAGAAGCATATACAAAAAGAATTGCAGACCTGAAAGGAAAGGTCCACGAACAAGACGACAGAATTGAGACATTAGAAAGAGAGAATGAAGTTCTACAACGAATGGTTAGAAGGAACAGTCTACTAATAACTGGTTTGGAAGAGACCCCAGATGAATCTCAGGACAGCCTTAGGAATCTAATCAACCAGATTCTAAAAGACCACAAAATTATCAAAACTTCTGCCTCAATTGACACAGTCTTCAGGATTGGCAGACCAGGAAAAGGACCACGGATCATTAAAATGAGACTCATATATCAATCAGAAGCTGACCAAATACTCCACGGCGGACGGATTCTCAGGTCGAAGAGGATTTTCATAAATGAGGATACATCTCCGACCGAAAGCAAGAACCGATTCCTGATAAGAAGAGAAGCAATCGCTGCCAAAAGGAATGGCGACGTAGTCGAAGAGTGGAAAAATTGCAGTGTGTCGATAGATGGAGCAAGATACGAAGCCAAAAGTGGAAAGCTGTATAGGAATGGGGAAGAAGTCCCTCCACCTAGCAGAAACGAGAATTGAGGAAGAGGCCGCCCTACAAATGCACCCGTGAACAACCAATCAACTTCAACCACTAATTCACAATCAAAAATTAATTCGATATTTTACTGGAATACACATGGACTCAGCAGCAACGCTGCAATGAAAATAAGCATTATCAAAAACCTAGATCCGGACATATTTTGCTTGTCAGAAACATGGATGAAAGAATGCAGCATAACCACAAAGCAGCTACAAGGATATAACTTCACATCAATAGAAGCAAAAAGACAGAAACAAAGAGGAAGACTAAGCGGTGGACTGCTAATGGGAATACATGATCGGGTCCAGGCAAAGACAAGAATCGTCCAAAGGAACAATAACTTTATCGAAATAATAATACATGACTGCAATACTTATTTTAACTTATTTTTTACTTATTTTCCGCCACAAGAGGATCACGACGAACCTTTTCTGGACTTTTTTAACAATATTAACTTTAATAATTCTATTATAATTGGAGACATGAACTCGCGACTTGGAGACCAAATTCAGAAAGAAATCACTACGAATAATAACTATATAACAAGAACACGGCAATCTTCAGATAAAACAACCAATAGGCGAGGAAATATGATCAAAGAAATACTTGAAGACCAACTAGTAATTATCAATGGAAGAACAACAAGCGACCCAACTGGACAATACACATTTAATGCAACTACTGGATCCTCTCTAGTCGACCTATGTCTTGCTGGAGCAAACATAATTGAGAGCATAAAGGACCTGCAACTAATTATTACACACGAATCAGACCATTTTCCTCTACTTATAACCAGAGAATACAAAGCTGGGCCAAGATCGGACATCATTACAACTGATAGGATTACCTGGAACAACCAAGCAAAACCTCTTTTTAAACAACGACTCACTAATAACTACATGGAAATTAGAAAAGAAGTCAACGGCGACATAAACAAGTTCTCATCAATGCTATACGACTAAGCGAAGGAATCCGGAATGAAAGTAAAAAGTAGTTCAGGAGGCAATCAACAATCTGGTCCGAAATGGTTCACTCAAGAATGCAGAGACTCGAAGAGAAATTGTTCAAAATCCTTAAGACATCTACGAGAAGACAGAAACAACAAGCAGAAACTACTAAGCTACATCACATCTCGTAACGCCTACAACACAATCTGTAAAGAAGTGAAAGAAAAGTACTACAATGACATAAGAAGCCGAATCTACTCAAGCAAAGAATCGTCTACGTTTTGGAAAAACCTCAACATCTTTAGGGAAAATAAACGACGAGCTAGTGGCAGTTCAAACAGAATAAACCCCGAAGAATGGACTCTACACTACACCAATCTTTTCAATTCAGAAGAAGAATATCTGCCTCCAAGTCAATCGGATTCTCCCAAACTATTCACACTGACAGATCTGCAAAAAGCATTGAAACGTCTCAGCAACAATAGAAGTCCAGGAAGCGATGGTATCCCAAATGAAGTATGGAAATATCTACCTGAAGAACTTCACCCCTGTCTGCTGGATTGTCTAAACAACTGCATACAAAACGGAATCCCGGATTACTGGGGGGAGATCATCATTGCCCCAATCTTCAAGAAGGGAAGTAGAGATCAGGTTGGGAACTACAGACCAATACCATTAGTCAATACTATTGTCAAGCTTTACACCATACTACTTGCCGAACACATGACCAACTGGATTGAAGCCAATAATAAACTCTCGGAAAACCAAGCTGCATACAGAAAGAATCGAAGCTGCAATGACCAACTTTATGTCTTAAACTCATTGATTCAACATGCAATAAATAATAACAAGAAATTATTCTGCCTCTTCGTTGACCTCTCAAAAGCATTTGACTCAATAAGCCGCCAAAAACTATGGACAAGGCTAGAAAAACTTGAAGTTCCAAACTACCTCCTAGCAAAAATCCAAGAAATTTACCAAAAAGCCAAGGCAAAAGTCAGAACATCTGAAGGATATACACCTCTAATAAACGTCTTTAAAGGTGTGCTACAAGGGGAAACCCTAAGCCCTACACTGTTCACCCTATACATCGACGAAATTGTAGAGATACTGAACAAATCAAGAGTAAACGGTGCCAGAATCCTAGCAATTCAAATTCAAATTCTGATCTACGCAGATGACATCGTTTTGACAGCAAACACACCTGAAGACCTACAAACACAAACTAACCTGCTTTGCAACTTTTTTAACAAGAACGACCTTTTAGTCAATCTCGACAAAACAAAAGTAGTCATATTTGGCCAAGGAAGAACGCCAAAGAAATACAAGTGGTATTACAATGGACAACAGATAGAAATCGTCAACACGTACAAATACTTAGGAATCACATTCAATCGAAATGGAAGTTTTAAACAACACTGGACGGAAACAAAGAAGAAAGCAAATGCAGCGATTGAAGTGCTTGTTAGTACCCTAAGATCCACCAAGATGCATGACATTAACATAACCCTCAGACTTTTCTATTCACTTGTCAGCTCCATACCAATGTACGGCTTTGCAATCTGGGGAGGAAGCTACTTAGATGAAATCGAAAACCTCCAGACAGGATTCCTACGACGAATACTAGGAGTTAGCACCCTTACGCCCGGACACGTCCTGCGCCTGGAGACAGGAGGACAGGCAATGAAGACCATTGGATTAAAAAATATAGCGATTCACATTCACAATTCCATCCTATCAAACACTGCAACAAAACAAGCCAGAGAATGTCACAAGAATCAATTACTGAACAAACAACACGACAAACTAAATATGATTACACAATGGGAAGAAATTTTCACAAGAACAGGCCTGTCATCAGAATTCAATTTACTAATTAAAGAACACCATAACGTAAACTGGAAGCGACTCTGGGATCAGATCGACACATGTATGAAAAACAGAGACGTTGCGGATATGCAGAAATCAGAGAGCCCCAGCTATAGGCTGCTAAAGACTCATGCAACACAAGCTGACATCTACCAACAGGGAATGAGCTGGCCATTAATCAAGTTCGCTCAGAACTTCAGACTTAACAAACCCAGAGTCTGGACACACAATAGATGCACAAATCTGAACGACATATGGAACAAATGGGGCACAAAAGGAGACAAAAGAACGTACTGTGAAAAATGCAAAATAAAACCAGAAACCGTCTTCCACATCATGGTTGAGTGTAAGTACTACGACGAACCTAGAACTAAGCACCTAAACGAACTAACCAACCGAATCGGAAACGACATCAGCCAAGAGAACTTCGTCAATAGAATCATGGCGAAAGAAACGCTTATGGAAAACATCAGGTATTCATATGCTTTCTGGTGTGATGCAATTCAACTGAGAAATAAAACCGAACAATAACGAGCACCCATTCACGAGGATGAAGGAGATGACGAAAATCAATCGACCAATGAATCATCTTCCTGCCTGTTTGAAAGAAGAAGCAAATAGAACCATGACTTTGCTGTACTCATTCATAACGTTGGTACGAAATGTTAGCCGAAAGGAAGTGCTCGCTCTTCAGCCCTTTGATAGCCTTTCTAAAAAGTACCAACCTTATGGGTGGGTACGAGGTTA
Organism: Allacma fusca; assembly: GCA_947179485.1. Taxonomy (NCBI): domain Eukaryota; kingdom Metazoa; phylum Arthropoda; class Collembola; order Symphypleona; family Sminthuridae; genus Allacma; species Allacma fusca. Next base: position 49,960,295 of record OX359249.1, on the reverse strand, counting down.
GGAGAAAAGTTAGAAATGGGGCCGTTGAAGGGCTGAATAGCGGAAATTGAGATCCACGACCTGGACGCAAAAATGCTTGACATATGTATAGCGTGACTACACAATAAACATAATTACTTCTCGACTAAAGGTCAGTACGAGTATCCAAAAGATGTGTAGGTTTTTAATGGCCCTTGTGATAACTGGGAACCTTTTTACCTACTCCAATATTACTGAGCTACTACTTTATACTGAAAGAACTTAAATGTTACATTACACTAATGATATTGAAGAATACTTTAACTCGATCATGTCCCCAATTAACGAAATGTTTTGTCTCCATAATTTATATTTTTACTTAGAATCTCACTTACTAAATTCTCTCTAAATGATCATAATATTATTAATTTTGTAAATGCAATTGAGCGGTGCAGGTTGTAAGGGCTAAGGCCAAATCGACCAATAAATTATCTATCTATCTATGTGGTAGAGCATTCAGATGAAACGTCAAAGCAGGTAGGGCAGTAGGCCAGTCGGTCTTTCCTTCGGCCTTGCACATAGCTACGGCATCACCCAAGGTTTGGTGAGTTCTTTCAATAAGGCCCTGACTCTGCGGGTGGAATGCAGTGGAGAACTGCATATTGAAGTTGAAAACGTTGGATAACTCGTTGATGATGGAATTATGGAACTCCGTGCCTTGGTCTGTCTGGATGATCTCTGGGAGGGAGTAGACGGCAGCAATTTTGTTTACAATAAAACTAGCAATATGTTTCGCATCTGCAGTAACGACTATGTCGGTGACAAGAAATTTGGTTAAGTAACAAACTGCTGTAAGTATATACCATTGACGACCTTCATTATTCGTTAAAGGTCCCTGAACGTCAAGCTGTATTCTTTCGAAAGGGCGCAGGGGAATAGGTATATACTGAAATTCTCCAGTGAGCTCTTGACCACGAGGGCTCTTGCGTTGCTGGCAGATGAGACAGCTCTGTATGAATGTGTGAATGTCTCGGGCCATAGTCCGCCAGTGGAAGGACTCTTGCATCTTCTTTATTGTTTTAGCGGGTCCCATATGACAGGAGGGGTTGTGGTAGGACCTGATGACATCAGGTACCATCTGTTTTGGTACTACTATAAGGGAATCTTCACCTGGTCTGTTGTTGAACTTGTATAGAATACCGTCGTGGAGGGAGTAATTTGCACGTAGCTTCCAGGTTGTGGGGAGGCGAGTGATAATCTTAGCAATAGACCTGTCTTTAAGTTGTTCGTCCTGAAAGGTAGCAATACAAATGGCATGGATAGGTAGGCATGCTTCTTCATCCGTATGGGAGCACGTGGGCTCCTCAAAAGGGTTTCGACTGAGGCAATCGGTGTGGCTCCCTTGACGTACTTAATTGTTATATCATACGGCATGAGCAACAGCTGCATGCGTTGTAATTTGGGGTAAGTCATCTTTGCTCTTCAGGATATAACAAAGGCTGTGATGATCTGTCTTGACTGTAAATGGAATGCCTAGTAAGTATTCCTTGAGCTTTTGGGTGGCCCATGTAATGGCGAGTAATTCCAAAAGACGAATATGGTACTTCTCTTCGTATTTATTTAATCGTCTGCTCAAAAAATAAACGGGATGTTCCTGTCCATCAGGTTGCAATTGGGTGAGGTAGGCTCCTAGGCCTTGGAGGGAAGCGTCGGTATATAGAATGGTGGGTTTTTCGGGGTCGTAATGGCATAGAACGGGTTTTGACAATAATAATGCTTTGAGAGCTTCAAAGGCTCGTTGACACTAGTGGGTCCATTCGAAGGGTGCATCCTGTTTGGCGAGGTCCCGCAAGGGTGTCGCAATTTGGGAAAAGTGTGGTATAAATCGTCGAAAGAAATTGGCCAAGCCAATGAATGAACGTACGAAGGTAGCATCAGTGGGTGTAGGCATGCACCGTAAAGCTTGAAGATTTGTATCATGAGGTTGAAGTCCTTGAGCTGTTACCGTGAAACCAATGAGGCTAATTTCTTCGTATCCAAAGCTGCATTTAGTGGGTTCAAACCTGAGATTGTGTGCTTGAAATCTTGTGAAGATTTTGCGTGACTTGAGGATGTGCTCATCAATGGTCTGGGAGCCGACCACAATGTCGTCAATATAAGCCATAGCAGTATTGTATTTTAAGTCGCTGAGTATGACATCTATTACGCGGCAGAAATGGGACGGCGAATTTTTGGCCCCAAAGGGCATCATCCTATTTTGATATTGTCCATTTTTGGTAATGAAACTGAGCTTCTCCTTGGAGTCCTCATCCACTGTAATTTGGTGAAAACCTTGGGCAAGGTCGAGAGTACTGAAGTATTTGTTGGAGGAAAAGTAGGAAAAATATATGGAAGAGAAATATTGTGTGGATTAAGCACTGAAAGGATTATAGAGACGACTGTATATGTACTTGTTATGAATGGGGATGCGTAGTTGAGGAGAGACTCAATCTTGGCTGCGAGATATTTCCGAGATGTGCTGTAGAAATAAGTGTACGTATGTATATAATTAATATTTCTGTATGTCTCGTTTTATTTACAACTCTCGTTTCTCTTTCTCTCCCGTCGTCTCGAATGAGACGTAACATGAGCTTTTATAAGGAGCTGGATTCATAGAATCCAGCCTCCTTAAATCAATCATATCCTTCACAGGGTTGTCATATGGCATAAATATGTATCTAATACAGTATCATACCTTTAATATTTCTCAAACTCATATATAGCTTAACATTCCAATGGGCATTGAAACGATGCCTCATCGTTTACAAAAGTATACGTGATATACGTGCATATTCATATTCATTTTTGGTGACTTGTCTTGGAAGTGTAACGCCGGAGTTTCTTCTTGTGTGTTGACTTGACTGGAGCTTTTCGAGCTGAAGATTGCTTTTCGCCTTGTTTATTAGGAAGAGAGATTTAGTTCAAATAATATTCGAGTAATTATCTAAGGTTTGTGCTTATTGTTAGGGAACTAAAAATATGGTAATTCTAAATATGTGTATCAACTGGTATTTGAATAACTTCCTCTGGGTGAGAAAATTCGGACCCCGAATTGAAAAGTGCGAATCATCTATAAGGAGACAAGTAAACAACAACAATGGACTTAAACTTAAACTAAGTGTATATAACGTATGATTGCAAAATAAAACCAGGAGTAAAAAGGTTTAAAGTGGATATTGGTGTTTCAGTGGGCCAAATGGGGGAGAACATTAATCCGAGGCCGAGTGATCAGGTCGGTCTGGGATCGGGAAAAATGAAAAATATGGCGGGAGCTCCTCGCGCGTAAACTAATGTGAGTACTCATAAATAAATTCCATGTATTAGTACGGGGGGCATAAACATGGAGTGAGTAGGGTGTCTGTATGTGCTTGAGTGATGAAAAATGGAAACGAAACTAAAAGTATCAAATAACTTACAAAGAAGTGACATAATGGATAAGGGGGAATAACAGTGCACTAAGTATTGGAAGTAATAGCTAGGCTAATTCTAAACATTGACACGCAAATATATTATGAACGAACAAATACTTGTAAAAGAAAATTATTAAAGTAAAAAATTAAATTATCTTAAAGAACTCATATATAGCTTAACAGTTTCAAAATGAAACAAATATCGTTATAGTCATTTTATTTAGGATGAACGATAACGATATTAACGAATTTAAAAAACGCCCGATATGCCTATGCCTACTGTTAATGTAAAAAAAGTAAATAATGAGTTTTCATTTGCAGAACCAAGTTAAAAATAACTCACGAAAAATCAATACAAATTAAACAAAAGTTCAAGGTTTATTAACACAGGCTTTCGTATTATAATATTTGACTTATAGAAATGAATTTTTAATGGACATGAAGAACCGGGGGTTTTCATACTTTCCGATGACAGGGGCTTTAATATTTCCGTTGAATTGCAGCAAAGCATCACGGTAATTATTTCTTTCGACAACTTCCCTCAGAGCTGCGCCCGCTTTCTGTTCAGACTTTTGTTAGGAAGCAATGTGTATAAAATCAACAATGAAATGAAAACAACCTTAGGTAAACATTCTTGTTGAATACTAGGCCAAGCGAAATTATTTTATAATTGAGGTGGGCAGATTCACCACAAACAAAATTTGAGGAGAGATGAGGCATCATAAATGATGCCTCCTCTTTCATGATTCGGTTCAACCATTTCATGCTGTGCGTCCCGTTTCCCTGATTTTTTTCGCAATTGATTTGACCTTTGTAGCCAACGTGGCACTGTTGATTTCGCATTGAATTAAACCAATCCAATATTTCTGTGCCGGTTTTAGTAAATTTGCACTTTAAAGTGAACTTCTTTTAAGTGTTCATCGTGGAATAGGAACAGGAATTATTTAAAAAACACTATTTTCGAATACAGTGAATATATCGAAAAAATGAGCGACTGTTCTCGATTTAGCCAATATTTTCGCGAGTTCACGTGTACATTGTTTATAATTCAGACCAATATATTCAGAGTTCTAAACATGCGTTTCGGATTGAATGGACATAAGCCATGGTCCATTATTGGAACGGAACGGCGATTAAGACGACTACAGAGCGCGTGACACGGATACATGATACTGGCCACCGTGAACAGGATATCACTGTATAGCTGCTCACCATTTACAGGTCTTACTGTATTGGTAATGCTAAGATTGGTAATCCTTTAGTCTAGTACTGCTATCTCATATCTTACCTGTTCCTACCGCTTAACTTTTGCTAAACCGAGTGCCTATAAAAAAGAAAACGGTCTGATTCCGTGTGCCGTAGCTGTGGTACCAACATCAACGTGTCGTGCATCTCATTTGGCTGCGATCATATACTCTACACACTGTATTCTATCAAGCATACGGGCCCATATTGTTGACATGACTTTATTCCCCCAAATCGCCAACAGGGTAACAGCCTGGTATCATCTACTTAGGTATATTTATTGGTTCTTTGAGTTTTTATGGAACGTGTGCCTGCATTTTCTCCGATTTAGCAGTCATGTTTCTATGAATTAATGAAGCCTGTCAGATAACAAGATATTGAGAGCCGGCCTAAAAGGAAAGCTGACAGTCGTATCCATGGAGGTCACCCAAGTCGACCAGACAAAAGTTGTCCGCGTCAACGTTGTATCTTACTAGAAGACACTAGACGAGCTCAAAACCTAGAAATTACGCACAGCTGTAAAGCCGGAATGTGCAAAGCAGTTAACAATGTGTCGTCGACAGACTCGAGGACAACAACACTCGACCTGCAATAATTCGGGTAGAGTGACAAAGAACAAAATTCTGGAACTGTAGGAAAAATTCGATTGATTTTTTCCTACTCTGTAGGGATAATGAATGGGTGTAGAATCCACTAGGTGTTTTGAGAAAATTAGTGTTTAATTCAAATATCTAACTTCATTTAGTTTTTCACAAATTAATTTTAAATTTACACTTCAGACCATTTTGGACAAATATCTCAACAAACAGGAAAGTAATATTTATATTTAAGTCAACAAAATAAATTCTTTGCCAAAATTCTAGTAAATTTACTTTTAAAATATAATAATGGTCAAAATAAAATAAATAACTTCCAGGAAAAATAATTAGGAAAATGCGGAGAGATTCACGAGTCCACCTCGACTCTCCGACTTTAGGACGATGAATGGTTCTATTTTATCAAGTTAATTTCAAAGTGGACCCCAATGAATGTCCACGTCGCATCACAAAAACGTTCAGCCCTTAACAATAATTATCATTGTCATTACAATATTCACAAGTATTATTAGAACTGCATTCCTAGGTACGCCTGATACCCAAGGGCTTGAACACCTGGCTTTCAGCGAAGTAGCGTTGTATTCTCAGAACGTTCCTTCTCTCCAACTCCTCCAGCGTTCCTGGTAATTCCATTGCCGGAGGCATTACACAATGTATTTACAGCTGCACCTTCGCCATTGCCCGTTGGTGCAGCCTCCTCATTAGCTCCTATTACCAACTCTGTCCTTTTCTGTGTATATGCTTTGGGAATGTTAGCCATATTTTCATACTCATTACCAACATCATTTGTAACAATTTTATTTGCGTTCTGTGACGACACAATGACTTCGCAAAGCCCCTTCTCGGAATCCAAAATTATTTACAAAAATCCATTAGAAGTGGAGTCGATCATTGGGGCACTCGAAGTTGGGTTCCGAAAAGCCGACGTGGACGAAAATCTAAAAAATACAAGGAGCATGCCAACATTTACACAGCTAAGCATTACTGCAGTCATCCTCGAGTAGCAACGCAAGGATAATAATCAAAGTTACCTCAACTGAGTTTCTTAACAATTACCGACAATCTAGAAGGCTGGTTAGGATTCCGGGATCGTTTCAACCAAGTAGTTCAGACAGGGACTGACATTTCTGAAGCATAAAACCACAGCGGAATCCAGAAGCAAGAAACCTCCTGAGGACAAAACGTGTCAAGTCCTGGTTTTAATAATACGTTAGCCTGACAGGACAAGAGTTATTTTAAATGTCAGAGATTTCAAAATACATTTCATTTACCGCTTATTATATAAGCTAAATGCTAAAATGTCAAGTCATTCTTAAGCTTTCAAATTATATTCAGATTTATTTTAAAGAAAGATGCAACCGACTCATCCAGCGGTGTGCGGTAGCACGTTCGAAGATTACTTAAGCACGTCGAATTGAACCAGCCTACTCATTAAAAGCAGCAATTAATTGACTTATTAATTGAGAATTAAGTGACAAAGTATTTTAATAAAAATAACTATTTCAAATAGTATTTCGTTTCAAATCCATTTAAAATGATTGGTTTTAATTACTACTTTTTTTTAAATATTTATAAATTCAACCCGGAAATATTCGAGGCCCTACTAGTCGGGTTTATTCTGGTAACGTACAAATCTTTTGTCCTGGTGAATTCAAAAGTACACATTCACACTTTTGCCTCCTACAGGGGAATCAAAGCTGCAATACCGAAAAATAATACACTAAATTCTCGATGCAACGTTAGGTATGGTCAATCAAATGGTTTCTCAGTACGTGTGGTTTTTACCAATGTTACAACTTGACTAGGAAGTAATATTTGTTCAATTCTACGTTTTTTCGCCTCAGTAAGAACGAAATCTGCATCAATAGGCATACGTGAATGACTGGGCACTGGATATTTTACGTAAATGCATTCAAATCTAGAGTTGTGTCAAACTTTGTAGAGTTGTATACACAAGTCTGTTCTCGTTTTGATTATCTCAAAATATAGAGTTGTGAATAAATATAAGGTTGTGACATTTGTAGGCACATATTACTTATGTACCATATCAGGCAAGAAATCACCTCATTTGTACTTCAAAAACCTTTGTTAGCAAAGGTTTCACTGTGCAAAAACTTAGTGGTTCACTGTGTCTTGACATTTTTAAATTGTAGATCCACATCTGCCGTAAATAGGACTCTTTGTTGACGCGAGTGACTGGAATCGGTATATTTTGCCGAAAATTCATACAAAGTGTAAAGTGGCTTTCCACAGAACGTTTTGCAGCAGCCATGTCTCTATACAAAATATCTGTAAACTCCAAGTGACGTTGATTATGAAGCTCGTCAACACCTTACCAATAATTTATTAAAAATTAATTTCTGCTCATCTCACGTACAAGTTCATAAGCAACTATCCAAGGACAGATGTGTGGATTTCGACTGCCTTTCAGATAACCTAACAATGCTTATGCATGAGCCAGAAACAGCACAACTATCAAAACCAATCCAAGCAGGTCAAGCTGTTTTGGATTTTGCTAAGGTTTCATACTACGAAGTATGCTACCGACAACTGCATCAAGTGTTTGGATGCCGAATATATTTAGCTTATACTGACACAATTGGGATTGGTTTTTCTGATTTATAATGACAAAGGGCGTGATTTTTTATACTAATCCATACATTTTCATATTTAGAATAATTTTTTAGAGATACTTAGATATTTCAGAAATTTGTACGCTAAAATCAAAACAATGTTCAATTTTAAGATTTAATGATACTTATGAATTAAAGTGTAAAGGAATTCCTGAAAGATCGTTGAAAGGATACTGCAACCACGAGGAATTCAAGAAAACTGTAAACAATGAAAGCATAAAAGATATCAAAATTAATACAATGCTTTCTTACAAGCACTCGTTATTTAATAGGGAGGGCTGGAGTATTCGAAAAATACGGATACAATTCTGATTAAAATTAATCCTAACGGATTCCAATCCCAATTCAAATGTATTTTTTCATAAAGTGAGATATAGTTGAATGAGACTACATAACTTAATTTTTGTACTACAAGTTTCTGCATTCATGTGAACACATCACGACGTATCATGTGCGAAATTATTGCTGAGAAAAGTTGAAAGGAATTAACAATTACATATATCCTCAACAACGGCACAATTTTAAAGAGTTAATTGTTAGCACAGAATATAATTATTGATTTACAAAAAATGGCAGCATTGCCTGTACAGCAGTTACCCTGATTTGAACTAGGATCCCCTGATGGCATGATGAGCTAGAATGTTGTGCGGATTTCAAACTTGCTTTCAAAAATATATTTTTACAGCATGTTGGAGTAAATTGACAAACTTTAAATGCCCGAACTGAACAGGTACTATCATTATTTACATAAAACTTTGAGTACATGCCAGTTGTTGGGGTACAGGTACAAATTCAGAATTATTTGAGGCTGCACCTGCCAGGAACAGGTACATTCTTCAAACATACCTGCAAGTTATAGAATGAGTACCTGAAAATGTGGGTACTTTTTCGCTCATAAATCCATATTACAATCCTGTTTTATGAGACTCTTTTCATAGTCCTCCCTTTTTTCTCTTCGATTTATGTAATAGAGATGGCTGACCAACTGAGCACAATGTGACGGCAATAAATATGTGCAATTCCATTCATTGTGCAATAAATGTCGTTAAATGATATTGCGGTTATTAAACATGACATTCACATGGAAGATTTAATTGAAGGCGACAATGTCTGAGACGCAGGAAGGTCTATTTGATCAAAAATATACGAACATTTGAAATGACAAAGTAATAGTTCCATTAAGATGTCTAGTATTGCAAAAATACAGAATTGTCTGTAGCTTGTAATTACTGTGATGTAAAATGTCGAATGTCATCATGTTGAATCGTTTCCAGTAATTCTTCTAAAGTACCTGATTTGGTATAGGTACCAAGGGAAATATTTAAAAAGACAAGTCAAGAAAATGTGTAAGTTTAAGACATTTAAAAAATCTACACTCGAGGCAAGACCTTCTCTGGCCCATGCCCCACCACTGGCAATGGAATGCCGCTAAGTGCGACAGACCGAGTATGATGGCGCTCCTCCAGCGCAGCAACGCGAGGGTTGAGGTCTTCGACGACAGGATTCTCATCCTCTGGAAACCAGCACACGCGCAACCCAGGAATATCTGGCTGATTCCCCCACTCGTCATCGCTTCCATCACCTCCACCGTTAACCCATCCTCCATCACCTCCCCGCGCTCCGCCATCGCTACCTCTTCCAGTATCATCAGCCTCCAGATCCCCTCTACTTCAGGATCCGTTTCTTAAAGCAGCGGGGCCCGCTCTCCAAAATCCTCAACAACATTCTCGCGTGGAACTAGCGGCCCACGAGCAGCGCCCAGGACTCCGTCCAGCCGGGCAATCCTGTCTCGGAGAAAATCGAGAATCCCATATCTAGCCCAATACACAACACCCCCAAGCATCCCGAGACTAATTCCCACAAGTCCTACATACATATATACATACATGATTACATACATAATTACATACGCCAGAGCACACATATATTGAAAGAAAATATTAAAAACCTAAAATCCAAGTTTCCGAGGACTCAACGGCAGGAGGAAATGTGGTTGAGGAACTCATTCCAGGACAAAGATTGTCCGCGAACCTCCTACAAACCCCCGGGACGGACGACGCCAGCCAGATTAATCGGTGCATGGTCAAGGTCATCCAAACATGTGCCTTTTATCCCAGCTACAAAGTAACATTTTCCATGCAAACAACCATCACACCCAGATAACTTGTAGCAATCAAAAAAATTCAAATCCACATTAATATATCCCATATCCACTTAATTACATAATAATTTGAACAATATAAACTGCTAACAACTACAATTACATGCATATAGTACACTTAAAAAACAAACCAAAAATTTTACCCATTTTCTAAGAAACCCAATTAATTTGCCTAGTCCAACACCATCAACCTTTCCGGAGCGCAACAATGAAAAGTTACATCATGGTTAAATATCACGAGCTACTTAGATCCCATAAAAGCCCTCCCCATCAGAACAGATGGCACGAATGCGTCATCTAATTCCATGCTTGTATGCAAAGAGGGAGACTGAAGGACCGTATGATGACTTGATATAAGTCCTCATACAAGACCGCATGAATAATATAATTTATGCATCATCCAGAGAAGGCGACCGAATGACTGAATTCGGGCTTACTATAAGTCCTCATTCCAGTCCACTACTGACGTAGCTGTAGAATATGCCACATACAACTGACCAGGTATAAAAACTGGTGGTGGCAAATAAATTCAAAGTCGATCAAACATTGTTGTAAACTTAAGCAAATGCAGATCACTTAGTTTGTTTCTTTAAACAGTCCTAATCTTAATTATTGGCTACACGCAATAACATGCAAGCTCATAAGCTCATTCTTCAGTTCGTACATGATATTCCGAAAGTATAGGTTGCGAATATAACAAATTTAGCTGTGTCCCACACAGACAGAATTGAATCCCATAGCACAGAACGCAGCATTCGTGGTAGGTACGAATATGAACTAACAGAGACAGAGGTTGTATTGGGGAAATTTGGAAGTACATTGAAAGCCCAAAAGATTAGTAGCGCATGTACTCTATGATGCATGGGCTGTGCCGCGTAGTTTTAATTACGTACAGACAGCACGGTAAGAGAGAATGAAATAGAATAAGCATAGAATAAGCATAGAGAATAAGAAAGAGGGGCATGTTGAGAAGATGAGCGAGTGACCGTTAGAAAAGACGGCACGAGCGAGAGAAGACGCTAACTCGGAAGTTAGTGTATGAGGGGAGACGGAAGCGATCGGATATGATCGGAAGTACTTATAGATAGATAGAGAGGGAGTAGAAGTAGTGAAATACGGAGTGTATAGATATTAGAGAAAAAGTATAATTGTAAGAAATAGAAAAAAATAATTTAAGAGTTTAAAAAAACTGTATTTACTTACTCAGAAAGAAGTACAATATTGACATTGGGAACAGAAGTGAATTTTGAAGTGAACAAGGAGTGAAGTTGAATACCGACAGAAAATATAGTTTTGATTGAGAAAGAAGTAAAATTCTGTGACTGTAAACTTTTGATTGAAAAGGAAGTGAACTTTTGAGTGTGAAAGAAGTACACATAAGTAACTGCATAAGTATTTTTACTGAGAAGGAAGTGAAATTTTGAGTGAGAAAGAAAAGTATAATTAATTGTTAATTAATTACTGTGAGTTTAAAGGAAAGAACCATGAGTGACCTTTTGAAGCTTGAAATCCAAAGAGCAAAGATGGACATCGTAACCACCGCTTTGGACGGTACTTTAAGGCAAGAAAGAACTTCCGTGGCAGGGAGAATTGAATTGTTAAGAGTCAAGATCAACCATTTGGCTCACCTGACCCATCAATGGAATTTGCTAGTACCGGAGAATTACGACAAAGCTCTACTGATGGAAGGTTATCAATTTTACGAGTTAAAGAGGAGAATGAATGATTGGGTAATCACTACCGAAGCAATGAGACACTTTCAATACCAAGAAAGAAGTTCGTTGATTGGACAACCAACTCAACACCCGGAACAGTCTTCAACATCAACTCGGGGAAGCACTGAAAACCCGATAGTTCAAGTTGTGATTCAACAAAAGAATTTGGACCCAAGGAAAGAAAAGGTTGGAACTAAGCCGAAAGAAGGTAACAAAACTTCAACTAATGTTACTAAAGAAGTAATTCCGAACGTCAAGGATTCTAAAGATTCTGAAGAGCAAGAAAAGAAAGGGATGGCTTATCTGAAGAAGGTACCACCGCCAAGTATTTTCGATAGCTCGGATGATGAAGAAGGAATCAAAACGGGAAAAGGCCGAAATTCAGTGGAACCTGAGAGTACTGAGAATGAGGATGACTTTAAAAAACAGTTGGATGAAGAACTGGAGAGTTATTGGAAAAGAAAATCTTCGGGAGTTGAAGAAGAAGAAGTGATTAAAACACCCATTAAGAAAAGGAAGATTTTACCACTACCGTCATTAACCGAGTTAAGTCAATTACCTGAATTGTTGAAAGAAAAAGTGGAATTCATATCCGCAGCACATAAGAGGTTAGTTTACATCTTACCAATTAGTAAACAGTGCATTCCGAAATTACCGTCATCTGTGAAAGAAGGAAGAGATGCCATTCGAGACATCACCGTTCAGTGGTATGGACCACCAGAAGCATTTGGACCCATGAAAGGTATTCAAAATGTCCGAGAGAAGTTTTTGAAAGAAAAACTACAATTTAAAATCTTTTGGTCAAACATTACTCCGAAAGAAACACCACTTCGAGGGGTAATTATTCAAGGAATGAAGGCCGATATCATTTCAGCTATGATGGTTATTCATGATTGGATCATTTTAACCGAAAGAATGGAAGAATGGAAAGGGAAAGAATATGAAGGACTGAAGATTTTGCAAGAAAAGATACCAAATTTTGCAATGCCCTATGAAGTAAGCAGCATTTTGAATCTTACTCAGCGACCAATCAAAGAAGTAAAAAGAAAGAAGTACTGTATGACTTGCTGGAAAACGGAGCATGGCAAGTGTCAATATGCCGAGATGTCATCAAAAGACTATTCACAGTATTAGTGAAGAAGCAAGACAATTTTGACAGCCGAAAGAAGGAAAGTAAATCACTCATTAAAAATTATTTGTGTAAAGAAGGTTATGAATAATAATTATTGAGCGTTGTAAAATAATTAAGGAATTAGTCAGTAGAAATGATTTAGAAAGACCTTTAAAATAGGCAATAAACTAGACTAGAAATGAATTAGAAAAACCTTTAAAATAGGCATTAAAATAGACTAGAAATGAATTAGCAAGACCTTTAAGAAAGGCAATTTTAGATTTAATATTTTTTTTGATTGTATGAAGAAAGAAGAGAGATCTGGAAGACTGGAGGAGTAGAGAAGAAAGACATGCTAAAGTCTCTAAGGAGCAAATAATTTTTTTTTGTTATGAAATGAATTTATTGACATGAATTATTATAATTATATTTTATTAATATAAACTAAGAAAAAATTTGAGGACAAATTCCATTTAACAAAGGGGGTAATGAGAGAGAATGAAATAGAATAAGCATAGAATAAGCATAGAGAATAAGAAAGAGGGAGATGAGCGAGTGACCGTTAGAAAAGACGGCACGAGCGAGAGAAGACGCTAACTCGGAAGTTAGTGTAGGAGGGGAGACGGAAGCGATCGGACATGATCGGAAGTACTTATAGATAGATAGAGAGGGAATGGAAGCAAGCGTGACTAAGTGAAATAATTATAGAAAGAGAATAGGAATTTTAGAAATAAGGTTATAAAATAAGTTTGAGAAATAGAAATAAGTTTGAGAATTGAACTGAATAATTAATAGTGAATAAAAGTCTAGAACGGACATTAAAACTGAAAGACAAGTGTGAAGTGTTTTGGGATTATTTTAGAAAGAATAATTATTACAGTTAAGAAAGCGATCGGAGATGAGTTCTCTCCCACCGAAGGACTCCTCGGAGTCAGCCTCTCATGGCCAAAGCAGAGTGCTTAATTAAATCTACACCCTAATTAATTAAAGAAAGAAGCGGATCATTAAGATCCTGATTTAAAAATATAATAAATAATAAAGACTAATAAACACATCGTTTCATCGGCATTAATTTTACTGCATTTTTCGTAACAATGAAATCCCGTCTCTCAGTGGAATCACCGTCCCCCCTCTTTTTCTTCTCGCAATACATACCCGATCTCGGTTTCTCAACGAAATCTCCGTCTTTCGGGCAATACAAACGCGCTCTGTAGACCCTACTCGATTAATACAAACTGCCATGGTATCCTAATTGGCTGGCAACATGTGATAACCTTTACCATCGCGGTTTAGCACGTATTGCTGATCAAAAATTATTATACTACGAATTATAATGAAATTATAATGAAATTATAATGAAATTATAATGAAATTATAATGAAATTATAATGAAATTATAATGAAATTATAATGAAATTATAATGAAATTATAATGAAATTATAATGAAATTATAATGAAATTATAATGAAATTATAATGAAATTATAATGAAATTATAATGAAATTATAATGAAATTATAATGAAATTATAATGAAATTATAATGAAATTATAATGAAATTATAATGAAATTATAATGAAATTATAATGAAATTATAATGAAATTATAATGAAATTATAATGAAATTATAATGAAATTATAATGAAATTATAATGAAATTATAATGAAATTATAATGAAATTATAATGAAATTATAATGAAATTATAATGAAATTATAATGAAATTATAATGAAATTATAATGAAATTATAATGAAATTATAATGAAATTATAATGAAATTATAATGAAATTATAATGAAATTATAATGAAATTATAATGAAATTATAATGAAATTATAATGAAATTATAATGAAATTATAATGAAATTATAATGAAATTATAATGAAATTATAATGAAATTATAATGAAATTATAATGAAATTATAATGAAATTATAATGAAATTATAATGAAATTATAATGAAATTATAATGAAATTATAATGAAATTATAATGAAATTATAATGAAATTATAATGAAATTATAATGAAATTATAATGAAATTATAATGAAATTATAATGAAATTATAATGAAATTATAATGAAATTATAATGAAATTATAATGAAATTATAATGAAATTATAATGAAATTATAATGAAATTATAATGAAATTATAATGAAATTATAATGAAATTATAATGAAATTATAATGAAATTATAATGAAATTATAATGAAATTATAATGAAATTATAATGAAATTATAATGAAATTATAATGAAATTATAATGAAATTATAATGAAATTATAATGAAATTATAATGAAATTATAATGAAATTATAATGAAATTATAATGAAATTATAATGAAATTATAATGAAATTATAATGAAATTATAATGAAATTATAATGAAATTATAATGAAATTATAATGAAATTATAATGAAATTATAATGAAATTATAATGAAATTATAATGAAATTATAATGAAATTATAATGAAATTATAATGAAATTATAATGAAATTATAATGAAATTATAATGAAATTATAATGAAATTATAATGAAATTATAATGAAATTATAATGAAATTATAATGAAATTATAATGAAATTATAATGAAATTATAATGAAATTATAATGAAATTATAATGAAATTATAATGAAATTATAATGAAATTATAATGAAATTATAATGAAATTATAATGAAATTATAATGAAATTATAATGAAATTATAATGAAATTATAATGAAATTATAATGAAATTATAATGAAATTATAATGAAATTATAATGAAATTATAATGAAATTATAATGAAATTATAATGAAATTATAATGAAATTATAATGAAATTATAATGAAATTATAATGAAATTATAATGAAATTATAATGAAATTATAATGAAATTATAATGAAATTATAATGAAATTATAATGAAATTATAATGAAATTATAATGAAATTATAATGAAATTATAATGAAATTATAATGAAATTATAATGAAATTATAATGAAATTATAATGAAATTATAATGAAATTATAATGAAATTATAATGAAATTATAATGAAATTATAATGAAATTATAATGAAATTATAATGAAATTATAATGAAATTATAATGAAATTATAATGAAATTATAATGAAATTATAATGAAATTATAATGAAATTATAATGAAATTATAATGAAATTATAATGAAATTATAATGAAATTATAATGAAATTATAATGAAATTATAATGAAATTATAATGAAATTATAATGAAATTATAATGAAATTATAATGAAATTATAATGAAATTATAATGAAATTATAATGAAATTATAATGAAATTATAATGAAATTATAATGAAATTATAATGAAATTATAATGAAATTATAATGAAATTATAATGAAATTATAATGAAATTATAATGAAATTATAATGAAATTATAATGAAATTATAATGAAATTATAATGAAATTATAATGAAATTATAATGAAATTATAATGAAATTATAATGAAATTATAATGAAATTATAATGAAATTATAATGAAATTATAATGAAATTATAATGAAATTATAATGAAATTATAATGAAATTATAATGAAATTATAATGAAATTATAATGAAATTATAATGAAATTATAATGAAATTATAATGAAATTATAATGAAATTATAATGAAATTATAATGAAATTATAATGAAATTATAATGAAATTATAATGAAATTATAATGAAATTATAATGAAATTATAATGAAATTATAATGAAATTATAATGAAATTATAATGAAATTATAATGAAATTATAATGAAATTATAATGAAATTATAATGAAATTATAATGAAATTATAATGAAATTATAATGAAATTATAATGAAATTATAATGAAATTATAATGAAATTATAATGAAATTATAATGAAATTATAATGAAATTATAATGAAATTATAATGAAATTATAATGAAATTATAATGAAATTATAATGAAATTATAATGAAATTATAATGAAATTATAATGAAATTATAATGAAATTATAATGAAATTATAATGAAATTATAATGAAATTATAATGAAATTATAATGAAATTATAATGAAATTATAATGAAATTATAATGAAATTATAATGAAATTATAATGAAATTATAATGAAATTATAATGAAATTATAATGAAATTATAATGAAATTATAATGAAATTATAATGAAATTATAATGAAATTATAATGAAATTATAATGAAATTATAATGAAATTATAATGAAATTATAATGAAATTATAATGAAATTATAATGAAATTATAATGAAATTATAATGAAATTATAATGAAATTATAATGAAATTATAATGAAATTATAATGAAATTATAATGAAATTATAATGAAATTATAATGAAATTATAATGAAATTATAATGAAATTATAATGAAATTATAATGAAATTATAATGAAATTATAATGAAATTATAATGAAATTATAATGAAATTATAATGAAATTATAATGAAATTATAATGAAATTATAATGAAATTATAATGAAATTATAATGAAATTATAATGAAATTATAATGAAATTATAATGAAATTATAATGAAATTATAATGAAATTATAATGAAATTATAATGAAATTATAATGAAATTATAATGAAATTATAATGAAATTATAATGAAATTATAATAAAATTATAATGAAATTATAATGAAATTATAATGAAATTATAATGAAATTATAATGAAATTATAATGAAATTATAATGAAATTATAATGAAATTATAATGAAATTATAATGAAATTATAATGAAATTATAATGAAATTATAATGAAATTATAATGAAATTATAATGAAATTATAATGAAATTATAATGAAATTATAATGAAATTATAATGAAATTATAATGAAATTATAATGAAATTATAATGAAATTATAATGAAATTATAATGAAATTATAATGAAATTATAATGAAATTATAATGAAATTATAATGAAATTATAATGAAATTATAATGAAATTATAATGAAATTATAATGAAATTATAATGAAATTATAATGAAATTATAATGAAATTATAATGAAATTATAATGAAATTATAATGAAATTATAATGAAATTATAATGAAATTATAATGAAATTATAATGAAATTATAATGAAATTATAATGAAATTATAATGAAATTATAATGAAATTATAATGAAATTATAATGAAATTATAATGAAATTATAATGAAATTATAATGAAATTATAATGAAATTATAATGAAATTATAATGAAATTATAATGAAATTATAATGAAATTATAATGAAATTATAATGAAATTATAATGAAATTATAATGAAATTATAATAAAATTATAATGAAATTATAATGAAATTATAATGAAATTATAATGAAATTATAATGAAATTATAATGAAATTATAATGAAATTATAATGAAATTATAATAAAATTATAATGAAATTATAATAAAATTATAATGAAATTATAATGAAATTATAATAAAATTATAATGAAATTATAATAAAATTATAATGAAATTATAATGAAATTATAATGAAATTATAATAAAATTATAATGAAATTATAATGAAATTATAATAAAATTATAATAAAATTATAATAAAATTATAATGAAATTATAATGAAATTATAATGAAATTATAATGAAATTATAATGAAATTATAATGAAATTATAATGAAATTATAATGAAATTATAATGAAATTATAATGAAATTATAATAAAATTATAATGAAATTATAATAAAATTATAATAAAATTATAATAAAATTATAATGAAATTATAATGAAATTATAATAAAATTATAATAAAATTATAATGAAATTATAATGAAATTATAATAAAATTATAATGAAATTATAATAAAATTATAATAAAATTATAATAAAATTATAATAAAATTATAATGAAATTATAATAAAATTATAATGAAATTATAATGAAATTATAATGAAATTATAATGAAATTATAATAAAATTATAATAAAATTATAATGAAATTATAATAAAATTATAATAAAATTATAATGAAATTATAATAAAATTATAATGAAATTATAATAAAATTATAATGAAATTATAATGAAATTATAATAAAATTATAATGAAATTATAATAAAATTATAATGAAATTATAATGAAATTATAATGAAATTATAATGAAATTATAATGAAATTATAATGAAATTATAATGAAATTATAATGAAATTATAATAAAATTATAATGAAATTATAATAAAATTATAATGAAATTATAATGAAATTATAATAAAATTATAATGAAATTATAATGAAATTATAATGAAATTATAATAAAATTATAATTTGTAGTAGCTCAGTTAGCAGGAAATCGGCTGGTTATTTAAATGTGTTGAGTGATATGATTTGGATTGTCAGTGTTTTTTTAATTTTTTGCGTATGAATACCTAATAGGATTATGCATGTTGAATTAAACTAAGCACTTGATCAATGCAGTACCAACAGTAGAAAACATATGGACATGTTTGTGGATGCAAAGCTCTGCAGGAAACCATAGAGATGTATCTCCATGGGCTGGCGCCTGGCCACATGCATGCGGAGTGTTCCATAGCATAGCGTAGACTATGAGCTCGATGGTGGGTTGTGCCGCGAAGTTTGTATTGCGAAACGAAGACACAGGATTTGATTATAAAGGTTTGTTAACATTTACGCAAACAATTTTTATTGTAACTAAGAGGCAAGACTGCTAACTGCAAAAGGCAGTTAATTAAAATAATGATTCCTTCAAGTTTTAAAACGTACTTGAAAGGCAGATAATCTAACGTAATATTTTTAAGTTGCTGTTTCATAAACATACAATTTGAATACAATATTTTATATACAAATCTATGTTGTCGAATCTTAAATATAATTGTTTGTTTTTCACATTATCGCTCCAAAACCGCCTAGAAAATAATGAATATAATCAAATCTAGTAATAACTATGTATTATAGCTCCTTATCGAGTTCGAGTATACCGCCGAGTATCGAGTACGAGTACGAGTTCGAGTCGAGTACGGTCAAATTTTTGTGAATACTCGATACTTGAAATGGGTTTCGAGTACGGGTAACGATTTTTCACATACTTACGAGTACGAGTATCAAACGAGTACGAGTCCAATAAAAATACTCATAAGGGTTATCGAGTTCGAGTTCGAGTACCACATGCTAAATATACGAGTACGCGTACACGTGCACACAAGTGTTGCAAACTTTTGAATTTCCAGTAAAGAGACGAAGGCGCTAATATGAAATTGTCACAAAAAATCGTTGTATCCACCAGTCACGACTCTCTCAGGTTTCAAAGTATAATCTCTCTCTATTTAGTACATTACTATTGAAGTTAAAACAATTAATTAATTCTACTGGCTGAACATATTAACACAAACTCTTCGACAGGCGTAGTTGAATTGATTGAAAATTTACAGAGACACTTTACCAACTGCATGTTCAATTTAAAATTTTGGGGGAATTATTTGTGAGAAATTAAATGAATCTAAAAAAAATCACTGTTCAATTGTGGTCTTGTTATTATTAAATACTCGAGTATGAAGACTCGAGTCACGGCACGAGTACGAGTACGGGATTTCGGTATTTACAGTTCCGTACTCGCGAGTATGAAACAAGTTCGGGTTCTGAACTGGAACTCGGTCGCTTATTTCAAGTATTTTCCTGAGTACTCGTATATGTGGCGAGTACGAGTACCTTGGATTGGAGTCCATACTCGATGCTTCGATTTCGAGTACGAGTTCGAGTACGGTTCCGCAAGGTAATCACTCAATAAGGAGCTATACTATGTATGTTTACTACATGGAACATGCTTTATCAAGCTAATCTTAAAGTGCTTAAGAGATTTTGATCTCACTGAGAATATAATCGCTTGACAGAACGATAGCGCCTTTTTTATGAAATTTGTTTTTGAATGACATAATTTGAGGCTACAATTCCTAGTATAGTGTCCAGATTGATTTGTAAAAGTCCCTCAATGGTTCCCAAAATCCCCGCTTAAGTAAGCTCCAATTTAATATTTTAAAATACATCTTTTCTTGTTTTTTTTTGCTAAAATGTATTTCAAGATATTTCTAGTTAATCTATTAAACAATTAAATCTTTAATCTATCCGCTGATTTTTACATGGACGTACCGTTTTGTAAATAACAATTTTTTAAATGGACATATTGTTAATACTTTTTGGTGTTGTCACGTCTATCTAGGTTCGAGTGGCCATTGAAAAAATCCGAAAGTCAACAAAATTGCGTAGCAACTTTAAGCACGCTTGCAAAATCGAGTTACTTTCAGTCAAAATGTTGAACTGGACGTTGCAACCCGTTGGAACTCGACGTACACAATGCTGACAAAAGTTAAAGTACAGCATTTTCTTAAAATTAGTTAGTAAATATGTTAGTAAAATTAGTAAATAAGTTATTGCATCTGATACAATACAATTCATTCTATATTTCACAGTGAAATGTTCTCTGAATCCATTTGTAAATGTTGACGTGGATGTCCTCATCTGTTAAGTTGCATTTTGTTTAACTCGGAATGGAATTTAATTAAAGAAATTTTGAAGCTACTTATGGCAAGTATGATATTTTACTAAATTTATACTCGAAATATGTGGTTAACTTAACTGAAATTGTTTTTAACAGCAAGTTTCAACAGCCATTTTAGGATGTTACCTTGATGCTTTTAAAAGCAAAAATACCAAGAATGTCCCTCAGAGCAGCAATATACATTTGGTTGTATAATCATTTACATTTGCGTTTTATGCAGTAATTGTTTCTAAAAACAACTACTTATTAAGTAACCAAAATGTTTCAAAGAATATGATATCTCTTAGGAAACAAATTAAAACCAGAACGGTTTTCGTTTGTTTGATAATTTTCCTTATTCTTCTTTGAATAACGTTGTTTAACTTTCATGTTTGTTTTATCAAAACAACCGTCTTCCCGATATCTGAAACGCTTTAACATTTGCTTGCGCAAAGCTAAATAAATATTAACCAAGTTTAGATGAGCTTTTTTACGTTATGGGTCTTGGTAGTTATATAATCAGTTGCATTTGGGATATTTTCATGATTTTAAGGTTTAAACATATATTAGTGAATATTTTAGTTCTGGACCCTTGTTGCAAATTACATTGGTCCAAAAGCATTGGTGTCACCAACGATGTTATCAAGCTGAATAAGTAGTTAGTTTTAACGCTTAATTTATTGAACTGTGCAAATTGGATTTATTCAAATGTAATAGAAATGGAAGGCGTTGGATTGTTGGGATAAAGTTTGCACACGATTGGACGATAAGTAGAACCAACCACAAATTTCACTGAATCCATTAACAATTTGATAACAATTGAGCGGTTTATTTCTAAAACAAATAATTTCCCTGCTCTTGTACTTTCATCCACGCTGGGTGGCAAATATAACAAACACCACATATAACATAATATAACAGGTAGTTTTGTAATTAACATGTCAAAATGCAAAGTTTTGGACATTTCAAAAATTTGCATACTTGCCCAAAATCTAGGCATGCGTGAATTAATAAGCGATTTTTAAGGGAACTGCACCGAAAGATAAAAAAGTCCCGTACTGTTTTTCTTCCATAATAGTCACCTTGATTAGCGCAAATTAATCAATCCAGGCGAACGTAAAGGCTCGTTGTCACTGAGTAAAATTTCTGGCGGTTTTATCTTTGTCAATCGGTTACGACACCCTAGAAATAAAAGTTTCTTTAAGGGTTCTTTTTACGGTGGATTTCAAGTCAAATACACGGAAACTCTGACGAACTTCATTTGCAATTGCTTGTTGTCATTTGTGCTAAAATTTGTCGTGGCAATTTTGAGGTAACAGCAGGTGTATCGGTGCTTACTTGGAATAATCTTAGGACACTTAGTTTCATCGGGCAAATTATGTGAGCAGATTATTCACACAAATGACTCCTTCAGAATCAATCGTTGGAGATGTGCTAGAAAGCTTATCATTACTCCCATAAATATTCTGAGCTATGTAAAATATTAGTTCGGCTTTGTCAATTTACACAGTAAAACACATTTTGCAAAGATACGCAAAGTAATCGCATTACCTTCATAACACTGTCAGAAGGGTTTCACAAATGACGAAAGAGCCTCAAGACCGGTTTCTATAGAAATTGTTGAGATTGGAAGTGACACCACAGTAAAGACGAATGTCACAAGCCATCTTGACCCTGGTTGTATAAGTATTCTAGGTTACAATTACCAAGGTTTACACCAAGATCATGTTGAGTAACTCGTTTTTAAATTGTTCACTCCTACAAAATATTATTTTGAAATAACTAGTCGCGTGTCTGTAGAAAATTTCAGTTGGGTTTCCATAACCTGCAGATTAGGCCAAATCATTAAGAGTTGTGGAATGTCAATAGTTTTTCTTCATACCGCTCGCATCAACGATCCTGACTAATTACAAGTGAGATCAAATTTATTTTAACGTTGCTTTACATTTGTGTTCGCCATGTACATAACGCTTAAAATTTCGCCCAATAGTCACCCACGAGTGTAGAGGCTGACAAGATCAACACGGATCTTCCTTCAAAGTTCAATTCAACAAACACTTGACAATGGTGGTGCCGTGATTCAATTACTTCTTCATGATTGAAGTAGGGTTGAAGTGATTAGTATGATTGCTTACTCATACTTGATTCTTCTTACATGGATGGTTCGATTAGTAGACGGGTGAGATGGGCATCCACGATAAGTTTATTGTCGAATCTGTCCTTGAGTAACTACCAGACTTCGGCGTAATTACCATCAGTGATTGATAAATGACTGTTTACAGATTCAGCTTCACCGTTTAGGGATGATTTTAGATATTGTAACTCCTGGGAGGGACGCAATCTACTCTGACTGGCGCTGATTAAATCATAAAACGATGTCCATTTCTCTAGCTCTCCGTGAAAGACTGGAACCTCAAGATCAGGAAGTTTTACCTTGGCTGTTGACACTGTAGGTAAGGCATCAGGTGTGACGATTTCAATTTCTTCTGCCATCTTTAGGTAGCGTGCACTGAGAGCAGGGTTTTCTTGAAGTTGGCATCAGTAGCGGCTGTCTCTTCAAAAGCTTTGCTATTGTTGTCGAGTTGGATTTTGAGGAGATCAAAATTTACTGACGAGAATTTGAGTGACCCTTAGCGAGCAATTTCTTCTTTAATGATAACAAATCTCGCTTTCACCGAATTCTGGGTACTTCTTAGGCCTTTTTATGTCATATTGCCTTTTCTTAAATACTCCACACACCTTAACAGACGGCTGGTTTCAAAGTGTGGAACTACACTGAATCCGGTTACGAAGGACCAAATGCAGATTGTAAATGAGTATGCTGTATCGAGCAGCCAGATGTAGGAAATGCAATATGAGATTGTTGTATGACAAAATGACTTGTGGCTGGAGTCCGAACAAGTTGGTTACGGGGTTATTTTAGACTCAAAAAAAGCGTTAATAATAACTTGCAACGACTAATGTCAGTACAAGGAGGAGAAAATGCTGCTACCGCTCCAAGCTTCGAAAAGTCACTTATTTGGGATAGGTAAAATTTTGGTATTCATAGTACAATGGTTCATGGACATAGTAGTAAAAATTAGTAATAATAGTAATAAATTCATAGTATAATTATGACATTTGTGAAGGTTTACTGGCACTTGTGAACACTAAAGGTAGGAAGATAAGTTAATTAGCATATACACCGGTGAAGTGAGCAATAGGTTACCGTAGGTATCCAATGTTAACACTGCTCCAGAAAGACACATTAAGTAAGAAATACAAATAATGGTGGCAGGGCCACTGTTGATAAAGGCCAACAGAGGTCATTCTAAATTTATACATACCAAAAATATAAACCTTCAAATGACGCGAACAGGTAACGCATCGCAAAACGTGACCCAAAAGTAATTGTGAATTAACCTTAACAAAGACATACTATGTTATACTATTGCGTTAAAGGATATTTGAGAAAAATGTTCAGCCGGGAACAAAAATTTGAAATATTCTCGAACCTAAAAAGTAAGCTTTGAGCTTGTGGTACTGAAGAATTCGTTCTATTTAGTTGTTCCTTTACTGAACAAAAAAAGTTTCAATCATTTCGCGACAGTAGAAATATTTCATTTTAGTTATCACTAGAGGTATAGCCACCGCCTGCGTCGGTGGTTTGCACGGTTTCTGTTAAAAAGTGTAAGTCCCATGCTGGTGATTTTACCGCTAGTAATGACTCTCTTGAGATATTCCTCATGATTTTGAATATTATTTTGAGTTTATGACAGACAACGCTCCGTTGAGGTTGGACGCGCTGAGCTTCCACTCGCTGAGCTTCGGACATTAAGATGAATGGGCGTGAAAATTTAAAAAAAAACTCTTGCGCCATCGTCAAATTATGCTATAGATATCATTTTTTTATCCTTATTTCATTATTATTTGTATTATTATTTCATTACTTTTTTATTATTAATTTTTTTTTATTATTATTTAATTAGTTTTATTATTATTTCATTATTTTTTTTATCATTATTTCATTATTTTTTTTATCATTATTTCATTATTTTTTTTATCATTATTTCATTATTTTTTTATCATTATTTCATTATTTTTTTATTATTATTTAATTAGTTTTATTATTATTTCATTATTTTTTTTATCATTATTTCATTATTTTTTTATCATTATTTCATTATTTTTTTATCATTATTTCATTATTTTTTTTATTATTATTTCATTATTTTTTTATTTTTGCCATGTAGCCCTTATTGCAATGTGTACTCGCAAGCCTAAAAAGCGCGTTTGGGAGAGAGCGAAGATTTAAAAAACTCTCTTATGCCACGGTCAAATTATGGTATTAGATTTTGTATTTGAATTTCTTCATTATTTACATAAAAAAATCAAGCATTTAACGATTTTTAATTAATTTGAAATACGATGCTCTTAATGCCGGGCATTTTCAATGGTGTGCAAAACTGGGCAGGCATATATCGAAGTGCATTTCGTTGTTGAAGAGGCAAAATGATCTATATGCTATGTATTTTGTACAGCATGTAGATCATTTTGCCTCTTCAACGACGATTTTCAATTGGCCAACCCTGACTGCACCCACATTTCAAAAATTCCAAAATAAGTATTCAAAATGCCCCCATTCCGAAAACTTCGTGAAGATACCAAAATAATTTAACAAAATGACCTAAAAATGCCTGAAAAATTGCCAAAATGTCCTGAAAACCTTCACGTTTCAATATACACTAATTGTAAATCCCTTGGAATTTTAAAATGGCTAACAGTAGACTAGGTGTATCAGTCATTAGATTACAGTCATGGGAGTAGATCGTGTAAAAATATAGGTATAAATGCAACTACCTTTGACTTAAAGGATATTTGCCGTTTGCAATTATTGCTCTCCCTATACCTAACAATAAAGCCTGACTTGAAATCCACATTCTCGTTCTGGACTATCGTCACATACAATTAATTGCTAATATGTATACATTCTAGAAAAACGATTGGGATTATGGGGAATACTGCAATTTGGACTTGTTTGGTGGAATGAGCTTGTGTGAAGGAGTCAGGTGAGAGTTGGTGAGGCTAACTAAGCGAATTGCAGTGGAGCAATACTTCATTAAAACTGTACTAGGGAGCTTTTGAATATTTACTGGCTACAAGCAGAAACACTAACAATAAGTAAGGAGTGAGCGCTAACGCTAAGCACACGTAGGAATTCCACCATTGCCCTGCGAAGAGAAATATGTAGCTATGTATGCTCACGTTCAGTTTAAACACCACCTCACAATGAGCAGTTGGAATTTGATACAACAGTGATACGTGAGATACGAAGCTATACGCTGGTTAACGTGTAGCTTCATAGATACTATTTTGCAGAGAAATCGCAGTATTGTTCTTGCGGTTTTTTTAAGTGTTCAGTATTTTGTGTTGCAATGTTAGTGAGTTAGTAATATTTAGTAGTCATCAATACTTTATCAAAATTAATTTACGTCGTTCATCCTTCTCCACGTATAGCCAGATAATTGGTATAGCAATTTCTCCTCATTCAGGGTTTCAAGCACTGCCATGACTCATGTACTGTATATGTGACTTTACCTTCGCCTCCAATACGCTCTAGTGAATCTGTAATAATTTCATTATTTAGACGTTGAATTTACATAAAAATGTGAATATATTATGGGACTCTACTGTGCATTTCTGTGAAATTATCGGCTGGTCACCGCAGTGAATATGACCGAACTTACTTCTCGCTTTGCTAGAACGAGGATTTTAATTTTTAGTTTCTAACGAGGAAACCAGACTTCCTTTTGGCCTTACAATAGTATTACATGCGGAGTATCTGCCATTTATTTTAGATAGTAAGTTGTTTACATGGTTCGGATTGTTTAGGTAGATTTTGATGTGAAAAGGTGTGGATCGCATCGTCGTTACAGAATGTCAAAACAGTGGAGGACAATAACAGAATCACGAACGAAACAAGTCCATACGAACTGGTAATTATGGGTTTGCAGTCTGCATGTGTATTTTGATATATACATATCATGTAGTTCCTACGTTGTACGTATGTAACTTACATCAGGGTCCTACTCCAAAGTTCTCAGAAAATACGTTCATTTTTCGCAATTCCCGCAGTGACACGGAGCCTGAATGATGATCTTAGCCACAAGTGCCAAATCTTACCACGTGCAGGTAAATCGAAAATGTCAAAAGGTAACACATTTTTTAATTCTACACCTCAGGAAGTGTATTCTATAGCGTCTTCAGATTTGGAATATCAAAAAGTAAGAATGTGGTTGAGACAGCGGAGGTCGCCGAATTTTGTCCTTTTAAAATTGGGTGTCTTACAGATACTTCAAATTTCGGAATTGTTAAATCTCCTAAGAATCTTTTATCTTTAAACCACTCAGAGGATATTTCAAGATCCATGGGAAATGGGGAAAGGGAGCTGTGTCAAATGTTCATACAGTTTTTGGGAATACTGTATCCTAATATACATATGGACGTACGTAAAAATATATACAAGTGAAAGTTTCAAAATGTTCAGGTTATTTTAATAAACGATACTGGATTTAACATTATTTAAAAAAAAGGAGACCAATTTTTAAAGAAAATACTATTACTCAGCTACTTGTACCCAATAACAATTTTATATCACGGAACCGACTACGCCAGTCGAGAAATCCCTTCCATGTAGAATTTAAAAATGTGTTTGTTTTACCTGTTGGTATTTTCAGTTTATCAGCATGTGGTAACATGCGGCATTTGAAACTAAAGTCATAGTTCAAGCTTTGTGCCAAGTGCCAACACTGAGGTAAGTGGGAAATGAATGAAAAAAATGAACATACACTTTTCAAATACTTTGGACTAGAACCCCAAATGTACGTAAAGTACAGCTGAGAAACTAATATCACGAAACATTGAAAGCCGCAGTTCCAGTTACCAGTTCGTATGGATTTCTTTATTAGAATTCGGACAACTCTCGCATATTTATTAAGAGCTTACAATGGAATCAATAGTTGGGAACAGTTGGGACGAAAGTTGTGATGTAGAAGCAAGAGTATAGTAGACATCTCGCCTGATCAATAATTTATTACATAAACTACCAACAATCACAAGACTCTAGTAACGAGCTAACCATGTATTGGTGTCAACTGTGGAAGAAAATACACAAGCCTTTGATTGCGCTAGCAGTTATTGGATTCGTCAGTGTCACAGCAACTCAGACTGAGATAGAGTTTGACGATAATGATGCACATAGAAACAACCGAATTGACACTTTAAGTGATAATGATATCCTAGTAGCATCAACCACACCGAGCGACGCTAATAGTAATCCTACGCAATTACCTAAATCTAATGATTTGCCGACGATCCCAGTTTCGTCCGTGCCACAGTTACCACATTGTAGAGGTGGCCAGGACAAGATTCCATACAAGTCAGACGAGAGAAATAATTTGCATCGAGACACTGGCAACTCGTCTGACGAAACTGTAGTGTCACCATCGAGAGAACTGGTCAATGAGCGTCACGTCCTTGTTGCTACTCTTGATGGAAAACTCTCACTATTGGACCAAGGGGGCCGAATCCTGTGGTCAATTGCAACCGGCCAAATTTTCTCGTCCACTATTTCCAGCTTGCAAGTAGGTTTTTTTTTTTTTAAAAAACTAGCTATTTTCACTGAAGTTGTCGTTTAAACTGCGTATACAATTATGTATTGAAATGTTTGCAGCTAAATGAGAATGGGAAATGGATCAATTTGATACCATCCTTAACGGGCGGGTTGTACAAATACGATGGGATAAGTTTGCATCCGATGCCCTTGAGTGCCGAAACATTGTTACGACGTTCTTTTAAACTCACAAGCGATGTGGTTATGACAGGTTTGACACAATTTTTATTGATTTCGAATTCGGGTGCGGAGTTATCATTATACATTAGGTATCAATATTAAATATCAACCTATTATTTCTTTAACCGAAGGTGGGAAAGAGCTTCGAACGTTTGGCATTGATCTGTTGACCGGAGCTATGCGGTATGAATGTGGAATGGAAGGCTGTACCACACAAGCAAAGGCTGAGTCGCCACCTGAAGAAGATGTGGTTTTAGTAGTGAAGAAACAACTGCAAACCGTAAGAGCCATAGACTCAGCCACTGGTTCAGAGAGATGGAATTTTAGTGTGGCTACCCATGAACTGGCATTAGCGGGAGTTACTGAGGGTTGTTATGAGGGAGAGCAGAAGGACTCAGGTCAAGATCATCTACTAAAAGTTGTCATTCCCGAAGGACTTATTATTGGAGCTGATAAAAGCGATCGGGCTGTGTGGCAACATAAGGTAGTATATTTTCTGTGTCTGTTAGACATTATAAGCTTGATGAATTATTTACGTCGGACTAATTATTGGCTTTACTCTGCTTGAGTCAAGCATTTACCAGAAGGAGAAAGTCCTATATTTAGTAGTGAAGCTATTGATTTTCACAATCCAAATTGAAACATGAATGTGACCATGCTCGTTTCTTGTTTGCTTTCAGTTTTCAAGCCCGATTTCCCAGGCTTGGGTTCTTGAAAATGGCATCATAAGGGTAATCGATCCTATTAAAAACTCACCCCGTGTCGAAGAGTCGCCTGCTCTGTACATTGGAATTCATAAGCAGCAATTTTATGTACAAGAGAGCCATACAACCGCAGAGAGACTGGAAAACGCGTTCGAGCTCCAGTTTTCACATAAAAGCCATAGTCAAAGGTCTATTGAAATTGGATGGAAACCAAGTTCAGGTAATCTACAAAATTTTGACTTCAAGAAAATGAATCCCGCTAACACCGTCGATTTGTGGCTTTGATAAAAATTACACCGATTTTTGTCCCGAGGATTTCGGGAAGGGACGGAATTTTCTACGGGACAAAAAAATTGCCTCCAGTAGAAACCCTAGTAAGAACCCCCAAAGTTTCAAAATCAAAAGCAGTACCTATCTGCACTGACATTGTCTAAGCTAAATCCCATGAAGATTTTCCATTCCCTTTGTTAATAAACGTATATACTTCCGCATGAATTATCTCACTAATGACTACCTACTGAATATTATAACACCTCCACAAATAATCGCTCTCCTACATTATCAGTCCCCATTCGAGTTCCGCTTATAATTCCTCAGACGGGCATATTTCCTTCACGAATAAATATTTCGGTTTAATTCCTTCCACATTAACCCTCCAAAGATAATCCCTTCTTCACATATTCGCTCAAGCATTTTAACTCCACAGTTAATGTTTCCCTTCACAAATAAACCCTCCCAAATTTCCCTCCGTGCGATTCCGTCTTCTATTTATCTTTCATTGATGATCCCTCCATCATGTTATTTCCTCAGATAACTCTGTCGTCTTCTCTCGAAAGGTGCTGCCTCACAATTTTCCTCTACAGATACTCACTCCCCATTTTTCCTCCACAGGTAATCCTTCCCATCCTCTAAAATTTTCCTTCCATAAACAATCCTTTCCTGTTTTCCACGCACATATAAACCTTCTGACTTGTACATATGTACTCCGTAGGTAACTCCAAGGAGGTTACATAACGTGTGAGAGATTGTTTGTAGAGGGTATGTCGGAAGAATCGTTTGTAGTGAGAGGAATTAATTACCTATGTAAGGAAAACATTGTAGGGATTATTTGTCGGAGGAAAGGAGTGGGAGGAATTAAATGTAGAGGAAACATGAAGAGGGATTTTTGCTGTTTGTGTATGTTGATAATTACAAAATGATTTCGTGTGTATTGAAATTATATGAAAGCTGCATAATTTAAAATTAGTTGTTTGCTTTTAGCTATTAAAGGTATGACGGATAGCAAAGCGGTGGCTCCTTATCAACCAGAATTCAATGGCTTTTATGTACTGGAGAAAGATGAAATGAAAACGTCTTTGCCGGCTATTGAACCAAGGAAAGAAAATAGTGCAGATAATGTTTCCGGTGGCGAAGCAGAGGATTTAGAAAATGTGAATAATTTTGGATTTACGGAAGGAGCTGTGCAGATTATTTTTGTGTCATTAGTATCATTATGGTTTTGGTGGTGAGCTGCCGAATTTAATAATTTTATTATTATTTAATATAAATATACATATAATTATGTATTATATATATATATGATCATGATCTCTATACAAACATGAAAAACTATCATGTGTAAATTGTATTATGGGCTGGATAATGAACTTTGTCAAATGGATTCAGTCAAATCAGTTAGATAATTGATCAGTGACATCTTCATCATCCTTAATTATTATTATTCGAAATTTCAGGAAGGAAGTGCTAGGGATTAGCCTGTTAACAGCAGTTGTTTTGAACTTAGTACTGATGCGACCTGTTATTCGGGCTGTCCGAACACAGACTGTGCGCGAAATGTGGGGATTTTTCCGGAATCAGCAGGAGGTAAACATATATTCTATTTCCATGTAGTCTCATATGTGCGACAAAAGTACGATGAAATGAACTACTATCCCCGTTTTCAGGAAAGGGCACTTTTGCCTCGAAAAGAAAGTGACACATTGGAGTTACCGTTCACGCATCGTACGAGAACAAGAACGACTTCTAGTTCATCAAATACATCCCAGTTATGTGTTGGAGATGACCCGAATACTTTCAGGTCACAGTACCTTGAAGAATTTAAACCAATCCAGTGCCTGGGACGAGGGGGATTCGGAGTTGTATTTGAGGCAAAGAAAATAATTGACGACCGAAATTATGCAGTGAAACGCATTCCTCTTCCTAATAGAGAAAAATCGCGAGACAAAGTGATGCGAGAAGTCAAGGCACTGGCTAAATTAGACCATCGCAATATCGTACGATATTTTAATGCCTGGATCGAGAAACCCCCATTAGGTTGGTTGGAGCATCATGATCCGCTATGGTTGGAGAGCAAAACTAATGCTTCGTCAGCGAATGTACTGTCTTCATTTGAAATGACGTCTAAAACAGATTACGATCCTATGGCTCTGAGAGAACGGAGAAACAAGAAAGAATATTCATTAATTTCAATGCCAAGTAAAACCCCGGTAGAAGATCAGGTGGAACCTGACGATTCATTTATTGTTTTCGCTACGGAAGGAGATGAATCTGTAAACCTAGATAATAATTGTTTTTCTGAGTGCGCTTTAAAGGCGATCGAAGGTAGTGGAGGTTGGGATACAAATTCATATGCAATTGAGCAGGCCTCATCAACTTCGCTGCTCGAAAACAGCCGCGTTTGTGATAGTATAATTACTAGTGTCAGTGGGGGGCGTGGTTTTTTCGCTAGACCAACTTTTCTTGATATTCCATCCATGCAGGAAGAATCTGGATCCCAGATTGCTGATTCCTGTGAAGTTGATGAAAGCATTGAAGAAGGAATAGACGTGGCAAATAATGCAAGTTACACTCCCAGTATAATGTACCTGTATATTCAGCAAGAACTCTGCCAAAAGAGAACACTGCAGGAATGGCTTCGAATGACAGAAGAACGCAACTTGCTTCAAGTTGTCAATTTCTTTACTCAGACAGTGGAAGCCGTGGAGTATATTCATTTGAATAAACTCATTCATCGAGACCTAA
This sequence comes from Allacma fusca, assembly GCA_947179485.1. Classification (NCBI taxonomy): domain Eukaryota; kingdom Metazoa; phylum Arthropoda; class Collembola; order Symphypleona; family Sminthuridae; genus Allacma; species Allacma fusca. The sequence goes on along the minus strand of OX359249.1, from coordinate 49,927,318 downwards.
AGCCTGGAAATATCTTCTTGGCCAGCGGTGTTGAATCTGAGTTTGGATCTTCCACCAAGGAAAGAATTACTGTCAAAATTGGTGATTTTGGACTTGCAACTACGGCTTCCAATCGTTTTGATACCGACACGCAACATACTCCGGCGGGTGATATTCCAGCGACGAAAGACAATTTAACCGGTCATGTTGGAACCCATTTGTACATGAGTCCGGAGCAAAGTCGGAACAAACCCTATGACTTCAAGGTAGATATCTACTCATTGGGTTTGATTTTTTTTGAGCTCCTTGTTCCCTTTTCTACTGAAATGGAAAGATACGAATCACTCTCTCAAGTTAGGAAAATGAGTTTCCCACGTCCTTTTCTTGTGGAGCATCAGGCCGAGGTAATACTTGCTGTCATTTTTAACTGTACAATATTATTGTTTTCTTTGTTTTATTTAGCTCAGTCAAACCCACAAATATTTAGTTATGTACCAGTTTTATTGTTTCGTTGTCTAGTATGAATTCATCTCAAAAATGGTGTCTCATGATCCAGAACAACGTCCGAATGCCACAGTAATTAAAAAATGGCTCAAGTCTCACCTTCTAAATGTGTCACCGACCGATTCATGCTCTCCGTCAGCAAGCCGTGGAATAGTTCCTTCGAAAAGTCTTTCAGCTGATTCAAGCATTTTTCCATTTAAAAAGGGAAGGTTCCTGAGTGAGCAGGAAAGGTTTCTGAATAAAACTCAATCCTGCATGTGAATTGTTTCTTACTATTACTACGGGATATGTAATCAGAATAAGCAACCCGGCGACTGACTTTAACCGGTAGTTTGTTAAGATATGATAAAAATTCATAGTATTTCATAGTAAATAAGGAAAAAAAATTATACAATGTTGAGCTGTATGTATATAGTATTTTTCTTATTTGATAATTAATTTGTAGCAGATTTTAACAGGTTGGAGTGGGTATGTAATGTACAGGGTGGTCAATATCTTTTTTAATCCCTCCTAGCCCATATAAGGAACGATGACTTTTCGAGGTAAATTCTTTTGCAGATTCAAAATCTTTTACGCTGACGTTCGTAAATAGTGGTCTCAGAATCCAGAACCGTGAAGCAAAGTTTATTACTTGTTTTATATTTTTCAATTTTGCTTCACATTTTTAGCTCACAATTTTTTACTTGCGTAGACTTAAAGGAATCCCAAACACATATTCAAAACTATTTTTATGAACGGCAAGCCGTTCATGAAAAAATGGCTAGATCAGGAATTCCTCGTTTTCCACATCTTTCGTTCCTTCAGCTGAACACAATTCTCAACGTATGGACTTGCTAGTTAGCTCCTGGAAAGCCCATAACATTTCCTGCAAACTAGCGTCAAATTTGAGAAAAATGTTTGACTGGGAACTTTAAATTAATGTCTCAAGTCCTCAAAAAATCTCTTACTTCACGTTTTTGACTATTGTGACTGCAATTCTGGACCGGCGTCAGTAAAATAGATTTTTCAAAATCTGGAAAAGAATTTGTTAGAAAATAGGGAGATCACATTTTTGGGTCTTCGTCTCTTATATGGACTACGGGGCTAGAAAGGATATGAAATACCCTGTATATGAGATGTGAAAAAAATCGTATCTTACTCTTAACGTTCTGAATTTTTCCGTGACCTCAGAGATGTATGCTAGTGTCGTTTAATTAAATTATTTTCGTATATTAACCGGTTGGCGAATGAGTGAAACGAGTTATGTAAGACTTTAGAAAAATGTGTTGGCTGTTTATGTGCAAAATAAGCAAGCCCTATAACTAGAAACCGAATGAGGTTCTAATATGAACTCTGATTAAACCTGCCGTTATCGTGACAGTTCAAACTAAACTGGGACATAGCTAGAATTTTGCGAAAACAGATAAGGTAGTAAATATCAAGAATTAAAATCGCAATAAAAATAAATCGCCTTCAGTAAACAGTGTAACTGGGATTAGCTTTCCCATTCTACAAAGTCCATAACCACATTCTTGTACTTGTGTTACATTTTGTTGTATTTTTTCCGATGATATTCGTGTACTGAATACTTCTAGGAAAGGTTTAAGGCAAGTAGATATGTTTCTGCAGAATTTCGGTTGTGAAGCCCCCAGATGCCCGTTTAACTTTTATGTGGCTATGTTTGTAACTTACTACTTGTTCTGATTCATATTAATATTGAAAATCTGACATGTTTACCTAAGAGAGATATATTCTATAAGATAATATTACGTAAAACTTACGTATAAAATCGAGTATGCATTTGTGTGATTAATTGTTCAAATGAAGTCAAGTCCTGAAAAAAGACAATCCGTTATAAAAATCAATGAAAATGCTGGGGTGAAGCCGATTTACATTCGTCATTGTTCGCTTCAAAATTTCCTGGAGCTCAGATTTCTATTTATTTATGAAACATTTTCTGTGATGCAAATGGAAGTCAGGTCGTTAAGGTTGTTATATCATGGTTATAACTCTGCTTTGAAGTTAACAGCTTCTTGTAAATTTTCCCTTATTTGCCGTTGGCAACATCCGATAAGTAGAGGTATGTGATATTCTTTCGGGACCATGATTCGACAATTTTTTTTTGCGTTTTACAATTCCTTCTTAGCAAGTCGAAGAAATAATGCATGCTTATTATTTAGTACACCATGTTACTGTACGAGCAATTGTTGGCCTTCAGTTAATTAGTAAAAAGCTGAACACACCAGTGCAGTTGAATTTATTAGTTTCATTGACTATTTAACATAAATAAACGGGCATAAGCAATTGTGGTTGGGCATGTTTTTATATTTTATTCATCCAGCCCGGAGATATCGATATCATTTAGCTTATCCTACATCCTACCTACATAAATTCAGTTTAGCACAGGGGTCTTCCTACACGCCTATTTGTGCGATTGTTTGGGACCATCTACTCGGGAACGTCCAAAAATTGGTGGAGGCAACATTTTTATATTAATTTTTGTTACTCACTTAGCAGCTACATACAAACGTATTTACATACAGGTTTACATATGTAATATTATATGCAGACGTGGTATGAATTCTACCTTGTTTTGCTGAATTTAAATTTTTTGAAGATCTTTTTGGATATTAAAATAACATTTTAGAAAAGGCAGTAAATGAAGTTCGTATATTAGAAATTTCTGATTCGAACACCAAATTCTAGAAAACTTGTATGGACTTCAAATTGAGATACCATAGTCAATGCACTGATTGTGAGCTAGTTCTGGGAATGGTTCTGTCTGTTCTTTGATTCTATATCTTTTCAACTGTCTTGAACCAAGGAACGTGGTAAGGCGAATTTACTCTATCAAAAGTGAATGTTCTGGTCCACATGTCGGTCCAGATTATTTGTAACAAATTACAGAGGCTGTGAATTGTTTGAAGCAAATTTTCCACCAACCAGCGTGTATACTGTATTTTGGCAATTAATATCGCTTGCAACCGTCTTGCAAAGATGCTAAACTGATTTTGCCTATCCTACATCCTACCTATACATTTAGTTTATGAGGGGCCTTCCTTCTCGCCTATTTGTGCAATTGCTAGGGCGTATATCCTTGCCTACAAGTAGGCATTCGACGATTCGATACTGCCTACATTTTAGCCTATATAGGGTAACGGAAAGTGTTAGCCCCTTCCTACTAGACATGTTCATACCGTTCTTGTTTAAAATACCGTAATTACCGTTACCGTAAAGCGGAAAAACTCCGATAATATTTTTAAGGTACGATATCGTAAATTAATCCGATTATGAGAAAAACATGAATATAAGTCGATTTTTATGGTATGTGTGTAACAGGGGTCGTATTTATGCGGGAAGGAGGGGAAGAATCTTCCCAGGGGAAAAAATTTTTCAGCAGGGAAATTTTCAAACGGGATAACGTAACAGGAATTGTCAAATCTGTTGACCTGTTTTGGGGCAGGGATTTTCGAAATCGTTTAGGTGATTTACAGAAACCATTTTTGTCAGCAGGGAATTTCAAATCTGTTGACCTTTTTAGGCAGGTATTTTCAAATTTGCTGAGGTGTTTTACGGGAAGTAAATTTTTTCAACAGGGTTTTTCAAATTTGTTGACCTTTTTTCAGCAGGGATTTTTGAATTTTTTGAGATGTATTACGGAAATTATCTTGTCATCAGGGAGTTTTAAACTTGCTGCAAACATGGACATCACAACCAGCAGGGAAAATAAAAAAAAAATCTTCCAGAAAGATTTACAAAAATCCGACCCCTGGTATGTAAAGATATGAAGTAAAAAATACAACATATTTATTCAACAATCAGTTTAGCGTCTTTGATGACAATTAATGTGAGAGAATTAAATGTGCAGAAATTCCTTATATAATAAGCTAATTTGAAAAAAAAATCAAATTTCCTTTTTTACATTCGTATGAAAAATATGAAAATCTTAAAATATAGAAAACGGTACTGAATTCAAAAATGAAAATTGCTTGCGCCCTATAAATAGGCATACAAGTAGGCCTACATGTAGGATAGGCTAGCATCTTTGCCGTCTTGCGAAAACCCTTCGACTTTCTAATTTGGTCGGTCCGGTCTACTCCGTACACAAAAATGGTCCGAAAGGTTGTAACAGATTCATTGGTTCGGCGTGAATTTGGGCCATGCTATTTCAAATGGTTCAAACTTTCGACCAAACTTTTTTCCTGACCGGAATAGTCCCAGGTTCTATTTTGTGAGATATCTGGAAATTGTTGGCCATATGTCCAGCAAAGGTAGCATTAAACAATGTTCAAAATTTAATAATATTAGAAAGAACAATAAAATTTTAAAAACTTAAAATTCCAAATTTAATAAGTTGTACAATTCGGGAGCGTGATGTACTGGAAAAGTGGTTTTGACGGGCCGTAGTGCATTGAATTCCTAAGTTTGTATTCAATTTATCATCCTTGAACTCTGAAAGTGTATTTTAATACTGCTTGAAATAAAAGAATGTGCATAAATTTCAGAGCTGCCCAAAATACATGGTATTTTAAATACATGTATTTCAAATACGTATTTCAAATACATTTTTGTATTTTGTATTTTCGTGGCTAGGTATTAGAGCTTCCTTCGGGTTTCCGAAATCCCGAAGTTCCGTGTTCGGAAACGGAACGGAACACTTTCGGAACATTCTCTTTGGTTCCGTCATTGAATCGGGACAAAACCGGAACATGAGCACTTGTACCGATAATATTGGGACCGGGACGGTTCAGAGCATCGGTACGAAAAATGTCCCATATAATTTATGTCATCGGAAAGCGGAATTGTTCTGTTCCGTTCCGAACCGATCCCGGTACAATTTCTGAAGCGTCGCGCCATCGTTCAACTAGAATGGAAACACATTTCTTATCGCACTGGCTTGTAAGCAGTTTTTTGCCAAAATAACGAAATTGGATGAACACAGATTTAATTTGCGCAAATGCTTATATGTAATGCGAGTATCGTTTTCCATGAAAATCAACAGAATAACTAATTTTGTTTAATAAACATGGGCATAGGCGATTTTTCTCGAAATGAAAATTCTGAAATCGAAATTATTAGCAGTAATGAAGCAAGCTTGCAGGAAATTAACACTGTTAGGCCATTGAAATATACACGCTACAAATATTTATTACTAAAAAATAATTAATAATAATTATATAATACTGCACAGTAGTTCTTTTTATATGGCCTAATTATTATTAAATATTATTTTATATAATTAAATAATAGCATTCCCTAGCATCCAATCTATTAAAAGTATATCATGTATATGTATTAAGTTGCCAGTAATTTGTACACGCATTACACGCATATGTTGTGAACAATTCCGGGATATTTCGGAACGGAACGGGTTCGGAACGGAAAAACTAGCATAATACGGAACGGAACACAACCTGTAACGGCAAAAATACTTTACTTCTGTGTTCCGAACGGTGTCAGTTCAAATGTTCCGATGTCCCGACAGCCGGAACGGAACCGGGACCAATATTATTTGTAGGTTTCGGAACGGAACGGAATTTCCTACGGAACAGAAATGTTGAACACATTGGAAGCTCTACTAGGTATGTATTTTGTATTTTGTAGTTTGTATTTTGTCTTACGAAGCAATGTATTTTGTATTTTGTAGTTTGTATTTTGTCTTCCTTAAGTAAAGTAAGCAATGTATTTTGTAGTTTGTATTTTGTTCGCTGTATAAGCTACTTGTGTTTTTTGTTGGCGCACTTTCTGTGTGTTTGCAAATTCCGTTTATGCCAAAAACCAATCACATCAATGAAGTAAAACGAAATGCAATCGTTTTAGCATCCCATAAAACTAAACTAGTAAAAGCCCCGTGCTTCGCACCGGAGCAATTACTTGTGTAAATAAATAGTGTAAATGATAAAAATGTAAATTGCAATAGATCTCGTATCAAGGCCTGTCGAGAAGGCTTAATATTAATATCCCGATTCGCCAGGCAAAGTAATCTCATATAAGACGTGAACTATTAACTGTAAGACTAACAATTCGTTTTTATATAGGTAGTTGGCATTTCATCATCAAAATATTATGGGACAACAGCTTCCGGCCCACTAAAGTTTTCTCTCAAACTCAATATTTGGCTATACACGTGGAATTTAACTAATCGCTTGATCAATTTAATACGAACGTCGTTATTAAACCTTGCTGTTGCATCACTGTATGGTGCTTCACCCCTTAGTGGATCAGCACAACGTGCTGATCAAATATGATTTTTTATGTTATTATAATTTGTATATAAATCCGTTGTACCGCAATATTGTAACTGAAGCCGCAGACGCTGGATGCACTGATTATTTAAAATAGAAAAAATGAAAGGATTTCATATTAGCGCAATACATTTAACTTGCTATATTTACTAAAGTCCATGGTTCCTACAAATCAATCCTTACTTCCTAATGATATTTTTAGGGATATAAAGATCAAAACTCTGGATGCTAAGGCTTGTAATTATTCTTCCTAATAGGAATCCCACACGAATGTCAACTAAGTTCAGCCATTAAAATTCTCCTCTTATCAAATTATTCAGTACTGTAACCGAACGTAGTTTTTCTTACTACCAGTCTTAATTTATTCCAAATTTGATGATTTATGTCTAATGTTTATAATAATTATGATTAGCGCTTTTAAGTGATAATCTAAAATGGCGTAATATTGCGAGCTTTCAGCAGGCTGCAAGCAGTTGGTATATATCCGAGAAGCAAAGCGAGCTGAGCGAGCTGAAAAAGCTCTCCTCTGCGACAGAGTCTCAGCTTTCAGCCCGCTGTGCTTCTCGGCTTGTTGGATATACCACCGACTTGCTTGGCTATATAGTGAAATAATGTAGTACATACCGGCTTCCTATATAGTGAAATAAGCCGGGAGGGTTTGAATTCGTGAAATAAGCCGCGAAAGTTTGAATTGTAAAGCCAAGGCCGCGAAAGTTTAAATCAGAGAAAGTGGTCAATAATAATAAGGACTAGTAAAAGCCCCGTGCTTCGCACAGGAGCAATTACTTGTGTAAATAAATAGCGTAAATAATAAGTGTAAATGGCAATAGATCTCGTATCAAGGTCTGTCGAGAAGGCTTAATATTGATATCCCGCTTCGCCAGGCAAAGTAATCTCATATAAGTCGTGAAGTATTAACTGTAAGACTAACAATTCGTTTCATATAGGTAGTTGGCAATTCATCATCAAAATATTATGGGGAAACAGCTTTCGGCCCACTAAAGTTTTATCCCAAACTCAATATTTGGCTATACACGTGGAATTTAACTAATCGCTTGATCAATTTAATACGAACGTCGTTATTAAACCTTGCTGTTGCATCACTGTATGGTGCTTCACCCCTTAGTGGATCAGCACAACGTGCTGATCAAATATGATTTTTTATGTTAATATAATTTGTATATAGATCCGTTGTACCGCAATATTGCAACTGAAGCCTCAGACACTGGACGCACTGATTATTTAAAATAGAAAAAATGAAAGGATTTCATATTAGCGCAATACATTTAACTTGCTATATTTACTTTAGTCCATGGTTCCTACAAATCAATCCTTACTTCCTAATGATATTTTTAGGGATATAAAGATCAAAACTCTGGATGCTAAGGCTTGTAATTATTCTTCCTAATTAGAATCCCACACGAATGTGAACTAAGTTCAGTCATTAAAATTCTCCTCTTATCAAATTATTATTATTATACGTAGTTTTTATCACTACCAGTCGTAATTTAATCCAAATTTGATGATTTATGTCTAATGTTTATAATAGTTATGGTTAGCGTTGTTAAGTGATAATCTAAAATGGCGTAATATTGCGACCTTCCAATATGCTGCAAGCAGTTGGTATATGCCGAGAAGAACAGCGAGCTGAGCGAGCTGAAAAACCTCTACTCTGCGACAGAGTTTCAGCTTTCAGCCCGCTGTGCTTCTCGGCTTGTTGTATATACCACCGACTTGCTTGGCTGTATAGTGAATAAGCCGGGAAGGTTTGAATTCGTGAAATAAGCCGCGAAGGTTTGAATTGTACTACAAACGCGCGAAGGTTTAAATCAACAGAAGTGCTCAATAATAATAAAGGATTTCAGATTTTGGATGTTCTACGTTTCAAGTATGTATTTTGTAGTTTGTATTTTCGTCGCCTGAAGAATGTATTTAGTATTTTGTAATTTGTATTTTCTACGTTTTGAGTATGTATTTTGTATTTTCGACGCCTGAAGAATGTATTTTGTAGTTTGTATTTTCGACGCCGGAAGAATGTATTTTGTAGTTTGTATTTTCGACGCCGGAAGAATGTATTTAGTATTTTGTAATTTGTATTTGGTGAGCATGTATTTTGGACAGCTCTGATAAATTTAAACTCATTAGCACGGGTGAAAATCACGATCTCCTTTAAAAACCAATGTTGCATGACCGACGAATTGTCAATCCAATTTTATGCTGTTACTGAAATTGTTGCTCTCACATCTCACTACTCGACTCCGCTCTGGAACGCAGAGACCCATGCACAAAATCTATTCGAATTTTTGATTTTATGATCTTCTGTCTGTCAGGGGTACTGAATAGTTAGATGCACATTTTGCAGACTACTTTTTTTATTAATTCAGCCTGCGGATGTTTCACCCAGACACTTTCGAGTTAACTTGATGAACCAGTCTCCCAACGTATGTATTTACTATGTACTCTAGTTTTTATGAGCTGGGTAAAAAATGAATAACAAATTGTTTTGGTCTATATCCCATGCTACAAGTAGGAACTTGACACCTTTTTCCCTGTAAAGGTCCCGATGAATCCTTAGCCACTTCCTACTTGCGGCTCTTTCTTATATGATAAAATTAAATAACGACAACGTAATTGGTAATTAAAACTTATTTCGTGATAAAATAATACAAAAAAATTGTTTCCACAAAAAGCTTATCTGGCGACCACACTGTTGATACTTTAAGACCACAAGCCTTGTTAGCTGTAGAAACCGGTGTTTTGTCCTAGTTCGAACTCGTCAATACAATGCAATCAGACACAAAGATGGGCCTTTTAATTCACCTAGCCTATTTCCTTCCTATAATTAAACTAACATAATACGCCTCCCTATTTGCCTATAATTATAATCCTCGTCAAGTTATCTCCCGCTTTTAAGGAAATGTTCAACGAAACGCCTTCCTCAAATCCTATAAAGGCTAAAGCAACACGAAGATCCTTCCTATAATATAGGAAACAGGGAGATGCCTACCTACATATATCCCTATAAATGTTCTTATAATAGTCCTTTTGGGAGTATCGTGTAACTATACCCTATTAGGAAGTTCAAAACTACTGTCCCTATATAAGTACACCCTTAAAGTCCCTACAGAAAACCGAAAACCCCGCATGTGTGTATGTCCAAATACCCTATACTTAATAATACTATATTTATTTATTGCTACGTTGGTCTGTTGGTTTGTTGACCTGTTGGTCTTTTCCACGCTGGAATTTGTTACATCATTGTTGACCAGATGTCCTAACAATCGTGCTATAACACGCTTTACTTCTCCGCGTTTTTACAACCATTTCTTATTTGTTGTAGTATAAAAGGTAGGGATTTCCCAATGCAAACTTATATATTCCTCTTCGAAATTACATGCATACGGCTTATTGTTCAGTGCATCAGTTGCATGACTATACCCCTACTCGGCATGTCAGCATCAGTAGCGTACCTGTTCCGTTCAGATTATATTTAATTACTTGTCCTAGCCTAAATTTCGTAGGTGCCTATATTTATTCCCAAAACTTCCTATAATATTTTGTTTTCATATAAATCCCATTGAACCTTGCCTATATCCTAGCCTAGATTCTTGTTTTTTTGCTTCCTCCCTAGAAGTTTTGCCTATAAAAGTGCCTAGATATAGGCAAGGGGCCCATCTTTGATCAGACAAAAAGGACTAGCGACTGACTCCTTGAATAGCCAATGGTAATTTGAAGATTGATACAGAAAATAAAATTGTTATTTTCTCAAATTCAATCGCTGTTCGAAATAATTCAATGTTTGCTTTTGGTTTGGGAAAGAGATTAAACTAGCTTTGAGGAGTAGCATCACTATGTGATGTAACAGGAAGAGCTATTAACTCTAATGCCCTAAAACGTCTACATATATGCAAAGCAGTAAGCCTTAACTATTGCCCAATAAAACGTTTACACCGCTGTTCGTAAACTTATCTTTGCACATGCACGTACATATGTATATACACTGCCAGTCAATTGAAGTTGGACGCCCAATGTTTTTTTGAATAACTGCTAATAACTGTTTACACAGTTACGCGAATCTTGTCAAAAATTCAGGTTTTAATGTCGAACATATGGGGATTAGATACTGGTACGTAATAACGTACACAGTACATCTCATACACTGTAAAAAAATTTGAAACAAAATTGTTTTAAAAAATCGGCGTCATTTGAAGTTGGACGGTTGCATTTAACTAATTTTTTACCTCAATTCCCACTTAACTACTGTACTTTAATACCGCGTAGGCCTACCTCTGACTGCTAGGACAGCTGCTATCCTCCGGGGCATGGTCCCCACTAGCTTCCGGGTAACTTCGGGGGAATCTTTCCCCGTATAACGGTGACCTGATTTTTCGACGTGGGTTTCCCAGTAATGTCGAAATTTTACAACTCCGTCGCAATAAAATCTCAAAGTTGTTCAATTTGGATCATGTCTGGGCTTTGTGCTGGCCATTTCATCACTAAAAATTTGTTTTTCCGGAAGAAAGCTGATGTTGGCTTAGATGTGTGTTTAGGATCATTATCATCCTGAAATACAAAATGGATACCCAGTCCAAGTTTTCGTGCGCCAGGCTTGATATTAGGATCCAATATTCCTTGGTAACATTCTGAAATCATTATTTCGTCAACAAATTCCAAGTTACCTGCCCAGGAACCCCCATACAGACCCAAACCAAAACACCCCACGTCCTATCTTCAGCGTTGGTGGGCAGTGCCAATTGACTGGCAGTGTATCTGTTTTGCACTGTTGGTGCTATATTCATCTCACGATGATGGCTGGGAGTAATCAGCTATTACTGAAAAAAGCTGAATGTGTAATTCGGGAAAATTATATAAGCACGTTTATGAAAATATTTTCTCACCGTAAAAAGATTTAATTAAATACAAAAAGTTGTTTTAATCAGGCGCTCAACCACGGATTTTGTACTTAAGGGTAAAAATTGGCCGTTAGAACACAGATGCAAATTTATACATATTCCATAGCAAAACAGCAATATTTTGTTGTATGGTTTGAAAAACAAATACAACCAGGGATTAAACCTCGCCGGGAAAAGTGGGGGGTACAACGACCCTCGCCAAAAATGCTTCATGTAAATGACAAAGTGTGCCATATTTTTTCGTGTTTTTTATTTATGTGTTGCGACTTTTGCGTTTTTGTAGAGCAGAACAGGGTGATAACTAAATTCGGTAAAAAACATTAAAAAAATTCCAAAAACCCTTTGGCGGTAGTCATTATTCACGAAGGTTATCATGAGCTCTTCAATGTCGTTGCTTTGCAATATCTGGGAAGCAGTGAATGACGCAGCAATGTTTCCTGTCCAATTACGGATCTTACATGTTTTTATGCGCCGTAAAGTGGAAAATGATTTCTCAGCTGTAGCGGAGCTGATTGGGAGAACGATTAAAATGTTTAAAAAGTTCTTAACTTCGGAGAACATTTGACGAACTTCTGGGACACAGACCTTAAACCATGACAAAAATTCTGTTATAGAGCTGCTCTCTACTCCTACAATCTCGTGAACACAGTCATTTGATGATTAAGTCTCTCAGAATTGAACTGTTACAAATCTGATATAGCATCTACTTGGTGCTCCAGAGTTAATCAAAACGACGCTTGAGTTCCACAACAACAAGGTCGATCAAATTGTTGATATGTTTTGGTAATTCACTTCTGCAGTTGTAAAGACAGGTGGATTATTTATTCCATACCGCTTTGGTGTTTTGTGGATTCGGCCAAGAGAAGAACGTTCTAAATGCAAACCGTCACAGTCTTCCTCAATGCGATTCCAAAGCACACTGAAGACGTTCTATCGTTTCTGCTTTCTAAAATTGTCAATGCACACATTCGAAGCTTGAACAGTGCCACTGATGGTAGAACGCCGTGTTTGTGTGATTTTGCTCAAAATCTCGGTTGGGTTCAAAATGTTGTGTAGAAGGAGCAAACCAAAATAAGTTCCTGTGAAAATAAGCTGTGTGTATAATCCAGATACTTAAGTTACACATTTTCCCGCTGACTTCGCCAGTGTGTGCAAAAAACTTAAGAGACACTCATTATTTTGCAGTGTATTTGTGACACAAGTTCCATACATTGGCCGATAATGATAATATTTTTATAAAATCAGAATTAAAATTTACAATAACCAGAAATTTAATTTCATGTGCATTTGGAAACCCCATAAAAACTTTAACAAACAAATCACTGATGCAAAATTTGTAAAAGAACAAAGAAATACGTACACACAAAACATTGATACGTTAAATGTCATGGCACCTGCTTTTATGGATTTATAATCTCCATTATTTTTGATAATTCACTCGAAAATTAGCAGGTTGCTGTTAGACGCAATCATGCAGTTCATAAACCCACACTGCATTGATTGCTTAAAAAAATATGGCTGGATGAAATAGCCTGTAAAGTGGAAAATTTGATTACCAGATGCACTGCTATATTGCAACAGTCGTACTTTTTGAGACTGAAATTAACAGAACCTGATTTGGGTTCTGTGATAATTAACATCCACCTTTACTTTTGTATAATTAGGGGGAGTTCAGTTTCTGTGTTCTATCATGTTATCAACCTTTTCTGGAGATCACAAGTCTATGCTTGTACCCCTCTAGGGGACTTTTTACGCGGTACAATGTACCCCCTGTACCCTCCCCGTAGGTGAGCCACTGGTTTTAATTTCAAAAATGTCTTGCCATTGTACGCTTAACTTAAGATTCACTAGAAATATACTGTCGACGTGTTGACCATGTAGATGTTAACTACAGATGACAAAACTAAGTTTTTAAAAACCAAACGAAGATGCTTTTACGTTTTATGCTTGGGGGAGCTTCAAACTTTTTTAAAAGTTCTATAAGTACACAATATTTGCTCACCCAATTTTATTGTTTTTTGGTGTGCTATCTTAATGAGCATGCACTGCGTAACATTTCAAATTTTATAAGAAAGACATGTGATTCTGTCGTGTCCGGCCAACTGCCACCCCCACAACTGCCACAATCACAACTGCCACACCCACAACTGCCACACTCACAACTGCCCCAATAATTTTTTGCCACCGATCCAAAATTGCAAGCGGTAACAACTGCCACAAAACCAACTGCCACCCGGAGAACTGCCACAAGGCAATGCAAACAGCCTATGCTAAGTGATGTAGCAGAAACCAACACTCATGCGATGGCACTTACCATAGGATTTCGCCATGACACTTAGCATAGGATTTCGCCATGACACTTAGCATAGGATTTTGCTATGACACTTAGTATAGGATTTTGCCATGACACTTAGCATAGGATTTTGCCATGACACTTAGCATAGGATTTTGCCATGACGCTTAGCTTTGGGTGTTTAGTGGGGCATGCTTTTATATGTTACGTATTTTTCATTGGTAGTTAGAACCAAACGCACTCGAGAGTGATTGAGCCGCGTTCTCGTTTATGCTATAGGTGCTAGTGCCCATTGCAACAACGTGAGATTAAGTAATGATCTGTGTGGCAGCAGTGTAGCATGTAGCTTTGTAGTTGTCGGTGCCTATTTTCCATGATAAGTTTTCAGTGGTGATCTGCAGTGATTTTAATTTATTAGTCTTTTAATGCGAAGTGGAAAAACAAGGAATTACAATAATTAGAGTCAGGAAAACGTGGTAAAAACCATTTGTTGTACGGTGGATACAGGAAATGCCCCAAAAAGGTGGTTGGAGACACTATGTCGTGAGAATGATGCCATAGAAAATCACGTCCTTGTCGGAAAATGTGCTACCACAAATGATCAAGTAACCAATTTGAATGGCGAGCAAACCAAAGCCCGGCGATTGGAAGCAATGTGGCATTTAAACAAATTGCATAAATAAAGAGAAATATGGAGTGTGTAGTGTAAGGAAATTCAACACACTAGAAATCTTGCTCATGCCACGTCAATCATGAGAATCTTGCTCAACATTGCTTGGAACTTGCTGAAAATTGGCTGGAACTAGGTCAACATTGATTGAAACTTGCTGAACATTCGTTAGAACTTGCTCAATATTCTCGTTGGAACGTGCTGAACATTCGTTAGAACTTGCTCAATATTCTCGTTGGAACGTGCTGAACATTGGTTGGAACTTGCTCAACATTCTCGTTGGAACTTGCTCCTTACAAGTTGAATCTTAATTAAGTTAACGCAAACAGCAGGGATTTCAAATGCACTAATTGACCAAAATAATTCGAGTCCAATAACTTGCAAGAAGCAAGTTACAACTTTCAACGAATGTTGAGCATGTTCCAAGAAATGTTGAGCAAGATTCTCATGACTGACGTGACATGAGCAAGATTCATAGTGGGTTGAATTTCCTTACACCACACACTCCATAGAGAAAGGCGATCGAAACAAACGACAGGCCTGTCAACATAATCGCTAATGTACTGGATGGGGTAGAAGAAGGCGCAATAACGCATATGCCGGTAGCTCGAAGCTTGCCTAGAATGATAGAAAAACGAGGCAAGCCATCGGCAGAAATGAAAGTCTACCAACTTCATTGTTATATCTTATCATGCCTGACTACCTAAAAGCAACAACTGGAGAAATTTTCTACTACATGACAGTGGACCCGGACCGCAAAGAATGGTTGTATTCACAACCGAACGGGATTTAAACATCTTAGCGGAGAACTGAGATTGGTACATGGAATTCAAAACGTGCCCATTTCCGTTTCATCAAATCTATTCCATACATGGGTTTCATTTGTGCTGGTCTTTGCCTACTGTGTTTGCGTTGCTGCCAAACAAAACGGAAGGAACATACGCAGGATTAGCTTCCGCTTTAAAAGAACTGAAGGTAGAGCTTGCACCAAGCTCAATAATGACCAATTTTGAATACGCAGTAATGAACGCCTTTCGACAGGCCTTTCCTGAAATGGAAATACGGGGATGTTTCTTCAACTTCCAGCAATGTCTATGGCGGCAGATCCAAGGAATACGGTCAATACTGGACAGGTATTTTGCATTCATTCGCTTTAAGCATATGGGTTTACAGTAACGCTTAGCATGGGTTTTAAAATGATGCTTAGCATTAGCTTTGCAATGACACTTAGCATTGGTTTTGCTATGGCACTTAGCATTGGTTTTACAATGACACTTAGCGTTGGTTTTACAATGACACTTAGCATTGGTTTTAAAATGACACTTAGCATTGGTTTTACAATGACACTTAGCATTGGTTTTACAATGACACTTAGCATTGGTTTTACAATGACACTTAGCATTGGTTTTACAATGACACTTAGCATTGGTTTTACAATGACACTTAGCATTAGCTTTGCAATGACACTAAGCATTGTTTTTATATTGCCTGCTCCTTTATATTCCAGGTACCGAAGCAACGCTGAATTTGCTCTTTTAATGAGACATTTTCCAGCCCTCGTCGCTTTTGTTCCATTGGACCATTTGAGACCTTATTATGTATAAGATATCCGGTCTCTATAGCATAGATTCGTTCATTTTATATGCATCCATGGAGTAAAATTACAAGAAGTCTATTCGTTGATATAGGAAATCAAAACCCACATCGTCAACCAAGATTATTGATGGCATACAAGCATTGATTCAGTACTTCGAAGAAACGTGGGTTGGAACTCCTCCGAGACGCGGCCAATGGCGACCAGCCCGGTTCAATCTGTGTGTGAAATGTTCACGATGCAGTATTGCAAGATAACATCGGACAAATTATAACCTCGAGGGATGGCACACGCGCTATGAAACCATGACCGGCGTGAGTCACTCACCTCTGTGGAGGTGTGCTGAAAACTTCATGAAGGAGCAGAATATGACTAGACTCAGGTCATACAATTCTTGGCGGAAAACAACCCACCTCCTCCACAGAAGAGGTATCGTCTGCTGGACAATCACATAAAAAACGTTTTACATGATTTTAACAAACGTTCTATTATTTACTACCTAAGAACAGTTTGGCATATGTGTAGCAATAAGAATGTCAATGTGTCTATGCAACACGAGTAACATCTAAATAAATTGATCTAAACTAAGGTTAAAAAGAAACCTCTACTACTTCATTTTATTTCCCGGCTTCGCATTGGCCTTGTAGTAACACTTACCATTGGTTTTACAATGACACTTAACATTGGTTTTGTAATGACACTTAGCATAGAGTTTGTAATGTCATTTAGCATAGATTTTGGCAATGGCGCTTAGAAATAATTGTTTTGTAATGATACAGCATAGTTTGTGATGGCACTTAGCATATATTTTGGCAATGGCGATTAGAAAATGGTTTGTAATGGCGCTAAACGCATATTGACTCTTAACGCATGCGCTGCAATGGAATTTAGCAGGAGGTTTTTACAACGCCTCATTTCTTGTCCGTTAATCAGTTCTTGGTAGCGTGGTGGTGTAAATGGTATAGATAAGTAGATTGGAATTTTTCATTATGCCTGAAAACAGTTTAAAATATTGCTTCATTTGCTGTGAGGAGACCGACTGTTTTATATTAACAGGGTGTACTCCAATACGGCACAGGTATGGTTCGGATTGTTCTGATGAGGGGAGGGTAGTAAATGAGCAAGTTATATTTAATTTAACGTGTTTATAAACAAAATCAGTGTATTCTTTCAATGCAGTATGATTTGATTTGTGCAGGAAACAAACATGCATGGTTTGCTAAAGTTTATTTGACGACACAAGCGTGGATCACATAATTGTGCCTTTGGAAGAGGAAGTTGTCGACGAAGTGGATAATGATGGCGACAATCGTGGCCCAGTGGCAAGGAGAGTACGTCGGCGGGGAGCAATGCGTCGGTTGCCACTTCAAGCACCAGCAATAAGTGGTGACCAAGAGACTCAACTCCATGATGCTGGTCAAAAGCTTGAAGCTGGCGGTCACGAAGCTGGAGTTGGTGCTGCAGACCCGGAGGGACAGCTAGGGTTGGGTGGTCAGGAGACCAAAGTTGTCGCTGCAGAGCCAGTGGCGCAGCCGGATAGTGTTGTCCAGGACACCGAAATTGGAGTTCAGGGTTCGGGAAGAACTTCGGGAGGTGGACAAGCTCCAGGTGGAAGACAGTGGTCGGACTGTACTGCACTTTTTGGTACAATATTGATAAAAGTACAGCATTGTTACAGTAACGCATGCTCATTATGTTTCGCAAATAAAGCAGAGTACAGTATCTACACCTATTCCTAACATAAACTATTGACACAGTATTGAAAAGCCGCTGCAGCAATAAAAACAAGTAAAGCAAAGGAACGTATTGCTATAAATAATACAAAATCATATAAAGTACAGCAAATTAATGATACACGCAAAGGACCACATCTAGTTAATTAACGTCGAACTACTTACGTCAGACTTTTAGCAAGACATTTTAAGTCGACAAACGAAAGCATCATGCCTAAATATAATATAATATTTTTAACCCAAATATTATTTTTCTAACAAAATATTATATAGTTAACAACGAATATATACGTACAGCCATGGGTAAAGCACAGTATTGATAACTATTTATGTACAACTTAGTAGAGTGAAGAAGAGTATTGATGGGCGTTTTTGCACAACAAGTGGAGTACAGCAGAGTATTGAAAAATATTTCGATGTGCTTTTAACAGTAAAGCATTGTATTGAAACAATTATCATATACAGACTACACTAAAGCACAGTACAGGACAAGACAAATGTACAAAAATAGCGCTAAAGTATTGTATTGATGAGTCAAAGTCCGACCACTGGTGGAAGAGCTCTAGGTGAAAAACACCGTGGTAGAAGAGCTCGCGGTGGACAAACTAGAGGTGGAGGAATTGGTTGGGCACGGGCATCCCGTGTTGGAACTCCGGTCTACACATGTGAAGTTTGTGGACGGGGTTTTAACAACACGTCCACCAAAACGCAGCACCTCCAAGCCCATGGACCCAGGATTCAGTGTGGAATATGTCATGGGACATTCCGAAACTCCAATATATTGGCGCAGTATCGGCGCAGGTACCAACACAAGAAGCTAGCCGGCGAAATTTAACCAAGAGACCTTTTAAAGGGCACCATATGATTCTAAAAGCGTGTTAACTCAACACCTAGTTGCTTAGGGGGGGGGCTGGATTGTGCTCAAGTATGCATAACTTCTGGCAGGTTTTTCACAACGACGTCCCACATCAACGGTGAAGGGTTAGCGTGTATACAATTTCGTAAATTCGATTTCTGAAGCCCAGGTAACCACTGGAAATAACTATAAAAATAGGCTATATAAAATTTTTAGGCTTTATCTAGGTTCCAAATACCGAATTTATGAAATTGTAGGGACACTCTGTCTCCCTTTCGGGACGTTATTGTGGAAAACCTACCCGCAGTTGTGCATGCCAGGCTGTGCTAGTGTACGGACTTAGATGTTAAACTGAAGGCCTACCGAAGGGTATTCTCATTATCATCATTATCATTCGTCGTAGAGCATCATAAAGCGAAATCATCATCTAAACTCCTAATTGTTTGTGAATACCAATTACCAAAAGGCTAACAGGCTTATATGCAATACGTATGTACTTGCAAAGAAAAATTAAGTCGAATATTCAGTTTTAGGGCGATGTCAGCCCCTTTATATGTGAAATAATTTTATCCGTGGGTCTGTTTGTCCCGCAGCTTTCCTCCGAAACTACTTGGCCGATTTTCTTTTAAATTTTTTTGTGAACAATGTCCAGGCCGAAAACTTGGGTGAGTTCGTGATTGGTTGAAATCGGTCCGCGTGTTCGTGCGTAAAAAAATACAGCGAATAACATCTATACATCCCGCAATTTTTCTCCGAAACTACTCGACCGATTTCCTTGAAATGCTTAAAAAATTTGTAACGGAAATTTTTGAAATGAGCTCAACATAATACAATAAAGGGGGTGAGGAGAGATTAGGGTTTACACTTTTTTGAAACGTCATTCCGGGACAAAATAATTTTAAATTTTGTTTACGTATACACGATTCCTAATTGTATTTTTCAGCCTTTTTGGCATGTAATAACATTTTCTTGTTTTCCGGTTTGTTCAAAAAAGAAACCAATTCACAACATGAAAAGGGCACATTAAGCCTGACTTGAAGCTCTGCCTTCACAAGTTTTGTTGACATTAAGTTTTTCACGGCTGGTTAAACTTTCTTCATTATGCTGAAATAACTGCAAAATCGTTGCTAACAGGAATTAATAGCACGAACGATATAAGCTTGAATAGTTCAGGACATTGATCTTTCTTAAAAAACTCTTGCACCGACCGATCTCACGATCACCGATCACAATAAAAAACTCAAGTTTGACGAAGTAAGCAATATTTATTGTACAGTTGGTCCTCGTTTAATGTAATGCCGAGTGCAACGGCAATATTTAGTAAATAAGCCAATGATACTAAGAATTCCTCTGATTTCAAATTTAGTAGTTCCATTTTCAAAACAAATTTAGTTTCACTGAAATCAAAATGTCTGCTTAAATTGGTCTGCAGTGATTTAAAAAAAATCCAAAGCTTCCTGTTCAAAGCGCTTTTGTTTTGTTGCGGGTGTAAATTTTTCAGAATTGCATTAGCGCTACTTCCGTAAAATGTATCATATCGGTTTATAGAACTTTCAAGAAGATATTTCATTATGGCGTAAACTTCCGTAGAAGTACAATCATAACACTCCAACATTAAAATGGGCGAATTCATTTATTGTAAAACAATGTGCACAATATATAGGTAGCATTCGGTTAGGCATTCTACTTCCACAGCAACTTCTTTGCTGTTATGATATACAACCTTGCGATTAACAGCAGGGCAATCACTTTGTTCCTTCAATAGAAAATATGACTTCAAAGCTGACCTATTAGGAGTGGGACTGTTCCGGAATGTTCCAGGATTTCTTGGAATGGTCTGGTCCTTGACCCTGGACCAGACCATTTTATCTGTTCTCAGTGTAGGACCAGGCCCATAAGGTCATTTAGACTAGGACCGGAACCCTCTGGTCGGTACAAATTTCTGGAACAGGAACATATGTTCTGTTCCTCAAAATAACGCAAAAAAAATTATTTGATTATTTGAAACATAGTGTAAAATTGTTAGCAAAATGATAATGAATGAAGCACTGAAAATTGCAATTTTTAAATATTTTTACAACAGGAATTTTCACAAATGTTTTCCTTGCTACCCAATACTAAATATTAACGTCTCTCGGACACAATGAATCATTCAGGAGGCAAGAATGTTCTCCAGGGCACGTTGAATGATAACTATCTTTTGTTTTTTATATTTTTTATGTATCGTCTCTCGATCGTATCATGCTGTACAATCTAACAATGCTATTCTATTCGCGGGAATTGGAAATACTTAAATGGTCATCTATCGAATCTGCTCCGATCATTTGAAATGTTTGATGGAACGTTCCAAATGGTCCGGGCCAAACAAAGGACCAAGCATTCTGGTCTGTTCTTTGAGCTGGACCAGGTTTAATTGGTCTATCAAGGTTCTTGGACCAGATGCATTTGGTCCTTTCGTAACCAGGGAACAGACCGGAACGGACCATGGAACAGACCGGAACGGACCATGGAACAGACCAGAAGGGACCAAAATTTCTTGTCCGGACCAGAACAGTCCCATTCCTATGACCTATTAGAAAGGAATCCGTTCAGTGCTGGAAGTAAGGAAAGCCACAACCACAAATTCACATAACTGTTTTAAAAAGTATAGTATCTGCGCAGATGAGCTAGATTCGCTAAAAACCATTAAAACTAAGCCTTCAACATCCATCCCAAATAGCACAGGACGAGTTTAACATACGAGGTTTTTCGTCCCACTCGGGGTTAAACTCGTTTCTAACTAAGAGATGTTTTTAAATTGTGTTTGAAAGCTGCCGGTGACCAAAACATTACTACTCAAACTGGTTTCTTCTTGGTCTCCACAAAATATGCTGGCAACGTTTTTAAAACGTCTTTACGCTCATATCATTTCTGGCGCTAAAATTGCATGTTTACAAAGAACGGATACCGTTGTAAATGGCTGGAATACACTGCTGCCCTATTCTATTCCGACTTGAATAGGAAAATAGGAATTTGAATAGAATTGCCGAAATTTATACAGAAATAAATTGAATAGAATTGAATAGCTCGATTTTTGAAACTCCCAGACTAGAATAGAATAGAATATGCACCTGACGCCAAGATTAGAATTGAATAGTAAAAACAGTGAAATTCTTATTCAAATCTGAGCATCTGAGAATGTCATAAACAAAAAAAATAACTAAAGCCCTTTGATTACATGTGTAAAAATCATCGATACGCGATAATGCGAGTAGGGTGCCGTCACTTAGGGAGCGTCTACATATTACATCAGCACAAAATGCATTAATTACCCAATCACTCACCCTCAAATCATATATGGTCATTTAGTGATACTTGGACCCACCCACCCTGCTATATGTCATCACATACCTTTACACGCTACGATTGAACAATGCCCCAAAATTTAAAAGTAGCGAATTTAGCTGTGAATTGATTCGTATATTAAAATCAGACGAGTCTGAAGGAAGTACTTAATGTGTAATTAAACATAACAAGACATTCTAAAATCCGAACTCAAGTTTACTGAACGGAATTGTATACGTTGCTGTTTGGATTTGTCATGGGTCAGGTGGTCAGGAATTATTGTTACTATTATTCGTAATAAATTATACAATGGAGATGTCGCTGTTTTTTCCCGTCGCGTTGTTAATCTTTGTAGATCATCTTTGAGATGCACTGATGAGAGGATTACAATAATCAATAAAAACTTAAAACTACTCATCCTTTTTTGTAAACATTAGCTTCTTCCCATAGTTTACGAAGTACTTGCCATTGATATCCACCATCGTTTTTTGCGCTTGACATTTTAATGCGTTATCTTGATTCTTACATAAAATGTTTACTGACAGGCACTAGCATCGATAAATACATCTGGCATTGATTGTATTATGGCATTGATGCTAATCATAGAATGATAGAAGTTGCCATTTATTGCCGTTCCTTGAATCACTCGAAAATCAAGTGAACTGTAGAATATATGCAAAACTACATTTTCGAGCAGAGAAAACATGCGACTTCATAAAGAGATTTAATTTGTACACTCGAGGTGTCATCCCATACAATTTTATTTTTTGTGCGTATTCTCTCCTTGTAATAAAATGAGGCTGATGAGTGATGACAGATGACAGTAATAATGTCATTCGCTCGTATACAGCACCCATCCACCTGCGTGTCAGACTTCAACTAAATGTTGGACCCACTATCGAGCTGACGTAATTTGTAGACGCTTCCTTACCACGAAGTAGGGCGAATTTTGAGTTTTTTTTAATGTCAGAATTTCTTTCAAAACATTATAATATAAATTTCATTGAAATCCGTGCAGCGGTTTTTGAGATACCGCACGGACGTACAGACAAGGGTTTTTTACTAAGGGGCTGGCGTCACCCTGAAAGCTAGAAATATATTTTGAGGGTAGGCATTACTGTATTAATTCAGGCCTGTTAACTGCCAATTGTTAAGTACAAGTAATTATTTATACGCCCATTTAATTCTCTTCTGCCTGGAAGTGGCTCGTAAATTTGGTAAATATCAGTTATTTTATTATCATTGTCAATAGCAAGTTATAATTCAAGGACCTGGAAATTGGAATTGTGAAAGAAAATGTAGTTATATTTATACAGCGCGTTTTATCCACTAGTTTTCAGCGCACGGTTTTTAATTGCTGATGAATAGAATTTGAATAGGAATAGAATAGGAATTATCTAATTTTGTTGGAATAGGAATAGACTTGAATAGCCTCGCCTAACCTTTAGCAGAATATAATAGGACTTGAATATACAAGAATTAGTTGTAAACAGAATAGAATAGAATAGAATTAAAACTTGGCGGGCAGCAGTGCTGGAATATACTAAACCAAGCAAACTGCCATTTGCATTTAGGCTGATCTGAAGTACAATCGCTCTTCCATGCGGTCTTCAAGGATCTACTCTAAAGCACATCATAGACGCATCATTAAAAGGCAAACAGAAGATCTATTGGCAACCGTCAGCAAAAATAAAGGTGAGAAATTAGGTCAAATTATTACAAATGTTTGTTCAAAACCTCTTGCAGCCAACTATGAAGAAAATACGATTGTTCCAAATATTGCTCCACGAATTATTTCTCCCTGGACAAATACTGGAAATACGCCTGGAAATCCAGACTGTACACAAGTTTATGTTGAAGTGAGTGAAAGTGACTCAAGTGACTCCGGAAATGACACGGTTGATGTGGACAATGCCCAACAAGATTTGGCTATCTGGGCTGTTAAAAATAAGGTTCCGCATATACATGTAAATGAGTTGCTTCAAATACTCCAAATACGAAATTTTAAGCAATTTAGTAAGTTACCCAAGGATGCCCGAACGTTAGTTTCCACGCCAAGAAAAACTTTCGTTAAAAAAGTGAGTCCCGGGTATTACTGTCATTTTGGATTATCAAATGGCTTAAAAAATTATATTGAGAGTTTTCCACTTGCTGATACTTTATTGAATCTTCAATTTAACATTGATGGCATCCCTATTTCAAAAAGCTCCAACAAACATTTTGTGCCAATTTTGTGCTACATTGTTGACAGTGACATAAATCCATTTGTGGTAGGGCTCTGGTGTGGAGAAAAAGATAAGCCAGAAAATGTGAATGACTTTCTTTGCGATTTTGTAGAAGAAAGCAAACGTGTCATTCAAAATGGTGTAACCATTAATGGAACAACATACCTAATTAAGATTCAATGCTTTGTATGTGATATTCCAGCTCGTGCGTTTGTCAAGAGTACCAAAGGTCACACTGGCTATTCAAGTTGTGGAAAGTGTATAATAGAAGGAAACTTTGAAGAATATCGAACATATTTTAAAGATCTGAATTCACCTATCAGAACCGACTGTAGCTTCAGAAATAAAGAAGACGATCAACATCATACGGGAATAAGCATTATAGAAGATTTACACATAGATTTAATCAAATGTTTCCCCGTCGAATATATGCACTTAATTTGCTTAGGTGTTGTCAAAAAACTAATTCTTTTATGGTTAAACGGAAAAGTTTCTAAATTCAGGCTTTCCACAGCCCAGTCCCTACAAATTTCAAGTCATTTGAAGAAATTAAGTGCAGCGACAAGTATAAGTTTCAACAGACGGCCTAGGTCTCTAGATGAAGTAAAACGATGGAAAGCAACGGAATTTAGACACTTTTTACTATATTCCGGTCCTGTCGTTTTGAAAGGAATTTTGCCATTACAGCATTATCAGCATTTATTAGTTCTACATGTGGCCATAACGATATTGGCAAATCCTGTA
The DNA here is from genome assembly GCA_947179485.1 of Allacma fusca. Taxonomy (NCBI): domain Eukaryota; kingdom Metazoa; phylum Arthropoda; class Collembola; order Symphypleona; family Sminthuridae; genus Allacma; species Allacma fusca. The sequence goes on along the minus strand of OX359249.1, from coordinate 49,902,259 downwards.
CTATGTACTCAGCACAATAAATACGCAAAGGAATTGTTGATTTATTGTGTTGAACATTTCGGGAATATTTATGGAAAATACAATTTTTCCATTAATGTACATTCGTTGTTACACTTAAGTGAAGATGTTCTGCAATTAGGTCCTATTGATAAATTCAGTGCATTCCGCTTCGAAAATTACCTCGGATTTCTAAAATCTCTGATTAAAAAAATTAATGGCGTATTGCAGCAAATTCATCGAAGGCTGCATGAAATAAATACGGTGCAGCCAAGTACGACAGATTATAAAAGACACAAGTATAAACAATATTTGCCCCGTTCACTACCAGATTCTTGTGGGCCTCCCTGTTACGAATATATAAGATTAGGGCCAAATATTTTAATATCAGATTTTCCCCGCGATAACTGTGTAGAATTGAAAAATGGAAATATTTTTATAATCCAAAACATATGTACGTCGAAACAATCTCGACAGAAAGTCCTAGTTGGCTATGAATGTGCTGACAAAAATTTCTTTGAATTTCCATGCAACTCCTAACTAACTGGATCTTATGTAATAAAGACTCGGTGAATTGCAGGTCCACCCGCTTTCCGATTTTAAGATTAAGCGTCAAAATTACAAGCTAACGGATTCGCGGACCGTATCAAACTACCTTGTTTCCACTGGTGCTGTTTGAATAAGGAGAATGTTCAGTGTTGTAGAATTCACAAAAAATGAGGGTGTTGCTGTTGTTCCATCGATTTGGATTAAAAAAATAAAATTGATTGTCTGTGGCCACCAACAAAATCGACAGAATTTATCAATAAAGCTGTGAAGAACCAATCGCTGCCTGCGGTGGGCAAGGAATGGCCAACTTGCAAATTGTTTTTACGGTAAATATATGTATATAAGCTGCACTAGATCGATCAGAATGTTATGTTTCTATAAATATTTGTTTTTGCGCAGACACGTTGTATGATTTCAAAATTACTCTTACCAATGTAAGCATTAATTGTCATGCATAGCTTAAATTTTATCCATTAAATCTATTTCAAATTTAGATTCTGTTAAAACTTAGCAGAAATAAAAAATATGGTTACGGGAAGATTTATCAAAACAAATACGTTTTTGCACGATAAACGTTTGTGTTTTCAAAGAACGTTCCTAACTTATATTTGTAGATTTATGATTGAAACAAAGTTCTGATAATTTGTTATGAAACAGTATATTAATTAATCTTGCTATCGTACTTTCTGAGTGAGTATCAAACGATTGTTGTTGATTGTGTGGATTTCAATATGATAAGGTCAAATGAAATTGTTTAATTCTTACATATATAGATACGTTCGAGAAATACCGCAAAGATCTTCCTAAAGCTACCACTATGTCTGATTGGTGTAGTGACACTGAACCGGAAGGACGAAAAAGAAAGCGAACACAGACTTCATTGAAGGAAAAGTATTTGGAAAGTTCTGATGCTGCTCAGCAATATCGCAAAAAAAATCGGAAAAATCAGCACGATATTACGTTACCTCCACCGCCTCAACCAGTGACCGCAACTGTCACAATTGAGTCCGAATTTACCACGGAGAAAACAACCGACTCTTCCAGCGTAGAATGTGATCGTGAAGTGCTTGTTGTAGAGAATTCTGACCAACTATCTCAAGGATTTTCTTTGGGGTCCCAGGAAAGAAGTAGAGGTTCTCAAATTCAGTTTGATATTGACGGTTCCATTTTGCCCATTTCTTCGAAAACTACCCAGCATACTGAGGCTTCCACATATGATGTATTGTCGCCAACTGAATTAGGTAAAATTTTAAAGTTTTCGTGATCACGCATTAATACAATGGAGTTCACATATATAGTTTAGCTAAATAACTCCGTGTTTGACACCGGAATTTAATGTTTCCAATATACCACACATTAATGCACAGAAGTAAAACATAAATTAATGATAAATAAGTGGAATCATTGAACTCAATTTTAATTGTAGTTTCTAGAAGGACTTCTACTTTAGAGATTGTAATGAGCCAACTCTCTGAAATACAGGAATCGGTTAGAAATTTGCATGCAAAGATTGATTCAGTTCAACTGGGCAATGTTCCTGAAAATGACTCTGAATTTGAAGATGACGATTTTAATCCTGCTGAAACTGTTGAAGACCTCAAAGCCATAAGTACACAGGTCACACAGGATACTGTTTTCAAACGAAAATTGGTAAAACAAATTGACTGGCAATTGCATGTATATGATTAATTATTTTTGTCCTATAACGCTTGTTTTAAATTTAAGATTAGTCATCTGTCCCGTGTTGGTGGACGTAGCTGTTCAAAGTTTCTGTACAGAGTGCTGGCAGAGCTTATGTCCGATAAAGTTGCGTCAAATTTTAGCTACAAGGGGCAACGCGAGAAAATGTGCTTTGAGGATTTGCGATTGAAATCCTTATTTTTAAGTAATAAACGTATTTATTAAGAACGCTTTAATTATGCTGTATAGTGCGATGATTTAACAATTTGAATTTCTATTTGACAAATTGTTTTTATTACAGCTTGTCTGAAAAAGAATCCACTCACTCGTAAAGGTTTGATGACATTTGACGTGGAAATTGGAATCGGAGACTGGTTGAAGCGAGCTAACCAACGTTTGGAAAGAAAGTTGTCGAAAGGTGCTGCTTTAAATTACCCCGTATACGCCAAATGATTTATGTTGTATATACATTCTGTGTTAAAGATTTTATCTCTTGTATTCATAGATTTAAAGAGTTTCTTCCAGCACACTACACAGGATGAGAATGTAAACTGCAGTGATGAAGATTCCAACTGAAATACTTGGCATTTAAACTTTCCTGGTCGTCATTTAATTACACTTTTTTACCCTCAAAATATAATAACTCACATTTTAATTATTTCAATAATTCGAATATACTTATAACATCAATTTTAAACTTACATTTGTATATTTGTATATTACATTGTAATTCAGCAGCCATGCTTTAATACGTTTGGTATTAAATATAAAATTATATTTCTTGTTTTTCTCATTGTATAAAAGTTACGATTGCTGTGTTAAGTAAAAATGAATATTTACGAAGATTCGTGAAATATAGTTTTTTGTCATGTACCATTTAATTTGGTCATTTTTGCATATGGAAGTTAACTGGCTTTGAAACGAGAACAGTGCCAGTAATGAATCAGTTACGCCTGAGTTTCACTCCACTCACGCACCAGTTTAGTACCCGAAATGAGACGTCTGTGATACGCCTCTAGGGGTCTCATCTGCTGGTGTTACAAACGTTTCTGTTCTGTTGGAGACCAAATAATCATGAGTTGGTGTACCAGTTACTCTTCATATTATATGACGTCTAAAACCTGTCCTGTGCTATCTGGGATTGATTATTTAATACATGCATTTTTCACAGCGTTGTGTATAATGTGATATTTCCAGAGCATTATAGTATTTGGGAATACTGTATTTTAAAATACGTATTTTGAGACCTTCGAGTATATTGTATTTTGTAGCCCTAATGCATTGAATAAGTATTTTATACTTTATATTTTACATGCTTTTGAATAAAATTGTATTTTGTATTTTCTTACTAACAGTGCCATAAAAATGTATTTCAAATAAAGTATTTTGCTCAACATACTTTTCACAGATAGGTTCCAATGTACATGGCATCTGTAGTCACCAGCGTGTAAAAACACTCGTATGAGTGATCGCATTTTACAACAAAAACGTTTGGTTTAGCATGAAAGAATTTCAACTTCAACCTCTCCCTGACTGCATGTCGAAGAATGAATTTTATTGTCAGCTAATTTTCTGTTACGCTAGTCGGCCAAGTCATTACAGTTTTATAATTATTATATTATTATATTAATATTCAATTCATCGCAGTCAATTCAGGAGACTTTGGAGTGTTTAATTTAAACTATCTGTGGGACACTTCTGACAGTTTGGCAATTTTGGACAAGTATAAAAACGTCAAAGAAATGTTTTTTATTTTAATACTCCATAGGCCTCGTCAGCCTCTGTGGAGCGGTTATGTTGTCATGCAGGTATTATATTTAGTCCCAAAAGGGCTTCGCTTTCTGTTTTTAAAAAGCTTGTTTTTCTAAAACTGTTAAAAATAGAGGTAAATTGTATTTTGAGAAAAGTACTTGAAATACGTATTTTGTATTTGGTATTTTGAATAACCCACAATATAATGCATTTTTACTTTGTATTTTCATAAAATTAACGGAGGTATTTTTATTTTGTATTTTGTATTTTGGCTTTTATTTCAAATGTATTTTATTTTGTATTTTGAGAAAAAAAATAAGTATTTTCCAATGCTGTGGATATTTCCAATTAGCAGCAACAATTGATGGATTTTCTTCCTGGATTTTCTAAAACTCATAATTCTGGTGACCGTAATTTACGGTCGTATTGTAACAGCAAATATGTTGAATTTTTAATGAGTCTCCAGATTTTTCGGTTAAAAATAAATTAAACTTTTTAATTTCAGTACCTCCGTTCTCTAGGTTTTTAGGAACTTTACATGCGGAATTTAACAAACCCAAATTCTTCATACTTCACAGAGAAAGTCACGTCAAAATCCTAGCAGGGGTCTGGTTATCTTTGCCAATTCGAGGTAACAATTTTTTGAATTGACAACCTCTTCGTATACAGAATTGTAAAACCTAGACCTTTTTAATTATTACCTAATGCTTAAACGATTTTGTTACTCTTGTAATCACATTTTTACGATTTTATTAGTTTTACTATGTAGATGACACATGATGCTCTCGTTTGAATCGAGCTCCTCTAGAACGAAATATTTTATTTTTATCTTTAAAACTCTACTAATTTTCATAACCTTTTGAGCTCGACGTTTCCGGGACATTTACGTGTCCCGGAATGCACCCTTCCGGGACACGGGACAACGATTGTCATTCCGGGACTGTCCCGGGCATTCCGGGACGTCTGGGAACCCCAGCGAGAGATGGACATTGCTCATGCCGCCCTACACGGCAGCCTTACATAATCGCGGAGCAATTATTTGTAACTGATAAACGAACGCGCGTTTTTTATCCCGTGACATGTGTGCATTGGCGAAGCCGATGGTTTTTTATGCTCGTGCGGGAGTAAAACTGTGGTCACGCTCAATGATGTTCACTGGGGATACCGTCTCTCAGGACGGACGGCAAAAATCGGGACGGGATAGGGACTTTGAGACGGATTCGGTTCTAACCATACATGGAGGCTACTCGCGAGTGACGAGTGCACTCAACACACTCCTACTCACACTCACAGGAAAGTAGCAAGGTAAAGAGTAGGAGTGAAGGCGCCAAAAAAGTCGTCAGTTGGAGTGGTATAAATCGTAGCATAGAAAAAGAGTAGGAGTAGCATGCTTTGCTACTCGCTATTTCTCGTACCATTGTATTAACCGCATAAAGCTAGCATTGCCACGATTAAAAGATTGGCGGTTATTGCCAAATATTTCATAACATCATACAAACAATTGTATGGAATGCCGACTTATGTATGTACAAGTCATGCATTTTTTGCTTAATATTCGCTTTTTTAATGATAAGGAAAACTTGTCTTAATATTTGCAAATATTTCGATGAAAACATTGAGTAACTCACGAAAGGTGAGTAGGAGTGGTGAGATTTAAAGTTACCGCTGAGAGTAGGAGTAGGAGTTTTACATTCTCAGACAGACTATGAGTGGGCACGAGTAGGAGTGGTGGATTTTTCTTTATGGAAGTGCGAGTGTGAGTGCGAGTGGGAAAAAAACCTACATCTATGGTTCTAACAACTAAGAGAGGAGAGGGACTGAGACGGGATCGAGACGTTGACCGTAAAATACAATAATAGTAGGGATGAATACAGTAAAACCTCTTTATAGTCACATCGCAGGGGACCGTATATAAAAGTTGACTATAGAGAACGTTGACTACTCGGAATATGTGTAATTAGTTGCTGAGTACGCTATTATGGATCTGGGATTTGCAAAATTTAAAAATTGCTACATAAGTAATAATTAAATCAATCAGAAGTTGAAAAACTAAAAAATCTGTCAAAACAGTTTGTTTCATGGTTTGAATCTTGCGCTGTCCTGCAAAGTCTTCTAAAACTAAAGCTTATTGGCAGCATATCAGTGGTGGGCACCTCGCCTATATATAGACCCTATAAATAGGCGATTGTATAGGAGGGCTGGAAAATGCTGAAAAAATGTAGGCGAGGTTGACAAAAAAGGGTAGGCATTTTATAAATACTAGGCTAGGGGACAGGAAGGCAAATATTACACCAATTATATCGGCAAGGAAAAGGAAGGGTGTCCGGAGATCATGTCAGAATATGACGTTGAAGGGTACCTATCGGTGATTTTACAAGGCAATGAATAAGAACAAATTCATTAATCAATGCATATACTGACTAAACGTACGATTGGGCCGCATTAAACGTTTGATTGGAATCTGGTTTTGGGGTTGCTGGTAAATACAGAAGAAGGAATAATAGAAGTATTTAGTGCTACCGTTAATAAATAAACAGAACTTACGTAGCACAAATCCACTGCACTTCAAAACTAGACAAGGTGTTACATAGGCGATCAGAGAAAAATAGGGAAGGAAAAGGTAGGCGATCTATCTGCCTAGTTTTGGGCTATAGGGAATGGGCATCCCTATAGCCCAGAAGGTAGGGTCGTTTTTCCAATATTTTATAGGCAAGGCTGAAGGGTAGGCTATCCACTTGCCCATCACTGTAGCATATTGCTTATTTCAACTTGAAATTGTTTCTTCCGGTTTTTGTTACCCAAAATAACTTGATTAGCTACTGGCTTAAAGATATAATCTTGCTTTTTGGAGACATTTTGGGTAGGAATAATGCAATGCACGAATGTAAACTATGTTTGTATACAAGTAAAACAAATGAATGAGAAATTACGTGCTGCCAATGTACTGGTACAATAATACTATTATGGTATACATTGTATATGCATAGTAAGGTTTAAATATTATTCGTTGATATTGGAATTATGATCGCGCCTGGGCCCGGATTTTTTAAATAATGTGATTATATGGAGAGTTGTCATGTAAACCGTACTTTTTTTTATTGCATAATCGTTTATTCCAAAACATATTGAATCGAATGGACATTATAAAAGCTTTACCTATGTTATTCGGATACATATATGATATCCTCAAAATTTTGAGGCACTCGCCCGATTCTATTTTTTGTATTGTATAATCGAGTTTACCCACCCGATTCCTTATAAGCATTGCTGGAACTTATCCCACACTGCTTTTATAATTATCATTGATCCACAAATGAGCAGAATCAAGCAGACCATTACCAAAAATCCATTAACCATTCTAACAAGTGTGTACTAACACTTCCATTGCAACTTGCCGTCATATGCGTGGGTACCATTCTTTCAACCGAGACTTTTCAAAATCAATATTTCACTTTTCTTTAAAAAAAACTTAATAAAATCTTACACAATGGTTATATAACGTAGCTTGAAATCTTATGTACACAATTTTAGCAATAATAATTATTACTTCCCTATCAGCATTGTACGCTACCCGAATAAAAACTCAGCTAACTCTCTTTCAAGCTACAATTACTCAAACTTAAACCAATTACACTGCATGACAATTAGAACAAAGCCCTTGGATAGCATAGTCATCGCTGATCTGTCTGCTACTCTTTCCTATACACTCTTGGATATATATCACATTATTGTAGACCCTTCAACTCTGGTCGTCCATTCCGAATAGAGGCAAATCAGCATTATACCACATGTGTGCTAAACACACAAAACTACAGATGGAGACTGAATCATTGCAACAATTCCATTATTTATCTTTACATCATTCCACATTTACATATTTTTCTTAATCAACAGACCTATGTACCTTCTACAACCAACACATCAATTATTACTTTCTTGATTCCTTCCTGCAACTGTACCAGCTCAAAACAACTTTGGAAAGAAGGGGCTCTGCCATTTACTACTTATAAACAATACAGAAACAAGTGGCGACGTAAACAAAAATTAGTTGCACGCCATCAAACAAATGCAATCGTTTTGTTTACAAGCATGCTTACTCAATAAATTAAATTTAATACAAAACACAAAACATAATAAACTATACTTCGATAAAATTAAGGAAAAGGGGTTTAAAACCGTCTCATGATCCAATCCAGCGTTCCAATATTAATTATTGCATTCAATGCATAACGACAGCAAATTATACACTTGTAACTACTTATTAAAAACATAATTTTAAAATAAATAGTGACCCACATTCGGAATTAAAAATAGTAAAATATCAGTCATACATGACGCCCCTTGTGGAAACATTAGAGAAATAATTAAAGTTACTGTAAAACATCTGCTGACATGAGAAAATAAAATAGGGGAAAATAAGGCTTCAGTTTATTTTAATGGTACTAATACGTAAAAGGCTTACTTTGATGTAGTGTCAAGATGCTCAATCAATACCCACTTGATGTAAATATATTAAGCATCATTTCCATCAGTTGTTTTGATTTTGTTTTACATAATTATATACAAGTTCATGCAACACAGTAGTATAATAATAAACAGATGAATTCCACAACGTCACGATGACTATACAAATCATATCTTTTAAAACCTCAACGTTACCTTTAATTTTGTAAATTTGATAGATTTGTTATTGCTTGAAGCTTCTTCACGCTTATAGCCAGTTTTTTACCCATTTAGAACCCAAGAACTCAATTGCATTAACACAGCACTAGTATTTTCTTTCCCTTTTTTTGCAAAAGAATTTGAGCGTGCATGGCATACATACATTATCATATAAAAATAAAGCATTTATTTACCATTGCTATAAACCTGCAATGTTCAGTACGTCCATTTCTTAGAGCTAAGAATCTTTCATCGGAAAATACTAAAAAATAATTATTGGGTAAAAGTAGTAATACAATATACGTATGTAAGTACGAATGATATTATCTATAAGTACATCTATTTTAATTTTTTTTCTATATAAAAAAAATCCTACAGGTTATTGAGTTTGTCATCTAAAGTTAAAAACGACTCCTGTCCAATGAGAGGTTACCATTTATTTCAATAATGTAATTCATGTGATTGTCCAATGAGTCCACAGTTCGACAGGAAAACTGCCAAGGAAACTAATTCGATACTACATCAGCCAAAACCCATATCAACTTACAAACGTTGTATAATAATCAGGTAGGTTTATACTTACGTATATGTACTTATATTACTTGTACAAAAAAAACTGCACAAAATCTAATATGCGAACTAAGTTCTGTCAATGGTCCTAGCCTTAATTTCAATATTCACGACTGATTTTGTGGTACTTATAATATGCGCAGATGATATCACTTTACCATATTTATACTAAAAGTATATTTATGTATGAAGACCCAGGCAAAAATTATGCTGATATAATACATACCATTCTGAAATAATATGACTCCTTCGATTCACGGTAGACTAGCCAACATACGTTAATCAATATATTTAATATAAATTCTTATTCTGTGTATAGTTTCCCAAAGCAACCTCCTTGTCAATGTCAACAATATTATTATGAGTTGCTTTGAATTTTAATTCTCTTTTAAAATAACAATTATTGCATTATTCTAAATGGTCCAGTTTTACATCCTGCGTAATTTTATTCCCGTGAAGTTCAGCTTATAAAGGAGTTATTACAAACAGTAACTGAAACTCATGCATATGAGTGTGAGAAAGGTTCGGAACCAATTCACAATCAATCAGTAATCAGTACTATATTGCATCTTACTCTGCATCTGTGTTGCAACTAAAGAGTTCAACGGTGACGAGTGTCGGGTGTTGTTCTCTGCCGAACAATTTTTAGTACAGGATTAACCAATTGTTACAGACTACAGTATACGCATACGCTTAGGAAAACTCCATGGGGTAATGGTTTCAGTTACTACATACCATGACTTTATTATAATATGACCACAAGCTATACCTACTTAGAGTCATCTGACAACACAAATCCAAGTTAATCATTATTTCTTTGAAACTGAATGCATCCGTTGAAAACATTTGGAATGGACAGGACGGGAGAGTTCCTCAAAGGGAAGTTGATATTCAGAATTAGAATAAAATTATGAACATAAATAAATTATTGCTTTAATAGAAAGGAAAGTGAATATAAACAAAAGTAGTCAACTTTGCATACAAAAGATTCTAACACTCAGTAGCTATGGAAGGTATGCACACTGACAATCATTCTGAACCCTAGTACCTTGTCATTTAACAGTTTTTATTATTTGTCGATCCGACTGTGTCCTCACCTCAATCATTTCTTTTAATCTTCGTACGAAGTGGCTTGTGCGTCTTCAAGACAAAGCTCTCTTAAACGCAGGGGGTTAGTGCAGCCTTTAATTAGCGGAGAGAAATTATAGAACGAAAGTGACATCACTTTCCCTATTCAAGTGATACGTCCCTTTCTATGACTGGTAGAACTTGTAGCGAGGCGTTATAAGTTAAGGGGTATCATGAGACGTACAAACTTTCTGAACAACGTTCAACTCTAACGAAGACAGCCTAAAACTTACAAACTGAAACTTGTAAAAGATAGAGAAAGATCTACAAGTTCCCCTTCGTCAAAAGCAGCGCTAACTCCCTATTTGTGACAAAACATTTTCAAGGTGATACAAATAAGTAACGGTTCATCCTTGAAAGGAAATAAGACTGGACGCAATGCCACTTTGTAAAGAATTTTATTACAAAAAATATGTCAATCGTTGAATCTCCCGTCCAAAATTAAGGCCCTCAAAAGGGTCCTAAAGTTACCTTCCATCACATTTCGTTTTTCCTTTCACCAATTTCCAACTTATTTAGGGGCACCTGAGTACAATAGGCTATAGAGTGGTCCCAATATCTTCTTAGTACTTTGACAAGTGTAGTTTCAAGTCCAAGTGACTTACTAATTAATAAGTCAAGTACAAGTTAAAATACAAGTGAGCAATAATTTCCCGATCTTATTTCGTACCTTACAGCCTTAACGAAAACTTACTAAAAGTTATATCGATCATACAACAGACAATATGACATTACTTTTGCTTGTATGTATATTCTTCTATACGCGCGCTGTTCTACTTGGTCAGTACTCTTGCATAAATATAATGTTGATTTGGGTTAAAATAATTGTCAAATCTTGTCTCTATTGTAAGTTCCAAATCACACATTTAATTTATCCCGCTATTAAAACATTTAGCCGTTATGAGAAAATTTGGAAGCTTTTAGATGGGAACCCAAGGAGAGGGTAATGAGCATTCGATTATTTTCGGTAAATAAACAAATCATTCTGTTGCATTTTAAAACGAATTTTCTGCAAAGCAGCCTACTGCAAATGGTTAGTAGATATTGTGCTATTCAGCATGGAACATACAAAGACTATTAGTGTTTATGAAGGTATTTTACAAGCGTCAAATTCGTACAGTTTGTAGGGACGCATTGAAACAAAGGTCACTGTTGTGATCATTGGGATGTGTGGTAGTCTGTTTGTCCGTCATCCTGTTAACTGCCGAACCAATGAAATGTCACCAGACAATTCAAACTTTCCAGTGACACATTACTAACAATAAATCAGTCAGAAGACTATTGATTTTGGAGAAGATCGGGTCATCTATTTGACCTCAGGAAATCAAAAAAGGGCACGAATAAACTCATGCTCGTCACAATGTACACAACTTTAATGCGCGTTGTTACAGTATCAACCCACAGATGTCCTGCAAACCCTTAATGTCAAATAGGGGACAAATAAACCACGCGCAATTTAAATTCAAGTTATAGTACTCTTTTAATTATCATAGTTACGTTTCATATTTATTTTCCTGAAATTGTAGTGCGCCCTTATACCTAATTTTAATTATTCTGTCCCATATATTGCACCTTGGACCTTAATATAACACTTGGACCCTTTGTTACTGCACTTCTCTGCAGTCACGGATGATTCAAAGCCAACTCCTCTTAATTGGTCAAAGCAGTTAAACTGGTCAAGGCAGTTGTAGTGATTTCATTGAAGTCAAAGTCAATTGATTGAGCGGGAAAGCTGAAAGCATGTTTGAACAGCAACATATTATTGTTTTATTTTTTTAAAATCATTAATACCAACTGCCCGGTTTTTTAAAAAAAGTTGGTCGAATAAACATATACAATGGAACTGCCTACAGGCAGCCTCCCTAGGACTTATCATGTGAGCTCATGTTTTAGTTCAAATTTTAATGTTACAAGTTAAGTAAGTGCGGCAGCACTTAACATCTTTCTTCAATATTTTTAATTTCTCTAAAAATTGTTATCAATATGCAACAAACAAGTTCAAAACTCGCCAATTTTATGTCTAAATACTTGCTCCGACGATTCATACGGTTTTAGGGCAGCGCAGGGCTCTGTACCTCAATTTTGGCTGACATCAGTGCAATAGTTTCCGAGAAAACTAATTTTCATATTTAAAAATGTTGTGAAAAGTGCGAGAAGAAAGCGATACAGTAATGCCATATTGCCATCTTGTGGCCATTTAACACAAGAAAACAATTTGTCAAGGATAACTATTATCACTAGAAAGAACGACATCATGTTTTAAATAATGATGACTGACACTGGACTTGTACACCACTGCTGTGCTGCCCGTTCCCATTCACCCCATTCTGAGGTGTGGTAAATCGTTGTGAAGCAAGAATTTTTTCTCATAACACATTTTTTTATCATAACGGAGTAATTTCAGCTTTCATAAACCTAATCTTTACAGACACAGAGGATATAACTAGACTAGAGGTAGTCTCAACGCCGTGGATATTCTGGTGGTTAACTGATGGTTATTCACATTTTCAAACATCTCTTCCTGCTATTCATAATTTGAAGACCCAAAACCACACGGAATAATTAGTTCCAAATATTAAAAACTTCCTAGGTAATTATTGTAGTCCAGGTAATTAAAAAATATATATATAACTTGAAATTACCTTGAGCAGTGAAGTGAGTAAATTACAACACAAAAAAGAGTACGGAGATATCCCTCCGAACATATTGTCTACTGCTTGTGGAGATAATCCCTCCTCAGAAATTGTCAAATGCAATCCAAGTACTAAAGTAACAGAATTCTCAGTTGTCAAAGTAACTACAACCATGCATTTTGTTTGTTATGTCTACAACCAAGTATATTGACGTGATCGCTAGAAGTCATTTATTATAAATTAGTGAGTGTGTAGATAAATACAGCTCATTGCATCGAGAAAATACATTCACTTACACGTGTTTACGCATACGACTCGTACCCACTTCAACGTATCGAGATAAACAGATTCGTGCTCCCTAAAGTGGGGACCCTGTTCGCCAATATCTTTCAAAATTATATTAATCAAAGCACCTGTGAATGAAGTGTTTCACAGAGTACACACAGTGTAACTGGAATTACTTCCACTCTCCAGCCGACACAAGCGTGTCACTCAAAAATTACTTGAATCCCTAGATTGTAGAACATTTTGTTCCAGATTATCTAAAATTTACAGCTTTCACATACGCCCATATTGGGGTCACAAACATGAAACAAAGCTGGCATTTTTTAAGGTTTCAAGATTACAGATAATTTTTCTTACGTAAAAGGATTTTAAGAATACATTTCGATCCTCGTTTGCAGGAAATTGTGCGGAATTTCCAGACTACTACTTGATTGTTATCCCCATGAAGATTTGGTAAAATTAGAGAGAAAGGTTGGGAGAATTGTAACCTCAGCAAGAAAGTGGAGAAAATTTACAGGAAAAAATTGACTGGTTCTACATTTTTTATGCCAGCAAAAATGTATGCTTTAAAATCTTACAAACTTAACTTGCAGCAAACATTGAGATTCTGTCACATCTCATATCATCAACTTAGGTCTCAAATTGTTACAAAAATGTCACGCTTGGTCTAAATGTAGCAATAACATTGTTTCTGATGACAACTTTTGAATTAATCTCCAATCCGATTTCTGGCTCCTGCGACTGTATTACTTCACTTGGTTGATGATAAAAAAGCTAACTTGAATCCCATGAATTTCCTACAAATATTGTGAATGCGTCTTCCGGAAAAAATTATGCGGCAATAAATTGTTGTTCATTTTGAAATCTTTAAAAAACTCCAGCTCTGTTTTTAACCCTTTGGCCCCAATACTTTGCCTATTTGAACGAGAATAAATTAATAAAATCTGTCAGAAAAGGTAGAATCTAGGAGAATCAACTAGTTTATAATGTCACTCTCCTCCAGTTTCTCCTCCCTCAAACATCTCACAACACAGTACCATGGAAAAAAGTAACCACAATAGTTCAAATCGAATGAAACGTGGCTTCAAATGATCAAATTTTATTTCAATAGCCTAATTCAGTTGAAACATTTAACTTGATATAAACTACCTAATCAAATATTTCAAAAACTAAAAAGGTTAAATATTTAACTGTATTTTAATAACATTACTTGCATTCAGCAACCTATGGCCTCAATAACCTAGCCTGATGTTAACGAGATTACTTGATCACATCACATAGTACTCATATTGTCACGGTACTTACTTGGTTTCCATTAATTACATTTACCTGGTTCAGTAGTCTAACTTTACTTGCAATAACCTGATTATTACACCTGTGTAGGGATTTTAGTATATGGACGGTATCTGTGTTATGTAACTGCAACAGAATCGGGATTGCGTTATTGGAAGATACAATTTTATGCAAGGTCTAAATGACGTTTCCATAGAAATAGAGCTAAAAGGCGAAAGATTTTTAGCGTCATAATAATGAGGGGGATTATCTCCTACGAGGGATAACCTCCGGAGGGATTATGTTAGAGGAAATATATCCGACCAAGGAAGTAGGTATATCGTCAAATATTATTCTCTTGTTAAACCGTGTTTTGTAACTCTAAAATTTAAGTGAAGATGAACATAGCTTGAGTTTGCACTAATCATACGAATTACAGGTCTTTAGTTCGGGACTACACTAACAATCTAACGGTTCCATAGTTATATAAGTACACGCAATATTTAACTTTTGCTTTCAGACACTTTGACACTACAGAGATGAAACTGAAGATTCGGTGAAAACCGAAACCACCAGGATGTGCCGAGCTGCACTGACATCTACTTTCGTTCTGTCTCCTTGTAGTTCCGCAATACTTTGCATCAAAATTAATGGAGAACTAACCAGCCAGCCAATGATGGAAAATTTGATTCTCACCTTACAATTTAATCGAAGGAGTCCGGCAAAGTAATTATAGTAAATAAAATGGAGAAAGAAGTCGTGCATATTAAACATAATTACTGAAATCAATCCGAACTGGTTCGTACAGCCATAATAGTATTACGTCGTACAGCTGCGCTTTTGCTGTCAACACTAATAGTTTCAGCTTCAGCAGTAAACCCTACAAGTCTTGCTACAGACTGGTACAATTATTACACAAGCATAACATTCCATATTACGCGAACATGAGGCTATAGGTGCATTCTCACTTATGTATATCTGGACAATAATAATTACGAAAATGAAAAACTGGACTTTCTTAAAAAATAGCAGATTTAAAAAAAAAATTGCATCCATGGAACGTGAATAAAGTAAAAACTTCACAGGAGGAACAAACAAATAATATTTTACATAATTACTACAAACACGTAGTTACCAGAACATCCAAATTTAGCATAAGATCTATTTTTCATTGTTTTGCATTGACATTTAACAGTAGATTTGCTGAACATTCGTAAGTATTGCATTTTATAAATTTCTTTCTTGACATAATCATTCTATGTTATTACTGTAGCGTAGCTATATTCCCTATTCGAGCCTGATACTACAACAATTGCATATAATTATTACATAATAATAATAACTACATAATAACTCATGCTGCACATATGAGTTGAAGTGAAACTACACATCACATAAAGCTTCTATACTTCATTTCGTCCCAATCATTTCGAATCAAGTATATTTCATGACTATATTAACAGGTTATATTGCTCTTGAAATCCATGTAGTTATAAGATATCAAGGATCAAAGTGTGGTCATAACACAATAATCACCAATAATGTACATTTTAAACTTAACAACTCTGACGACAGCTCTCCGAGTAGTCGCGATTACATTACAATAGCACGAGAATCATTTTAATCCAGTATCCAGAATAAAATGTACTCTGTTAATGATTGTGCTATTTTTTATGTCTGTGTAGAGTTGACTCCATTGAAAACTTCTCTTGCATTCCGACTTTGCTGATTGCCGAATTTATTGCACTGTCTTCATTTCTATTGCTCAGGTGAAATTCCATGTTGTAAACACATTTGTTTGTTTCCTATAAAGTTAAGCCTTGTGGAAAATGGCAAAGGAAACATGACTAACACTGACTTGAAGATAATTCTTTGGAATGCGAGCTTTTCGACACAGACTTTTCTTGCTAGATGTTTTTTTTTTCAAATGTAAATGACAAAATTGGTCCTGTGTTTTTCAAAAAACAAATCCGAGAAAGACTGACCTGCCACAATCTAGCAGAACAGTTAGTTGGAGAATATAGCATGTATGTAGTTACTCTGTATCGCAGTAGAGCTGGTTGTATATAATTACGCATATCAAGAATATATAAACACTAATAATGAGGGAGGACAAAAATGACTCTACAACATATGCCTGACAGGCCATACAGAAGTATATTCGATTATTTATAAAGTATAGTAGTAGTAATTCAGATGTTGGTACTTGAAGTCTAGTACAGATGACAAGTAGCCAGCGTAAAAAATTAACTAACTCAGGTTAACTATACTAATTACATACAGTATGCTTATAGGCACAGATTTCCCCCTAGAATATACATACAAAGAGACGCATACCGGAGTTTATATACAAAATAAGTGGACCGATCTTCTTTTATTGCTCGCATAGGTACAGAGCGGTCCCCAGCTTTTACAATCTTCTCTTTTTACAAGTAGCAGTCAGTACTAGATTAATTCCACAGCTGACAGTAATTGAGCGGACACATGAGCAGCTATTTGTGTTCACAAAAGTCATTGCTTCTACCACGGAGTCTCTTCGGGTCAGCACATTTTTGCTGAAAACAAAAATTATGACGGATGCTGAACAAACTTTTGGAAGCCCGTGAAAATTTCGTTTCGGGTGGATACGTTGGCTTTTTTTTTTTACATATTGATCCCACGTCGATTTCCAACATTGTCTTTCCAGAGATTTCTCGTGTATAAAAAAATAAGAAACGATAATTTACTGCTGAACTTGACACTATAGAAACTGTCGGGTGAATATTTTGTAAACCCACAATTCAACAAGGCGCCTCTCTCATGCATGTTTATAAGTATGTGAGATAATATACTCACATAATTTCTCGTCAAGTATATTTAAATACGCACACCGTTACTGTGGCCACTTCAAAGTATGTCTGTGTGTATATATGTGTATATGGTAATGAATCTTTGAACTTAAGACAACAAGGTCAGAGGTTTCGTTCCTTCAAATAGTTCTTCCAGGAAGGCACGTCACGATACTGATGAGGAGGAGGGAGATGATATAAATATTGAATTATTATTTTGCTCTTCCAATTCAATTTCATTATCATCATCTTCATTATGTGCTGCTAGCTCTTCCAAGAATCTACAAAAGCAAAAAATCATATCATTAGAATCATTAGTACAATATCCTGCATGACATTCCAAATTCCTATGAAGACAGAAGAATTTCCCACAGATAGTAAATACATCTTTACTAGGAACCCGAGCCGTTAAAACCAAACATGTCCAAAGATTTCCCATAATGACACCAGATTTAAATACGTGTAGTAAGGTAGCTGGATGCTGGGTTCATACATACATTCAAATACGAAGGGCATGCGCCATGTTAACTTTAACTGAATTCGCACAAAACAACGGATTGTCAGTTGTAAAGGCAGGTGGTTAAATCGACAAGAATGGCGAATAAATAAATAACTATGTATATCTACTTCAACTGATTTAGAAGCATTCTTGTCATGTGACTATCTAAATTCCTCGATGCTGACATTGCTGACACCTACAGACGAACAGAATCAATTTTAGACAGACAGCTCACCAAACACGCCTGCCTTTTGCTAACATGTATGAGTGATTATGGGAATAGGCATGAATTTATTCTATCTAAACTAAAAAAAATTATTTATGAACTATAAAAAGTCTGTAGCTAAAATCTCATTATCTTTATGAACCAGAGGCACGCTTAGTACTTTTAAAACGGTTGTTAAACAATCAAACACTCTTGCCTGCCACTCAAAATAATCTTCTACAGACAACTTGAGCGAATTTTACGGCTAGCTGTTGTTGTGTGTAACAGAATCCTAATTATTATTCTGGTTCCCATCAATAATAATTTATCTTGAAAATATCTCAAATACAGGCCAAGACCTGTTTTATCGTTGACCATTGGTATAGTAAATATGTAAAAACCTAACTATGTCATTAAAGCGGATCATATCAACGAGAATATTAGTACCGAATTTTGTAAAACAAGACAATTTTCAGAGGGTGATCACCGAAAATTAAAAAAGAAATCCTGAGTCTGGAAATTTTGAGTTTGGATACCTCAAACAAGGTCTCTAGAACCGAATAATTTCTCCCAATAAACACTGCAATGGGTCGAACGGACATATATGTAAGTACGTACCCACAGTTCATACATATACATATAATTTAGAGCAATTGAAATTCCTCTTCTTCCCCATCTTTATGGCTTTCACTACTCACTCCTTTCCCCCATCTTGCTCTCTATTTTTTTTACTGGTCATGCCCACAATTCTTAACCTAGGGACCTGCTTAACAGCTCGCTGACAATCCGACGAGACTTCCTACAAATGAGCGTCTAAAGAAATTCCAATACTTTCATAGGTTTTTCAAAACACTCTCCAAATACTTTGATCCACTTCCTTGGGCGCTGTATCGGGAGTTTTGGGGGGACAGGACTGAAACAAAGGTTCCTGGATCTAGAAGACAATTTGCTAGAAAATGGGGGATTGGGATATTTTGTACCTTAACCTGATGGGAGGGGGAGGCTCTGTTACCTGTACATGTAGATACATACATGAGATGCACTGAGATGCCTGTACTCGAGATGTAGATTCTAGATGTAGAGATGTTTCTGAAGTATGCTCAGTGATGATATAATTCCTAATTACAGACAAAACTCAGGCTTTAGTCTTACTCCGAGGAAAAGATATTTACTTCGTGAATTTATACTTTCCATCCCGGAATCTATCATTTATGCAGAAAAGTCGACCTTCAAATGTGTACCTGAGTTCACAGGAGTTTATGTGTGTTGAGCGACTGGTTGGTTGTCCTGTTCAGTCACCATGTGTGTGCATGCGAATAATTTTATTCTTACAGCTAAGATACGCAAAACAATACTCACATTATAGGACCGGTTTTAACCATAATCTACAAAAAGAACTTACACTTTATCTTCTCTCAACTTGCGCATATAATTTCTGTGGTGGCAAAACAAACAAACTCATAAACACACCAAGCATGTGCAATGTAATTTGTAAATCTCAAGAGACTTGAGACTGGGCCAGTGTGGGGTGATTCAGCGGGCTGATGAGATATGAACCAAGTCAGATAAGGTGTATGTACATATTTACGTCTACTTGGACGTAATTTTTCTTCATTACTTACTTTAGCTTTATAGATCTAGCAACATAATATAATAGATATCTCTGAAGTGGTTAACTTTTATTGCAACAAAGTTATGTGGAATATCAACATCCACTGAAAAAAACTTGAATGCATTCTGATACTTAACATGTATGCGTATAACCCAAATATATATCACTCAAATTTATCCAACCCAAGCAAATACAAGTAAAGGTGACTCAAAATATAGATGCTATTACTGTTGTCAATGTTCAATGAAGAAAATTATGAAAATAGCCCGAACCCGGCCCAATCATGCTGATGACAGGAGTATAGAAACCAGGTAATTTATTCCACATCATTAGGAAGCAACACGAATAATATCTATATTATTCGGCCATTCGTCCAACCTTTTTTACGTCAACAAAAATTCCTGCAGTTGACTGTCGACCACATTTAGAAAAACATCAGAAACATTAGCACCAGCGAGGTGTTAACTCATTGCATGCAAAAATGAATGAGCTCAGGTGAGGTTTTATGCACATAAAAAATACTAAAAGCTAACAATAAAGTGCCACTCATTCGATCCTCGCTCATTTTTCAAACAGCGTCACAGTCATTTTTACCACATGCATAAAAATATCCACAGAATTTGTACAGACTGCTACAACGTTCCCTATACTAACTGACTGACCAAAGCTTGACCAAGTCGCCCTAGGAATCACAATCAAAGTTTAATTGCCTTTGTTAAAAGCGAATAAGAGTGTTCCAGGGATTTGGAGGCCTGTGGTTTATTTCCTTTTAATTACTTTTTATATCACTTTATGAGAAGAGGCCCATGACTTATCATACGCAGTCTACACATGCAAACGACAAATAGATGAATACTTCCCTGGAAAATACTGTAATGATTCAACTCACCGACGGAGTAAATACTGGATACGATAAAAGTTGAGATTATATGGATTTGAGATCCACTGCCCAACTAAATATGATCACTTTTAATTTCTTCCCAAAATTCCTACCTGCCAGTATATCTATATGACTACTATATGTATTTATATGAGTATTTACACTATGTCACAGAGCGATTTCCCCATGCTTGGAACAACCTCGGCTGACTAGAATTATTTATGCAGGGATTAACAGGTGATAATGCACAAGTGGAGTCAAATTAGTACAAAAACCATGCCAAATGAAAAAGAAACCACGTACTTATTAATTACACTCACTAGATGCACTACTCTGTGAAGAATTTATCCATACAGACAAATTCTCTAACGTCAAAGAAAAGCACCCAAATGAATCCGTCCGAAAGTATGTAATTTTGCATGTACATACATGTTGATGGGGGAAAAATGCAAAGTTTGACGTGTTCTAGCACCAATACATCAGAGATACAAAAGACGGAAAATCTGACTGGCTATTTAACTACTATCGGGCTAGATACAGACAGTACTGTAGATTAAAAACTATACAGTCCGTATTAAAGGTACCATCCTCTGAGGTAAAAAATATACGCAGGTGAAAACACGCCCTGCTAGACCGGCTCTGGAATACTAATCAGTTATAAACACAGGTAAACCAATTGGAGATTAAGGTCCTATTACACAATCTTTTCAATTCTATCCGCATGCTCAAGAGCTCATTACAAACAACATGGTCACAGTATACAATAGCCGTTCAAAGGTGGATTACATCTCTACTTTGACTGTTCATTGGATTATGTGATAACCGTTCTTTTTAACAGATAATCAATTATGGTTATTGACCCCCTTCCCAAATTTTCCTATGTGGTTCACTGTCAACTTCCGCATCCGTCCTGCTCCCCACTAATCGTGAGTGCAGCCATGGAACATGGAATTTTATTTTACTTCCTTACTCCAAGTCCCCAGTACATTGTCAGTTGCAAATCCCGAGATTTGTAACGAGTTAACGATTTGTAGTTATATATTAAATTTAAGGCTAGAATATTTACCGAAAATAATACTTTGTTCAACAGGACGTAAGAAAAAGCATCAAAGTTTTAATTTTCTTTGAACTCTCAATCTTCTTCCGAGTGCATTAACAAAACAAGGACGTGCTTAAGAAAAGGAGAGTAGCGCTGTAGAAGTTTGTCCACTAAAGAATCAACTACAGAATTTTAAATAACTGGCTCCGGTTTAACTGGCTTGACGGAACATCACATGCATCCCACAAGCAATTACCACAGTTTATTGGATTGCATTCATTGTGTTTTGTAATTTTGGATTGGGAACAGAAGTTTGTCGAGTCCCTTATACAGATAATTTTGTCTCCCGTATATTTACTGAGTTTCGATTAATATTTTCCAGTTTGAATTTATGATGACCGGAGAGGTATCAAAGGTAGGGAAGTGAGGGAATGGACAGGACAGGAAGACATTAATGTTGACATTGGCTTCGACTTGTTCGTAGAACGGCGGGCTGCACTATTACTGAATAAATGATGATTTCTCATTACAAGTTAATTTTTTCTGAAACCTTGAGGATTGTCTACATGATGGTGACATGCTGATTTTAAAATATTTACTATAACTTTTTGTAGTTCTTATACATTCAATGACTTCAAAAGTCATAACCACTGAAGAAATATTATTCATAAAACAATTACCGAAGACTTTCTAGTAAACCAATAATTCGTGATTGGAGCGTTCAATTACAAAACTTCAAATTCTAATGGATGACTCCCATTCCTAGCACTGTGGACAGGACCTAATACTCAACTTAAATCAACAAGTCTCTTTTAATCCTATATGTACCATAATTTCAAGATGAGAAAAGGATTTTAAATCTTCGCTCCCTCTCCTAAGCGCGCTTTAAAGATTCGCTCGCGCGTACACACTACCATAAAAGCTAAATGGCTTATATGAAGCATATATGTATTTTCCATTGGCGAAGCCGATGTCTTTTTACGATAGTACTAAACTAATTGAGCTAATCTGGCTGTCTCTTTAAAATTTCATCGCCTTGATTCCACATGCCTTATAGGAAGCAATCCACCCACATTTACGTATCACTCCTGTGTTGAAGTATGTGATTTAAACAACCAATCGTATCGAGAATAGAATGAAATTTGAGTTAACTTACTTGTACGGCTTTTCTTCTCCGCGCATGTCACAAATGACATTGGTAAGTGCCATAATGTAGTGTTTGGCTAATGTGAGAGTCTCAATTTTTGAAAGTTTTCGTGCCATCGTCACGTGAGGAATCACTTCACGAAGTTGCTAAGTCATAAAAAAAAAGTACACACGATTAATTAATATGTTTAATTTTCGTAAAGCTTTATTCAACGAGCTATATTTAGCAATCTTTATTTAACGAGCTAAACAGTTGTGCTTGTGCGGTGTCCATTAAAGTTTAAACGTTTGCTCCAAGGTTAGAGCGCCAAATTCAAATTCGTTATTCTGTGATTGTTATGTTATGCCAACTTTCCAAGGTACCCTTGTAACAGGGCCTTTATGTGGGGGGGGGCCTGACTAATTTAAGTGAATGAAACGAAAGGCATTTCATTGTTGTTTCCAGAATTGCTGTGAAGTTGAATCCTGTCATTTCATTTCCATAGTAATTCTACACCTGTCAATTTGTAATCCTTCTTGTTTATTAAACGGTGTGATTAAATTCTTCGGGGTTATTGTCGACGCGAATATGCCCCTGGGATTGAATCGTCACTCTCATTGAAAATAACTAAACAGTACTGTAAGGACAAGTATAATTTGAATACGGCGTCGATCTTAGCACCAACTGTAGCCCCATCTAGTTTACATATGTAATCAGTAATAATTAGATAGAAGCTCAACTGTGGAACTTAGGAAAAATAATTCAACTTCTCTATGATCACCTGGTACTGAATCAAACGGATAGCAAACCAACTCAGATCTGAACTACATTCTATGAATACTACAGTATTATGGTAGGGTTGTATGTATGCGAGGATTTTGAAAAGTGCACGTGTATTTCGTTCACTAACAATGAGCGAAGTAGCATACCCATTTTCAAGAACGAAAACCCCATCATACTGCACTGCAGTCATCAATTTAAATGCGGAATACCATTCAACTCTGGCTGATTCAGCACTCTGACAGTCTACCTACAAATCTCTGCACTTATAAATGATTCACAGAAAATACAAAAAGTTCTAGAGTACAATAACAGATGTTACGCTTTCTTCTTCGACATGCCAAACCTGTTCATAGGAGAGCCTCTCAAGCTGTCCGAAGTTAGTGACTTTGTGAAGAGATTTCTCTTGGTCGCATTTGCATGCATACATAATATGTTACACCAGTGAGACTCTCTTCTGACTCTGAGCAGACGATGAGGAAAAACTAAGGAAGATCCCACCAGTCTGTGCATGTGCATTAATCTTATTGTTAGAACTGACTTTCGTTATGCCCATAAGTAGGTGCGAACCGTATCGCGGGTCGTGCTTCTCTTTATTAAATTGGGGCAGGCGTCAGGGTCAAGATCAAAGCAGAGGAGTAAGAGGGAACAACTCTATACTAATTCCGTCCTCTTACATCTTACTACAATATTATTTATAAAATAATCTGTGCACGCACAACGTACACTTATAAACACTA
Source organism: Allacma fusca (assembly GCA_947179485.1). NCBI lineage: Eukaryota > Metazoa > Arthropoda > Collembola > Symphypleona > Sminthuridae > Allacma > Allacma fusca. Next base: position 49,878,022 of record OX359249.1, on the reverse strand, counting down.
CGTCACCTTCCTCTAACGATAAGCCTCATAAAACTAATTCGGAGAGCAATAACATTACTACTTCCATGAAAAAACATGGGCATGTTCCAATGCCTAAAGAACATTCATTTAAACACCTTATTTTTCCTGCAAACTCAATTTTATGAAAATCACTCCCGTAATAAAAATTTTTGTGTCATTTTCCCCGTTCTCTTCCTTCATTTCTTTAGCAGTAGGGTCAGTTACCAAGATACATACATACATCCAATTGGAAGCAGTTTAAGAATAAAATATTTTTTTAAAATAATTCGCATTCGAATTTATACGGAAAGAATCCTCATCAGATGACAGTAATAACTAAGTACAGGGAAGTATTGGAAGATCAGACCAAAGCAGTTAGGAGGGAAAATGTTGAAAGAGAGCAGCCACTACAGCAAGCCGGACGCGGACGTAGGATTTTTATACTCTTGACTCAAAATAACAAAAATGACCGAGGCAGGACTTATAGCTAATCAATTAACACTGATGCACTGATACAGAACTAATTAAGGGCAACAGGTTTGGAAGGTGAACACAAGTTGAGTGGAATGACCACGTCAATAAATATCTTTTCACGTCACAAAAATCTGTCAAGCCAGGCATATCTAATTTTATGAGACCGTAAATCTTGTGGTTAGAATTAATGCTTATCAGATAGACAAACTTTCCGAAGACTTTCACCCATGCTAACTATCACAAATCACAACTAATGACTAGAAATCGAACCACAAAGTAAATTAAGGCTCTGCAGTTGCCGAGTAAACGGTTCAGAAAAATACTACGTGCATACTGTACACATATGAGCTGTATACAACAATCGCCAATCCTAGTCCTTACTCATAACCGGCTAACACAGGATTCTTCACCGTATCCTTCAACCACACATATAAAACATTCCATCCTATAAATGAAAAATAGCAAATGGGATCATTATATATTTTCACTTCACTCCCATTTTCCCATGCACACATAAAAGAGGTATGAAAAGAGGCCAGCATTTCTGTCTTATATATGCATCCTAGTACTTGCTACAAAATTGTATGAATAATGATTACGCTCAAGGAACTTGTTTCTAAGCATATTTCAGACACAACTGTTTGCCAAAATTATAATGTAGTACATGCATGCTTGGATATATACACAACATTTATACTAGATCAATGATGAATACAATCCGCACAAGGAGGAGTGGAAAGAAAAGAATCTTTCACAACAATATTTTTGATCACATTAACGTAATGCAACGTGCATGCACGTACGTTTCCTACAAAATATTATACAATTTTTCATACACGCCATATTCCAAAATTTCAAGTATGCATCAATACGGGAAAAAATGTTGAAACAATTCAATAATTTATTATTCTAATGCCGTGAGTCCGGCCTCCGCTCTTTACCTACTACTTTCTTAAATTTCCAAAACATGGTTCTGATCACAGTTCTATTAATTATCTCAATTACATCTGTCATTGAAGAAACCAGAAACAATATTAACTTACACTAGTACAAGTAGTATACTCAACTGGCGGAATTAGGAAGTTCCTGACATTCTATCTTTCACATTTTTACACTGGACATATGAACACATTAAACCATCTTTCTTAATACTATTTATTACACATATATACAAAAACGATGATTGTATTTTATTTTATTTAATACCATTTATTTTTAATTGATCTACCCGATTCTATAATGTTATCAATCCAAAGTCAGAAGGATGCAAATTCAACCATCAAATTTAGTTCCAGATTTAAAAAAAAAATATTTTATTGACATAGGTCAATTTTTGTTTTCCACATACGTGAAGGAAAGTTGTAAGAAGATTTCTGAAGAGAGGAAAAATGGATAAATTTTTCATTTTTATTCCCATATAAAATTTCTTTGAAAAAATATTTTGAGGTTCGTTTGTAGACAATTTGATGGGAATGAACATCGGACTATTTAAGCCCTTGTTTAATTTTGAACTTCTGGTGTAACAGTCATTTGAATTTCTTGTTCAAGTGAATCCAATGACAACAAATCTTCTCACGTTAGCCCTTGTAATGTTGAGTATTTATAGCACCATTTTATACAAGAAGGATATATCCCATCAAAAAATGAATGATATACACATATTAATTAGAATACTAATTAATCCACTAATACCCTTTGTGGTATCTTTACAAACGCTACAATTAGTGCATACAGTATTAATGAACATTGGAACTGTAAAATTATTAGTTACACAAATCCGAAACAGTATCTGGAACAGATATTCCTGCTTCAACCACGGTCATGCAATATTACACTTTAAAAGCTCAAGGTTTCGAAGTGCACATCAACATACACGATGAAAAAAGAAAATAGAGTTGCAAGTAAACAACCACAAAGGCTAATAAACCACAGTGCAGAATCACAGCCGCAGTGATAATTGACAATTAGTGCAAAGACAATACACGAAATATTCACAGTGCGAGCATCTCTGCTAAACAGTTATGCTATGCTAGATGACTCCAGCGACAGAAAAATTTCATGAGTTCACATGGTTCTTCATTTCTTAGGTTTAAGTGGAAAACATTTGACTATAGCTTTTTCATTATTAGTAGGCATGCCGATGGTCTGGTCTGATCCAGTTTTTATGCTGGTCCAGTTTTTCGGTAAAAGCCAGACCAAGGATCATGGTACAGAGAACCTTTGAGTTCAATTAAATAATCCCGTTTTTTTTCTCGGTGAATTGTTTTTATCCCCAAAAATGAGCTTAAATATTCTTCACTGAATTTCGTTAAATCATACAGTTTTATTTGGCATACTTTTAGGACCATGGTTCTGTAGCCAATTGTATTGCACCAATTGTAACTGTCCAAAGGTCTGGTCCAAGGCCATTAAAATCCAGGACCAGGTGAGACCAGACCACTAAAATCTAGGACCGGACTAGACCAGACCACTAAAATGTAAGACTGGACCGGACCAGGTCGATATTGGACCATTATCAGTGGTCCAGACCACACCACTGGCATCCCTAAATTTATTAGCAAGCCTTCGGTAGCAAACTGCCTACTACAGATATCATAAGGCTACAAAGCGCAAGTGAGAGGAAAGAATTAACGTAAAAAATTTAAATTAAATTATTTAAAAAAAATATATAGTCCATTCATACACATTTCTTAAGGACTGCCACAATGTAATTTGCCTGGAGAGCGACTGACTCATCTTGTCAACTAATGAAACTCAGGTTACTTTCTGTGATCAAGGGCAGAGAAGTGCCTTCTGCGGATAATAAAAAATTATCTCTGCAACAGCAAAACCTTCCCCAATCTACATACGTAACTTCTAACATTCAGAAAGAAAATACTATTTCATCTAAAAAAAAGATGGTAATTATATTACCCTAAATTCCTCACTATCTGCATAATATGTCCTACGTTAACAGCCAGTGAATTATGCATATATACATACATACGTGTGTATCTGTATACTCCATACTATTCAGATAAACAAATTGGTCAGTGTTTATGCTCCGATTACAAGGCTGTGTCAACACTAAAGATTGGCTTAAATGTACACTGCAATTTAAAAAAAATATTCTATTAAATTTAAAATCCACCCCTCTCCTTCCTTTTCAAAATCAACACAGACTTTACAAGCACCTCCTAACAATTTATGAAGTCACTGACTCCAAGATAGACTAATCTTCCCATTACTTAATGGTGCTATCTTCTTGTGCATTTCCATCTGATAGTCACTCCAGGTATGATTTCGTAGTTTTATTAATTATTCCAATGATAGCGCAAGGAGTTACATTTTTTTTACCATTACATACAATGCAAATCAGGATACCTTTCGTACATGTCTGCGACGTCCTTCTGGTGTTTTTTAAAACCATCATCTATTTTGATTTATGCTTTTATTTTAATATAACTATTTAGCTCTTATTAAAATAACATATTTTCATTTCTAAAGTTTTTTGTCCCTTAGGTTGACGCCGGACTTTTTTTTCAAACTCTTCAGAGTGGTCCCTTTCACCGTTCTTGCAAATTTTCAAACAAGTCGTTAGGTAGAAGAAAGAAGATTTTTCTCTCTAATGTATTTTAAATGGTAGCTACAGTATTTAAGACAACAACAAAGTTAAGAGGACTGATGTTTCGATTGCAGGGGTAGTGAGCTGATGTTAACTTAGGTTGGTCTCAAATTGACTTTATGATTTAGATGACCTCAATCGGCTCAGTGCTTAGTCAAAATAAGTCTCTATTTTTGAAGGGTTGTGTAAAATACTGCTAAGAAATTTAAAAAAAGTAGAACCGTCGTCACAAAAACCGCGTGATTTTAAAGAAGCTGAAAGCTCGAAACCCAAAAATGTAACTTGGAAAAGAGCAACTCTGTTCTGCAATCTCCACCTTCCCCATACTCTATTTCTATGTATAAGTACACACATACATAAGCTATTACAACGAAAAAATACTAAAAGAACAACAAAGCTTTTGTATGTATGGTATTTTTCTTCTATTGGACACAATACTTGCCTTGATTGTAAATACCGCAAATGAGCAGTCATAAAAATAAACAATAAAACAGACAAATACATTAAAGAGGAATTAAACAATTCATAGGATTCCAGCCTGGAGAAAAGTTTCCAAGAGTGAATTTCACGGCATATCTCGAATATTTGTTGATTCAAAGTTTGATACTAACTTAAAGTTACGACTAACACACCTTGCGTAGTACATAAACTTTTCTTTATGTTTAAAGTAATTACGCATATAGGAGATATGAGATATATTGTAAATGTGACACCCATATTAATAAGAGCAACCAAAACAACAATTACAACCAAACACCAAGTACACAAAACGTATTACAAAACCCCCTCCCCTCCCAACACCCTCTTCCCGAAAAAAATACCCGTACTTCCACTATTTACTCAAGTAAAATACATTGAATACAAAATAAATACGAAATTTACAAAACTATGTGGAAATGTCTACCACCACCAATGAATATCATTCTCACTAAAAGTCAAGAGGGTTCTTTACCCATATACATAGCTGACTAACTGAGGATGACTACATACGATAATAATGTATTGAATCACAGCTGATGCCCATGTGGTGGTTAATGGCCATTTGATGCAATAAAGCTATTTAACTACATTCATTACTTCACATAAACAAACATCAGAACAAAAAATATTTCCTTAGCACCCATTACACGGGCAGATGCGGATATTTAGAATAATGACAAGTAAGCTGCCGAGATTTCAAGAGCTGTTGACTTGTAAGGAAATTGTAGACAGGTGCAGAGTGCACATATGTACATACTATGTATGTGTGTAAGGAATTCAGGTAGGATCCTATCCTCTAATCACAAATAGTACCTACTTATATGATATTGTCCACGCAACGATAAGTATCACGACTTAAGTATGTACCATTAGTCCCTGTCGATTTTTCCCTGGAATTCACCTACCTATCTGTATAAGGAAAGATTACTGCCCCCCCCCCCAATCATACACGGAAAATTGTATTACATGTCCGAAGTCTCAAAGATTACATGGATGGATATAGATTGACGTAGAGCATGAGTATAAGTAGAGAGTAAGAGAGTATATAGGGAAGATGGATAAAAATGTGAATATATATACCTGAAAGGCATCATTGAGGCTGTGCATCCGTTGCCGCTCTCTCTCATTTGACTCCAAGCGGCGAAGATTTCTTTCACGTGCTGAGGCACCCGCCTTCCTCTTGCGTTCATGTTGAGACCGCCCAGCACTTGCACTATTTCCAGCACTTCCGGATTTATCACTTGCACTACTATTATAGTGTACATGTCCACTACTTGTGGAACCGGCTAAGGAACCACGTTTCCCACCCTTACCCCCTGAGGTTCCCCTGTCAGAGGTGGTGGATCCCACGGAATTCCGATACGTCGAAGATGAGGATGTGGAATTGCCACTGCTTCCGAGATCGTCATCGTTACTACTCACATCCCCCCCATCTTGATCATAGTCGTCCAAGTCCACGTCCACGTCCAAGTCCGCCCCCATTAAAATCTCTTCATCAAACACTTCAAGAAGATCCTGATCTTCCGGTGGCACTTGCTTGGTAACAACTTTTTTACGGCTTCGTCTGTGATCGTCTACCATCCTGTCCCCAGTCATATTCACAACTACCATGACCTGAAAGAATCAATAAAATGTATCCATCACACACCACTCTGTACACCACGGGCAACCAACAATATTATGGATTATTATTGCATTCATATCAACCCTTTATTTATTATTTACTTTTTACTCTGACTCCTCACTCAACAATAAACAACCCGGCCACGTGGAGCCTTTTAAATTAAACCGTTCAATACCCACTACCCCGGAATTCAAATTAATTCACTTGTAATTTCCATTATTTGTAAATATACTTTGCAAAATTCACCGAAGAAATTTATAATGATAAACCAACTGTCAGTTTAATCCAAGGCTTTTTTTTCCAACCTATAAGTACACTAAACAAACACCCCTATTTACCAACCCACATCATATGAGTAATTATTACAGAGGCATATGTAATTACATACAGATATATAGGTCCAATCACATAACTTTATTATTTACTCTGTAATTATTTTAAACCCGCCACCCTGAAATAACACCTAGCCCACACAATACTGTTCGTGGATATAGCATAAGCTCTTCTTACTATTACCTTCCAACATCTAAGTACGCATATAATAGCTATTCATACTCGAGGAAAATTTAAACGCGTACATGGGAAATTATGATTAATTATTTTCATAACAAAGGGGGAAATTAATCGATCAATTCCGATACCTGCCCGTGTAAAAATGAACAATCGACATATTTTCAGCTTCAATCGCCTCAACAATGCTCATGCTGGTCTTCCCTCATTGCATTCTACTATTCGTTAATAAACCGCTGTACGGAAGGCACGACTCAGTCGTTAAGGCTCCGGTAACTCAATAACTTGTCAATCCATGCGCTTCCCATCCCTCACATACATACATATGTATGTACGCATATATTTAGTGTGTTCATATATCTCCATATAAGGCAATCTGTGTAGGCCGGAGATATAACCAGGACCAAACGGGTAGGAAGATTTGCGATCTTTCTAAACCCCATGCGGCAATACTAGTCGGTAAATATGGGAACTCTAGAATGTATGAAGGAGTCGCTCTCTGAATTTTGATTGAGCCGATGCGGTGACGTAACCATTCTTGGAAACCAAGCTCTCACAAACTCCACGATACAGTGCATTTATAACATCCTCAAAGGTTTGTCCTGGCATCCTTCCCACCTCCATCCACATGTACTCAAGTTCTAAGAATCCCTGATTCTCGTGTCGGAAACCGATAACGAAACTTACATAACTGACATTTGCAAACTTTGTTGACTGATTGTAAGATGAGTATACACAAACAAAACATGATTACCACTAGTATATTTACACTAGTATGATCCAATGATTCGTCCATGTTTACTCATTCCCAGCTACAACTCTATTTCCTCACTGAGTACTTATCCGAATTGAGTACCTATATACAGTATAGTGTATGAAAATTATTATTATTCCTTCCTCAGGTTCCCAATGACTAATCATCTAATTATATTACAGTCTGAGCTGTCAGTACTTCCCAACAGCAATATTATAATAATTGTGCAGAGCTTTTAGTACCAAGGTGGAACATTCCTGACATTCCAGTCATGTACTCTGCACCTCCCCACATGTCGCGAATTCAATAAAACAATGAGAGTTGGTGGGCTCCGGGCTTGACTGGGTTACAAGCTTTTAAAACTTTTGAAAACATTCGTGCTGCGGAAAAAGCAACTGTATTTGCTTTACTAGTTCATACTTAGAAAAACTATTTTAAAATAACTTTCGATCCCTTGATCCGATTTTGAAGCTCAAGGGTCTAAAGTCAATTTCACACCAAGCTATAATAATTACACTCACTTACTTTTGTAACCCTAAAAGCTTCATACAAATGAATCCTGTTCAAAGAGAACTTTTATGGTAGCTGATCCTTAGGATTTGCATTTAATGCAGCCATAGATTGTTACTTAAAAA